>OX438621.1:4800000-6000000 GCA_949316135.1 Choreutis nemorana | reverse complement strand
CCACTTATTTAAATTAACGTAAACTCACGCCGTAATTAATCCCTTGAAGGGGTTAGGCAGAGGTGTTAAACAACGCATTTCAAATGTTTATGTTGAGTCCCAGTGTGACTGGTTGCGAATCTGTCGCCACTATCCGGGCACAACAAGGAACATGGGAGCTACAATGTACGGCAATCCAAGACTCGAACCCTCAACCTGTCGGGTCGGGCAGCCGGTTAACCAAGGCACGTAACAAACTGAGCTACCACGTCCTCCACGCAAAATTATTTCAATTATAGTTATTTTTTTAACGTTGCGTCTAAAATTTCGTTTTAAATGAAGATATTTGATCGTGTAATTCGATTAAATCAATGCACACGCGCACGCTCCGAGGTCGAGATTTTGACTTTGACCCAGTTTGAACCGATTATTAAGAGAATTAATCAAATATGAAAATCTTTGTATTTTTATTATAATTCAGTTCTTATATACTGAACTGTGTGTCTACCGTGAGTTCGCATAGTTTACCTACACGTCAGGTAACGTAGATTACTACAGTGATTTTGTATGAGCAATATTAATTCTATCCGTTAGAGGCGCTTTACAAAGGTTCATACAAATTTATAACTGCAGTCGCAAGCGACAATCGAAGCTAAAACTCGTGGTAGGCGCACAGGAATAACATCCTCATGGTAGTACGGATCGTCGACGTCGACGGGCTTTTGTCCCGTTGTCAAACTGAGGCGATACGATACCGATACGATATTGAAACGGCTCGCGTCGAAACGCTGTTGATCCGTTTACGAATTGATAGAGAAGAAGTTATGTTTCTATGTATATACGAATAAACTTGGAAATTCCTCTTCCATCATCTAATTATTAAAATCCAAGAATGTAAATTTACCTGTTAATAATAACCACATCACTACACACGCATCGACTCAACCCTGTCCTAAGATATAAACTTATAACACAGGGCATAAATAAACTATATAGATAAGAATACAACATCCAAAACCGGTAAGCAAAACAATGCGTTTGAAAACAGCACAAAGTTCCGTCCCCGCCGGGATTCGAACCTGGAACCTACAGCGTAGCAGGCAGCCGTGTAACCTAAAACAGGATATATGCATTATGCAAGCACATAGCACCTACATATATGCAGTCTGGTTTTACCGGCGTATTTTTTGGAATAATTACTGGATTTAACTATAAATCTGATACATTACTAGAACCGAGTTATTGTTCTTATTTACATGTACATATATACACATACAACATAGCGCATATACAACATAGAGGCCGTCCAGACATCAAGGGCATCTTCGTGTTAATAAGCGGCGGTATCTCTTTTCTTTCTGTGAGCCGTCCGCTTTTTTACCAGTAGTATTGAATAAAAATATTCCAGTACATACGAACTTAGCACCTACCACCAAAGTTTATTTAAAACATTATAGTTTTATATGTAAATTAATAATATTGTTATATTGATATTAAATTAGAACTACCTGTAATTATATACCTACCTACAGCCATTATATATACATATTTAATATTATATATATATTTATCAAATACCTAGACTAGACTATGTAACATCCAAACACAGTAGGTACAAAGCTATTGACATACATTCATCAGATCCATTAACACACCCTACATACTTGTCAACTTTATAATATACAAATGTTTGTATCGGTAGCTGTTAAACTGCTGAGCAGTTAGACGTGATGCTTGTATTTAAATATAGGTTAGGTAATTAACAAGCATGCAGTTTCTAATTTTGCAAAAGTTGGTAAAAAATGTTTTAGCAAAGTTTTTTTTTAATTCGACATCACGGGGAAACAAGCAGACGGCTCAACTTATGGAAAGTGATACCGCCACCTATTGACACTACAATGCCCTAGATTTGTGGAACGCCAAGAACACCACTGATGCGTTGCCCATGTAGAGGTAAATATCTTATACCTCTCGTGCCGGTAACTAAATTTTCTCTCCAATCCTTCGAACCGAATCACAGTGAACTGCTTTACGACAGAAATAAAAAGGATGTGGTATCAACCCAGACGATTTCGAACGTAGATCTACTAATTAACTGTAATATTCTGGTCATTGCAAGATCTGAGACATCACATGCTCGTTGCCGACCACGAATATCAGACTCTATTAATTAAGATCATAAGCTTTTTATTAGACAACCCGCAATTTGATTGCTCTGAAGAAAATACTAGAAAATAAATTGCTATTTTTTAATTTGCTGAGAGGGAAGTCAAGAATCTGTTATTTCCTATTTCTTCTGAATAATTTCGTGAAGCAGGTCACGACACAGCCGGTAGTATGTCCGTGTACGTAGCCTGTGCTGCAGTATACGCCTTTATGACGTCACTGTTGATCCTTGTTAGCAGGAGTTGCAGTGGTGGGACAGACTGGCTAATAGCTCTTAAAAGGCAAAAGTTACACCCACGATCTATACACGTCATGTAAATATATCCCATGAATAATCCCTAAAATAAAATACGCCTCACTTTTGAGTGGCCCCTCTTTCAGTCCCGTAGGGTTATTTTCTTATTTTAGGCCATTTAAAAACGTGGGTTTTTAGATTTTTTAAATCTATTAATTATTATACGAATAGACTTAAAATAAGCACTTTCTGATCGTCATGTTTTTTTTACTATGACGTTGTGAAATTACATTCGATTTCGATTTCATACGATATTTAAAAAAATACTTATTACTATTATTACGAAAATTCCAATTTTTTTCAATGTCCGGACGGATAAACACAAAAGCAAAAAGTCGTAAAACGAGAATTCATAACAAATGCGGAAATAATATTATAGCGAACCAGAAACATCGAGTATACTTACGTATGACGTAAATTTAGAAAAAAAAACCAAAGGACACCGCAATAACATTTAAATGTAACTTGGTAAGATTGGTTCTGGTTTTTTTTTGGGTCTAATACATACTCTTAGTTTACTAGGTATAAATGAGGTACATAATTCTAAAATGTTATTAATTATTTAGTAGTAATATATTTTTTTTAATGGAAACATGAATGAATAGTATTACTCTAATAATAATAATAATAACCACATCACGACACACACGTTGACTCGGCCCTGCAGTAAGTATCGTAAGAACTTGTGTCGCAGGAACTAAGCAACGATATGGTATGTACTACATACATAAGAATACAACATCCAAGACCGGTAAGCGAAACAATGCGTCTTTGCGTTTAATATTATTTAGTTAGCAATTTTAGCAAAAAAAAAAACAAACCTAACTAAATCCCTCGAGAGGGGTTGGCAGAGGTGTTTCACACCGCATGTTTATTTTCTGTCGCCACTATCCGGACACAATGAGAAACATGGCAGCTACAACTTACCTTATTACCAACTTAACTTATGCAACCCGAGACTCGAACCCTCGACCTGTCGGGACGGGTCGGTCGGATAACTAATACATATAACTAAGTTACCGCGTCCTCGAAGAAAACATAATGAAGCAAGAATGATAAAGGTAACATAATAATTTTTATATTATATACAAAGAAAATGCTATAATAAAACCATACTACTGTTAAATTTTTTTTACATTAGTAATACATAAACCCGTTCACGGTTAATAATAATTAATATTTTACTAATAAATAACCAAACAATAAACTTTCTCCTTATATAATCCGTCATGAGATCCGTCGTCGACGTTATAGAAAGTTATTTAAACAACTATTTACTATACGAATATAAAAGTAGAAACATTTCTATTGTTTATAAAGAAAGTTTATTGTATGTCAGAGCTTTTTTCCGTGTATCATACATTTTTATCAATATTCTATGCATTTAATTTCATTGTATTTTTTCTTTTTATGCAGTAAAGTTAACTTTTCGTTCTTATTACAATATGAATTACACATTTATTTGCTGTATTCTTATCTATGTAGTTTATATCACATCGTTGCTATGTACTAAGCATACATGATAATAAAAATAATAAACCACAACACGACACACACATTGACTCAGCCCTGCAGTAAGTTAAGAACATGTGTCGCAAGTGCTAAGCAACGATATGGTATAAACTACATAGATAAGAATACCACATCCATGACCGGTAAGCGAAACATCTTGCAAATAACACAAAGTACCGCCCCCGCCGGGATTCGAACCCAGAACCTCTAGCGTAGCAGTCGGCTGTTTGCATCACTGCGCCACAGGGGTCGTCAAAATGATTCTACAATGTTATTGCAGGGCTGATTCGATGTGTGTGTCGTGATGTGGTTATATTTTTAAATCTTTACAATAAAAAGGGTCCAATGCAACATTGTTAATTAAGATCTTAACTGCGATAAAAGTCAGGTATAAAGGAAAATTCGTCAAAAATCTACGATTGTTAAATACATAAGAGAAGCAAAAAAAAATATTACAAAAACGAATGACAAAATTATTTTAAATTGAATAATTATTTAATAGCTTGGAGGAAAAAATATAGATACTGAATTCCGTATTATTGTTATGTACCTATATTATATGAAAGTTATATTTTCCGGTTAAAAGGTATACTACAAAATGACAACAATAATGGATAGTCGATTACGAACATAATGTCGGCAGGGCCGGATCCAAATCGTCGGGCCCCCTAGGCAAAGCATGTTACGAAGGCCATACTCTTAGTAAGTCGGATATCGACCCGAGTTTTGGAGTTATGTCATTACAATCGGAAAAATTGATTGTGCTAGTTAAAAGTTTAGCGGAATCACTCGAAAAAACATTTAAAAAATCTCGGGACGGAGCCCCAAAGCCAGCACTGGGCCCGTAGGGAAATGCTTAAACCGCCTAATGGATCTGGCACTGAACGTCGGACATACAGTATCAGTTACACATCAATCAATCAATCAATATATTACTAGCTAGTGTTTTTATGTATATTTTTATTGTAATTGGTATAAAATGTTAATTATATAATAATAACCACATCACGACACACACATTGACCCAGCCCTGCACTAAGATATAATATTGTATCGCAGGCACTAAGCAACGTAATGGTATATACTACGTAGATAAGGATACAACATCCAAGAGCGATGAGCGAAACAATGCTTCTTGCAAATAATACAAAGTCCCGCCTCCGACGGGATTCGAACCCGGAACCTCTAGCGTAGCAGTCGCCTGTTAACACCACAGCGTCACCAAGGTCGTCAAAAAAAATGTAAATAAAAACCTCGCATATCGCATTTTTTCAATTATCTTTTATAGAGTTAAAAAAGCTGGCATCATGGCTGTGATTGTATTGTATGTATCGGATTTAGATATTAAAAATATACTGTAATTGAATATAAAACAAAAGAAATCAAAGACTTCAGGCCCATACAAAAAAAAAACATGTTTTTCCTACTGTAAAATTTTGTATGAGACATACGAAGTTTTCACTCATCGACGACGATTAATTTCATGATGAAGGTACAGAAATATCTATATAAAATTATTATGTTGCATAATCTGTATGTAGGAGGCAATCTTCAAAACTATATCTAAATTTGAACATTATTTAAAATTACCTTTCAAAGGACTAAGGTTATATTTTGTTTATTATAATTTTAAAAAGTTCTACTCTGACGAAATCGTAGAAAAATTAAAAAAAAAAGTTATTTTACATCGTTTTACTCGGACTCTAAGATAATTAAAACTGTTTTATTTAAATTCGCTTAAACGGAAAATATCTAAGACATACCGGAACAAATACTGTGGACCAAAAAATATGTAAAATATTTGCCCAAAACGTGACTCGAACGCCGGACGGCAAATTCTGAAGGACAACTATTGCGTTTAAATAACTTTACATGTCATTATTTAGTACATAATATGTAGTTCCTATTTATTTAAAAACTATATAAAGACCTCCTCGAGTAGGCACATACCTTATAGCATGATAAAAACATGTGATCGTTATAAATAAATAAAGTGTTTATATTTTAACTTCACCACTATTAAATGCCGATTAAAAAACTCTAGGTTGGTACCTAAAACTAACTAACCGATTCTTATGATGCTCTCCATCAGCGTACGAGTTTATATTCGGTTCAGTAAGTCAGATAACAACCATCAACGGTAGTTACAACTAACCTACCAATTATAATATAACAGAACAACGAAATTACATACATAACACGCTCTAGTTGAGTAAAACCTAAAACCACTTACCGAAAAAAAAAAAACGAGAGAAAAATCCGAATAATCACAAACACACACAGCACTGTACTCGATTATTTCGATTTTTTAAAAATCGATAGCGGATCGTTTGATTCTATGCAAATTGACGTCCGTCGCCGTCGGCGGTTCGTCGAATACTGACCATTACGATTTTACGACTACTCGACGAATTCGCCTTGATACGTTTTAATGCTGAGGATTATTTTACTATTGCTATCAAATATAGGCCTTACACTATTTGAAATAAGATAAGATTTCTATTAATCGATCTGTTGAAGCCTAGCCTTCATTTTAGAGACTAGCTCATACTTAAAATTCTGACGAAAAAAACACCGCATTTTCTAGAAACATGCCAAAAAGTTTTATATAGTAATACTGAATTGAATTGAATTTGAAAATGTCTTTATTTATAAATTCTTAACTAGATAACAAATTGATCTTATTCTAATTTGATCTAAGTTTCAGTGCATACGTTACTGATTCTTGTTCGTCTTTCTGAACATTTATTATAAAGAGAAAATGGTTGTAACAGAATTTTATAAAGTGATAAGCTATTTAAATGGTCATTAAATTTTTATGAGTTTTAATGGTAACCACATAGCCAAACAAAATTTAAAAAATAAATATAATACTGTTTACGTACAAAAACTCACCAGAAAATGATAGTAAATAGGTTTTAAGTCACAGACGTTAAAATTGTATTTACATAGTACAGATGAGTCAATTCAACCTGTATTCCGTCGACCTAGTAACAAAACGATAAAAGGGGGGGAAAAATACAGATACATAAAAGTTTTTTTTATGTAGGAGACTATTTCAAATACAAGATAAATGCAAGATACATGGAACAGATGGATGTAACCTTGTTTTGTTTGTAGTTTCCGAGACAAAAAAAAAAAAAAACGAGAATAACCCAAAAAAAAAAAACTATAACCTCTATAAGATACGTAAAATTTTTACTTCTTTATAATCGGTATTTATACAAATAGAGAACTCAAAATTTTTGCGAACTTACTTTGAAGTCACAATATACAGGTATTTTTTTGGACGAGTTCAAAAACATTAGCAATTCATGAGGTGGTTTTTTTATGAAAATCAGAAAAAACCACACATCCAAACTTCCTATATTATGTACTTACATAGTCTACCAAAGAAAAAATCCATTGTGTTTTGAATAATTTGAAATTATATTTTTACCCTACATAATAATTTTAAATGGTATTTTTGCCCATAGAGGCGAATTGTGTATTTCATTCAGCAATTTAATACTGATATAGACTGCGATGTATTTATCACAGAAATACAAGCCGGGACTCGAACACATGAGCTAGGGGGGGGGGGGGCTAGACAACTGCGCACTGGACGCAACTGGGCAATCAAAAACACAGAAAAAGTGAAAATAAAGTAAGAAAACGCGTGTGTGAGTCCATAATGGAGACACATAACCTTAGGCATAAAAGTTTTTTTTTTTTGCTTCATGCGTGTCCTGTGGGTTTAACTAATCACATACATAATAAAAAAAGTCTCTTCCCGCTGTCTGTCCTTAAGTATGCTTAGATCTTTTAAACTACGCGTCGGATTTTGATGCGGTTTTTTTAAATAGATAGAGTGATTCAAGAGGAAGGTTTATATGTATATAATACATGCATAAAACCGTGCGAAGCTGGAGCGGGTCGCAAGTACATAAATAAAAGCGAAATCTGAAGGACTAGGACTTTTGTAGCGGAAATATAATATCAAATATCGTCTCAACCGCGTATTAACCAAAGTCCAAATGTTCACATCTTATCAGTGGTTTAAACGATTCATTTGTATTTTAATTAATATTTATAACGTATATATGAATTTCCATTAACGAATGCTATTGTTTATCGATATTAAAATTTATCAGTGACAGCTGATAATGTAAGCAATTTTACAGTGGCGGAAGTTTGCAGTTTTTACGACGATTTTTTATTGACGAATTCTAATAAAAAACCTATTTGGTATCACGTGGTTTTTATAGGTAGATCTACGTGCGAGATCGTCTGGGTCGGTACCACCCTCCTTTCTATTTACAACGTGAAGCAGTTCGCTGTGTTCCGGTTCGAAGGATTGGAGGGCCAGTGTTATTACCGGCACGTGTGCATAACATCTTCAGGTCAATGCTTAGGGGATCCTCTGGGTGTTTCACAATAGGGGCATCGTCGGTTTAATAGGCAGCGGTATCACTTTCCATAAGGTGAACCGTTTGCTCGTTTGCCCAAGACGTTGTATAAAAAATAACTTACAACTGCAACTTTTTAACACCCTTTTCAAAGAACCCCATGCTGGAGTCACTTTGGATACCCATGCCATGGAGTTCATTCCACAGTTTAATGTGGAAGGTTTTGAAAGCGAATGATCTATTATTAAGTGTATGAAAATTTAGAAATGTGCGAAAATTTCTCATTCACACCGGAGGTAGTCGAATATGGACATAGCACCTTACCCACACACACCAAGGACGTGTAGCTCAGTTTGTTACGTGCCTTGGTTAACCGACCCGACCCGATTCGAGTCTCGGGTTGCCGTTACTTTTAGCTGCCATTTTCCTCACTGTGCCTGGATAGTGGCGACATATTCGCAACCTGTCACACTGGGACTCAACATAAACATGCGAAATGCGGTGTGTGACTCCTCTGCCAACGCCTCTTGAGGGATTACGGCGTGAGTTTATGTCTTTTTTTATAGCCACAGTAAAGTAACGTTTTGCTGCTTCAAGTTTAGCTGGCAGAACCTTGGGACCCTTGGGCAAGAAAGGTGCTGGAGCAGCGACCATGAGAAACCGTAGTTTCGGTCGACTTCCCACGAGGTGGAATATATTGTAGACTCCAGAGCCCCACTGGATTCAAGCCCAGTATCCTATCTCAGAAAAAACATTTAGGGAAAGTCTTAGTCAAGCATTGGACGCTTTTCAGATCATGATGATGAGGAGAATTATAAATTTTATTTATTATTGAAATTGGCACATCAACAGCGTGTACATAAATCCATACAATATTTTATTATAAGGGTGCATAGTCTAGTGTGCACGTCAATTACAGATGCACACAACATTTACAATTATTAACACACATTTAAATGTATTTTTTTTAAATATTATTAGAAAGGAGTATAACTTTAAGGTGACATTTCAAGATAGATTTATTATGTAAAAAAAAACTTTCAACTCCAACGTTACTCACTAAAAGCTACGAGTATATAACCTAGTATATAGTAGTTTACCTAACCAAAATCTGCTTCAAGGATGGAGTAATTTTTAATATTTCGTTTTTAGTTTGGTGGTCTTTGGCTATTGTATGAATACTAGCTTTTGCCCGAGACTTCGTCCGCGTAGAAGTCGAAAATGCTTCTTAACTTTTAATAACTCGACACTTTATCGTAATATGTCAGACAATTAACATAATATCTTAATAAATTATAGCCTTTGTATTATTCTAATGAATGAGCAAAATTAATGTAAAGTTTCATTAAAATCCATTCAGTAGTTTTTGCGTGAAATAGTAACAAACATCCGTACATACTTACTTTCACCTTTATAGTATTAGTTAGGATTGGAGGCATATCCAGCAAACTCTTCAATCCATACATCCCAAATGAATCATCTTTCACCTTTATAGCATTAGTTAGGATTGGAGGCATATCCAGCAAACTCTTCAATCCATACATTCCAAATTAATCATCTTTCTTCCTGAAGCAGTATATATTAAATAAGAGAAATAACAATATGCAATACCTAACATTGTAGAAAGTGTATTATTACACTAACTCGTTTCATAACAAGGCATAGTGCACCTGGAATCTAGTGATGTGTCGTATTCTCAAGTATTTTATCGATAAAATATTCATCGACAAGTTTCGAGCCAGAGATATTTCTTCGGCACATTTTTAAAATTGGAAGTTTATTTTTTTTTAGAGTTTCTCCCATAACACAGTTAAAAAATTTACATTTTTAAGTTTAAGCGAGCAAAAGTTTTGTTGTCATGAAGAAATAAGTACTGACACTGGATTACTTAAATAAAATTAATCTTCCAAGATAAAACCGTTGCGTAATTTGAATCGATATTTACCGTAACTCGATAAAGTATTTAAATTTTATCTGGATGATCTACCCTAGGTACTGATTACAAAAAGTATAATTTTATCAATCGATCAATCAAATTAATGCACTAAACATTTCTGTTTTCCGATAGCATATAAATTGTCGTTTTACTTGTTATGTTTCAGGGTGAAGTTGAAGTTTTGATTTTTTAAATAGTCAAATGTATTTTTTTTTGTGACTCGACCGACACCGGTTCAGAAAATGTAAGTTGCGGAAGATTTTTTAAATTATGTCTATGAACAGAACAAAAAATTTTGGAATGTAAGCTTTAGTTATATTCATGGGCAACGTTAAATTAGTAACTGTCACACTGCAATTATACAACTGTTTAATTTTTATTCACTTCGCTCAACTTGGACCGGTTTTGATTTTAGTTTTAAGAATTTCAACAGGCACTGGACACATATTTTTCGGGGCACACCCGCCACTCTGTCCTACCACTGCAACTCCTGTTCACCAGGATCAACAGTGGCGTCCTTGGATCGAATAATCAACGAATAACGCAGCTGTTCAATGGCGCACAGGCTGTGCCCGGACACCTAACGGCTGTCTTGAGACCGGCAACGAAGTTAATCAGAAGAAAAAGTAGGTAGTGAGAAAGCGGTTTCAGACTTACCACTGTACTCATATGCAAATTATTGGTTTTATTATAGAAAAAGTGGGAAACTAAAATCGTTTAACAGACGAGGTTAAAAAAGGTTAAAGGTCCTCCGCTTGTTTT
This sequence comes from Choreutis nemorana, assembly GCA_949316135.1. Taxonomy (NCBI): domain Eukaryota; kingdom Metazoa; phylum Arthropoda; class Insecta; order Lepidoptera; family Choreutidae; genus Choreutis; species Choreutis nemorana. Next base: position 5,988,962 of record OX438621.1, on the reverse strand, counting down.
TATTACTATTAAAGACTCTTAGAATCGTAAAGTTAAATTAACTTTTTAGTTTTAAATCGATAAAAAAAACAGTTTACAACTGTATTTTATCGATATCGATATAGTCCAACATCAAACGGCCAGCTGTACTTGTCAGCGGAACGAAAGCGCTTGGGCTATTGTGCGCGGGCGCCGGTGGTCAGGCGCAGTCATAACAGCCGCCATCTTGGATCCATTGACACGAGGTTCTATGTCACTATTACGTAACTAAGTGGGTTACGTTTAGAGGAAGTAAGGATGACTGGACTGTTCTGTTGAGTTTAGAAAAGCAAGTTTCGCCATAGAAGTAAGCTAGGGTATCAATGACTGGATCATTGTGTTGTGTTTATTTGAAAAGCAAGTTCCCACATACGAGGGACGTGGCTTGGATTCCATTCTTTATTTAACGTATTCGATTTCCTTTTTTAGGTTTCCATACCCAAAGGGTAATAAACGGAACCCTATTAAAATGCCTCCGCTTTCCGTCCGTCAGTGGGCTGTACCTCATAAACTATAATAGACTCATGAAAATTTTAAAGGAAATATCTATTTCTGTTGCCGCTATAACAACAAATACTAAAAACTTAAACTTAAAAAAATAATCAAAGGGGGCTCTCATACGAAAAACGTTTTTTTTTTTGCTTTTTCTGGTTTCTTTTATGAAATTGTCTAAAAAGTACTAAATATCTTAAAAGATGGAACGGAATCCATCATTTGCGAGTCTAACTCACACTTACTTGTTGTTTATTTATGTCATATTTATCCCTTACTCGGAATTTTTGGTTCGCTTATTATTTCCGCAGATAATAAAGCTTCTCATCTATTGACTTTTTTAATAATCGCCATCTTTTTTTAGGCACATCCGCCACTCTACAGGTCTCTGCAGGTGGTAGATCTACGTGCGAGATCGTGTGGGTCGGTACCACCCTCCTTTCTATTAACAACGTGAAGCAGTTCGCTGTGTTCCGGTTCGAAGGATTGGAGGGCCAGTGTAATTATCGGCAAGAGATAGAGCATCTTTACCTCTGTATGGTGCTCTAGGTGTTCCACGATATTAAGGGAATTGTCGTGTCAATACACTTCGGTATCACTCTCCATCAGGTTTACGTGTTTGCCCATGACCTTTTATAAAAAAATTCTGGTCACTGCATCTACTGTTAAGCAGGATCAACAGTCCTTTGTAACAAAACGCAAAATCAATCACAAGAAATATAATTAAATAAAAATAATAACCACATCACGACACACAGAATGTCTGAGTCCTGCACTAAGATCCTTGTATCGCAGGAACTAAGCTACGATATGGTATATACTACATAGATAAGAATACAACATCCAACACCGGTAAGCGAAACAATGCGTCTTGCAAATAACACAAAGTCCAGCCCCCGTCGGGATTCGAACCCGGAACCTCTAGCGTAGCAGTCGGCTGTTTACACCACTGCGCCACGTCTTTTAGTTTCATTATTCACGATTAGAAATAACTTCCAAAGAATGTTCTTCCCGAGCAACGTTTGTTTGCATTTTAGCTGGATATTTATCGATACTTTTTCTACACCACACATCACTACTAGGTTATCTTATAAGCCGAGAAACCATAGTAGATAATTGACTATGCACATAATTTACCCTTTTTTATGTCGGTTAAAAAACTTACAACGTAACTTCGACTTTAATTATACTATTGTTAAATTACTTTTGTTATAGTTATTAAAAGTAATGAATACTTTTCCTTTCATGAACAAACTACAACAAATCTTCACTTCAAATGGATATTAAAGGTTGTTATACACTTGCGCTGTAAACGCAAAATCTTAACGATATCTTTTCAATAAACAAACAAGCATAAGCTACAAATTTAATGTTGCTTTGATTTTAAATTAATAATTAACTTGGTATCCCTCAAGGATTAATACAGTAGAACTATTTTAATTAAATATAAACATATTGAAGTTGATTTTTTAATGTATTTTTTAGACATACAACGCTGAGTTTTAAAGACAAAGGTGGAACCTTTAATTAGACGATATTTTTGAGCTTTTTAAATAAAACAATAATAAAATTTTAATATTTTTTAATCGAAGACTGCTGCACCCCCGAAACCCAAGTCAGACTTTTCTTTTTTTTGAACGCTGCGTTTATATAACTAGTATGCCCCATCCTTTATTAAGGCTAACAAACGGTTGCGATAGTATTGCGTGTACATCCCACCCTTTCACACTTCACAAACAATGAATGCGACGCAACATCCTCAACGCTAGACTTGTTGTTAATTATATGAAGAATCATTACTGGCATTTCGTAATAGTAACAATAATAAATAATCCATATTTTTCCTCTGAAAACATAACATAAACACACGTAATCCCTCGAGAGGGGTTGGCAGAGGTGTTACAAACCGCATTTCGCATGTTTATGTTGAGTCCCAGTGTGACAGGTTGCGATTCTGTCACCACTATCCGGACGCAAAGAGGAACATGGCAGCTACAACTTATGGCAACCCTAGACTCGAGCCCTCGACCTTTCGGTTCGGTTTGGTTGGTTATTGAAATTCAAAATGTTTTTTATTTAAATACTTAGACTTAAAACAAGTGCTTTCGAATCGTCATTTTTTTATGTACCACCGGAAGTTAACGAAGCCACGTAACAAACTGAGCTACCAGTCCTCGCCATCGTCGTCATTTTCCTCTGAAGGTGTAAAAAATATCGGCTAGAGGCAGAAATGGTATGATTCACCATAAACAGGTGGCAGATATGTTATGCGCGAGCTACGCGACCACTCTCCCAATGGGGATTTAATTCTTTAGGTTGTTTACTTTCGGGCTGATGAGACAAACACTTGCCCTCATCTCCTTTCATATTGTTGTAATAGCGGTATCCCTGTCACGTCACTTGACAAGTGTTAAATATTTGGATGTGTGTGTCCCGCTGAATTTGGACCACTTTTTTCGATTGATTTGTAAGCGAATATATATCTGTATTAATTCTTTGATGTAAGGTACCAAAAAAATTTTTAACACCACCAGCGTTGGCTGTACATTTTAAACTAAATACAAATTAATTTGATTTATAATAATAATTGATTAAATAAGGAAAAGTATTATAAAACTTGACAAAAATTGAGAGGGATGTTTTGCTATAGCCAAGTCATTTTTTTATTACCCCAGCGTTGATTTTTTTTACATATATTTATTTATAATCTCATTTTAATTCCTATATTGTGACATGATCTTTGTCGCAGTCTCTCAGCCTAGACTGTAAGATGTATTAGTGGCTATAAGTATGGTATAAAAACATGTCCATATAACAAATTATAGAATCTGAGGTTTCAAGCCGTTATCTTCACCGACATAAATTTTTCAAACTAAAAACCAATTTAAATTCATTTGACGATTCTGAGTAATTTCATTTAAGTTTATGGAATAAAGTTATTTTGATTTTGACTACTCTATACAATAAAAAAAAAAAATCGAAATCGGAAAACTCTGTAAAAATGTATGGCGTGGTCGTAAAAAAAATATACCAGTCGACTTTAGAGCACTGAACTCATTTTTTGTTTTTAACTGTTGATAACAACAGGGTTAGTGAGATGGAAATAATTGTATTGACTTACAATTACATCACGAGTGCGTGGTTCATCTGAAAAAAAAAAACAACCGTTACTAAAAAATCTATAAATACTCAAATATTACTTTTATACAACTAACAAAACATTCAAACAAATGTTTTTATATTTATTTAATAATACGTCCACGTTAAATTTGCATCCAACATTCAATCACTTTTACAACCCCTGAAGGGTTGAATTCCGAAAAACCCTTTATTATTATCCCTCGAATACGTGTGAAAAAAAACACCTGTAAAAAAATGTTGGGGATTATTAAATATGTTGACGGAAAACAAATAAAAATAACACACATAAACATAACATGAACTCACGCCGTAATCCCTCGAGAGGGGTTGGCAGAGGTGCTTGCTACACACCGCTTTTCTCATGTTTATGTTGAGTCCCAATGTGACAGGTTGCGAATGTGTCGCCACTATCACTAATAAGATACATGGCAGCTACAACTTACGGCAACCCGAGACTCGAACCCTTGACCCGTCGGGTCGGGTCGGTCGGTTAACTTAGGCACGTAACAAACTGAGCTACAACATCCTCCAAATAAAAATAAAATGTAGTGAAATTTGATCCCTTTATTCACGTTCGTAGCTAAAGTTTCGTTTAGTTATTCATCAAAGGATATTATTGCTAGGTAAGTGAAAAGTAACGAAATAAAGTAGGTTTAATATTAATAAAACGTATTTAGTTTCAATCGTTTTTTTTTTTTAATTTAAACGTCAATTTGCTCCTTCGTTTGATTGATTGATTTGAAAATTTTTTTTAGAGGCCACAAGTTTTCTGCTTCACGATATTCGGTACTTTATCCTGTAGGTATGCTAAATTACCCGCGCCAAGCCTGGGTGGGACGCTATATATATTTTTTATACAACACCACGGGGTCAAACAAGCAGTCGGCTCACCTAATGGAAAGTGATACCGCGGCCTATGAACACGACAGTGCCCTTGATGTCTGGAACGCCAAGAACACCGCCAGTGAGTTGCCCATATAGAGTTAAAGATGTTATACCTCTCGTGCCGGTTTTGATTATGTACTATGAGACGGTCACAGTTCGTTTGGGATTAAAATAGTTCGTGTTTTTACAGGTGGTAGATCTATGTGCGAGATTGTCTGGGTTCGTACCACCCTTCTTTCCAGCGTTAGCGTAATTACCGGCACGAGAGGTATAACATCTTTAACTCTGCATTGGCGACACATTGACTGAGCTCTTTAGGTTCTCAGACATCAAGGGCATCACCGTGTCTATATAAGGTGGTATTACTTACCAACAGGTGAAGCGCCTGCTTGTTTGCACATGATGTATACAATCAAAATACGAGTAGGTTTAAAAGAAGTCGCCATGATAAAGGCTAGGTATTTTCTTCACGGGTTTGTGCGATCAGTATAATACAGTATAATATAATTTGCACTATCTAATCACCATTTAATAAACATATAATAGAGGTATAATGGTTAGAGATAATCTTTAACTACTTATGGCTTTTGACCCCAGTATAAAGAATAAAATGCATTTAAGACTTTATATTTATTTTTATGCAACGTCATGGGCAAACAAGTGAACGGTTAACCTGATGGAAAGTGATACCGCCGTCTATTGACACGACGATGCATTTGATGTTGCGAACGCCAAGAGCACCGCCTTTACGTCGCCCATGCAGAGGTAAAGATGTCATACCTGTAGTGCCGGTAATTACACGGGCTGTTCAATCCTTAATATAATAATATTAATAATTTTATTTGCCAAAATCTAGGTTACAAGATAAGGAAGACCCGTACATTTACCTCTGAAAAGGTGTGCAAATATTTGTTTACAATAAAAAGTCATATTTTCAAGAACAGTTACGAAGTAGAATGTCAAAATCAGAATATACAAATAGTAGTAGTAGTTACAAATTAATTAAATAGCGATACCAAACCATTATTATTTTTTTAGTCAAAACGTTTAAAGTCCAGATTAAACATCATTAAAATGATCTGTCGTTTAGGAAATCGTTGACTGCATGGTAGGCTTTTTCTGTCAACATGTGTTTCAGGGCTGATAAAAAAAAAATGTTACTTACTTTTTAATTGATAACGGCCATTTGTTATAGATTTTGGGTCGAACCGTAACACATCAAACTGCATCACGGCAGAAAGAGAGAAAGAACACTGTTTCACCTCAGCTATGCTATTAAACAATATGTTACTTTTGTAAAAATAAGAAACATCTTTATTTGATTGTATATGGATTTCTTTTACATTCTCTGAAAATTTTAAAAACGATTTGTTTTCTTTATAACCTCAAATAAATACAATTCAATATCTGAGAAGCGAAGACGCATAACGAAAAAAACGTTTTTGACGAAGTGCAAATAATAATAACCACATCACGACAAACAAATTGACTCAGCCCTACAGTGAGATTGAGGAATCTTGTGTCGCAGGAACTAAGCAACGATATGGTATCAACTACATAGATAACAATACAACATCCAAGACCGGTAAGCGAAACAATGCGTCTTGCAAACAACACTAAGATCCTTCCCGCCGGGATATGAACGCTAGCGTAACAGTCGGCAGTTTAATTAATGATTTTTAGGATTTTATTTAACATTAACGAATTTTATATGTTACTGTCCGATGTTAGTGAATCTTAAGATTGTCTAGCAAATGTCGCCATTATCCAAAATCGCTGCTTAAAGTCCGAAATTGTTCTTAATTTATCGCACTTGAATCGAATACCTTACAATACTTAGGTGTTACAACTAAGCATAGCTGATGATAATTACCTAAAATTTTAACACAAATTGTAATTATCTGAAGATTAACTATTTCTCCTTTGTTAAATATATTAACATTAACCGGTTAATCTTTACATATACCGCATTTCGGTCATTAACAGTATATATATATATATAAAACACAAAATACATATTCAAATTGTTTATTGCTTGTCACGTTACAATAGATACAAAGACACTGACGTGGTAATTATTTTAAAAACTATACGTATATAATATTGCACAAACAAATCCGAGGATATTGACAAAGTGAAAATTTTATAAATTGTAGCCTAATAAAACCAGTTCAGTATTTGGCCCACTTCCTAACTAAGACCTTGTATGAACGAGCGGTTTAAGAACGTGTCAGCGGGCGTGTGAGAACAGATGCGATTTTTTCACGTCCAATCACGATTTTGCTTTCAATAATAGTCATACTTACTGTTTTTTTACTTTCTGCAATATATTATTTGCCCAATTTGTTATGCCATAAATAACCCTATCCTACGTACTTTATGATTCAATGAAAAAAGTGACAATATAAAAGACAAGAAACTGCGATTCCTTTCTAATTTAAATCATAAATAAGACACGCAACAAATCATTAATCATTTTAAAGGAGCCTATCGGTTAAAAAACACCCGACCGATCGTTTATTTCAACGCTCGCCGGTACGAACCTATTTCGAAACTGTAGACAGGAAATTAATTAAGGACACCACGTTTCCATTTTCCATCAAGAACACAAGGACAAATGCCTATACCTTAACTAGACCAGGGTGATTGCCTAGTGTCAAATTGAACATTTACGTTCACTACATTTATCAGTTTTGTAGTATAATGTAGCAGGGCCGTCTTAACCCTTGCCGAGGCCCTAGTGCAGCCAAATGGGGGCCACTTCGCTGGCGACCTTTTTTTTGGAGTCTACTTTTGGAGGCCACTCCAAAAATTTGCAGTTGTTGGAGGAGGCCCTTTTCGATGCCGTGTATAGAAAATGGCGAGGTCCAGGGCCTCCAAAGACTCAATAGTGTAGTGTGTCTACCATGGCTATTACTTCAATGCCGTTAGCGACTGCACTTACAAATTAGTATGAATAAGCTTGTCATACATTTTATTATATATTTATCTATGCATATGTACATAAGGGTTATAATTATAACCTCATCACGACACACACATAGACTCAGTCCTGCAGTACGATAGAAGAATCTTGTGTCCCAGGTGCTAAGCAACGATATGGTATAAACTACATAGATAACAATACTACATCCAACACCGGTAAGCGAAACAATGCGTCTAAATGTGTGTGTATGCGTGAGTTATTCATGTGTGGGGATAGAAAGCCCATCGTGTTCACAACACAAATAAAAAATACCTGCATTCACCAGGACCCGAGGACATCACGTGTCAGAGGGACTACGTCACGAGGGAATCTGACATACCGGACGGTGTCATGGGGACCCCACGGCGCTGTCACCAACGGCAAAGCAGAGAACGCCGGAGTATTTTTAGTGGGTGGCGTGGTGGGTGGTTTTAGTGGGTAGTCTTCCCCAAGGATGAGTTCCACATACATCATGGCATCCCTAGCCGATGGGCATATAGCATTTTCACTCATATTTTAAAAACGAAAACCACTAAATTGATCATCATTCCTCTAATTATTTTAAGAGTACATGGAAGCTCAGTTTGTCACGTGCCTTGGTTAACCGACCTACCCGAGCCGACCGGTCGAGGGTTCGAATTTCGGGTTGCCGTACGCTGTAGCTGCCATGTGCACCTCATTGTGCCCGGATAGTGGCGACAGATTTGCAAGGTGTTTAACACCTCTGCCTACTCCTCTAGAGGGATTAATTACAGTTTATGTTTGTCTTTATTTAAAGCATTACTCTATTGACACTCTATTTAATTAGTAAAATCATTAGAGGAATGACGCTAATAAAACATTAATAATCAATTTACAATATCAACACCTAATTTGAAACGTCATCACCAAAATAATTAACCAATATTTAGGACGGTTTACACGAATTTATTCCTGAACTAAACTACTAGTTTGTTTTAGGAAGGGCCTTTCATACATACTCGTAATTTTAGTATATGTCAGATTTTTTCATGCTTTGGTTTGGAGGGTTAAGGGTATGCCCTTTCACATTCAGTTACTATATTTAGTATATTTTATTATTTGTAATATTGTACTTTAGTTTATTATTATTCGTATTTATCTCTGGCTCTGGCGTTCCTCGACACTACCCCATGTCGATCTTGTTAATAGGCGGCGGTATCATGTTCAATCAGGTGAACCGTTGGCTTGTTTGGCCATAACGTTGTATAAATAAAACAAATCGAACCCCTAGAGAAAAAAAAAACTCGCAAAACACTATCAGCGAAGTCACTCAATTTTAAGAATTACATAAGTATTGGCTGATGAATGTCACGCGTATTAACCAATGGACGATTCTCTTTTAAAGTTCGTTTCTTGAAATGGACTTTAATTTAGCAAGAGACAAGGATAATTGAAATAAAACAGTAATTAAAAATATTTGCAGGTGTAAATTAACTGCTACTAAGATTTTCAACACTCATTAAATACAGGTTTTTCCAATCCATCGAACATGGGTTGCAAGATTCGCAAGGTATTTTGACTTGATGGATTAGCAGTGACTGGTGTCGGTTGCAAAATAAAGTAACTAACAGACAGAGGCACATGAAGACCTGCAGTTTTAAGACCAAATTCTACACGACTGTATGAGACGCGCTGGACAGAACTGATGCAGGCAGATCAGATTAACCGCTCCAGATGACATTTTGATGCTGACCACGATATTCAGACGTGAGGGCTCGACAAGATACGAGACCTCAAAAGGAAAAAAGGAATCCCTTACTGAATCATTTCGTTACCCATTTTAAAAAAGGAAAATTCCGAAAGCCCTGTAGGTTCACATCACAAAATAGTCAATAGAGCATTCATCGATGTAACATGACCATGCTTACAAGTTTCTACAGAGTTCTTGGTGGGCATGTCTAACTTGCAATTGGAAATTTATTGCGGCGTATTGCATGAAGCAAGTTTAAAACCTATAGAAAAACACTAGGGCATTAAAATCTCAAAGGAATATATTTTGAGAAAAAAAAGCCTGTAAAAAGTAGACAATAATTGTCTACAATCAAAATATTTACTAAATATATTTTAAGACGCAGCCAGGATGGCTGAGCTGGTATATATCATAAATAATCCTTTAAAAGCCTGATTGCACCGTGAATTAACCAATGCGCTGGTAAATTTGAGGTCACCGGTTGCAAAACCGATGCCATATAAAGATGGATGGTCCTCTTAAAGCTAGGTGTGGTACAGACACATAAAGCTTCACATAACAAGTGCAATATCAATCCTTAAGCTGTACGACTTAAGACTGGACTGGACAACAGGTGAGTTTGATGTTGATGTACTGGGTAAACCTTTGCAGGGCATGATTGGTATTTGGCTATTTACGAATGGCGATTATAGGTTTCTTGCAAAAGACATGTTAACAGCATTTTTATACCTAAATAATTTTATCTATACTGTTAGAAAGGTTATATTACAAAAAGGCAAAGTCTGCAAATATTTTTGTGGGAGGGGGTGGCTATGTCCAAAAGTGGACAGCGATGGTGAAAGTTTGCATGTTTATATTAAGTAAGTAATCATCGAAGCTACTCTTCCAATATTTACCAATATTTTGAATGGACTTCCAAGGTTGTTGCTATTTACTATATTTTTGAAACTCACAACTGACCTAAAATTTAATTTAAAAAATCCACACAAGGACAGATACTCGTAGTAAATAACACATAGCGAAGTAAATAAGTTGATAAATAAACACCTCCTTACCAAGAAGAACTTAAATATTGCGATTAATAAACAAAGAGAAACCTCAGCTTTCAGAGAAAGGTAATACCAGAGGTAAGGTATGGCAAGGTTTACGATAATTTACATTAGTCACGTTTACGTTGAGACAGTAGGCAGTGAGCATAATTAGCAGAGCAAAAAGCACAGACAGTTTTCACTTGAACTAAAACTAAACGTTATACATATTTGTAACAAATACAGTTCCAACTTCCAAACTAAAATCTTATTTTAAACTTCACAGACGTTGCTTAAACGTTGCCTGTTTAAGCAACTTCATTTGATACAAGGACTTCTAGCAGGGTATTTTTTTTTTGAGTTACAAATGTTAAAAATCTCAATCAACTCTGTGCCGACTTTTACACAAAAAAAGAAACTTCTTAAGGGTTTGAAATATCAGAATAGAAACAGTAGAAATTATTTATTCAAATGTTAAAAATATATTCAGTCAAGACAAGAAAGATAAGTAAGCAAATAAATTCAACACAAGAACGTTAAGTAAGCAAGTGGTAAGTTACCATTGCAATGGTAGCACTATACTCGTGTGAACATTGCTTGTCAAGTAGAAAGTGGTCCCCGACTGGTTCCACCGGTCCACCAGGACCAACGTATTGACCTTCAGCGAGGATACAGGAAACTGTCACTTAAATCATTTTTTAAAAAGAAACAATCATGCAGATATGAATGTAAATTTTCTTTAGATGAATCCAATGAGCCTATTTCCTCAAAAGATATCTCTTTATATGACCTTTTGCCGGCGACTTTGCCTACGTAGATTTCGGTTTTTAATCCCGCAGAACACTTACTTTTTTCCGAATATAAAGCATCCTATATGTAAGTGTGTGTGTATGTGTGAGGTGTGTGCCAAATTTCATTCGAATGCCTTCAGCCGTTTTTGCATGATACAAATATCCAAACAAACTTTCACATTTTCATTATTTAAAAGGTATAGAATTCCGCATCACACGGCGCTATTGAAGGGTAACAATTTTAAACCTCTATTGATAACGTTAAAGAATCAAAGTGATGGGAAAAGGCTAATTAAAAACAAAAAATAAAACGGCCAAGTGGGAGTCGGATTCGCTTCCGAGGGCTCCGAACAAACTTGTAGGATTGTAAATGGTTCGTTCATCGAATCACAAAGATTTTTTAAGTTTTTTCCGGTTTTATTTTTTTTTGTGATGTAGCTACAAATTCACGGCTTGAACAAGATATCGCTTAAAGCCAAATTTCCTGGTTTTAGGTTAGCGGGATGTACCCTCTAGGTTTTCATCCCCTATGCAAATATTAAAGAAATGCCATATATTCTGATTGCGAAGATCCAGAATGATCTACGTTTCTACAGTTGAGGAGATATTGAAAAAATACTTGATATATATCGCTATAACAGAGTATCAATTAATTTTGACAGTGTATTACCCCCTTTAGGACGTAGGCGTGAGTTCGTGTGTGTGTGTATAAATAATTGATTGTTTTTATTAAAGAAATAACACAAATCATATTTTTTTCTAATGAGTTCAGTAAACTAAAGGATTGTGAATGACCCTTGAAAAAAAGGGGTCAATTGACAAATTTGCATTTAACGACCAGTTTATTGAAGCCACACATTTTTTTGGGAAATTTTTTGAGCTTCGAAACATTAGTCATGCTTTTTCCGCGGTTTTTCAACTTTTTTTTTTTTCGAAGACTTGTAAACAATAATACAAGACAACCATAATTAACAGCCCTGTTTTAGTATTAATATTTTTAATAATGAAGCAATAACTTGTATTGGTTTGAAGGTCATGCATGACCAGGTATATATCTTCTGTCAACAGCCAGCGAATATTTTTGATCGCATCCAAATGCAAATGCAGACATAACCTAAAATATAACAGTATAACATTTGACATTTGTAGTTAAGTATGCCAATATGGAAGAACCAGAAGCCACACTAACCATTGCCATAACAACTGCATTTATTTTATTTCATTCTCAGGAAATAAAGAGATTTTGAAAAATTTAAATTTTTAGTTTGAAAATCTTAAACGGTAATGTTTCTCTGCATATGTATTTATATTTTAATTAAAATACCTACCTACACATGAAGCTCTGTTCTGCATTATTACTGGAACATAAGGTTTTTGTTATTTTTGAATGGATGCATGCACATTGTTTCAGTGTTTCTAACCTCAAGATTCGCTCAGTAAAGACGATACGGACAAGAACAATGATACATGTCTGTGACATTCTTCGTGACTTGGCATGACTACCATTTAAAAAAAAATGGAAACGTTTTCTAGCATAATGCAATGTTTCACTATTTACCTACTTAATATTCTGTTATTTATAAGCAGAAACTAAGATAGGTACTGAAGCTAGTATAGGTAAGTTATTTTGACCTTCTTATTTTGTTGATTGTCATTGGTCATTCACATTTCAAACTGTGCCAGTTTTGTTTGTACGACACAAAACACATAAGCAATCAATAGTATTGGGAACGGCTTCTTAACAAATCAGAAGTAAATGATTAAATATTTACTTAGAATATGTAAAACATTACAAACTGTACGACTAAAATAGACATCTATTTATACTGGTAACACAGGAGGTGTTTATGGACACGAGTCGTCTGATTAAAAAAAAAATTTCACTTAGTAACAATTAGTCACTTCATAGAATGGAGTTTCTGGGCGAAGTCAGCTGGCAAAAATTCCTACATTTCATAAAGTCTTTAAAATAGAAACAAATAGAAAATTGTGACATTATCTAGGTTATAGGTCGGACAATTTATCTGAGGTCGCTGTGTTTAAAACAAACAGTTCAAGACTGTTACATTATTAGCTATTCATTATTGTGTGTATCTGTATCAACTTGTACATGCTCAAAATATGTAGATACATAACGTAATGTATGTGGTTCATTCTGGAATCTTTTGTTCTAATGTCTAGTCTAGACACTGATGTCTGACTCAAACGACGATACCTCAGGCATTAAACTGACAATAACCGTTACTTAGGCAAGCACTTTGCATTTTTTTGGCAGCTTGTTAAAGTTTGAGTCAAATCTCCGTCTTCCATACATTTTTATTTTAATATATATGAACCAATCACATCTGCACTATCATTGTTCATGCAGCTACAACCATCCTTCAACCTGTGTCAATTATCAATAGACTCACTCACTGTCAAAGAACTTCCAGCTATTGTTTTCCCAGAGCACAGATTTAAACCTACATTAACTCACTCTGTAATCCCTGAAGCATGATTTGGAGAGTTGTTACACACCGCATTCCGCATGTTTATGTTGAGTCCCAATGTTGCAAATCTCTTGCCCAATGAGGAACTTGACAGCTACAACTTGCAACCTGAGATGTGAACCCTCGACTTGTCGGTTAACCTAAAACCTCATCAAGTCGAACGTATATAGGCATTTTCTACCATCCAATTTCGATGAAGTGAGACTGCATAACATCCGGAACAGTACTATGGCCTTGATAATAAAATTCTCGCGTGTCTAAAATTCTATGCGTTCTCCATAAAATTGCCACTCACAAATCCACCATTAGACAATTACCTGTAAACGACTGGTTGGCCTGACATGACTTGATGTGATTTTCTGTCATTACCCAGCTTAAGAGCGTCCTAAGGCCCCGTACGTACTAACGCTTATTCATCGCGCGTTAAAAAAAACGTTGTAATAAAGCGTTGTTGCGAATGAGAACTTAAGTTCCAACGGTTGGAACACCTTCTGCGTGGAAACTGAAAACCAAAAATGTCCCTCGATAGTCCGGCTCCCGAGCGCATCTACTACGTCAAGCTCGATGGGGTGGCGGACAGGTATGGCGGTTGTGCCTATGCTTTGCGTTTTGTAGTATTATATTTATTAAGACGATACAGCCTGATCGATTGTATAGGAAACGAATAAATTAAAGTCACGGTAAAGTTGCTAAGGCGTCGTTTAGACAAAAAGGAAAAAAATCCAACGCTCAACTCCAGAAATCCAACAGCGCTGGTTAAAAAAGCGCTCGTGTGAACTAATATATGGCTATCGATTTGTTTCAATTGAAAGCTTTTTGAACGCGCGTCGTAAACGCATTCGTGTGTAAGGGCTACTTCGGATATTACTTGTATGGTAAATTAGTCTCTATTACCTGTACAATAAGGACCGGAAGATCAGAACAGCCTGGGGTCATTAACAGTATAGCAATCAATCAGCTCAAGCAACTAGTTGGTATAATTTCTAGTTTGAGATTGTAGTCAGGTGACATAGAAATTGTCGGCCTCTGTGGCACAGTGGTGTAACAGCCAACTGCCCTAAAGGTTCCGGATTAGAATCATGGCGGAGACGGATCTTTGTATTGCAAGACGTAATTTTCAACTAACAAGTCTTAGATGTAGTTTATATCATATCGTTGCTCAAAGCTAGCGATACAAGATTATATCTTAATGGGAGGTGAATCAATGTGTGTGTCGTGATGTAGTTATTATTATTATTATTTATTTTAAAAGGAAAACAGATTGGCCGAGCCTGACGTTATTTTTTTTGTCAGTCCGCAAACGAGATGTCGCTTTACAAATTGGAGGCTGCTTCGGGCATCTTGATGCTCGTTGGTCAACTCAGTAATATCTAATCAACGTAAGGTTAAAGTAACGACCGATTAACTTTAAATTTAACGACGTCACGAACACTGGTCACTTTCAATGTGAACATGAAGGGAGAAGTTTTTTTCATATTTTTTATTTATTTTACCCTTTATCAAGTGAGCGAAAAGAGAAAAAACTTGAACATTTAAAAAACTCAGTTTAAAGCTGTACCCAGGATTGGTTATCTAAAAATTATTATAACTGAACAATAATAATGTATTAAAACTGTGATCTGGTATTAACAAACAATGCGCTTTACTGTTTCATTGCATCGTCGCTACGTTTCGCAATGCACTTTGCAAAATGCGCAAGCGCATAATGCAATTTCACCTTTACAAAATATGTTGGTTAACCGTTTACAATAAAGTTAAGATTATTTTTTTTACCATGGGCAAATAAGCAAACTGTTCCCCTGATGGAAATTGATACCGCCGCCTATTAACACGACGATTCTCCTGATGTGAAACATCAAGAGAACCCCCTAAGCTTTGCCCGTGTAGATGTAAAGACCTCTCATGCCGTTAATTACACTGGCTCTCCAGTCCTTCGAACCTAAACACAGCGCTCACAGCAACTGCTTCACAGCAGAAATAGAATTCTTAGCAGTAGGTTGTACCAAGCCAGACGATCGGGCACGTAGATCTACCACCTATAGATATTTTAAATATTAACAAATTATCTTCCATGAGGATAATTCTATCCATCGTGTCCATAAAAATTGACATAATTTAACCTTCTATTACCTATTTGTTATGTGCATTTGTTATTTAGGTCAGATTGATTCATGTTATTGGCTTGGTAAATCAATTGTTTTATTAAAAACTTTAAATGATTATCTTTTTAAAAACATCGTGACTTCCGCTGACATGACTGTGAGATGACGGGTTACTATGTGATTGTTTGCAGGAACCTCAATAAAATATGAATTAAATGCCGATATATAATAAATCTGTATCTTATATATAAAATAGATATAAGAAAACATTTATAACTCTAATTAAATTTGTATAAATTTGATCCCTGTTTTCCTCATGAGGAAGTTGAATCAGTTTACTATTTTACGATGACTATCAATGCAAAATAGTATTTTATTATAATAGATATTTTCACATCAAAACACTTACAAAATCTGGCAAGGACACGAATACCTGCACGAGCCAGGGTGTCTACTCCGAACTGACGAAAAACGAAGTTTCGGCAGAATGTTCGTGCATTTCCTACTACGAAAGTCTTTCGGTCGGGTCCGTCTGGCTAGCAAATACATTAATTGCGATCGAACTTTGTTTGTTATACCTATATTGCATCAAAAACCTTACTCCGAAGACAACGACGCATTGATTTCGAGTGCAGTGTTATCGTTGATTTTATGTTCGGTCGGGCCGATGTTCCGGTGACGGCATTCCAGAGTAAGGTCCCTGAGTTCGAACCCGAGACCTCACGTCTCAGCCAACTCTTTAGACCGCTGCGCAACGGAGGCCAAATCATCATTAACTACACATTTATTGTTAAGACACGATCAAAAAGCACAGTTCTCCATTAAACTACTAACCGTTACCGGAGGTTAATGGTATTGCTAACTGTAGGTTGCAGGGACGTAATTAGGTATTCAAGAAAAGGGGCTTAACCCCATGGTATGTCCCTAATGATATAAAACACAAGGACCTAAGAACTACCAGAGAGCAAAGAAGTATGTATACTGAAAATTATGAGCAGAGAATTAAAAATCATCCGAACCAACTGGCGAATTATATCTTAAGGTCAGAAAGAGCTCAGAAAGGAAGACTCAAAACCAAAAATTTACCAAATGACAATCTAAATTTAAACAACAGCTAAATCCCCTGACATTGAAATAAATGTTTAGTTCTTTCAATAAACTAACCTTTTGACCACTATGACAACATACGGCTGAATGTTCTTATCCTATGACAGATCGTTGTTAAAACGAGTAAAAAAAGTACCGACTTGGACGCCGATAAATCATTGACTTGACTGAAAAAAACTAACGGTTTTCTAAATACTAGTTAAACTTAAAGTTAAATTTCTTGACATTAAAATTCAAAATGATTTTTATTTAATTTCGAATCGTACTTATTTTATCTAGTGGTGTTCTGAGACAAAAACCGGGGTACGTTTTCTCTTGGAAACTCCACAAAATACTGAAATAAAATAAAAATTATTAAGTAAAAGCAGGCAAGCGTCACAGGCAAAACCTATTAAAATATTGTTATAAGCCAAAAAGTCAACAATTCCCGACGTAAGTTGGAGAGCCCTAAAACATTGTTGGAGGGCCCTCTTCTCCGCCAAGCCCCCAACTAGTTACGTGTCTGGCTTTACGGTACCACAAAAAAATACATGTTTTTTTTTGTCACTGATTGTTTGACGGCCTTTGTGGCGCGGTGGTGTTACAGCCGACTGCTACGCTAGAGTTCAAATCCCGGCGGGAAGGATCTTAGTGTTATTTGCAAGACGCATTGTTTCTCTTAGCGGTCTTGGATGTAGTATTCTTATGTATGTAGTATTTACCATTTCGTGGGTTAGTAAATGCGATACAAGATTATATCTTAGTGCAGGGCTGAGTCAATGTGTGTGCCGTGATGTGGTTATTATTATTATACATTACATATTCAGTACATAGGCACTAAATCATAATTTTTACCAAAAAACAAAAACGTAGGAGGTTATCAAGTCGACCTATTATATTAATTTTATCTTTGTTTTTTATACTTAATTAATTATGAGAAAAGATCAATTACTTGCTAGTCAAGTCCTTTATTTAAGTATCTATTGATTTTTAAACTACATGGATTTACTTTTTTCGTCTGAAATAAATGTTATACATATTTTTAAAAATACATACTTGTACCACTAAACAAAAGATAACGTATATATTCGTGTAGCAACACTGGCTGCCTTACTCACTCGACCTACCTATGAGAACTCAACCTGACAAATATTTTTTATCCATAAAACATTCATTGTAAATGTTTTAAAATTACCTAATTTTAACTCATTTGATTAAGTACAATTGAATTATTATTATTCCATTCAGAATAACACATCTAATGTATGTATATAGCTTACTTATATACTGTATTATGTATTTCTTGACCGTGGGAGAAATACCGTACGGACAAAGAGATAATGGTTCATCTAAAAATTGCGTTCACATAACAAAACAGCGTTCTTAAATTAAAACATCACGGCATTTAGCAGTTGATCGATATAATAAATAATAAAGTCAAAGTCAAAATGTTTTTTATTCGAATAGACTTAAAATAAGCACTTTCAAATCGTCATTTTTTTACTACCACCGGTTCGGAATGCTATTTCTACGGGGAAGAATCCGGCAATAATAATAATAACCACATCACGACACACACCCATTGACTCAGCTCTGCACTAAGATATAATCTTGTACCGCAGATATATATATAGATATATAGGTTCGAAGTAATGGAGAGCCAGTGTAATTACCGGCACAAGAGGTATAACATCTTTTCCATTATACGGGTAACGCATTGTCTGTGCTCTTGGCGTAGAAACAGATCAAGGGCATTATCGTGTTAAAAGGCAATGGTATCACTTTCCGACAGGCGAGCTGTCTGCTCCATGATGTATAAAAATTGAGTCAGTCTATAAGCGAGTTGTATGAGCTGTATCGAAATTATAACAGAATGAATATTTAAATTTCCGGTATCATTTATTACGTTCGAAAATTATGCCGGGCCCCCCTTCAAGAATCGATTTCGCCGGTTTTTGTTCATAGTGTTAATTCACAATTTTACGGAACCCTCCATGTTTGAATTCGACTACACTTTACTGATTTTAGTGTAAAACTTAAGAGAAAATACATATAAAATTATTAAAACAATGTGGTCATTTGAATTATGATTAGATCAGGAAGTAAATACAACATATGTACAATTGTATAATTTGACCTTTGTTGTATATCAAATTCCAATAATAATGATAACAATTAAGCTTAAGATATTTAATTATTTTAATATTAAATGATAATGATAAACATTAGCAAACCACAAGGTCATACAAATAATGAAAAAACAAATTGATAATTGATATGTTGTAAATAATTAAGTGAATTCATTAATAATTATATTCAGTAGGATTAACAATTAATATGTAACTATTTTTTTTAATATCACAAAATACATTAATGTAAAAATCAAGTAGGTAATGTAGTAATTTTAAAAATAACACACTGGATCTTGTTTTTAAAGTGCATCCACATTTAAATATACAATGTAATAGTAATAAATTGATCCAAACAGTATTTATTAATTTATTTAAATGTTTAACAACTGACATTTTAATTTTTCCAAATTTTTATAAGCATAAAAGTAGCTAGTATATATCTATTTTCTTGTACCCCAAGTGACCAATGAGAGTTAAATATTCTATTTATGTAATAATGTAAGTATACACATGGCCTGTATATATACTTTTGTATTAAATAATGATGGAACATTTATCTTAATTTAACATATCAAAAACATGACCGTAACTAATTTGAAAACTATAAAAACCAATTAGAAATAACAGGTATATATTTATACTGATGTGTAGGCAAATTTATGCTTTGAAAGGGTTTTAAAAATTGATCTTCAAAAATAGGTAACTTTGTATTTCTTTATCAAAGAAGTTTTGATTTTGATTTTTGTTTTATAATGTCATAAAACTGAATCACTTCTAAAGGATGAAACTTCTAGAATGCTTATCAAACAATAATTTGGATCTATAGACAGATTTTTTATAATCACCCACTAGCAGATCCAGGGGGGCTTCCGGGTTCAAGCTAACCCCCCCAAAAGCATTTGAGTTCTTTGTACTTTAGCCTATACTTGGTTAAAACCCAAATTTTGCGTTCTCAAACTGCCCCAAAAGTGTTTCTTGGCCCTACCCTAAATTAGTGGATCCGCCACTTTTTCCTTTACTCGTTTTTTTAATATTTGATAGTAGGTAAAAATACTTACAAATAAAGTATTCAAAAATTTCAACATAAAAATAATTCCAGATAAGAATATGTATGACAAGTATGAAATTTTACACAAAGGAGAGAACACTCATGCTTTGTTTAATTAAATTGTAATATTATTTTAATGTATATAACCGCTGCAACAGTTTCATAAAACATTTTGACAATTTCAGTGTATTATATTTAAAATAAATTAAAAACTTACTTAACAAAGTTAATCAGGAAATAAACTAACATAGCTTAACCAATACATATTTATAATATTCTAATCTAAAAAAAAGAACGTTAAAGAATATTCTAGTTCAAATTAATACCAGATAAAAGGCCAAATGTTCGACCAACTGTTTCTACCAGGAAATTCAACTAAAGGGAAAACAAATTAACATATTTTTTCTGTTATTTTTCTTACATAATCGTGTCGCAAGATTACTCCGCAAAGCCATCGAGCAACACCTCTTCCGCGTTGAAGACTTCGCCGTGCCTTTGAAAACTAAATCAGTTTCTATTTTTCTTAAAACTGCGCCCTTGTTTCTGATTGGAATCTTATTTAAATGCACCTCAAACTCAGAAACAAATTGAAAGGTGCTTTGAAAAGATTATTTACATTTAATAGTGCTTTTATAGAAGCTAAATAAAGGCCTAAATAAGAACGAAAATACATACCAAGTGCTGCGCCAACAATAAACAACAATGCTTTTGTTGTGAGATTGATCACACTGCGGTATTTTGCGTATCCGTACAGTAATATTATTTTGGTAACGATAAAGGGTTCCGCGATGAAACTGTTCAAAGTATCGTATTTCTTAAATTTTGTTTATTTTAATTATGTAAACAAAAAAAGTTATAATTAATAGCAGCTACACGCTACTCCGTCGCAACACGTTAAAATTTCAACTGATTTGATTGGTGTGGGTGTTTGATCGAATGACAGCGGGTTACCCTTGGAGGGGAGATGCGGAGCTATTAACCTATCATAAAGTAGACATGAACATTTTGATTGGATAGCTGTGAAGTTCAACAACCAATTGTATCTTTAGAATCACATGACGTTTCCTTAACGTTGTTGCCAAATTTTAAAAACTAGAGTTGCTAGAGTAGAGTAGAATTGAGTTCAATCAGTAAATAAAATAGATCCACTGCATCTAAACTCTAATGAAAAATCTTAAAAGAGTAAGAATTTGTTTCATCGAGCCTTTGTTTGGAATCGTAAAAATTCCAGAGATTTTAATTGAAAAAAAAATACAAAGGTTTGAAAGAAATATTTCATTTCATTTTACTTTAATGTTATTTTTTATTCTTTAACGTTCAATTTAAACCTAAAAATTTACAATAGTAACGCATGCCAAATTGAACTTTTTTGTCTTATGTTTCCGTCAAATATATAAATAATGCGTCGTTTGGAACGATTACATTTTCTGTTCCTGCGAAATGCGATCGATATTATTTGTAATAATTGAATAAAAACGGAATGATTTCATGCAGGGCAAAAGATTTAAAAATTATATTACTATTCTTGTTAACAGTTGATACGTTGAGTCCTTTAAACATGTGTAATTAGTAAATTAGGTTCTTCAAAATTTAAATTTAAATAGTCCGCGTTTTGCATCTCACGCCCAGTTTGACGTCACATTACGGGGTTCACAAAACAACCTTACCGCACCCTACGATTTTTTCTTGAAAAAAACTTATGTACCGCCTCTTGCTACTCATAATCCAACTGTATTGTTAACTCCTTAAGGTTTGTTTTGTATGAAGAAAGTCTTTAGTTCTGAAAATTTCCACAAGGGAGCAGTGCTTAACCAAAACTACACTTGCGCGAAATAAACCAATCAGAAGGCAGGGATTTTGACGCAATTTGCAAATGGCCGTGACTAGGACCGAGCCCGAGTTTTAGGGTGTATGAAAAATCTAATGGTGGATGAATTCGTGCTTAAAACTAGTGAATAAATACAAATTCAGTGTGGTGACGTTTCAAGGATTCAAAATGTGCCAAAAAGTTGATATCCAGTCTTAATGGTGGTTTAGAAAGCGTCCATAATTCGCTGGAAGGACGACTCACGAGCCATTGCTGACAAGGGTAAAATCTTGTTTCATTATTCATTAGTTGTACTTGCGTGGCCCTTTAAAAGCCTTCAGACGTATATTAAGGATATAAGCTAGAGTTATATTGGGCTAGACGAGTCCTGATTATAGGCGTTAGCTGGAAATCAGGGATTTTATTATCGCCGGTGACCGTGTAGTTTTCACCGCGTGAACCAATGGGCAGGTATCATAGAACCAACTTAGTCACGTAGTTCTTTGCCTGTGATACTTTTAAGGTATTACCGGAAGGAAGGATGACTGTTAGGAAGTAGGATAATCCCTAGTTTGACCGCAAAACTGCAATGTAATTCGATTTTAGGGAAAGGTAAGGCAAGGCCCATTTGTTCCCAATAGGAATTGATTACTTAATGATATCCTCCTTTTTACGTGTCATTATCATAATCGAAGTTACATGTTTTCGTTACTGAAATACGTGCAAATGACATTGCCAATGCATCTGTAATATTAATTATATCAGCAATTAACCCTACATGTAATCAACTTGGGTCAGAAATTGTAATTACTTGTAGATATTATGGAAACTGTGTTTTCTTTGTTGCTTTCTTTTAGTGATTCATTGGAAGACTATGAAAACTGAAAAGAAAAACACTATCTTGTATCCTGTATGGAAATTACAATGAGCTTACAAAACCAATCAATACTATGCAACCTGATCATTTCCTATTGGTGGTTAATTCTTAAAACAGCATTCACATTTAGTTTGCATTTTGATTGTTTCCAGTTTTCAGCCAGTAAATTTAAGGGATTGTAATTTTAAATTTATAATTTTTTAACGTTCACTAGATAAAAATCAAAACAAATCAGCAATGTTTAAGTTAAGTATTCACACTTTATTATCATAGCGGAAACAGAATGATTTACTTGAATATGATTCTGAAGAATTTGTTTACAGAAAATGTTTATTCATTTTGATTATGAGTAAGTTAAATGGAATCATTTTCTTCAAGGCTTTTGCTCACTGTTTGATAAAAATAATCCTAAAACAGTAGGTTAAACCCCCTTAAATAGAAAAATACTCAAGGCTAGTAAAATGACAATGGCTTCAAGTAAAACTGTGATCATTTCATTAATTCCCATAACATTAAGGCTGAAGGCCAGCTTCTCATTTAAAGAAATAACAGTTCTTACCTGGTTTTTGTATTGTATTTACTAAAAAAAGGGTAATTTACAGATCATTTTGCTACAAGAATCTTAGCATAAAACTAAGATTTTCAATAATTGTATTGCCTACAAAGAATACAACAGATTTGTCTACTTTTGATGCTTTTAGAATACTTTAAAATATAAGATTTTGACAGTCCACTTGCATGACATGGTCACTAATAACTGGGTTGACTCCTTGTCTAGATTATACCATCAAATGTACTTGAAGTTAGAGCTGGTGTCAGCCTGTAATTGATCCTAAATAAATAAATGAAATGAAATTAAAAACATTTTATAAGTGTCTCAGAAGTTTAAATACAACAAAATAAATAAAATTGCTAATCATATTGAAATACCTTGCTGGTATAATCCTGATTTTTGTAATTTTCATTGTGTACTGAGTAACATCATTAATAGGGAAAAGTGTGTATGTGTATTTAATATGTGTTTACTTTGACACACCCAAACTGATCAAATGTACATATTAAAATGAACACACTCACACAAACTTATTTGTTCATTGCAAATCAATGTGTGTCGCATTATTGAATGTCTGTGTTTCTTTAATTGAACAGTGTTAAAAAAAAAAATACAAAAAAGAGGAAAACATTGCTAATACACATCTGCATTTATTTGGAAGTTTGGTTATCAGTTACATGAAAAACTTGACTTTTTAAAAATTAAAAAGCATGTTGGACAAGACAGACATGCTTACAAATGAAACCAATTTTACAATATACATATATAATTACAATATCTATATTTTACAATATATTTCTATTTTGTTTTTCTATTAATTAACCAAATGAAGAGACACAAATGAGTTACAACCAAGGTTTTGCAATTTGATTTTTGTCTATTTGTTTATCATGGGATGTCTTGAAAGAAGTAGCATAAACTCATGCTGTTATCCCTGGAGATGGTTTGGCATTGGTGTTACACACAGCATTTCTCATGTTTATGATGAGTCCCAGTGTGACAGGTTGAGAATCTGTTGCCACTATCAGGGTACAATGAGACATGATAGCTACCACTTATGGTAATCAAAGACTTGAAAGAAGTAGTAGTGATTTATTTTATAAGTAATTGGTAGTGAGGTAATCATTTTGTTTATCTGCCACCTTGTTCTTTGATTAATTAAGCATGAAATGGCAACAATTGCACTTTGGAAGATAATCTAGAAACACTATAATTCAATTATCTTTTTAATTAAAATATAAAAATGCATTTACTACATATCAAAAAACAATATTGTACTATAGTTTATACACTTTTTAGGTCAGAAACAAAATTTAATTAACATTTTTATATCTTAACAATCTGAACTGGAGTAAAATTTCCAATCTTCGAGAAGTATGCATCAATATTTCTCTATTTATACCATATCTCCTGAATGTTTTTGTTTGGAGAGTATGTCGGTTCATATGACCACATATGAGCTTACAGATGACCACACATGTAACAAGGGCAATGTTGATCCGTATGCTGTACCACTTAAGAATAGTGCAAAGTCCAAACAGGTTAGTTAGGTTATAAGTACTTACACACCCATACACACATAGTTGCAATTTGATTTGCCTTCTGAAAGTTTTAGCATCAGACTTGGAGCGAGCTTTCTAAGAGCTCATAAAGCTATCTATTTATAAATTGGTAAGTAACTGGATAGTGTTATACCCTTATTACTGAGATAGCTGAAAAAAGGGTACATTCTTTATAAATTGAGTACAAACAGCCCCATGGCTGTTTCAACCTTACCTGTTTGAACTTTATACCATTCTTAAATTGTACAGCATAAGGATTGATATTGCACCTGTCATGTGAAGCTTTATGTGTTTGTCATCTATATACTTGTTAATTAACATAAAATATGATACAAATATTAAAATAAATTACTCACTGTAAATATAGTCATTGTTTGTTAATGAAATGAATTTCAACTATATTTAAAAATTATGTCATGATACATAACAATAATCTTAAATTCTACTTACATTTGCTTCTCTTTTAAAGCATCTTTCTCTGGCAGTTTCCTACCCATAGATAGAATTCTAAACTGATGGCAGTGATTTTTGGGCTATGAAAAAAAAAATACTTTGACTATGTTTTGTCTCATAAAACATGAGTTCTGAGCAGGGCAAAGTTGCCAGCAGAATCTAGTTTACATTTTATTGTTTGTTACAATATTTATTACTTCTCGAAGACATTACGGCTTAGGCATTTACACTCAATAAAATAAAAATAGATCTTTATTAAAAGTGGTATTGCTCTTTCTTCACTTTTAATATTTTGACAGCTGCCAGACTAATATGATTTGATCAAGGTGATCAATTTTAACCTGCTAAATTTCACATCTT
Source organism: Choreutis nemorana (assembly GCA_949316135.1). Classification (NCBI taxonomy): domain Eukaryota; kingdom Metazoa; phylum Arthropoda; class Insecta; order Lepidoptera; family Choreutidae; genus Choreutis; species Choreutis nemorana. The sequence goes on along the minus strand of OX438621.1, from coordinate 5,963,462 downwards.
ATATTGATTGAAGATAAACAGACAAGACACGCATACCTTCCTGTACTGTAAGAAAAATAGTCAAACCTCCTCAGCTTTGGTAAAGAAAAACTAGTTTTTAAATTGTTTTTTGTTTTATTGTTAACTTATGATAGGACTTTTACAAGACCAAGTTATAAAATTTTTAAATATTTCTTTATCAAATCTCCATTTTAAATCTAAGTATTTAAATTTAAACTTCCATAGGATTATGATAAATCAATAAGTTATATTTGAGGTTAAATCAGTTAGTAATGTGTTTGGGTTAAAGCCAAAATATGTTAAAAGTGTTTCTTGTAACTCGTAAGACATGTTTTTATGACAGTGTTTACCGAAGAGGGAATAGGGAAAATTATATTAGGAGACAGAAAAACTTTTGTAATGAAGTAAATAATATTAGAAAGTTATAAGGAAACAGTGCATTGTAGCTGAGTAGGCAACTGTATACCGGTATCTTCCTCAACTAAAATTTTCCGAACAGTTGGTTGAGTCATTTTAAAGATAAATTAAAATTAATTTAATGATATTACGTTTTTTTTAACGTTGCAGAACCACCTTTTTAATTAAACTAAAGTGCTTACTCTGTGCGAACCAGTGTTCAAATTCAAAAGTTTTTATTAAACAAATCTGAATATATTTTATATAATTGTTAAATGTAAACTAACATAAACTCACTCCTTTATCTCTCGAGAGGGGTTGGCTGAGGTGTTAAACACCGCATTTCGCATGTTTATGTTAAGTCCCAGTGTGACAGGTTGCGAATCTGTCGTCACTCTCCAGGCACAATGAGGAACATGGAAGCTACAATGTACGGCAACCTGAGACTCGAACCCGCAACCTGTCGGGTTGGGTTGGTCGTTTAACCAAGGCACGTAACAAACTTAGCTAACACATCCTCCCACGGCACATTCCTTTTGATTAGTCAAAATATACCATCAGCTTAGAACTGCTGTTACCTAGAGCCTTATAATAACTAATTATTTGTTACAATTTATTTAACTATCATCAATGGGATACCTATCTTTGTAGGTGTTTACCTGCTGTATACATTGTTATTATTTATTTTGCAAATGTTTCTCTCTATACACTATTTGAAGTGTGAAGATTTTGGTCTCTGAAGTTCTGAAGATTTGTTTTGGATATTTTTCAATCTGGTCTTACATGCAGAGTAATATTTTTCTATTTTGAATATGATACCTAGAAAATGCAAAAATAACCTTTGCACATAATTTTTATGGGAACATTAATTTAAAAAAAATTATGCATAAATAATATATTTCATTGTAAAAATAAATCTAAGAATATGCAAAGGATTTATGGTATGAAACAAAATAGTGTCTGGCAATTTGCATTTCTGGTACTATGAACATGTGTAAAAAAAATTTAACTACATTTCTAACAACTCTAGCCCATGTGTCAATCAATTTTCAACACCTGTTAACAGTTGAAACACTGTTACACATACTTGCTAAATGTTATGCCTGAGACTTTTGTATGCTAAATTATTTAGTTTTACACATTGTGGCAAACAGGCATACTGCCTGTCTGATGGTATGCAGTTACCGAAGCTTATAGAATCCTGAATTGGACATGTTAAATCCCACAATCTCTTGATATGCTATAAATTTTATTTATATTCGTTCAGTCGTTCGAGACTTTAAACGACAGATACAAACATCACTCAGGGTGTGGCTTAAATCTTTACAATTTTACAAGCAGCCCACCCCGGTTACACATGTGTGGAATTTAACATATTTATATTTAAAAAAATGCTAAAAAGTTATGGAAATAAATTTAGCTAATTGGTCCAGTACTTTTTCAATTTATTAGTTACAAAAATACAGTTTTCTTCTAAATTATGTAAGTATAGATGGATAAAACCAAGAGTCAAAACCATTTATTTAACATGTCTTTAAGAGCTTAGAGTATAAGCCGAGACAACTTAATCTTAGCTTAGCAGTCTTCAGTCTATTTGTGTGATTTCCAACAGTCCTAAGATAAAACGATATAAATAACAAGATTAATATTAAACATAACACGGCGATAACAACAGATTAATACCGTTAATAATGTGGTTATATGCCATTTGCGCATTAGAAATTAAAGTTATGTTGTGAATACATATGCGCATTTTATATGGTTCCATTAGATCAGTTGTCACTATGATTGTGTTAACATAAATATAAAGCTATTCATGCGTGCAGTTTGTCCAATACAAGACACTAGTTTAAGCAGTCACCTCTATGGCGCAGTGGTGTAAACAGCCGACTGCTACGCTAGAGGTTCCGGGTTCGAATCCCGGCGGGGGCGGGACTATGTGTTATTTGCAAGACGCTTTGTTTTGCTTACTGGTCTTTGATGTTGTATTCTTATTTAAAATTCCCTGCTGGTCCGGCTTTCGCTGGTAGTGTAACTGGGCACGTGGCCTGTGCTTTCATGGTGCAGCTATATATTATTATATGTTACAAATTGGGTTAACAGATTGTAAACACAATTCCTGACGCTTTTGGTCGATAACTGACAGGGGAGAGGGGGAGCTGTGGTGGCCTGGTGTAGTTAGAACCCGGGGCGGACTTAATTTTTATTAAGCAACCCCCCCCCCCCCCCCCCCCCTCCAAGAATAACACCAAAACGGTCAAAGATTCCCGAAATATGTGGGGTCGCGAGTTACCAGTTCAAACCGCTAGTAATTATTTGGAAAATGACTATGATTACGCGACTCATGTGTCCGTTGCCGTTGTCACCCCCCTGATGCTTGGTACCCAGGCCAGACCGCACCCCTTACGCCGCTTCTAGGGGGGAGGTTGCAGGTTTTTTTGAGCTTTGTATAGATGTAAATAACAACATTATGTATCATTTAAAAAATAACTGACATTTTCGTTGTCCGGCCGCATTCCAAACCAAAAGTCAGGACGTGTCGGGTAACCCTAACCTGGTAACCCTAATTCCAAAGAACGCCACTGTTGATCCTGGTTAACAGGAGTTGCAGTGCAGTGGGACAGAGTAACGGACCCGATGAATGTTACGCATTTGTTTTAACTATTTTTTTTTCTGTATGACGTACCTACTTTTTTCTGTTGCTTTATGGCTAGTCTATTCTTCTCTTGTGTATTTTCTATAATTCTGCAGCTTTGAGCTAAAAATCTCGCTGAATCCTCACAAAATGTCCGGTTAAATCTGAAATTCCAATTTCGTAAGCTTACCCTTATCGCTTGGCTAATGAACGATATTCCAATGTTAATTCTTGTTTGTTTGCGCATCGGCGGAGCTTATCCACCTCAGCATTAAAACTTATTAAAATTTAATTTTATGTACTTTAATATGGTATTTGGTTATTATATATGTACTTGATATCGATGTGGGTGTGTGCATTTTATGTGTCAATATTATTGTTAGTTAGTTGTCGAGGTGTTAAAATAAAGTCGTCGTCAAAATGTTTTTTATTCGAATAGACTTAAATTAAGCATTTTAAAATCTTGTTTATTCCACCGGTTCGGACTGCTATTTCTAAAGGGTGGAATACGGCAAGAAACCTTCGTAGTTGCTTTTTCAAAAAATATATATATATATAGAGAATGCTTTTTTTGTAAAAACATTGGTAATGAGTAAAATTACAATAATAAGATAATTGTACGGAACCAGTTCCGAAAATTCAGTCGGACGGTCGAGGCGGAGCACGATAAAATCAAAATCACAAAATGTACATTCCTACCGGACAAAATTATAACCATCCTTTTTTATTGGCCGTAGTCGGGTAAAATATGCAAAGAACGCGTAATTTTTTTAAATATCTCGTAATATTTTTGGTGAAAATTTACTGCTTTATCTATTGGAAAAATCTGTTTATTTTTAATGCTGCGTGTCTCGCCAAGGCACCCGGTAGTATATCCACACATGTCAGCTAAGAAAGAGACACCTGAGCACGAAAAAAATGTCAAATTTATAATTTCGTTTGAGGCGGTATTATAATGTGTTTACCGCTGATTTATTTCGTATAATAATAATCATAATAACCACATCACGACAGAACCACAAATTGCACACCTGCACCTGCAAGATTTAATCTCGTGTCGCAGGTGCGAAGCAACTATATATATGGTATAAAATACATAGATAAGAATACTACCACCAAAACCAGAAAGCGAAACAATGCGTCTTCCAATCCAAATAACAAAGATCCGCCCCCGCCAAGATTCGAACCTGGAACTTTTTGCTTAGCAGTCAACTGTTACACAACTCCACCACAGAGGTCGTCAAATACGTATAAATAAATATCACAGTCCCCACTGACATTAACATGCGACATAAGTAGGGAAAAAACAATGCAATTTCCCTTTTCCTATACGAACAAGACTGGGTATTTTACATGCAAACAATGTATAAGATGTGGGGGTTTGAAACGAAGCTGTGAGTACCGGAGATTCATCTGTGATTTACCGGTAAAATTGATCGATAGAAACAACCGGTGAATAATAGATTAATATCCGGTGATGGCGTGAAATCTTACAACAATTCTTGTATGTAATTAAAAAACTATAAATAAAATGAAGATTAATTTGTGAATATTGTGTGAGGACGTAGTTACGTGCCTTTGTTTACCGACCCGACCCGACCCGGCAGGTCGAGGGTTGCCGTACGTTGTAGCTGCCATGTTCCTCGCTGTGAATCATACGGTGTTTAACATCTCTGCCTAACTCTCTCGAAAGATTAGCTACGGCGTGAGTTTATTTTTTTAATGTATTAAAACTTCATTATACTTGTTTATTTGCTCTTTCTAATGTGTGCGATAGACTTAAAATAGGTAAATTATTGCAAATATGAGTTTTTTTTTTATAAAAATTCAAAACATATCTTATTATCTCATTACAAATTTGAATTAGATCGTTCCGTTTTCGTAGCTTGAGCTTCGCAGGTTGAATTTAAAAAAAGCTTAAATGTCAGAACCTTAACCCTACCCTTCACCCTTCACAATGTTTGTCTGAGAAATTATTAACCCTTTTCTCCCCAGAAAACCCTCTTAGAAATGAACAATATAATCCTGTGGGTGGTATAACACTGTCAATATGATCATGCGGTACGCGGTATCGGGATTCAGTACCACGTAAAAACTGATACTATTGATCAGGGGTCCGCAACGTGAGGCCCGCGGGCCGCATTCGGCCCACCGAGCGTTTGAGATTGTAAAAATCACCTAACAAATTTAGTGTAATCCCTTATAAGTTTTGAGAAAAGTGTAAATATCTTATAAAATATTGTTCCCTACGTGTTCTGGCACCACATTAATACTTTAAAATCAGTTGTATTTGACACTTTGCTTGCGGCCCACGAACAAAAAAGGTTGAATTCCACTGGTATTGACGGTATCGCGTTATTATAATACTATCACGATATCTTATAACATAAAAATCGGTACACGCGTCACTCTGTATTACTACTACCCATTGTTTTTCCATTGCGTGACACATGAAAACAACAAATAGTCTAATGCAGTTTTTCTTTCAATTTTTATAAATAGACGTAGCCAATGGAAAGTATAAGGTATCCACTGCCAAGCATTCACCATTGTCTACCACCATAGTACATTGATACAGGAAAAATCTACCATTGTTACTGAAATGATTCTCATAATTACGTCACACCACCATACAATGCGTAACAATATAAATAGCCCCATCTCCTTTTGTCGCCTTGTCAAAATATAGTGTGAGAGAGTGACGGCTGTTGTTATAAATGGCTGTTACATTTGTTAATTGGTTTTGGAAGAGTCTTTGTTTTGATATATCCGTGTTAGGGCTTGTTTACACTGGATTTTTTATTTCTTTATTTTAAAGGGTGGGTGTATGAAAGAGTTGAGGATATGAGCTTTTATATGTTTATCCAATTGTTTTTTTTTTTTTAACCATAATAAAGTATATTTATTCACGTTGCTACAGAATGTAGTTGTAGATGGAGATGCAGTTTTGAATCTTTGAATCTTGATCTACGATATTTAGGTATTGTTAGGTTTTATATGATCCTTTAACGAAGGGAAACTTCCGTGCCTTTAAAAAGTTTTGTCACCAATATTACTGGTGTAAGATTTAGGTTAGTATCTAATTTATCCCCTGTTAGTTAGTGGCATACCGTGGTGTTTAGACGGCCAGGCGTCTCCTGACTGTCTCCCCTTTAGATTTTTGGGCCTCTGGGCCATTTCAATTGCTGTCTCCGCTTTGCTGGGAGGGAAGTCTGAAACCGCTTTCTTACTACCTCCTATTTCTTCTGATTAAGTTCGTTGCGGGTCCCAAGACAGCCGGTAGGGTGTCCGGGCACAGCCTGTGCATCACTGCACAGCTGCATTATTCGTTGATTATTCGATCAAAGGACGCCACTGTTGATCCTGATAAACAGGAGTTGCAGTGGTGGGACAGAGTGGCGGGTGTGCCCCGAAAAAAAATGATCCTTTAAATGAATTAGCGTTTTCTTTTCAGGATTATAAATAATGTGATAAAATTTACTACTTTTTAGAAAACAGTTGATATGAAAAACTGTACTTTTTGTGTAATTCCTTAACACTCAATAGCGTAATTACAGGGTACCATGACGGGCCCCCAGCCGGAAGGGGCCCTGGCCTGATGGTACCGCGAGCAAAGCCGTGTTAACCAAAACGGAAACAAAACGTTAAGGGCCCCAAAAAACGAGTTTCATGGACCTAAAAGAATTAAAAACAGGGTCGCCAGTAAAAAAAAACTAGGCAAGCATAAGACCCCAATCGCGCCTGACGTTGAGCGGCGATGGAATTTTAAGGTGGAACATGACTACCCAGAAGAAGCCTATTCACTCTTGCCTAAAAGAGCCCAAGGTAACATTTACCAGGGAACACATCGCCAGGCAAAGAATTTTACTCCTTTGCAGTGTGCAGTTTTTTATTATGGGCCCCATTGGATTCATTTATGTACCAAGGGTTTCGGACGGTCTTATTACCTCACTGTTTACAACGATGAGATTTAAGAAAACGACACAATATTAAGGTATTTTGAGAAGCGGCAAAATTAATTATGGCTTTCATAAAGAAAATACCCGTTTAACTCGGCGGGGTGAATGACTTTATAACAATAGTCTTTTTAGACCTTTCTTAATTGTTTATAATTTCTCAAATCGAATATTGTTATATATAAAATTTATGTATAGTAGAATCGATTTTAAAATTAAATTATTCGTGATCGACAGAGTTTAAAATCTGACTTTTCTTTTTATAAACATGGCATGAAGGGTAGAATCACACATCGCATCGATCAGCATGTTATGTATGGAAAATCGCTATTTAATATGACGAAACGTTAACAGCTGAAAGCTTAATTGATGCGAACGCATATACATAACACACAAACTCACGCCGTAATCCCCCACGACGGGTTGGCAGAGGTGTTACAACACACCGCATTTCGCATTTTTATATCGCGCCCCGATGCAACAGTATGCGAATCTGTCTCCACTAAACGTGAGAAACGTGGCAGCTACATTTTACGGAAACCCTCGACATGTCGGGTCGGGTCGGTCGGTTAACCAAGGCCCGTAACAAACTGAGCTAACACGTCATTCACTCACGCATCTTCATAATAAATAGCTATTTCCTATACATAACATGCTGATCGATTTTCATTCCACCCTAGAGCAGAGCCATTACAAGGAGGGGTTTAAATATTGGCATCCTAGTGATGGGCTAGGGCGGTCGCGCCACATCGATCTCTCTTAATAATAATAATAATAATAATAAGATACAGAAAGCAGTTTTCCTGGACACGGCGTTTATTGTCAGGAGGTTCCTCTCTCTGCAGCCCTAACCAACGGTAGCTTGAGCATTGCCCCGCTGCCGGCAGCACTCTAGTATATATTTTTATTGTGTTTTTATTTATATAAATATTGTAAAAATTTTGCTTCAGAAGGAAGATAAATAAAGTTAATAATTATATATTTATTTACCAAATTATAAGTTAAATGTTTGAAGCTTCTCTTATAAGTCTACCTGTTGTCTCTTTTACGTTCTTAAGGGTATATCTTCCTGATTGGGATTTCACTTACAAAATCTTGGTTATTCTTACCCGATTCCGGTGCCGATGTATTATGACGGTCGGTCGCAATGAAATAATATATATTGTCACTAAAACGTTGCCTTTGTAAACTTGATGTGGTGGTCTCCTTGGCAGTGACTTTTGACAGCGTAACGTCAAAGTACGGCCGCTATATAACGGTACCCCTAAGAAACCAGAGGTTTAGCATCCTACCTTATATAGGACCCTGTTTATCTTGTAGTCGCCGATTGATTGTGTAAAATTAATTTGTTTATTTTATTTCCAGGTCGGTGTTAGCTAGTGCGGAGGAGGCGCGAGGCGGTCAAGCGTGTTAGCCTAGTGTGGATATACCGGTGACGTCACCATGAACGAGCTCGACAGCCTGCGCCAGGAGGCGGAGACACTTAAGAATGCCATCAGGGTTAGTAACGGAACCTCTTGACTGCATATCCTGTATTTCCATCCAAGTTTGATAGTTAAATAAATTATCTTAAGAGAAAGACTATAGTCCATTCTACGAAACGAACTTTCAAAGAGCATAGTCTATGCGCCAATAGATTAATGTGCTTGGTTTTCATATGCTTCGTTAGGCAATGAAATCCTTTATTTAAGAGTGAATTACTTCGCTAATTAAAATAAGTCATTATCTCTATATCAATAACCTGCAAGTATTAATTCTTCCCTCTTCATATCCATAGTTTACAACGCCACACTACGCTATAATAAGTGCGACATTAGGATAAGAAAGTCACGCCGTCGTGAAAAATTAATGATTTTACAATTTGCCGGTTGTCTCTGAAATTAAAAAAAATACCCGCTATGAATGCGCTACTTGAGGTGGTACAAGTTTAAATTCCCCTCTCCTACGTAAATTTTTGCCATGCCCTTACAGGATCTCAATTTGAATTCCTTATTAATTATAATTATAATAGTTTATTTGTTTGATACAGGTGTTATTTCTAACTTAACATAAACCTGCCCTTCTTGCGAACAAATATTACAATGTCAATTAAAAATAAATAACAATTTATAAATTACTAAAATTTAAAAATGATGTCAAACTTTAATCTAATTACAACATGTTTTTTACCTTATGTAATTTGACGAACAATTTGAACTTGTAAACCAGGATGCACGCAAAGCGGCATGCGACACGTCGCTCGCGCAGGCGACGGCCAACCTGGAGCCCATCGGCCGCATCCAGATGCGCACGCGGCGCACCCTGCGCGGACATCTCGCCAAGATATACGCCATGCACTGGGGCAGCGACTCCAGGTATTGATACTGCACAAATGTTAGGGAAATTTATTTATACTTAGGTTTGGTATACTAGTATTCCGCTTCGCTTGGATATAATTGAATCTTTTGTGTTAAGCATCGATTATGTCAAAAACAAATTGATTATTATCATGTTTAAGTAAGTATATCGTCAAATATTACTCATATTAGAAGCTTTAACTATTAACACTACAAATGAAATTGCATAAATATCTAAAATTAACCTTTCTGCCCCTTCCAGGAACCTGGTATCGGCCAGCCAGGATGGCAAGCTCATAGTGTGGGACAGCCACACGACCAACAAGGTGCACGCGATCCCGCTCCGCTCGTCGTGGGTGATGACATGCGCGTACGCACCGTCCGGCTCGTACGTTGCTTGCGGCGGGCTCGATAACATCTGCTCTATTTACAGGTGAGAAAAGACGGTTACAGTTGCAATAGACTTCCATATCCGCCACTGGATAGTTAAATCATAAATAAGTAACGAATACGACGACACGGAATTACAATTAAAAAGAAAAAATCAACATCAATTGTAAACCGACCGACCCGACCCGAAGTCGAGGGTTCTAGTCTCGGGTTTCCGTAAGTTGTAGCTGCCATGTTCCTCATTTTGCCCAACATAAAACATGCGAAATTCTGTGATACATCTCTGCCAACCTACCCATCTTGAGGGATTACGGCGTGAGTTTTTGTTGTGTTGTGTAATGCTATGTTATTTCTGATGCAGTCTGAAGACCCGCGAAGGCAACGTGCGCGTGTCTCGCGAGCTGCCCGGCCACTCGGGCTACCTGTCCTGCTGCAGGTTCCTCGACGACAACCAGATACTCACCAGCTCCGGGGACATGACCTGGTGAGTCCACATTCTGATTTACGACACATATTAACTAAATATTTTTTTGTTTGTAAGACTTTGCACAATAAAATCTTAGTACAGTTTTTTTTTTCAGATTTTTAGGCGTTAAAATATGTCAAATGTTACGAAGTAGGTAATTAAAACAATAACGTCAGATACGGGCGGTGGTGTCCTTCAGAAGGAAATACTAAAGCTAAAATATTTTGTACTAATTTTTTTTTTCTGAATATCACTTAAACCGCGATATAAACAACAAAGAAGATGACGTGTTTGTATCCCGACGCTGATTGTTTGAGTGAAGAATACGAGAGAGTATATCGTAAAGCAACATTTTTGGCAATAAAATGAGTGTTGGTATTTGTGTGTAGCGCGCTGTGGGACATAGAGACGGGCCAGCAGTGCGGGCAGTTCACGGGCCACACGGGCGACGTGATGTCGCTGTCGCTGGCGCCCGACCAGCGCACGTTCGTGTCCGGCGCCTGCGACGCCAGCGCCAAGCTGTGGGACATCCGCGACGCCGTCTGCAAGCAGACCTTCCCCGGACACGAGTCTGATATCAACGCCGTCACTGTACGTACACCACAATGCGCTTCAACTATTTCTGCAAATCATTTGACACCATTATTTCAATCATTGGCGGGCCACAACCACAACCACAAATACTTTTCAATCATAGTGTCGCGGGCCTCAAGCAGCAAACACTCTGGAATTTTTTTAAATGCTGTTCATAGCCCTATAAAACCGTGCGTTGGGACTATGTAACTAGCCCCATTTTATTTACACAGCACGCCCAAAGATTCTCAATGGGTACGAAATTTAAAGATGTTATTTTTTTTTTTGAAACTCTTGGCAGGCCAAAAACCAACGTTTTTTTTTTCGATATAAATTGAAACCAAAACATTGCTAATTAATTTTATCAAAATGTATCTATCAAATCAAAATTGAATAATAACATTTTGTTATTATTGTGTAGTAAGTTTTTCTTTTTTCCTAACGTCCTATTTGTGTCTGCAGTTCTTCCCTTCCGGGTTCGCATTCGCAACGGGCAGCGACGACGCAACGTGCCGAATGTTCGACGTCCGCGCCGACCAGGAGCTGGCCATGTACTCGCACGACAACATCATCTGCGGCATCACGTCCGTGGCGTTCAGCAAGTCCGGCCGCCTGCTGCTCGCCGGCTACGACGACTTCAACTGCAACGTCTGGGACAGCATGAAGAGCGAGCGCGCTGGTATGGACAAACTTATTTGTTTATTTCTTCTAGCTTCGCACGGGTATTATGCATGTTTTTGTATACACATAAACTTTCCTCTTGAATCACTATATATATAAAAAAACGGATCAAAATCCTTTGAGTAGTTTTAAAGATCTAAGGATACATAGGGACATTATTTTACAATTGGTAAATACAGTTATAAATAAATAATAGTAATCTGTGAAACGGGGACAGTATATAAATGTATAGAATAAGATAAGATTCTCAGACTTCTGCTCTAGTAAAAACTTACAAATATATGGTTACAAATGAAAATCATAAATAACAATACATTCGTAAATAAATTAAAACACTGAAAAGCGAAAACAAATAATAATTGTACTTGAACTTAGAGATTTCAATATATTTCGGGATAAAAGTGTCTTTATTTTTATCGTGGACATGGTCAAATGGGCGGTTCACAGATCTTTTGAAATGGATAGTGAAGATAACTTAATTTATAAACTTAAAGATTTCTATCAATTATGGTACTAATAAATTGTGTCCGTTGTTTCCAGGTATACTAGCCGGCCACGACAACCGCGTCTCATGCCTCGGCGTCACGGAGAACGGGATGGCTGTAGCCACGGGATCGTGGGACTCTTTCCTCCGCATCTGGAACTAAACAACCTCCTCTCCCCTCCCAGCCACCCCTCGCCCGTAACACCCCGCCATCCCCTCTAAAAAAAACGCCCGATACACCTTTTTTTTTCAAGGGGAATCTTACACAGATAACTTAACAGCCAAGGGAGAATGGTTTGATTTTTGGGTTAAAATCCCAGTCATCTCCGGTGTTTTTATTCCAGAAATGTACGCACTCGGGAATTTGCACAGAGGAGCCATGTTAACCTCCTCTCCCGTTTCGGCGAAAAAATTTCACAAAATGTCGTCGCTACAGTTTCCTTTATATATCGTTGTATTTAAAGATAAAAAATTAAATGGCGGGCGTATCTTAATGTGTTTAGGGAAGGGATCCTTTTTATCCTTGTATGCTGATCTGAATCGACTTTTTTTTTTAAAGTATCGTAAAAGTTTTTTGACTCAAATTCAGCACAATACGTCCCAGGATCTTGGGATAGCACAAACCGCTTTATTTTATATATTAGGTGTTAATTTCTTGATATAATAGTATATGTTATATATATATGAATTAAAAAGGAAGCATTTAAACTACGGTACTAGGGAGGGATGTAGTTTTCAAGTATGCATGACGGTCTGTATGTATGTGTGTCGCATTATTGTTCACGGTAACATTATATAATATATATATATTTATACATAATAGGTTAATAATGTAATGTTCGTAATAATATATATTGTAGCACTGTATTTTTTTTTTGTTTTGAGGTGGCATTACTGCTGGAATATTTTTCTGTGACTTGGTAAGTTTAATCTTCGTTTGATATATAATAGATATAATACCTAATGAGTCAGGTGTGATGATATTATACATAAACAAGAGGCAGATATGTTATAAGCGCGATCTTTGTGAAGAATTGAATAATTACCAGTTGGGAATTCATTCTTTAGTTGACTTTTGGGCTCTCTCTTCTCATTTCATATTGTTTTAATAGCGGTATCCCTGTTGCATCACTTGACAAGTGTTAATTAATTTGTTTGTGTGTGTGCCGCTTGTTGTTTAGAACACTTTTTTCAACACTTTAATTGGTTAATTAAGCGAATAACATATCTATGTCTTGTTATATCATTGCCCTGGTATATAAAACAAATACATTTGTAATATTTTCTTAATGCTAACAATTTTGACATCAAATGCTGCCAATCGGGTGCAATACTACTTACTGTATTCAAAGAAAAATACACGTTTACGAAATTTCTTTGGAAATATGTAGGTTGGATGAACACGTGAACACAGTTACAATTTGTTTAAAAAATAATAAATATTAACTATTCGATACAAATTAAATGTTTTTATACCACTGCGTTGGCAAACAAGCATACAGCCCGCCTGATGGTAACCAGTCACCGTAGCAAAGTTCCGGGTTTCAATCCCGGCGGGGCGGAATTTTATTTGCAAGACGCATTGTTTCGCTTACCGCTCTTGGATAAATTAGTCTTATCTATGTAGTTTATACTATATATCGTTGCTTAGTGCCTGCGATAAGATTATTAAGTTCAGGGCTAAGTCAATGTGTGTGCCGTGGTGTGGTTATTATTATTACAATTGGCAGCACGCATTTTTCCAAATCTAAAATCTTTTCAACGCCCTTTTTTGAAGAACTGCTGTAGTAATTATGGAAAACAATAGAATGGTTAAAAATATAGTAATAGCCACTCATGTAAAGCGTAGTAAAAAAATATTTTACATGTTAATTCTTATATTTTAGTATTTTAAATGTTGTTTTCCTTTTTCTCAGGTACATCGCACAAAAGTCACGCACATTCTAAATAATATCCTATTATTAAAGAACCAAATATTATTATTAAAAATATCTATTCGTTAATCATTATTTTCGTCATTTTACTATTTTATAATTAATAAATGTATAATTCAAACAAATTCGGAACTAATTTATATGATTATTTTATATTTCAATTTTTATTTTGTAATGATTAATTATTTAAAAAAGTTAGTATCTTTATTGATTGTATGTTAGTTGTAATTAAGAGTTCAGGATTAATTGGATAAGAGAAATGAGATTAGGGATCTCTTTTTATGTACAGTGGCGAGCAAATGGAAGCGGTCGTTTTCAAACGATTGTTTTTTTCATAGTGTAACTGGGGAAGAAACGTTTTTATTTGCTCTTCACTTTACTCTTAATGTATTTATTTATACTGTTCTTTATCGAGGCGTTCTTAAACTTTTTTTTTGAAAGATCTCGAAATAAATATGCATTTGTTTAAAAAGACTCGTCTTATAACGTTTCAGTAAAAACAAGAGGAGTTTTAAAATCACGATATTTTTGACAATACATTATGACTGTAAAAGAACGCCAGGAAATGAAGGTAATGAAAGGAAGTCAAAACTTACCATCAACAAAGGTTTTTAAAGAGATGATTGTCAAACTTTATTTAGAGATCTTTCAGAATGGATCATTTTGAGAGCATCTACATACGAAACGCGCAATTTTATTATTAATTTAATTTTCGTATATTTAAACATGATCAAAGAACGTATTTCTATCTAAAAGTACGAATGTAACTTATGATTTAGGTGATATTTTTTAAGCGTGACTAAAAACAAAACGTGGACTATTTGACAGCTGTCATATGTCAAGAGAAGCACACGTCGTATTTGTGATTGTGCTGATCGGGAAATCTGAAATGGCTTAAAGTACTTGAGCTGTTATGTTTGGTCATATACAGTGGGATTTTATAGTTTTCTATGTACATTCCTATCGTTGTTGCATGGACCGCGTGCGTCGTTACGGGGTTGTAGCTAAACACACGCTTTTTAATGCTTATTCGATAGAAATCTATGCAGATAACTAACCTTCTATTGCAAACTTATTATATCTACATTGAATATCCGTTTGTTGCTATTTTTGGTACCATAATGTAATATAAAGGCGTTTCTCTTTCCCGGTCATGACATTGTGATTTGAACCAACTGTCACACTGGATGTATTTTTTAAAATTAAGTCTATACGATTGCAAAATTAGATCAATGTTTTATGTATAGTATTGTAGAATTACGTTGAAACGTTTGAACGCAACTCTTTAAATGGATTTTTTTTGACACATCAACTAACTAATGTCAACCTGACGTGACACGTCTAGAAGTCAAAAATGAGGTCATAAATGAAATTGTACTTGAGTTGCGTTTGGATGTTGGTTCTTTGTCATTTCTAACCGACTCTAAAAAATGAGAAGGTCTTCAATTAGGGCGAGTATGTCTTTATTTGTTTGATGTATTTAAAATAATGTCGAGAGATTTTTGAATTAAAAATCATGATGCTATGCATTTTTGACCCTTTTACCAAATAATGTAATCCGCTTGGCGTTTGAATGATTTATTTGTACAAAACTGTAATTATTTGTTGAATGTACATTTTCTTAAAATACAACATGATTAATCAAATCAGCTATACCTATTATTTAAATTCCATTTTTCTTTCATCATCCATCAATTTGAAGATTCTTCACTGCACAAATTCCTATTTTTTATGTAGCACAGCTACTACTGTAGTGAAGATATAAGCAAGAAGTTAAAGTAAATAAAACAGTATAATGTACTTACAAGTCACAATTTGGTAATGCGATCCCACGTCATGTGATCTTTGGAAAAAATACTTGTACATTTTTCCAAAAGATCATTTTTTCAAAGGACTACATCCGGGTCCCGCAGTTCATTTTTTAGGGGATAAGTTAGGATTAAGTAATCTCGTAAGGAAAGAGAATAAGGCATTTGTATTTTCAACATTCTGTGTTGCTATCCGCGAAAATTGATGTCCTTTTAAATTAGGTTTGGTAAGGCCTTCGCTGCTACCCGGTAACGCTTGTAGACTTATTTCTACGGAGGGTCCCTCCATTTTGGAAGCATTTACTGGTGGACAGAATAACGTGTCTTTGTTTCAGTATTCTTTGAAGATTATGCACATGTTGCGTTGGTAGGTCGGCTTTTGTATTCCCTTGAATCGTTTGTCGCTATTGTGTTAACTTTTACTTAAACTAAGCCTTTTTATCTTAGATAGGTTTATAATAATAGATGTTTGTATTAAGGCAATTTGAAAGCCATTCGGGAAAGCTGTATAACCATTAAAGTATCTAATAATATATAAAACACAAGCCATACCAAGCTCAAGCACAGCATGTTTCGATTGTGACTGGCGTTTTACTTTTTTTTTTGTAATTCGAAAGTTTTCTTCTAGCATATCAGTAAGCACAAAACTTGTACAAACGTTCGGATATTTTTGTTTTTTTTAACCTTTTTAAAATCCAAATCTATTTGGGATTATGTATTTGTCTTGTTTTGATTAAGAGACGAAATTTTATTTGTCCAACATTTTCTAATGGCCGATTAGTTGGATATTGGAGGAATATTTGAAGGGATTCGCTTCCAAGGCATTGTGACGTCACGGCGGCCATATTTGATTTTTGAATAAGCTAGTTGGGCAGATAAATGGATATAAGTGGAGCGGCTGGTTTGATTGTTAGAATTAAGACTTTTTTAAACGATAAAACATTGTTTTCTACTGTAACAGCTTCTTTTCCGATCGGTGTAGTATATGTAGTGAAATATAATATGTAATTATGTATATTTATATCAACTCTTATGGGCTCACGTTCAGTTATTTTTAATTTGTATTTATGACCAATTTTCTCACTTTTTACACCATTTAATCGGAGTGGACTGCCATACTTTAACCTTAACTGTATTTAATTATAGTATCCTAATTATTAAAATATGAGGGACATTTTTACATACAATAATATGTTGTGTTTTTACAAAAAAATATATAAATATAAATAAAATTTATCAAACCTTCGGTTGGGTTTTTGGTAAATTAATCGTTTCTAAGTGTATTTCCATTGTCTTTTTCAATTTAAAAAAAAAGAACTAGAGCGTATACGCAAGTTGACAGTAGCACCATCTCTTTTGCACTTTCACATACTTGTAGGTTAGAAAGAGAGGGGAATACACATAAATTCGAATTATTTTACTGAAAATCGATCTCCTACGGTTTGACAGCCGAAAATTAGGGAAGACAGGTTTTTAATCGAAGGAGTCAACTAGCTGTTTTTAATATGCAAAAATACTGGCAAAATTGTAGCATTTTTTTCTTTAAATTTCTTCTAGAAGTTTCCTTGAGATTAACAGCTTAGCAAACTGGTGGGATAAATGAAATGAAGCTCAGCAAAAGTTATGGAAGCATTTCATACATCTATCCCAAACAACTTCTGTCAGATTCACAACTGTCAACTTGACATAATATATTTAAAAAAATGAACTTGTCAACAACAATGTCATAGTGGTAAATTCAATTGACTTGGGCTCAATGAAAAAGTGTGGGCAATTTGCTTGTATTTTTCGTAGTAAAAAAATTGGTGAAGATCCCGAGATGTAATATAAACGGTTTCCTCACAATATTGGATGTATTCAGGAATTTTCGTATTAGTTAAAAACTATTATTTGCTAGTCCAAGTCTTGATAATATGTTAAAAATAATTATTCTTAGTGGTGTAATACTAATTAAAATGTATTGTGTAAAATATTTTTTTTAGTTATTATATCAATAAATTAAAATTTGTTTATTTTACCTGTGTAGTTATTTTGTTTCCTTTTCCACCTACCCTACTCCCTTTAGGTGTAAAAAGTTTATGAGAATTTTTTATTTGCCTATCTGTTTTGTCCAAAAAACTAAAAAAAAAAATCGACCAATACTTCTTCTTTGATTAGATTAATTATCTGACGATTGATTTTAACAATTTTGTTTTAAGTGCTATGATCTTTAACTGAACTCATTAACTTCCGTAATTTTTTAAAATTTAGTTTTCAATGCTATGACATTTTAACTTTTTATTCTTAGAACAGAAGACATAAAAATAACTTTCAACCATAAATTTATTTGATACCAATTTAACTTTGTCATTCATGAAGAAGTTCTTGGCCGATTTCTTTAAGAATTGATGTCAAAGTTATTTTATAGCGATTCGAATTATTGCACCCCTTGCCAAATATCTACTAAAGGGCAGAAAGATGCCATACTTAGTAAAGGTTTTGGCAGCTAAGGCAAAAATCTTTGCGCCACTGCCGCGTCATAAATATCAACTGCATATTATTCATAAAAATGTACCTATATACTGTGTTTTACTTTATACAATTATAGTAGCTAGCTAATTATATAGGTGAAATTATTAGAAAAGTTAAATTATTATGTTAGAACTGTCATGAAAAACTAATGTAAATTTTTGAAAAAAAATCAACTTCGGAGCTTTCTTGCCGTCTTCTTTCCTATAAATGGCATTCCGATCCGGCGCGGGGGTAGATTAAAGTGACAATTAAAACACTTGTTGGAAGTCTATTTTATTCAAGAACATTTTTTATTTGAAAATGGTCTTAGAATTTAAATTTAAACGAGTAAGACCGATCACACAAACTTCGATTTACTAAGGGAACTAAGCAGCGAAGAAAACCCTTTAAAGATGCAATATTATACAATACTATTATTATTAATTATTATTAGTCCTCTGGTTCGAGGACTGACCCTGCTGAATGCGTTTCTGACATCGGTACCGGAGTGCGATGTGTTTGCATGGCGATGGATGAATGTATATGTCGAGTGTAAGAGATATTGTGACGTGATTGATGATATGCCCTCAAGCATATGTGTTTATCTACAATTATAACTATAAATGTATTAGATTTAAGTATCATAGTGTTTTGACGACCTCGGTGGCGCAGTGGTGTAAACAGCCGACTGCTACGCTAGAGGTTCCGGGTTCGAATCCCGGCGGGGGCAGGACTTTATGTTATTAGCAAGACGCATTGTTTCGCTTACCGGTCTTGGATGTTGTATTCTTATTTATTTAGTATATACCATATCGTTGCTTAGCACCTGCGATACAAGTTCTTACGATACTTAGTGCAGGGCTGAGTCAATGTGTGTGTCGTGATGTGGTTATTTATTATTATTGTTTTTAGGTTACCTGTTAAACTGTGATATTGTTTTAATAAAAATAAAATAAAATAATACATGATACAATGTTTTGGTCCATATGAAACATAAAAGACCCAACACTCGTTTAAAACAAATAGCTGCGGTCGGGAATTGAACTTGGAATTATTATACCCGCGACTTCGTCCGCGTAGAAGTCGAAAATGGAGCTAATAGGAATTTTATTTACTTGACATTTATCGTTGCATTTTGGACAATTCACACAATATCTTCTTAAATTATAGCCCATGTGTTGTCCTGATGTAAAAGTTCCGATATCCGCCCCTGGTGCTAACCCACGCTACGCCGCCTTTACCACAAATCAAACAATGTTAACTTTTAATCTACAAATTTACCTTGAATTTTAAACCCCCCCCTCCCCAAAAAAAATAGATTGTAGTTTACTTTCACGTTAATTTTGGGGTTTAATCAAGCAAGGGCATTGCTTTATTAAATCCCAAAGTTAACCAAAGCGTTCCTAAAATAGGTTCTCAGTTTTGTAAGCGGGTGAACTCTCTATCTCCCCCCTCCCCCCCAGAATTCCTGAATCTGCCACTGGACCTACACAACGAAACATTAAATAACTGATGGACTATTTAAATCTAGCATTTTTAGGAAATAACCTATCTATCTACAAACTGAACATTAAGTATTTTTGTATGGTGGGTATTTGTATGGTGGGTATTTGAATCGGAAAAGTATAAGTGGAACATTTACGATCTGCAACCTAACATCTTTTATTGTAATTAAGCAACAAGTTAATACATTTGCTTTTATTAAAATAATTCATCATCTTTACTACAACATCAACATGTTTAAAAATACGTTAATTCACACAATAATAACTATAATAGCAAATTTATTAACCAATTATTAATTTTGTTTCAAAATTGAAAAATTCTCATCAAATTAGTAAAATATGTAGTAAGGAAGCAGTTAAGAAATAAATTTAAACCATTGCGGTACCTCACAAAAACTAGAATAACATTGATAACCAATCAACTTTGTAGAAGCAAAGGAGTATGTAGGTTTTAAGGTTATAATCAGAATAGTTTCTGTGAATGGTTCCAACCATTTATTGTAAATCATAACAAACAGGGCTCGGGCCTTCAAAACATATGCTGAATTGTAAATAATAACTGAACGTCAGTTGGTGGATGGTGAAACAGAATTGAAGCAAGGACCGAATTAGACGCTGGCAGGCGCGTACTTCAAATAGTGTGACCATTGTGTTCTTTAAATATAAATTCTACTTTTTTTTTCTATTATCTTACAGTACGATTTACGCTTTAACCTCTATATGAGCTAGTTTCATATATTTACTAAGAAAAGAAACTGCCAAAAGCTTTCTGTTTGGTTCACAGTTGAAAAATTACTTAGACGTTTGAAAAAAAAAAGCAATGCCACCCAGAACCAGTGAAATAAAAATCAGTAATAATAATTACTTCGAATATTTGCTTTTTTATAAACTTACCAGTAGATCTTTCTTTTGCCATGTAAAATAACTCAAGTTAAGCATTTGCAATTTACTTGTTAGTAATTAAACATCCAGGAAAACTGACAAACGACTGTCACCCTATACAAAACACAGCTTTTCTACGGATTATGCAACGGTATATCAGAAGGTACATTATTTTAGTCCGCCCGAAAACTCTACGCGTTCGACCGCGAATTTTTCGATCTGAAAAACAAATTATTTCTTCAATTCGATTACATTGAAAGTGCTTGAAAGTGTCTCATTTACTTTAAGGTTTATAGCACAGTAATAAGTGGCATTTTGTTTATACTGCTTATCGAAAGGTATATTACAAGGATACGATTTAGTTTTACTATCGTTTGATTCCATTAAATGATAAAACAGTGTTTAAAAGTCGCTATATAGTTTTTCTAGAATCTTCAGTCGCATATGCCTACGTTTTATTCGCTAAAAACAAACCTAGGAACAAGAGAAGCCGTCGATGAGCAATATTCTAATGAGTAACTGCGTAAATTTGTAAACAAAAAAACTCTTCGTTCTATACCTACATCTTCGACCGAAATTTAGGCGAAATTATTTCTGTAGCCGACACATTTACATGCGTCTCCAGCTTCATTCGATTCTAAGCTTTATCATACTGTGATTAACTGCAATTTCCTTTAATCCTCCGACTTCTTAGTTTCCGTCCAGAGCTTGAGGAGTCAGTTGTAATCCTGCTTTTGGACGTGTAGTTTGTTTCAGTATTTTTAAGTTGAAAAAGGTGTAAAATCTCGAAGATGATGACCATAAGTGAGAGTCAGTACTCATCGAACAAGATGTCTAGTTTATATAAAGTCAACGATAGGGTTGTCCATCGTGACAACTATGACGATACACACAGCTCTTCAAGCGTCAACAGCGCCCTGGTGACCAAACGGGGGTTCAAACCCTCGGACATGTTCGACCCCCAAAAAAAGGAGTTCCTTACCAACCTCAGCTACAAACTATTTCCTGTAAGTTGGGTAAGTGACTGTTCTTTTTTAATTTAAGGCGGTTTCATGGAGCTTTTTATGGTATCTATGGTTTTTATCCAGTAGCTAACAAAATCCTTTTTATTTTAATTAATTAATCATAGAGCAATAATTATTAATATTAATTAGCTACTACTTTAATCAATTAATCAACTGCAGTCGGTAAGCAGGTCAGAACCAATATAGGTCCAGTTCTGGTCTAATTGATGTCAATTAATTTATAATTACTGGAGTACTTTTTATTAAAATTAACTAAAACAGATGTACTATACACTTGTAACAACTAACTTAAAGAACTTTTAAATTTTTTGTTTTATGCCACAGGTTTTAGAAAAATCACATTTTTAACTTAAAGCCCGACTTCATAAAAATCAAAACATGATTTTGTCCATAAAATCCGCATTTTGTTATTTTAGTATCAGTCGCAACTGACGCTCGCAATGAAGACAAATCTAACTACATATCATTTACGAAAATGGACCTCTTGAAGCCTAAACGGCTGAACCGTTAAGTCTTCAAGAGGTTAAAATGGAACGGTCAAAAAACGCACAAAAAACATTACCCTTCTTTCAGATTTGTCGGGTAAAACAATACATACATCTATTTTTCTGGGTTTGTTTGACGCAAGAGCAGTGACTGCAATGAATAGTTTTGGCGGGAATCCAAATACATTTAACAATTATAATTTGAAACTAGTTTGCAACAGTTTGCACGAAATGCGACTTTGTTGTAATAATTAATTAAATACTACAACTTTCTAGACCACTATTTATTTTATATAAAGTAAAAGCTAATAAATAAAGCTCTCGAAATCTTTTTAGGTAGAAAAAATTGATTTGTTTGTAGATTCTGTTCTGTAGTTTTCTCATACAAGTCTCAACAAGAAAAGGCCACACATAAAGCTCCACATAACAAGTGCAATATCAATCCTTATGCTGTACAACTTAAGAACGGTACAAAGTCCAAACATTTTAGGTTGATCCATGGCCGTGTGTTCACAATTGCGTTACAGAATTACAAATTGCTACAAGCATGAATAGACATTATCCTTTTATCTATCATATCTACTTTATACGATCACGCACGGATTTCCATACAAACTTTTAATCCCATTTTCATCCTCTCTTATTTCTCGTCTCCATCTTAAATACAATGGAAACAAGAAAAACTTCTAGGTCCACTGGTTTAGGCCAGGCCTTGATGAGTCAGTGAGTCAGGCCTTCATTAATTTTGACTCAAAAAATAACAACAAATTAAGAATTTGCTCGCAGGATGTTTATGGTAGCCGATTGTGTATGGATAGTAGCATAGATTGTGCCGTTTCTTCAGACAATTTTATATCAGTGCATTAATTTAGCGCTCAATAAAAGTCGCTTTTTTGACCCCCCAAATGTTTTGTGCCATTATTGTTAATATGAAATTGTTCGTAACCCTCGCATCGGGGTTCCGGCTGGGCATTTTGACATCTTACCACCCTGTAGTCACGAAAATGTAGAGTTCTCCGTTCTGTCGGGGACCACCTGTTTCGGTTCTTATTCGGGACCCTTTGCTGTTAGATTTCTCTAGTCCTTAAGTCACTCAAGCCGAAGTCGAGCCTTGCCTTCATAAGGGTTGGAACGCCTTCTGCGTGGAAACCTCAAATGTCCCTCGACAGTCCGACTCCCGACCAGGTCTGTACTAGGCCAGGCTCGATGGGGAGGTGGACAGGTATGGCGTTACCTATGCTTTACTCGTCGTTAAGGTTAAAGTAAACCTGACTGATTTAACATGAATATGAGATTTACGGAGGTTTTCATTTCGTTTCACTTCCCCTTTCTTTCCATTTCATCTTCAATAGTTATTTCAGTCCAGAAAAGCTTCGAAGTAGGTTAATCTCTTGGACTATTATCGACGTTTGTTCAGCGATTTCGACATACTGTCTGTCCGAGTGAAAAATACTGAAATAAAATTTTGTATACTTAGGTTTTTCATACATTTGGGGTTCCGAGGCAAAAATAGAGTTAACTGACCACTCTTGGGTAGTTGCGTGGTTAGATAATTTGCAACGTACTTGTCAGGATTTTACTGTTGCTTGCAATAGACTAAATAATTATGTGATCATTATTACAACACGCATATTAACTCAACCCTTTACTGACAGTCTTGCATGTACCAAGCAACATTAGTTAATTTAAATACTATTTCGACAACAACAACAACAATCATGTTCTTATTTTTAGTATATCTATTGAAAATCCACTTAAAATATGTCAAGTTCTCTGGAAATTTATCCAGATAGCTGAAATCTAGACTAGAACTAAATTCGTGACATTGCTGGGTCGGTGTGACCCAAATACCTAACTAATGGTGGCCTAGACCAAAGGTGCAAAGTTCGATGCCCGTCTGGTGAGCACTTGAAGTCAATGACGGACGAACTATTCTAGAAATGTTTTTTTTAGCATTCTACACATTAAAACACTTTCATACAGTCACTTCTTAGCTTAACGGGTTTACGCATCTTTATTTGAATGACTGAAGCCTGCTTTTCTTAAAAACTCTTATTTAGTCTCGAAATCAAAAGTTTTAACTGCCCGAGAATAATAAATTTACTGGGTGAGGGTTTCAATGATGCTCAACGAGCACTGGTCAAGTCAACACAATATTAACTACTCGTTTTTTATCCTACATCATGGGCAAACAAGCAGACAGTTCACCTGGTGGAAAGTGATGTTGACGACGTTGCCCTTGATGCCTGGAATGCCAAGATCCTCGACAATGCGATGCCCACGTAGAGGTTAAAATGTTACACCTCTCGTAATTACCATTGGCTCTCCAATCCTTCGAACCGAAACACAGCAATCGCTTCACGTTGTAAATAGAAAGGAGGGTGGTACCAACCCAGACGATCTCACACGTAGATCTGTTAGAATGAATCTTGTAATAGATCTTATATTTCTTGCGATAACACTGCTTTCTTGGGGCTGAGGGATGTTAGGTGGTTTATTACGAAGTCAGCAACGTTCAAGTGATAGCTCTAGTGTTGCAAGCTAACGGCACTTTAGGAGTATTAATAAATTTACACAATAATCACCGTCCGGAATCGAACCCGGAACATTTCGCCAGACAATGCCAACGAACCAACTAGGTCACTTCACGAAAACTAACGTTCAATGACTTTTGAAAGAGTAATTATAGTTACCTACTAAATTAAACCAACGTTCAAAATAGATTTTACCTACCTACAGCAGCAGCTGTCAGAAAAAAGTACAAAACTAGAGAAAAGAGAAAACATGTATTTCGTTTGCTAAATTAATACAGCAATTAACATGTTGTCATCTCCTACTAAAAATTGTAAAGAAGTATGGATGAATGGATGTTTGTTAGGTACTCTTTCACGCAAAAATGACTGAATGGTTTTTAATGAAACTTCACAATAATATAGCTTATATATCAGAATAACACGTAGGCTGTAATTGATAAAGATATGAATGAAGTGTTCAAAAACTAAATGTCAAGTAATTAAAAATCCTGAAATGACCATTTTCAACTTCTACACGGACAATGTCGCAGGAAAAAGCTAGTGTTCACATAAAATAAAGATGAATAAAACGCTAAATAAATAAAGAAAAAAAGAAAACGATAGCCTATTGTTTGCCTCGCAAAACAAACTCTGTTATTCAGTTGCTCCCTGTCTTCAGCCAGCTCTCAGTACCTCAAATTAAATGAAGTAAGTGAACTACTTACTAATTAATTAATTAATTAATTAACTAGGCCTGAGCTTGATCAATCTGCATACCGACTTTCATTATTTCAACTATATAAGGATGTGAGTAGCTCAGTTTGTTACGTTCCTTGGTTCACCGACTGACACGACCTGAAAGGTTGAGGGTTCGAGTCTCGGGTTACCGTACATTGTAGCTGCCATGTTCCTCATTGTGCCCGGATAGTGGCGTTAGATTCAACCTGTCACACTGGGATTCAACATAAACATGCGAAATGCTGTGTTTAACACGTCTGCCTACCCCTCTCGAGGGATTTATTACGGCGTGAGTTTATGTATGAGTCAACTATTGAGAGTAATCCATTATTCCCGAATTCTAATATCGTTTTGGGACGGTTATTGCTTACCATAAAATGATTATTTTCATGTTGTTTTAACCGATTTCAAATAAAGGTTCCTTATTCGGTATTGTTTGTTTTTCTTTATTATTTATAATTTCCTTATTTTTTAAAACAATATCACAATTTAACAGATAATAAACCTAAAACACTGAGATGCTTAAATCTAAAACATTTATAGTTATATTGCAATTAACTGAAAACAAGTATACTTGAGGGCCTATTATGCGTTCATTGATGATTCTGACGAAAAACAAACGAAATTAATAAATCAATTTTATTTCGCCAATTTTAGTGAAATACTTCAAACGATTATAAAAGATTTAATAGAAATAATAACCTCTAACTTAAAGTGCATTAAAACAACTGCAAAGTGATATAATAATAACTTACTTATTATCCAGTTTTATATGTCAGTTAAAACAAAAGTAAGCTCTCTTAAACACAATGAACGAAAACAAAGTTGGAATAGTAAAATTTTTAGTTTTCACGACAGAGTTGGCGCGCATGCGTTTGGATTCCCGCCAAATTCCGATTTCAATCAAACAACTGCGCAATCAATTTTACACTTTATGCCTTAAGTCTAAGTACTCATCTTGCAAAGCCAATCAAATTTTAGGTTAGTTTTCAAGGCCTTCCCTGTAATTAATTTGATTACGTTCCTCTACTTCTGAAAATCTCTTCATGAATTATTTTGTGTTTGACATAAGTTTGGGTAAATAACACCTACCTAATGTAATGATCAACACAAATTTATTTCACGATTTCATCAAACACCCAAGAACATTTCTTACTCACTATGTTTAACCATACATTTTACATAAAAACTTATAATGTTTGAGACCAATTATTAAAATGAATAATTAAATAATTATACAGAACGAAGTTGAGCCGATTTCGAGGGATACAACTGCCTACCTTCCCTTGGACATTCTTGTAAGATTTTGAGCCATTGGATCAGTTTTCTGTCACTATGCTCATTAAAAAACATACTTTTGTAAATATTTTTATTTTTCTTCTTCTTATGTTTTAATAAATCATGAACATATATTGCTAAAGTGTGATTTGCATTTTTATACTTTTGTACATAAATGGGGGCACTCTAATACAAAAAATGGCATGTTTGAAAATTTTAAAAAAGCTTTAAAAATTTTATTCATAGTAACATTCTGCCAATACACCTAAGCATATTCTTTGAAACATTATCAAAAATTGATCAGAAACTGATCGAAAAATCTGTAAATATTTGCTTTTCGTCCGAAAAAAAGTGTTTTATTTTTATTAACTTTATCGTAATAAAATTCTAACCTAACTTTCAGGTCAAATAATTTATTCCATTTTGACTTTTTTTATAATCTTTAAAAAAATCGCTAAGATATTAACTGTAAATAAATTCTTTAACATGGTAACATTAAAAGTGCTTTTATTTAACGTGCAATGTCTATTTGTAAGTTGTCTGCTTGAAATTCTAACTTTTTTAACGTTTTTTTTGCAAAAGTAACTTACAATTTCAGAAATATACTCCGAATGTACTCAACCGCAAGTACCGAAACTTCGGACCAACGAATAAGCCCCGGTTCGCAAAGCATTCTACTATTTAGTATATTATTTCTACTGCACGTTTTTGGAGCTCAAGTTATGATGGTTTCCTAAGAAGAAACACGGACACCATTATAACAAGTACCCAATGAAAACGTATTTGGTTTTCCCACGTCGTTCAAGTTACGCTGGATATTGGTTTATTTTGTAGATAGATTCAAAATAACATGACCTAACGTGTTGACTCCGTGTGATCGTGGGGTAAAACGCCAGTAGCTTTGAAAGTGACCCTACTTTGAACATTTCTCGGCTTGTTGTCAACCGGTCATGATCATAGACAATTTTTGGAAGAATTTTACAAGTTTGACATCAATTGCATCGGATTAGAGTCCGACCGACCCGTACGAAAGACTTTCGGAGTAGGAAGCGCACGAAAATTCGGCCTAAACTTCATTTTTCGTACTTTCGGAATCCCCAAGAAAAGAAAAAAAATTGTGGTAATGTCTATTAAAATGACTGTAAGTAAAAGGATTCGATTGTGACAAACTTATACTAGCTGGGATGTTACGATTTAAAAGCTTGAAAGCTTTTATAATTTAAAAACATTTGAATTGAGTTTATTATAATTAATGTTATTTTAATAATTTAATGCAATAAAAATCGCTTAGTATTAAAAAAAATCCTTCAAAATTTATTAGTTCAAAAAATTAAAAAAAAAAACATTTATTTCGTTCACCATTATTTAGGTACATACTGCAGATGTTGTAGTTAGAAAAGTTTGGCATATAATAGTCATTTCATTTAAAAAAATGTCTTTGTGAAACGTCAGATATCTACGAGTACTATAGATCATTATTATAGTATGTACAGCCTTTATTACTTTCCTCATCTATCCAGTACAGATCTCTCAAGATTCATACATAGTAAATGAAGCAGTGGCGTGCCTAGAGTTTCAGTACAGGGCAAGCCGAAAGATATACTTCATTCTTCCGTTATGGACTTGCTGGCGTGGACGAGCCCAGCAAAACACTCAGAAGTTTGCGAACATGTCAGCAAAACCACAATTTCGGTGGCTTTAAAAAACTCGTTCGATTTGTTAATGAATAAATAAGAGCGCGAACTTATTTTAGTTTGATAGGGCAAGCCGGGCTTTTGGGCTTCTATGACGGTAACGTCACTGAAATGAAGTTGCTAGCGGCTATAGTTATAAATTCATGCTAGACACTAGTGTTAGAAGATGACAAGAATCTCAGTGAAAAAAATGTTTTTTTGAACCCTATCGAAATACTGATTGATAGGTTCCTTATCATCCTCAAATCACATTACAGGAGGACCTCGAGAACAAGCCTATGATAGTCGGTGAGAAGGAGATCGACCTGAACAAGATCTTCACTCCGGCAGCTGATGCTGAAGAGCATATCATCAAGAAGGATCGCAAATTTGGTGAGTGTTTTCGGGTTAATGACACTAATAACTTGATGATAGTTTTTCTAATAAATTAGTTTACATAAGTTCAGAAATTTTGTTTTAGATTGTTCTTTTGGTAAAGTTACAATCCAAAAGTGAGCAGCAGTTTAAAAATGATTTTCGTTTATTCTGAAAATCTCTAAAGAGGCGTTAGCTCATTGATTAAAAATAAGATAAGTCACTTAAAAAATTCCAAATTCAGGTCATAAGTATTGTCACACAGTAAATACTTTTCTTTTAGAATGCTGGCCACAAAAAAGTTTATTGAATTCGAATTTCGAATTGTTGCGAAAGCGGAAACTGTTGGCCCTTCAGATGGGGTTAAGCAGTACCACGGGGAAAAGGGTGTTAAATGAAGACTTCGGGCATATCGAAGAAAAACAGGACATCGTTTGAATGCTCGTCTAATGGACCTTAGACTGAAGAGATGCCGCGCTTTGTTGAAGCGGTACGCGGGAAAAAAATATTAGGGAAATTCTTTTTTCGGATGAAAAATTTTTACCGTAGAAGAGAGCTACAACAATCAAAATGATAAGGTGTACGCACACAGTAGTGAAGAAGCGAGCAACCATATTCCGCGTGTCCAACGAGGTCATTTTCCATCCTCGCTCATGGTATGGTTGGGAGTTTCTTAGTAGAGCTTAGCAGAGGTACATTTTTGTGAGAAAGGTGTAAAAACGAATGCAGTTGTGTATCAAAATACAGTCCTGACGAACCTTGTGGAACCTCTTTCTCATACCATGTTCAGTAACAGGCACTGGGTATTCCAACAAGATTCGGCGCCAGCTCGTAGAGCGAAGAGCACACAAGACTGGCTGGCGGCGCGTGAAATCGACTTCATCCGGCAAGAAGACTGGCCCTCCTCCAGTCCGGATTTGAATCCGTTAGATTACAAGATATGGCAACACTTGGAAGAAAAGGCGTGCTCAAAGCCTCATCCCAATTTGGAGTCACTCAAGACATGATGACATGATTAAGGCACCCGCCGAAATTGACATGGACCTCGTTCGTGCTGCGATAGACGACTGGCCGCGCAGATTGAAGGCCTGTATTCAAAATCACGGAGGTCATTTTGAATAAACTTTAGTGTCATAAGAATCTATGTTTTGTTAAGTTCATTTTGGTATATAAATGGTTACATAATGAATAAACTTGTTTCAATTATTTTATATTAAACATGTGACAACAGAATTTATGACCTGACTAGGTATATAGCGTTTTGAGCCGAAACTTAGATTGAAGAAGTGTAAAATAAACAGATTCAAATCATTTATTTTTGTTTTATATAGAAATCAAATAACTAACATTTGTTGCCGGTTCCGAAACGAAGCAGATAAAATTTTCAATGGAGTTTAAACAGTTTTTTTTTTCACTGGCCATCTCCGCGTACGGCCGTCTCCACTAGAATAACCCTACTTTAAAATTCTTAATGAAAGCCCTATTCATTTATGTTTATTACACACTTCAGGTCTATAGCTGGTGGTTGACGACCTCGGTGGCGCAGTGGTGTAAACAGCCGACTGCTACGTTAGAGGTTCCGGGTTCGAATCCTGGCGGGGACGGGACTTTGTGTTATTTGTATACCATATCGTTGCTTAGCACCTGCGATACAAGTTCTTACGATACTTAGTGCAGGGCTGAGTCAATGTGTGTGTCGTGATGTGGTTATTTATTTATTTATAGCTGATTCTGAAGGGTACAGCATGAAAGCTTTGTATTCTCTTAATCCCTTTATTACCTACCATGAGATTGGATTCGCTGTCCATAAGTCAAATACAATAGATTACTACAGTGATTTGTAATAGCGATCCTCCTCTAGATATCCGGTAGAAGCACTAACAAGGATTCGTAAAATAAATTAACTGCAGTCGCTAGCGGCAATAGAAGCAAACTTGTTCATGAAACTCAGTATGTTCTTTAATGTTATTACAAATTTTTTACTCTGATACAGTTTTATTATATTATTAAAACTTGCCTTTCTTTTTCATTTAAAAATATATTGCTTCTCCTTTCAGAGAAGACCTTCGCGTCATCAGCGTTCTACGTGCCGGGGGTCCACCCGACTGTGAAGGAGCAGATGGACCTGGCCCGAGCCATATCCAAGTCCTTGAGCGACTCCAGCAACCAGATGAGCAAGGGGCAGAGCATGTACGTCAACAGGAAGAAACGCAGCGTCAAATGGGTCCACGAGGGGAAAGGTATTCCAACTATACTATACTATGCTATGCGATGCTCTTCTATGTGTCTACCATGAGTTCGGATTATTTTTCTAAGCTATGCTATTACTACAGTGATTTTGTATTAAGAATCTTAAATCCTCATAAATCCGTTAGAGGCGCTTTGCAAAGATTCATACAAAAGTGCAGTCGTAAATGGCAATTGAACGTAAAACTCGTGGAAGGCATTCTGTACTATACTAAGCCATAATTTTTAGTTTATGTTTGATAGGTAAATAATAATTAATCTAGTAAGCGCTTTGGATGTTTTATCTGCTAGCTTGTAAGATGAAATGAAATAAAACCATGTCTGGGCCTACATTTGTACGTTTGTTACTCAATCACGCAAAAATACAGACAGGATTTGCAAACAGTGTGCCTACCATGAGTTCGTATAGTTTTCCTACACGTCAGGTAACATAGATAACTACAGTGACTTTGTATGAGCAATCTTAATTCCTCATAAATTTCTAGATAGTCTAGATTCAGAAATACAAGCCAATTAAGAACTATAAATACAGGCCATCCTCAATTACAATTGATGCGACATGAGAATTATGCGTCATATCACATCATCACATGATTAACGTGAAAGGCTATAAAACTGTTAGGCCCCTATCTCAAGAATAGGATAGAATAGAATATTTACGGAGGACGTGGTGGCTCAGTTTGTTACGTGCCTTGGGTAACCGACAAACCCGACCCGACCGGTCGAGGGTTCGAGTCTCGGGTACATTGTAACTGCCATGTTTTGCGCCCTGATAGTGGCGGCAGATTCGCAACCTGTCACACTGGAACTCAACATAAACATGCGAAATGTGGTGTGACACTCTACCTACTCCAAGGGATTAATTACGGCGTGAGTTTATGTTATGTAAAATATTTATTTGCCTAATATAATAAGATCTGAACAATAAAAATATATTTCCACATTTTTTTATAACTTAAGGTGATGTGTAAAAGTCAATTAGGATTTATTAAACATTTCTAGCAAAATAACAAAAACAAACATTCACTTGATCAAGCAGTTCGGGTTCTTGACGACTTCTGCCCATTCAAACAAAGTCACAGCTCTAAAAACACCAATTGGAATAGGGGTCTTGTAACCTGGAGCCCTACTCTGAAATGCCCCCACTGAAACACCAGGTCGATCGATAAACCGTCCGAACCGAAATCAACGATAACACTGCTTTCGAAATCAATGTGTCGGTGACTTCGGAGTAAGGTTTTTGATGCAATATATCAAACAAAGTTCGGTCGATATTAATGGATCAGCGAGCCAGACCGACCCGACTAAAGATGACTTTCATAGTAGGAAACACTCGAACATTCGACCGATGCTTCGGAATTTTCGTTGTTTCGAAGTAGAACTTCCTGATAATTTAACGCTTCCCTTATTAAGTATGTTAGTTTATGCGCCTTTGTTTGGGACAGTAAATTAATGTGGTTTTCCAGACGTACTTTGTATTTTTTATTAAATCATCACTGGTTACGACATTAACATGAAGGTGTCAAGTGCTACCTCAGACTCACCATCCTCCAATATTTTACCACTTCTAGCAACGATGAGGTTATGGCACAAAACCAACTTAGAATACCATATTTTTGGTTTTTTTTTTTACCTAATCACTATAATAAATTCTACGAAACGAACTACATAAAGGCGAAGAGGGCCATGGCCCAGGGCGGCAGACTGAGAGGGACGGTATTTTGAAGGTTTTTCTTAAAGGAAATACTTTATACGTCTGTATAATACTTGTCTTTATACACTATAAATGGGGCGGCAAAGCTTATAGGTCAGGGGCCAAATCTTTAAATGTACTTCTGCTTAAAATCGCTTATAGTTTTGCTCATTTCAATGGCAACGCACAAAATGCGAGTAATTTTGGAGTTTAATTTTAAAAGGTACATTTTTAAGCCACTGTTCCTGCTTACCAGTTGAAAAGATCGTCGTCGTCTTTTTGTACTAAAGCTTCTATTTTCTCCACAGGTCGTAACACATCAAACACTTGTTCCACTCCAACGCCAGTAGCGAACCACGACACACCGTACCGCCCACCATCCAGCCTTCGCAACCAGAAAACATACCCGAAATCCGCTCTGAAACACACGAACAACTTACCGAAAATCGAGCCGTTCCCGGTTTCAGTCAATCAATCAATCAACACGGAGATCCCAGTGCCTTTGGCGCCAACTAAGCTGAATGACGTTTACGCCGCGCCAAAAAGCCCGCGCTTACCCATTGTCTGTGGTCCGAACTTCAACGTCGCGCCGCGCGGTTGGGGGGAAATGAGGGATTTCTACAGACCTGTTACACTAGACATTGTAGGCAACCCCGCCATGTCCTACACTGATTTTTAAATTTATAATTATTTTAATTAACGCTTAGGAAGCCCCGCACTTAACTTTTTTTTTCGGTGAAAACATGAGGGTTAATCCGCATGTTTAGAGCATCCAAAATATTAACTTGATTTTTTGTTGTTGTAAGAAATCACTTTTTTTAAATTAATAAGTCAAAATTTTGAAATAATTTGGTTAAAATTCAAAATAAAGTAAACACTACCACAATCATTTTGCAATATGGTTTTTTTTTAAAGGTTCTCTGCTATAATCTATAATCTCAAAAAAATCCTTCCGCTTTTAATTAAGTGTTAAGGCATTATTGTTAAGCATTTTTTAATTTTATTTATTTGTAATCTTGTGCAAATTGTTTTAGTGATTATTATATGGTAAGTACTCAAACTTCACGAAAACTATCGAATGTAATCAATTAATCAGCATTGTAGTACTGAGGAATTCTACTTAGAAATCTTCAATGCGAGAGTAAATATGCATTTTATAGGCAAGCAAGTTGCTTGATTGTTAAATGCCTATGCTGCCACAATTTCGTTTACCATCAAGCAAGATTGTGGCCAAATGTTTATAAGAAATCATATCCAACAAATGAATTGCGGAAAATTTGTCGAAAACAATTAATCAAAAACACAATTCATCGAAACACAATACGCCAGTTTGGAGATACGGGATACAACTGGATGACATCAGTCTTAACTTTGTGCATAACTTTATATGTCGCTTTTTTTCTCTTAAATATTATCTTTCTATAAATTTCGATAAATTGTTTTTCGTCAAATTGTTTTCCAC
Organism: Choreutis nemorana; assembly: GCA_949316135.1. Classification (NCBI taxonomy): domain Eukaryota; kingdom Metazoa; phylum Arthropoda; class Insecta; order Lepidoptera; family Choreutidae; genus Choreutis; species Choreutis nemorana. The sequence goes on along the minus strand of OX438621.1, from coordinate 5,929,437 downwards.
AAATTTTCCGCAAACGAGAACAAATACTTTGGCTGTATAATATTTTTTTCAGTGCAGTTTGAGTATTTAACCAATTTTATCTAAACTAGTCAAGATTTTTTATTTATTTATTTAATATTAAGTTTCTTGTATTTAGTTAAGGAATACCAGCGAAGATAATAATTGTGTATGTTGATTTTTAATTCTTTAAGAACGTCATGACGTGATTGTTTAAAAAGAACTGTATTGAATGATGTGGAATTTAATAAAGTTAATATAAACCTACAAAAAATAAACAAAAATCTATTCTTAACTACTAATAACACGACACACATCACGACACACACATTGACTCAGCACTGCAGTAAGTATCGTAAGAACTTGTCTCACAGGAACTAAGCAACGATATGGTATATACTGCATAGATAAGTATACAACATCCAAGACCGGTAAGCTAAACAATGCGTCTTGCAAATAACACAAAGTCCCAAAAGAAACTAAAATAAAGTATGAAAAATACAAAGTGATTCAATACTTTTTGTCAATACCTACTTAAATATTAATTTATGATCAATTATAATATTTAGCATAAATATTATCCTTTCTTTTGTATTTTTCCATAAAATATAATCGACTTTTTAAATATTTCGTTTAAATAAAATCAACACTTTGCGGAGTTATTAAAATTAACAGGTTTCTGAATTAATACTGTTTAATTTTGAATGGATTCAGATTGTTTTTTTCTTTTAGACAGTTTATTTCGTATACGTTAAAAGTTTTAATGTTGAGATTTGAGAATTACAATATTTTTCTTTGTGACTATCATTATTGTGCGGCGAATGTAGCTGACAAAAACATTATAGATTTTAATTAGTATTAAGTTAATACATAAAATAATATACGAGTTGAATTTAAGTTTAAAATATTTTATTAACAAAAAGTTTTTATTTGTTGTACCTATTTATATTGTTTATTGTATCGTGATATCGCACTATATTTGATGTGATAGTTTAATTTATTTAAAAATAAATTACGTTAAAATTTTAGTTTTGGAATTTTAATTATTTTTTGAGGTTATATAAATATTAATGACCTGTTTACCATGAATTCGTATATAACCCGTGCAATTTTACTGTGCACCTCCAGCGGTGACGTTACTCTAACGGTACCGTTTGCAAAAAAAAGTTAATCTCGTAGAAATATTTTTTTCAAAATTAATTTTTTCAATGAGCATGTGCATTTGATTGGCTTAGAAAAGACAAAATATTATTTATAATACTGAATTTTTTTTTTTTATTCATTATTCATTATTAGAATAAATAAAAAATTGAATACTAGGACCATGCTCTATGCCTGATTAAAAGTGAATAATGAATATGGAATTGAGATGAAACGATTTGCATCTTTGGCCTTTTCGAAATAAATTTTGAACAGGTAAGTTTTGTTTGACGAATGAAAAGCAATGACGCGTGCAACGGTAACAAAGACGCTATCGCTACTGAAAGCACGAGGCGAACATGGGGTGCCGCGTGGGGAAGCGAGAGAGGGGCGGATTCCATGGAAGTGCACAGATAAGTCGCACGGATTATAGTTTTCCAACACGTCAGGTAACAGAATGACTGCAGTGATTTTTATGAGCAGTCTTAATTCCTCATCAATCCGTTAGAGGCGCTTTACAGAAATACATGCAAATTTGTAAATGCAGTCGCAAGCGGCAGTCGAAGATAAAACTCATGTTAGGCACAAAGATGGTAGTGTTTCACAAGATTAAAAAGGGAAAAACAATATTGGCAGGTCTATTATGGTAACTATAACTCGTAATTGGATCAAAACCGCATCACTTCGAGCCTTTCACTAGTCTTTGCATGAAAATGCACATTAATAGCATCTGAATTGTATCGTACCTATCACCTATTGTTTGATAGACGTTGAAGCTCCAATTTTAAGTCTAATTTCCAAAGGACTTTCCGCAGGTGTTCTCTTTGGATGAGAAATCTTCATCACTAGGCACTTGTCCAAAAGGCAACGATGAACTAGAAATGAGTTGGCGAGCAGCGGGAAGCGAGTGTGTTGTTCCGATAGTTTAATACAATAATGCATGAAATATAATATAATTCAATTATTCAATAAATTATCGTAAAGTATGTGGAAATAGCGTATTTACTATGAAAACAGAATTAGAAGTTGTATGGCGCTCGTGTACTTTGACATCATTTTACATATCGGATCTCTCTGTCTAACCGAAGACTTTGAAGCTTTATAACTTTGTTAATCAGATCAATTTTGAGAACATCTTGCGGATTTGTGTATATTTGTGGTATCGAATCATAATTAATAAATAAACATGCATATATGCTATATGCTAGCTGTGATAGCGATGGACGATTACTCGCGCCACTCGTTGGTGGCTCGCGCCTCGTAAAATGATAACTCACCTGGCGGGTCTGAACTGATTGAATGCATGTTGTTATCTCGGCGTAAGGTTTGACAGCCAAGCTAACACCGCTGAGCTAGTTATCTGATGATTGTTTTTGTCACTGCGACAAACTAGAGGAGACTAGAATTCTCGCTGGCAATGTGAACAGCCAGCGATCAACAATTTATAAACGTATATCTTTTACTGACACTGGATCTACATAGAACTAGAAATAGTCAACATTCAATTGTTTTCCCGCCGCCGGTGGGACAAGTGCCTTAAATTATAGGTCTGTGACGACAGGTTTTAAAGTTTTTTTTAATTTATGACGTTTGAACAGTCAACGTCACAATGTGTTTGCTCAATTGTTATTCATGGTCACATGTTAATGAAATGAGATCGCTGGCTTTAATCTGACTATCACTAAGTCTGGGATCAAAGCAAATAAAACTAATTAATAAATATCCAATCAGTTATATACATATATAACTATAAAAGCATTTAAATTAATTAATGAATATCCAATCAGTTTTTACGTAACTATAAAAGCTTTGAAATCTATAGGATATCCTAGTGACACAGCATGAGAACGAGTCAAAAGGTTCATGCAAGCTATAGTCAACTATAGATGATCTATTCATAGTCTGATTTCTTATAAATAGTAAAGATGTTAATAGCTTATCGATAATGTAGATATAAAACGCGTTGAATGTTAATACGCCTGGCGGCCATTTTGGTGACGTCACATTCAGTTTATTTATTGAAACTTAATCGTCAGATTACGTCGTTTGGACGTAATCTTAAAAAGGTTCCATGGCATATTTATGGGGCTCCAGACTAGTTTTCGAGACTGCCATGACTATTGATAACTCTAACGTGCTTTCCATAGTGACGAAGAATTAAAATAAGTAAACCAACCTATTTGCTTGTAACCACAGAAGTTTCTTTCGAGATCTTTCTGGAAACTTCTACCCTTAACTCAAAGGTATGCTTTGTCTTAATTAAGGCAAGAAACACGAATTCAATGCCATGATCAGCTTCTGTTTGGTAGAGCATCTATCAAATTTGTCTTTGAATTAAAAAAAAATGGTGAGCTTGAGCTTTATTCTCCTTTAAAAGTTTAAAAAGACTAAGTGTTGTTTTAAGTGTGTTTCTTAATGTCGTGTTGTTGTTCTAGGTGATGTGAAAGAAAAGAAATGGTCTCTGTTTTTGGATTAACTCAAGGAAAGGGTGATTTGACTGTGTGTATGTATGTATGCATCGCAAGTCAAACTAACCTCCTTTTGGAATTAATCACAGTCGCGTAAAAGTAGGTATCTAGCTGTCCCTCTGTGAATTTAAATACAATAAACAAATCAAAGGTCAAGCATTGAACTCTACGTCCTTAGTTAAAAGGGTGAAATTCGTAAGTTTTACGACACAAACTTAATAATTTATATGAGGAATACCTTTTTATGCTTATGTGCACACATGTGTAAAAGATGTTCACACAAAGGCACGTTCAGTATTACTAGTAGAGCCGGTCGAGTCATAGATTAAGTAGAAGGTTTATTTTCATAGGTACATTTATTTTTATTTAGTGTATGTGAATCGGGCACGTGGAGCTATCTCCAGCTATAGAAAAAGAGTGAAATGGCTGTGATGAATTTAATTATTACCTCTAAAATAAGTTACCTAGTAACAGAAAAAAAAATCGCACGAAATCACGAAAAATCTGACACACGTGTTAGTGCTCTGATGCGTTCTTAATTAAATTGTACCAAGCACTTTTTGTGAAAATGTTAAAATAGTGGATAAAATAAGTCTGACCCTTATACGAAAATTTAAATTTATGATCTCCTTACAGATGAACGTTGCACTCTTGGACACGTTAAACCAAATTCTAGCAAATGACTGAATATGAATAGAAAGAAGAAGAAATCCAGAACAGGACAGTGGACAGAAGGGCAAGAAATAGGATTTTAATATTTTCGATCTAGCCCTCATTAAAAAAACACAGACATAATGTTTATTATTACTTTTTTTAAGTAACTGGTATTAGTTTCTTTTCATGCCTAGGGAAGAATGATGGCTAAATGAAGCGAATAATCATTAATTTCAGAAATCTGAAATATTGGACTAGCTAAATCTCATTCAGATAAGTGATAACTTATTCTCGAGGTCACGTAAGATAGAGTACCAATTTAACTAATGCTAAGTCCTTATATAATGACAGATGTCCCATCTGATTAATCATCAGTGGGATCGCCGTCGGCGTGCGCGCAGCCTGACTGTATTGTGCTAGTTGATATCCGGACTCGGGCGAAGTAATGTGAATTTATTGGACATTTTTATTTATTAGTGCACGCAATAATCATGCGCAACCCTAACTCATTAAAACTCTGAATGTAAGTGACTTGCCATAAGAAAAGAAAAAAAAAAAGTAAGTGACAAAATTTGCAAGGTGACATTTTTTTTTTTGCTATCGCACGTTTCTGATAATACTAGTGTGTAAAACCGGTGATATTCGGAATTGATATGAAAAGTTATTTATTATAGTTTTTTATTACAAAGTTATTTATTATAGTTTTTTATTACAAAGTTATTTATTACAGTTAATATTAATATTGAATAGTTTCTGATGTGTGTTAGTTTAATATTGAAACGTCATCATTTTGAACCATATTTTTAGTGGCCTGTTTTAATGAAATACTTAATGTTTGGGTTCACATAGTTGAGACGCTTGGTTTCGAGACTGAGTTTCGGGGTGCGAAGTTTCTTTCAAAATGTTTGTGCTAAAGCTCAGAGGTTGAGCATCGCTATACAGCGTGGAAATGCAGCCTATGCTATGGGCACACTCCATTGTAGGTATATATGATTCTTAATGTCACTTTTTAATGTCTATGTAAATCGTTTTTTACGTTTAAAAGTATATTTTTTACATAAAAATTACTTACGTGACCATTTTAAATACGAAAATATGTTGGCTGAAACAATAACAAACGTAACACGTCAATTAAACAATATGCTTTTTTATTGCCATTGGAATGGAAATACGATTTTTAGTTTTTTCTTTAAATAAAAGATTTGAGAGAAACAATTTCACATCCCTATTTTATAAGATCTATGGATTTAATAATGCAAATTACATTTACGAGTCTACTTTTTGATCCAAATAATTTACATCAATTAAATGGAAATGCAGCCAGTGATATGGGCACACTCCATCGTAGACATGATTTTTATTACGTTTTTTAAATGTATTAATTAAATTTTATGAGTTTTTTATTAAATTAATGTTATTTTTTTTAATATTTTGGCGATGTTTGTCCATTATGATGTATGATGTATATTTCTGATACTTAAAAAATAACACATGTTTACCTTGCTCTATAGTTGCTAGAATTTAATTTTAACGCATGAATTCGTTTCCATTATTGACCTTTATACAATACATAATACTATTAAATACATACATAACACTAGCTTTTACCTGTGTCTACATCTGTGTTGAATACATTTTGTTTTTTTGAAAAGAAAAAAAAAACAGTTAATAAAATATATTATGTATAAGGACAGTATTGAATTATGATACATTTATATTATGCGTTTGTTCTTTCCTCAGCAACATTATAAACATTATAAACATTATATTATTTATAATTTCATTTAGCTATTTAGCTAAGAGTTATATACCAACTAACTCTAGCTCTTATAATATATAAAATAATATTACCGATAAATAAAATGTATGTAACAGGAAACTCAAAACCTATTATGTCTCTTACATAAGCTGCAAGTTCTAAAGTGATTAAAGTTGAGTCGAGATTGTGTCGTTTGGTTTTTTATCGCTTCAAACAGTTCACTGTTTAATGTTTACATCAACGAAGCTCAATTATTAATTGCGTCACAATTTTTGGTTATCAGAAATGAAGCGTTTGTAAAAAAATTGTGACAATTTTTACATAACCTCACATAAACTCACGCTTCTATCCCTCGGGAGTTTTGACAGAGGTTGTAAAGGTGACAGGTGAATCTGTCGTCACTATCCGGGCACAACGAGGAACATGGAAGCTACAAATTACAGCAACCTGAGACTCGAACCCTCGACGTAACACGGCATGTAACAAACTGAGCTACCACTTCCAGATTCAGGTCAATTGTGGAATAGATAAATGTAGTTGAAAACTGAATAAATACAATGTAAACATGGACTCTATATGCGATAGTCATTATAGGCGATGTGTTACTTTTAGGTTATTATGGGCCGGCCACGAACCGCCATAGAGTTTTCATAAAGGATTTGTCGTTGTAACCGATTTGTCGTTGTAGTAGGTTTTGTCTACATATATAAAACACTCATAATCCCAATAAGCAAACTCTCCAATACTTATGGTTACATTCACCCCAACCGAGATTCGAACCTGGGAGCTCAAATGACAAAGCTAGCCGTTTAAACGCCCACAACATAGGCCGACATGTTTTAGTTTTCGTCAAACTCATTTTAAATACCTTTTAACTCGAATTGCATTATATTTACATTGACAATGCAATTTGCAGTTTGCAGAAAAGGATCTTTATTGAAGCATTAATAACAGAGCCCCTTGGAACCTAATTACGAAAATTATAATTTTCCAACACAGAAATCTTATATACCATGTTGCAAGATAGATTTGCGGGTAAATAGGATAATTATTAGACTTTAGTATTAAAGCCGAGAATAGGGAATATACATGAAATTTTTTAATTTATTTATTACATTTAGTTAGATTTTCTCAAATATCTGACGTATGAACTAAGTTGTAAAGCTTCAAAGTCGTTGGTTAGACGGAGATATCCGATGTGTACAATGACGTCAAAGTGAACGAGCGCCATGCAACTTCTATAGAAAAGGTTGTTCTGATGAGCGAGATAGATATATTTACTCATATTGGTTATATTTCCCTGGTTTACCGTATAATTTTAATTTTGTTTTCACTGTAAATTTACCATTTCCACAAACTTTATGATAAATTGATTGAATAATTAAATTAAATTTCATACATATTCCCTATTGAGCAATATTTGTTTTATTTCGAACTAGCGAACCGCCCCGGCTTCGCAACCTTCCTCTTGAGTTAGTCTATCGATTTAAAAACCGCATCAAAATCTGTTGCGTAGTTTATAGATCTAAGCATACGTAGGGACAGACAGCGCGAAGCGTCTTTTGTTTTATACTATGTAGTGAAGTTATTTTTCGATAACGGGTGTTATAGTGTTCATATATCATATCACATCACGACACACACACACACAGCAGCCTGACTCAGCCATGCAGTAAGTACCGTAAGAACTTGTGTCACAGGAACTAAGCAACGATATGGCATATACTACATAGATAAGAATACAACATCCTAGACCGGTAAGCGAAATAATGAGTCTTGCAAATAACACAAAATTCCGCCTCATCGGGATTCGAACCCGAAACCTCTAGCTTAGTAGTCAGGTGTTTACACCACAAAGATCGTCAACATTGACGAGGTACCAAAATCCACCTATTCCGATCACTGATTATCACATAAGGTACTTTCCTGAAAATTACATAATTTCCGATGATCACATGATGGCAACAGGACAATTTCTTTCGATGTTTCTACCATCCTAGCACGATTACCTCCCTTCGACATTCTGGCCGAGATGGACGCTAGTGTTTACAGGCGAACACGGGAGCGTTGTAATGGCGGAGAAAACCTGTCATCACTGGAAATACGGGCTCAAGAGCGTCAAAACGTTCTTGAACGGTGGCGAACCCGCCTATGTGAAGAGCGTTACGCCCGCCACCGAGTCATCAGCGCTATACTGCTCTGTTTTGATGAGTGGATGGGTAGAAATAGTGGTACTCTTACCTACCGCCTTACTCAGATGATTACCGGGCATGGCTGCTTTGGTGATTTTCTGTGCAGAATCGGGAAGGAGGAATCGGCACACTGCCACCACTGTGGTGGATTAGATTCAGCCCAGCACACTTTGGAAGAATGTCCGGCTTGGCTTCCAAAAAGACTGATTCTAACGAACCAAATCGGTCAAGGTCTCTCAATACAGGCCGTTATTTCGGCCATGTTGACGGACAACTCAAAATGGAGGGCGTTTGCTGTCTTCTGTGAGACTGTAACGCTCAAGAAAGAAGCTGCCGAACGTGAGCGAGAGCGCCACGGTCGGATTACCCGTAGGGAGTCGAGGCGAAGGAGGAGATTGCTGAGACCCTGCCCTATAGTCTCGGGCATAGAATAGGTCTACGGTATCTACTGCCTGTCGCACGAGGCGACTAAAAGAGGTAATTGGTCCTGCGGACGCACTAAGCTGAGGGGTTTTTGCGTTCATTGCACGCAGGACTGGGGAAGGTGATAGCTGTGTTGTGGCCCTACACTATCACAGGGGAGGGTAAAGGTTGCAAACAACAAACCCGGGATGTGCCTCGGCGCGGCACTTGAGGGACACTGGCGCGTTCATTCGGAGAACCCAGAGTCCTTCGACTTGTCGAGGATGGCTACCGAGGGGGTTTTAGTGAGTCCACGACTCCAGTGAACCTCACATAACTACTCTGTACCCTCATGCAAGGTAGTATCTTGGTGAAGATTTCCCTCTCGAAAAAAAAAAAAAAAAACGGTGAAGCAATGTGTGCGCAGGAGTCTTTAAAAATAGTTAAAATACTTTAGCAAAAGTAGATGTTGCCAAAACAACTTTCATTCTATTCAAATGTCATGTCACGTGACTTATATATCTAAGCATCTATATACTTAGTTATGGTTAGGTAAATACAGTTTCGAGCCTCCTATGTGCAATTTCTAAATTCAAATATATAAGGTTCTACAAACAGGTTTTATATACTATTTATTTATAGTTATTTTCGTTGAAGAAGTACGTTAAAATAATTTAAATTTTCTGTGTAAAAAAATTGGTAGAAAAACCCTTGCTATTGTCTGGTCTTATCTATAAGACGTCCTAAAGGGTTTTCTGGAATTCAACCCCCAAGGGGTTAAATAAGGGATGGGACAGCAACGTTGTCAAGACTAATTCGCATTTCAACTTGTCATTAATAATTATAGTAAGGGGCTGTTCACTAATCACGTGAGGTTCGAAAGGGGGGAGGGGGTATAGTAAGATATCACGTGTACTTATTTTTTCGTCAAACGCGTGATTTTTAAACCGAAAGATGCTTATCCAGTTGTTAGTGTTGAAGAAAGTCTTGCTAATCCGTGGTCGAAGGACAATTTACATTAAATCTGTTCATGTACGAATACAATATATGTTTTTCGCCTGATTACGCCATTGTTTTAATATTACTTTTATGCCAGTCAAAAACAACCAACCTTTGTGTCTGGACATTTCTATCATGGTCCTTAATTTTCTAGAATAGATTATACCGGTACTTAAAATTATATTATAAAATTTTTAGATTCTTTGTAGGTACTAAAAAATACACGTGATTTTTAGTGGGCGGTGGGGGGGTAGTCTTAAACCTCACCACGTATCACCATGGGGGAGAGAGGAGATAAAAAAAAAACATCACGTGATTAATGGACAGCCCCTGAGTAAAACAACAGTCAAATCCTTTTTTTTTAATTTATTAACTCTTTTTACACATTACCGTGAAAGAGCGTGATGACTCTTGGTTTTTTGGTATAATTTACTAAACTCGGAAATTACTTATAACAATGCTACTATACGTAACCCATTATAAAAAGCTATCTACCTTGACCACGAGATTGTCTTCGTCTCAGATAGTAACAATCTTTACAAACTAATAACTAAGTAGATATCTTCATATCAGAGGCAGATTTGATTATGGGGGGGGAATCAAAATCATCGACAATGACGATTTTATTTTAGAAAATCTTTTGGGTCAGGTTAGAGACCTCGCAGACGTTTGGTTTTAACAATGTAAGTAAATGATTTTGGGGGTCTTGAGCCCCCTGGCGCCCCTCTGGAAGTCCTTAGCATTACCTAACCAAGCAAAAATAGATAATATGGTTAGTCTATTAGAATGACGATGTGAAATGAATGAAAACGTGACGTAACTCAATTTGTTAAGTGCCTTGGTTAACCGACCGACCCGACCCGACTGATTGACGATTCTCGGGTTGCCGCACTTTGTAGCTGCCATGTTTCTCTTTGTTTCCAAGTAGTGGCGACAGATTCGCAACCTGTCACACTAGGACTCAATATAAACATGCGAAATGCGGAGTTTAACACCTCTGCCTACCCCTCTCGAGTGATTAATTAAGGCGTATGTTTTGTTGTCTATTACAATTTATTTACCAAATAGATTACTTAATAGATAGGGAAATACCTAGAAAAAAATACATAATCCGAACTTACCGTACACCAGTGTGCTTTGAATAGTCCTGCATTATGCTATTCGTAATATTTCTTATCATTATACACGTAATTCATACTTACAGTTAATAACTGACCTAGCCTAGAAAACCGGTAAACGTAGAACCTATAGCTATAACCTCCTACAGCCTGTTGTAAACCCGGAACAAAATTACAGATAAATCATCCACGGAGGTCGTTGCTTGTCAATTTCAGGAAGCTGTCAAAACGAATGCACCTATAGAATTTTTAAATGTATTTATTTAACGGTATTTGTTTTAGAAAACTAAACTAACGAAACTAGAAAGGAGGGTGGTACCAAACTAGACGATCTCGCACGAAGACCTACCTATCCTAATTGATTTTAGTTAATATACAGCTTAATCAACACATCTAAAAAAATAACAATTCTATTATACTTTTAAGAAATAATAAATTAGTATTAGCAATTATGTCAACTTTAATACAAATAGCCACAAATAAAGAAATTATTATTACCATTAATACTGCTCTAATTTCGCAGCGATGTATAACAGCTTAATCTTTCGCAATGAGTCCCGGTTTCGAATCCCGACGGATACGAAGTGTTACTGGCGAGACGCATTATTTCTCTCTTAGTACTTTGCCGTTTTTTTTTTATATACTAAGATAATAATAATAACCACATCATGACACACGTATTGACTCAGCTCTGCACTAAGATATAATCGTGTATCGCACAAAGCAACGATATAGTGTAAGCTACATAGATAAGAAATCGACCTCGCAGGAAAACCTCGGAGGCTCAGTGGTGTAAATAGCTGACTGCTACGCTAGAAGTTCCGGGTTCGAATCCCAGTAGGGGCGGAACTTTGTGTTATTAGCAAGACACATTATTCGGTCTTGGATGAAGTATTCATATCTATGTAAATAAATAAATAAATATGTAGTTTATACCACATCGTTGCTTAGCGCCTGCGATGCAAGATTATCTTAGTGCAGGGCTAAGTCAATATGTGTGTCGTGATGCGGTTCTTATTACTATCTGAATACTACATGTAAGACCAGTAAGCAAAACAATGTGTCGAATGGTGCGAACAGCACAAAGACGTTTTTTGAATTGGGCGGTTCGGACCAAGTTAATTATTTCCTAATGGCCTGAAGCGGTGAATATTTTTTGCTCACTACGTCGGTTTGGACAATACGTAGATGTAGGTACATAATACTCTTTTTTATGTACTAACTATGACATGCTATTGCTTCGTACCTACGAAACAAGATTCTTAGTCCAGGGTTAATTCAATGTGTGTGTTGTAACATTGATATTACCTTATTTATTATGATTAAGTCATTTTAGTACGTAAGGTTACCAGAGCCAGAGCTTGTCGAAACGGTCGAACGAAAGCATCTATAAGTCATTACATAAGACCATCAGACAGGTCGCTTATGTAATAACAATAGCACAGTATAAGGATATTTATTTATATATCTCTAAAATCAAAATCTGGCTAGAAATAAGTGAGTTTGACACTTAAAACATTATCTTCAATTTATATAATGACCAGTTAAAAATGTTTTTGTAAATTTTTTTGCTGTCATTTAATTTGAAACTTCCTTGTTGTAAAAAAAGGTCTTGTATATTGAAGACAAAGTAATTTTATGACAAAAGAAAAAAAACAGGTAGGTACTTGAGGAGACATACTGGAGAAACGTGACGTAATTCTTCAGATTTAATAATAATGAGGTACTTTATGTAGCTAGTAACTATGTACTTACTATAAAATCCCAGCTCAAGATACTGCATTTCACGCATAAAAATATATATTTGTGTTATGTTTATACTAGCTAAATATCTAACTTTAAAGCTAACTCATCATGCAACTTCTTGGCCTGGAAATATCGAACATGAATTTCGGCTCCTACATAGAGTCTATAGCCAAAACGGCGGATAAAAAGCTTGGTGTTCTATCCCGGGTTAGGCGATACTTCACGCCCAAACAATGGCTTGTCCTGTATAAGGCGCAAATTCGGCCTTGTTTAGAGTATTGCTTTCACCTTTGGGATGGTTCAACCAAGTATCAGCTAGCAGCTTTAGACTCTGTTGAAAAGCGAGCCCGAAGAATCATCGGGATTGACGATGATATTGCTAACTTTCATGACCTCAGCCACCGCCGCGAAGTTGCGTGTCTATCGGTATTTTAAAGGATACATTTCAGAGAGTGTGCGCAGGAATTGCACAATTTAATTCCACCGGCCCCCTTTTACAATCGGAATACTAGACGTAGGCTGAAGTTGCATCCTTTCATGCTGTTGCATGTTCGGAATATCGACGCTTTGATAGCTCCTTCATAATCCGTACTGTAAGAGTGTGGAATTCTTTGCCTGCCGATGTGTTCCCTGACCAATATAACTTGGGCCTCTTAAAGGCAAGAGTGAATAGGTTTCTCCTAGACAGGCATGATCCACCTGAGACCTCGACGCCGCTTAACATCAGGCGGGTTTGGGGTCAAATGCCTGCCTGGTCTTGAATAATAAAAAAAACTTTAAAGATTAGAAAACTCTCTCAGAAGGTGTATCTTTTATTAAACCACCAAGGTCTATATAGTCTATGGACGTTTGCAAAACCAAGAGCATCAATCACGCAAGCGTTGCCGAGCCTAAGCTCAAGTTGAAAGACTAGGCAAGCGGCCACACCTCCGGCCTCATCGTCGTTTGTCATGAAGTGAGATTGTAAGCAATGCATGGCTAACAAAATAAATAATCAGTTTACTCACAGTACTTAACTCAGTCAAAAATCATTAGGTGGTTTTTTAAAGATCAACCCTATATAGTTACATGTAGGAATATAATGCCTACGTTCAACCGTGTTATTACATATAAACAAACGTACAACCGCTCAACTTTGTTATACTTTTAGTAGCAAGCATGTGATGTGGCGCCAGAACAATAAGACAATATCAATTCCAATTAACAATGTTTGCAATCATTCAATCTGCCATTTCGATATGCTTTGGGCATCAAATTAAACCAATTTTACTGAGTTACGTTGGTGGAAATAAAATTATCCCACTTATTTTTTTTGGCTTTTATTTTATAATAATTAATTAAATATGAGAAACTGCTAGTGTGTTAATAAGTCGAAATCTGTAGTGCTGAACAAGTCTGGAGAAATTGTCTCTCCTTGCGTCTCAACTTGCATCTCTCAAGTAACTCAACCTGCAGTAATTATCTAATGCATGGAGATTTATCTATTAATTTTCCTCAATCAATCACTCCTTTATTTTTTAGAATACAATATTTAATAAAGATGACCCAGTATCACATCATCACGTTTACCATTTCGCCCTTCGTCAAGATTAAAAAAATATTTTGACTGAATAATAATTGGTCCTGACTGACTGACCAACGCATAGTCAAAATGACAAAGTCTAGAATGTTTTTTTCTGCTTAGATACTTTATGGGTTATTATCTAGTTTAGCTACTGACTATAGAACGATAACCCGAACCGACGAAGTACGAAGAAGATATTCGCCTATCGGACCTATAAAGTAATTTACCTTAGTCCGAACCGGTAAATTAAAAAAAAACATCCTTGTGCATTTCAGGCTATGGTCAGAAAGTTCGTTGTCCGAGATGCGAAGCATCCAAAAAACCGACTGCAACGGGTTTCGAACCCGAAACTCTGCGATCAGAATCTGCATAGTTTCACTACACAGCCACTAAAGTCACACAATACAATCTACATGTTTAATTTATTTCAAACGCTCCATTCATAACTTAGATGTTTAGACAAAGAGAAAGTTTGTTAGTACTTTCTAGTTGTTAGAAACACTAGCAGACGGACAGACGGACGGATAAACTGGTGAGCATACATATATGTATAGAATACCTACATATTTTATTAAATAAATTGCATTGTAAATTGTTACGTGCATTGGTTAACCAACCGACCCGACCCGACAGATCGAAGGTTCAAGTCACGGGTTGTCGTACAAGCTATATTGTAGCCATGTTCCCCGTTGTGCCCGGACATTCAGACGGACCCGGTTGTGACAGATTCACAACCTGTAAAATAACATAACCATAAACATGCAAAATCCGCTGTTTTTCACCACTGCCAACCCCTCTCGACGGATTAATGTTTATGTCTACGTAAAATTGTTTAAAAATTTGTTGTGCAGCGCAAATAATAAACTTGTCATACTAGAATATACGAAAAAGATTTTTTTCCATAACTTTTTAGTTCGTACATTATTCTCAAGGGATCAATTTTTTTTAAACCGTTCGTAAAATATTTAATTAAAAATTGGTTATTTTTTTAATATGATAAAACAAAAAGCTTTCATTTCAAAACGTGTGTAAATTTTAATAAATAAAGGCCAGCTTATCTGAGTTTTAGTCAAGTACGAGTCTAACACGCAACAAGAATTCCGTACAATTAAATGTGTTGAACAAATTGTCTTTTGTTGAAAAACCATGATAATATATGTGTACAGACGGCTACAAATAAAGCTTCAAATAACAAGTGCAATATCAATCCTTACGCTGTACAACTTAAGAACGGTACAAAGTCCAAACAGGTTAGGTAAGGCCTTGGGTACATATTTTTGTTTTACCGACGACCCAAAAAAATATTTTAGGCGCTAACTCAAAATTATTGAGTTACCTATTTAAATTAGTGTATGAATTTAGATTAATAAAGAGGTATTTTTTTTCTTTGACTCATATCTCTAAATATTTCTCTTAATGTAACGCTTTCAGTGGCTCTTGTAATTTCTTTTTACATGCCATCTTAATATTATAAATAGATACTTTTTATTTTACTTACAGTTTTTATCTTAGATACTTTATTATAATATAATAGCAACTGTACAACGGTCATTGAAACTGCCTTGTTTAACTAATAAACAATATAATAAGACAACCATTGATGGGCCGTGTCTCTTTAAGGCCTCCTTAGGCACTTAAGTTTTTTAATACCACTGCGGTAGAAAAAAGGATACGGCCCGCCTGATGGTAAGCAGTCACCGTAGCCTATGGACGTTTGCAATACTAGGGACAGTATGCCCGTGTGATCACTTGGGACAATCATGCTCGGGGCTGGACAAAGAGAATTGATCCCCAAAATTGGCTTTATTACGTCTTTAAAGGAAAATAGATGATCTAATGAAAAAAGCGTTTATCAAGCCAGTCCGTTTATTATATTTAAATCGATTCACGGGACCCAAAAATGGATTAAAATTTCAATGACAATCTCTCTTGTCATTCTTTTTAACACCAATAATATTTATGTAAACTATTTTAAAAAGACATTGAACGGAGTTTTGAAATTAATAATAACAGATTGCGTAAGAATATCAATGACGTTCTTTTATTTAAATTAAAATTTGCCTAAATCTGCTGGATTTTAACCTTAATATTATTAAGTATGTTTCAAAATAGAATTAACAACGTAAGTAGAAATCTTTTTTTGTTGTTTCAGAGTTCCATTGAGACGTTCATGTGAAATACAGTTTTAGAAGAAAGACAGAATGCCGGAGACTATCAAATACCATAAGCAGAGGGCCTCGCCATTTTTGAGACAGGTATGTTGTTTGCACTCCTAAAAACCCGGACTATAAATAAGAATCTACTGACACTTCAAGCATTAAAATTTAGTTTGATTCTGTTGTGGAACCCACATAATTAAAAACATAGATACCTGCTAAAATCATAACCCTTGCGTTCTGCTCTGCCGTAGTTGAGTAAAAATAATAAAAATAAGATTCAAAGTCAAAGTCAAGTCAAAGTCAAAATGTTTTTTATTCGAATAGACTTAAAATACTTTCAAATCTTCATTTTTTTACAACCACCGGTTCGGAATGCTATTTCTACGGGGAAGAATCCGGCAAGAAACCTCCGTAGTTGCCTCCGTAGTTACCTTTCGTAGTTGATTAAAAACTAAAACCCGACTAATGACTTTTATTCCTATAGAGGGCGCCCTACTCAATTAAATATGGCGTCTTATAGCCTATAACCAGCGGAGGATCATGAAACATCCAACGATACTTCGTTTATCAATTTATGATAAGTAGTTTAAAAGTTATGAGGGAACAGATGAACATTCATACATACATACAAACATACATACCGGTCAAAATCATAGCCCTCCTTTTTGCTTCGCCGTATTCGGGTAAAAATTAAATTCAACACTTTAAATACACGATTTTTAAATACGGATTGAAAGTTATTTGCCGATTGGATCTTTATGACAATAGGGATTTTTTAATTAATTATAATTCGATACCTCATATATACACAAATCCGTAAGATTTTTTCAAATATCTCACTTATTAACTAAGTTGTAAAGCTTCAAAGTCGTTGGTTAGACAGAGAGATCCGATATGTACAATGACGTCAAAGTACACAAGCGTCATACAACTTCCATAGAAATTGTTGTTCTGATGAGCGAGATAGATATATTTACTTTTAATGGTTATATCTCCCTGGTTTATCGTTCAATTCTAATTCTGTTTTCACTATAAATATGCTATTTCTACATACTTTATGATAAATTGATTTAATAATCAAATTAAATTTTATGCCTATAGCTAAGGACAATAATAAGGCGTTTGTAAGCATACAAAAATTGTTTTTTTTTTCACTTTTACAATCATGTCATGTTTTAAAGGCAGTGGCGTGCCTAGAGTAAACCTCTACAGGGCAAGCCGAGAGATATACTCCATACTCCGTTGTGGACTTGCCGGCGTGGACGAACTCAGCGAAACACTCAGAAGTTTGCGAACATGTCAGCAAAACCACAATTGCGGTGGCTTTAAAAACGTAGTTTGATTTGTTAATGAATGAATAAGAGTGCGTACTTATTTCAGTTTGATAGGGCAAGCCGGGCTTTTGGGCTTCTATGCTGTCATACTGTACGGTACTGTTACCGCCACTTAAAAGGTTTAAAGGTGGTATGTTCAACTAGCGAGATCGCTTGGTTTTGTACCATCCTCCTTTCTAATTCTGCCGTGAAGCAGTGCGCTGTGTTTCGATTTGAAGGATTGGAGAGTTTGTGTAATCACCGGCAAGAGAGATATAACATATTTTACCTCTACATAGGCAACGCATCGACGGTTCTCATGGTATTGTCATTATGTCAGGCGTATCACTTTCCCTCAGGTGATCCGTCTGTTTGTTTGCCCTTGGGGTTGTTTATAAATCTGCCATGATCATAAACTTTATTATTCTCATTTCTTCTTCCAGCTGCTAGCAGTAAGCGGAGTCGTGATGTACATGATAGGGACCGGTGCCAACATCGCCTTCCCAGGAGTTCTGCTGGAACAGCTCAGAGAACCTGACTCCGCGCTCAAGCTCACCCTCGAACATGAGTCCTGGATTGGTAGGAGCTCCTAACATTTTCTTTTATTAGTTTTGATATGACCGTTCCTTTGAGGATTTCTATTTTTTAGGGGTACACGCGCCACTCTATTGACTGAATTATAAAGTTACGATTACAACTTCATCGTCATTGTCAAAACGATTATGTGGTGAATGCTGTTATTACACGGATCGTGGATTCGTTGTGTTGGTGCAATTTTAGAAAATCACTATAAGTCATGATTGCAGCACGGCATAGATTATCTTTGAACTTTAACTCTAGGCTCTATCTAAATTAACCGTAATTTGGGTATAGACGATACAGCACTAAGAAGTTTGTATTATGCAACGTCATAGATGGGCGAAAAACAATTTTTTGAGGATGGAAAGTGATACCACCGCCTATTGACACGACGATGCCGTTAATGTCTGAAACGCCAAGAGCACCGCAAATCCGTTGCTCATTAAGAGGTAAAGATGTTATCTTCTCTGGTGGACAATAACACTGGTCCTCTAATCCTTCGAACGGAAACACAATGACAAGCAAATGTGTGAAATGGAAAAGATATAAGCCCCGTCAAATGGTAATGCGCCTGGCGGCCATTTTGATGACGTCAAATCAAGAAGTTGAACTCATATTACCATCATACAGTGAAACCTGGTTAAGTGGTACCTGGATAAGTGACAAACCTCTATTATTGAGAACTACAACGAGGGCCGGCACTTTTTCTTCGTATTACCTCTGTTAATGGGACTTTTCGAACCTGGTTAAATGAGATTTGATTTCTAGGATTTTTTCGATGTTTACCTCTATAATTGGGAGTCTAGAGCTCAACAACCTTTATAAGTGAGACAATTTTTCAGGTTGGGATAGGTTTCGACACGATTGTTTACGAACATTTGAATTTCTTTTGAAACTGTTTTGTTTATGGCCTCTGTAAACGAGGCAACTAAATTTTAACCCTGTCTAATCGGAAAACTGGATAAATGAAAACCTCTTTAAATGGTACAAAATCCTGGGTCCCTTGAGATTCCAATTAACCAGGTTTCACTGTATTATTATTTTACTTTTTAGTTTCTGATGATCTAATTTGGATGTTAATTTGACCAATTTCCTTTGCACCACCATTTGACGGGACTTAATTCTTTAGTTGGGGTTTTAATTAAGTGTCTCCAATCCTTCGAACTGAAACAAGGTGATTATAGGTATTAAAGTGGAATCAACATTTCTAGTTTACTACCTACCTCCTTCTATGACTAGTATGCAGTCTATTCTGTCTTTGCTATGGGGGCCCGGGGCCTTCCAAAATAGTCGATTCCAAAAGTTTACATACCATAATTGTAGGTTCCAATAACGTAAATTTCATAATTGTAGGTTCCTTGAACGCAAAAAAATTGCGCCACTGTTTAAAGATAGATAGAAAGGCAAGTTTACAAAACATTAATTTTGACATGCTGTTGGGATGTTATAACTCTTCCAGTTCCCACAATAGTTGGTTAAATGATGAAACACCATGAATTTTGCCTTTGATTGCCGCTTGCGATTGCAGTTACAAATTTGTATGAATCTTTGTAAAGCGCCTCTAACGGATTGATGAGGAATTAAGAATGCTCATAATAAATCACTGCAAAATCAATGTTCATTGACTTGTAGAAAAAAAAACGAACTCATGGTAGACATACTTCTTGGAACAAAATCGTAACTCAAGTACTTACATTCATAAATTTTGAGTTTAAGCTATTTCTGTACTCAGCAAATAATACTATTTTTGTAACATCTCTACTCTAAAATTCCATTCCCATAAAAGTTTTGCAATGAAAATCATTGTCAGTATGCCTTGAGAAAATTGTATAGGTACTTATTTACAATATTAAAATTTTTGAAAATTAACTATATGTTCATTGTATTGCAAATTGGACATACAATTTTTATCTTCTGATGTTAGTGCCATAAAGTTTTTATGTAACTTTGGTTTAGAATAACCATAAACCTACTATATTGAACAATGTTTATTTAAATAATAAAATATATAATTTATATAAAACGCAGCTCTTTTCATGCCGCATTCTAGCAAGCTACAAGTATCATTAAATTTTGAGCTCTCCTTTATCAATTCTCGTGTCACAATGTTCGATCCCGTACTCCTCCGAAACGGCTTGACCGATTCTCATGAAATTTTGTGAGCATATTGAGTAGGTCTGAGAATCGGCCAACATCTATTTTTTTTATATGGCAAAACAGCGTTTGCGGGGTTAGCTAGTAGTTTATAAAAGTTTCGATTATTTTCCTAGCAGATGTCGTTTTCTTCATGACGTAGCTTGAAACTTTCACGCGTTTTGGAGAAAAGGGTCTTGACGGACAAACAGACAGATGGACAAGACACTGATCCTATAGGGGTTCCGTTTTTAATTTGGATGAACGGAACCTTCGGTCCGCGAGTCCGGCTCGCACTTAACCAGTTAATATTGTGGTGAAATAAATCTGTTAAATTATTGTTATTATGTTCCAGCATCACTCCTGGGCCTGGCCCTCATCTCCGGGATCCTGGTGGCTCCGTTTAGCCTGCAGAAGCTGGGCAGGCGGCTGACGAACCAGATCAGTACGATACCGTCTCTTGGAGGCTGGACGTTGCTGGTCGTCGCTAATGGACCTACTGCTTTGCTTGCTAGCAGGTTTTTACAAGTGCGTATTGATAAAAAGTTAATTTGTTGTTAAAGGGGCCAATGGGAAATGGGAATTCCCTTCTAGTCTTTTTGACCGACTTTTCGTAAGACTTGCGTGGGCTATTGCAGCGTCAACGCCATATCATATCACAAGTGATTAAGTACATAGCGAAAAATTTGAGGTTTCATCAAAAACAAATTACGACCGCTGGGAGATAAAAAGAAAATAACGTTTTCTAATACAAGACTTTCAAGCGTAAAAACTAAATCATTATTAGTAAGAGAGATTGACAATTCTGTTCATTTGTTAAGCACGTGGTCTAATAAATAGGTACAATGATCGTTGTATTTTGATTTCAACGATAACCTATGGTTACAAGGTATCTAATATTAAATTATCTCAGTTACATATGAAAGAAAATATTGTATTTAATCAGATTATTGCGTCGATAAAATCCATTAATCATTATAATTGAGGTCAAAAGCGTGTGTAAATAAATATGTCACTTGATGCTATTTATGTGTGTTAATGTCTGTGTATTTATTTGGTGTGATTAGTGACAAAAATATGTTTTTCTTTAGCTATTATAACGCGTAGATGGCATGGCATGTGATTCATTTTTTCATAATTCATTTTGAAATATAAAAAACACCCTCTAGCGGTGAATTTAAGACTTAATTTTACTCTACCATCTATAAGTTGTAGCGCAGTCGCGATGACATTTTTGAGTCAAATCATTTTCATGGTTGGAACTTAATTATATTATAATTTTTTTCGATGAATTATACATAAAAGATATTTTAATATTTTTTCTTAGTGGTAACTCGTAGGTAGGTTTTTAACAGATTATTTGATTTTTTGGTTTTTCTGTAAAAAGTTAATTTGTCCGGGATATTATTTTCTTTTTTTTAAATAGAAATATATCTTTTTTTTTGTTTATTTATTAGCTTTGTTAAGCGTTTGAAATAATTCACTTACAAGATATATATTATCAGAACTAATCCTTTTGTTTATTATTTTCAGGGTTTCGGCATGGGTTTGCAGGCTTCAGCAGCACCAGTATCAATAGCTGAATACTCAGCTCCGAAGCTTAGAGGGGCCTTTCTGGCTACCATAGCTTTCTCATTCGCCTCTGGAATGCTGGTCGCCCATGTCTTTGGCACCTTCTTGTACTGGAGAGCAGCTGGTCTTGCTTGTGGGAGCTTTTATCTGATATCCTTACTCCTCATCACTCTCTCGCCAGAAACACCTCCATATCTCGCCTCTCGAGGCCGCTACATCCAATGCAGAAAAGCCTTCAGATGGTTAAGAGGTTCTGACCAAGACTCAGAGAAAGAACTTGAGGTTTTGCTGAATAGTCAGAAGAATCAGAGCAGTGAGCCTCAAGGTTCTAATTGGCAGTTCCTTTGTGGAGTAGTAAGGAAGCCAGAGTTCTACAAGCCAACTGTTATCATGATGTTCATGTTTGTGCTCTTCCAAGTATCAGGGATGACGGTGATCCCGTCTTACACTGTGCCGATGATGGCTGAAGTTACTGGGGGAGCTATCGACGGGTATGTGAGCATGCTTATGGTGGACGTAGTAAGGTTTGCCACCGCTGTCTTAGCTTGCGTGGTCGTCAACAAATATAGCAGAAGATCAGTATTATTTTCTGGTGTCATCATCAGTGTAGTGTCTCTACTATTAGCGTCTACTCTTCTATATTTAAGAGACTTTGGCTACATCCCCGATGATTACAAATGGGTACCAGTCATACCTACTTTGACCTACATCTTCGGAAAGACCTTGGGCATCCTACCGATACCCTGGGCTATTGCAGGAGAAATATTCCCCTTGAACTACAGGAGTTTGGGCAGCGGGATCTCTGGGATGTTTCTTTCTATCATGTTCTTTTTGATCGTCAAGACAGCTCCTATAACTATCCAGAACATCGGAGTCAGTGGGACTTTCTGCTTTTACGGTATCTCCATAACAATCTGCGGTCTTTTCCTCTACTTTTTACTGCCGGAAACGAAAGGAAAGACTCTCTACGAGATAGAGTGTCACTTCAAAGGGATTAGTGAAGAAGGCAAGGGGAAGAACGAAGATGGACTGGTAGAACTGAAATGTATGATTGAGGGTAGATGAAGTGGTACTTCATTACACCTGGTACGTTTTGTGGCTTCTAAGCACGCCCTGAGTAGAAGCTTGATAGGTGGAAAATACGATAGTGATATTTTGTACTTAGCTTTTGTATTATTACTTAGTAGAGAAGTAGTACTTAAGACAAATAAACGTTAAACCGATTTACAACCGTTTTATTTAAATAAACTATTTACAGTAATTGACTATTTATCTTAGTTAGTTAAATAGAGGATAACCTCACTAATAAACTTAATACCACAACAGTTACACAATTTCGATTTCATCATTAAATACATTAAATACATCAGTAAACAATATGCTGTGAGCTTCTTCTCCTCGTCATTAACCCTGGAACCTCTTTTAAGGGTTTTGATGCAGAGCGATCTGCTTTGGAGATCCCTCTGAAGGTATCTTCGATCTCTTGCAGAGTCCTATCCTTAGTCTCAGGCAACATATACCAGACAACGACCAAACAGTACATCACTACTCCAGCATACACGCAATACGTAGTCGGCAAGCCAACTGCACCTTTGAGGACTGGGAAAGACTTCACAGCGATGAAGAAGTTCAAAGATAGTGGCAAAACGCTGATACCGCCAGCCAGGCCTCGGTATTCCAATGGGAATATCTCGCCTGATAAAGCGAAAGGTACCGCTGATATGCCAACAGCTAAAGAGAACATGTACAGTCCGATTAAGGATATCGGTATCCATTGGCTGTCAAACGGCAACATATTGTGCTGCTTGGAGTACACGTATCCAGCTTTCCCGAAGTAAGCAAACAAACAGATGGCACTGGTAGAAAACAGCAAAGTTCGTCTTTTTAGTTTCTTCATCAGGAAAACAGCTAGTAAGTTGCTGATTAGTCTCTCAACATCCAAAGCAACCATCAAAATCTTCGCATCAGCATCTGGCCCGACTACTCCAGTAATAATATCCATGGCATAAGAACTGATGACGTTTATCCCAGCGAACTGGAACATGGTGTACATGTGGAACATTATCAATATCGGTTTGTAGAACTCTGGTTTTTTATATGTCTCATTGAAGTATCTGAAAGACCGTCCCAACTTCGTTCTGATGGAGAGCTTCTGCCCTTCGACGCTGGACTTTCGCACCATCTTCTGAGCCATGATCATCTTCTCCAACTCCTCAATCTGCTCGTCATCATCGCCTCTCAGATATTTGAATACTTCGCTAGCTTCTTCGTACCGGCCTTTAGCGATCAACCAGGAAGGAGACTCCTTTGCGAATATTATCATCACTAAACTTATGAACGTGATGATGGAACAGATAAGCGCAGTTTGCTGCCAGGAGAGAATACTCCCTAAAGCATGTGTGAACATCACTCCGATGGTTAGAGATAAAGAGATGCAGGTTAGGAAGGCTCCCCTGTTTGTAGGGTCTGTCATTTCCGCGATGATGACAGATCCCAAAGGCCCGAGCATACCCATGGAGATACCCTGAAGGAACCTGGCGACGATCAGCCCATATACGCTATTAACCAGGAGAAGCGTGAACCATCCAGTTAGAATTGGTATCGTGGTAAGTATATGAGACCTCTTTCGACCGAGGTTGTCTACTAGAGGCATGATAATGAAATTGCCGAATAATAACGCAAATCCAACGATGGAAGCTGTAAGATAATAAAAAATATGTCAGCTATAATTTAAATAAAAGTATGTAAGTATGTTGGTTTACTAGGAATCTTGTGCAGATTTTTTTTTCTTCTAGACCTTAACTTATTTCAAGTAAGTGTTGAATTAAGTATATTTACAGATTTTATAGAAGCTGTCTTGATGGAAACAACTTTATGAATTGAAGATGTTGTACATGAGTAGGTGCTTACACATATACAACATCTTTAGTTTACTATAGATTTATCTATGAATTTGTTGAAAAGAACTACATACTTCATTTAACCACAAAATAGAGATAGTGCAGAAGTAATGCACATCATCCACGATTCATTCACGGACAAGAAACTTTGGAAGGATTCCGCAAACATTAGATTCGCGCCTATTTTGTGCAACTAGTTTAAAGTTTCTTTTTAAATTCTTGAATTTTTAAAATCAAAAATAAAATCCCATGAATTTCAATGACAAAGGAATCATCATAAGTTTAAATTTCTGTTTTATCGCCACGGCAGTTTCTATTTTGCCATAAATGACATCCCCAACGCAAATGACGAGGGGAGCTGTCAAAAATGAAGTACATATCTGCTTTACTTCTGTGCACTATTTTATAACTGTACTTTTTATTACTAGATAGTCCGATGTACACTAAGGGATACCATTTGTTTTAGATTAACGCACCTATCCATGACTCCTGACTCGGTGTGGCTTTAATGTAGGACTCTGGGAGGCGCAATGCTGGTATCAAGATGGCAGAAAAGCCAATGACACCTCCATGTCCTATGATGTTAACACACACACTGGCAGTTAGAAAACTCTGGAAATAGATAAATTAACTATGTACTACCTACATTTATAACAAATTATTCATACTTTTATAACAATAGGGAGCTGAGGTGTTACAAAATTAACAGTTTCCTGTTGATAAATTCTGACATTAACTGTTGAGACTGTCAGAGTTGAAAGTCTTTTTTAATAGTTCATAAGTACCTGTCTTAAAAACGGCCTAATACTCTTCTTTTCTTTTATATCTTCACCCATTTTCACTAAATCAAATTTTCACAGAATTTAATACTAAAAACGCATTTTATACAAGTTTTTTTAAATACGCGCAGGCAGAGTTACTGACACAGCGAATGGAGAAAATTTCAAAGTTTTAAATCAAGTGTCTGCATTGAGATCAATCGAACATGTTCAGATTAGATAAGATTAGATGGATCCTTCGTTTTGAAGCAAAAACAATTGTCATTTTGATAAGTGGCAAATTTTAAGGTTAGTTAGTTAGGTAAGTGCTGGAAAATTGACCTTTGAGTCAAGAGAAAAAACAAAGAAATGGCTGTATTCCAAATAAAATACAATAAAACATAAGTTTTCATTTAACTCCTTTACATGTATCAATAACAAGGTATTTTGCCCGACTCCGGCGAAGGAAAGAGGGCGGTGATTTTCACCGACATGTATGTATGAATTCCCTCATAACTTCTAAACTACTTGTCATAAATAGATGGTGCCATATGTCGTGTTTATAGGTCTGGTCTACCGAAATCAAAGTCAAAATGTTTTTATTCGAATAGACTTAAAATAAGCACTTTCAAATCGTAATTTTTTACAACCACCGGTTCGGAATGCTATTTCTACGGGGAAGAATCCGGCAAATAACCTCCGTAGTTACTTTTTTCAATATTCAAATACAATATTTTCTACTACAACTTACATTTTTTTTTAATTTTTAAGCATAAACCAATACCAAACTATTTGGTTAGATTTGTATAATACAAGTGAGTAAGTTTGCCTACTACCTACTATGCACATGACCATGGCTAAATTGAACAGTTTACTGAACAATTTCAGATTAGAATATTTTCTTGTTAAATACTTTTTGAATGTGATTTTCAGAACCTTGTAGTTATCTACGAAGTCGGCAGTGTTGGCACCAAATTCCCAGTTGGAATCCAGGTTTGGGGATATATTTTAAGGAATACGCATTGTCCTCAGTGACTTGCAATAAAATCTAAATCAAGGCTTACCTATTATTCGATTTAATCAAATACCAATTTTTATCACATAAATCATATTTTATCAGTAATGAATGAAATGATGACACAGCTAATAAGCCAGTATTTTATAAAAACACCGCCTGTTACTATATTCGTTGTTACAAAACTTATCTTTAAAAAACCATGAAACAGATTTTAATGTTTTTTGATGTGTAGTAATAATAACCATATTACAACACACACATTGACTTAGCCCTGAACTAATATATAATCTTTTTTCGCAAGGACATTTTATTTTACAACATAGCAAAGAACACAGCATCCAAAAGCAGACAGCAAAACGATTCGTCGTACAAAGGGCCCGAGGGTGGTGCGAGCGATTCCTTAAAAAAGGGCGCTTTTTCTTTATGGAAGTGCCTCATCCTATTCATTTTAAATGTGCTCTGGGCGGCCTGGATACGCCTCTGGACATCGTGTTTGGAAACGCGTAGAATGAAGGTACGCCCTGTCCGTTCGCGGCTTAACAGCGCCATACATCTGTCAAAGCTACCATCGTACCTCTGCACCAGTTTATGACATTGTTGAAGAGTAAACATAGACACGTAATAAGTAATGGAATCTGACACTGTAAACCTGATTTTTATTACAAGCCACGGTCCGGTATCAAGTTATTCTAAATAGCGCTCTCTTACTGCCACTACCAAAGTCACGTAATCGAATATAGATGGCGTTATTTATAATTTGTGTTTTGTTTTTCCATTTATCATAATTTTATCAAGTTAGAATTCCTATGCAAAAAGCAAAATTTAAAATTGAGGGAGTACCGACCCAAACAAGGAAGACTCTTGGCCGCCTAACAAAAATTAAACCCACTAGTTTAGAACTATTGCAGTCTGTGTATAGATTTCATTAATTTTAGTTAAAATATGTTCTTTGTCCTATTTCCATTTACCAGTTCTCGCTCACCAGCACCAGTCCAAATGTAAAATGGAAAAGACAAAGACAGGGGTCTAACTTTTCATGAGCAATCTTAGCTTTGTGTAAGAAATTTTATTTAGCTGGAAAACGCAAAGAAAATGAAAGAGATGTCGCTAACATCGAAATCTATTAAAAGCATTATATTTTCTTTAGCTACCATTTGTGATGAATCAGATTTAGTTCTAAATGCCCTATTTCTAGGTATGTATGGATGCAAATAATAAAAAACGGAGAATAAAATTAACTTTGGTTTTATTTTCAAAACCACCACGCAGTGCATAACATCTACAAATAAATTATCAGTCAAAAAATCACAGTAAAAATTAAATTAAGTTAAAAATAAAGGGACTAATTTAATCTACTTCTTCTACGGTGGGTCCATTGTTCGAGCCATATTGTTGGTTTCCTCCTGGCATACCACCAGGCATACCACCGGGCATACCACCAGCGCCTCCGTGCATCTTGGTCATAATTGGTGAACACGTTCGCTGCAGTTCTTTTAATCTGTGTTCATACTCATCTTCTTCGGCTAACTGGTTGTTGTCAAGCCATTGCAAGGCGGAGTCACATTCTTGGCGAGCCGTCTGCTTGTCTTGCTCGCCGAGTTTGTCGCCAGCATCATCTAAGGCTTGCTTCACGCTGAATACGTAAGTTTCCAGCTGGTTCTTAGCGGCTACTCGACGTCTTTGCTTCTCATCTTCTTCTTTGTACTTCTCAGCTTCGGAGAGCATGCGGTCGATATCCGCCTGTGACAGACGGCCCTTGTCGTTCTTGATTACGATGTTCTTGCTTCTGCCGCTGCTGTTTTCTTTAGCAGAGACGTTCAGGATCCCGTTAGCGTCGAGGTCGAAGGTGACGTCTATTTTTGGCACCCCGCGAGGAGCTGGAGGGATACCAGTCAGGTCGAATGTTCCCAGCAAGTTGTTGTCCTTGGTCATAGCCCTTTCGCCCTCGTACACTTGGATGGTGACCGCCGGCTGGTTGTCAGAGTAGGTGGTAAAGGTTTGAGATTGCTTGCACGGGATCTTGCAGTTCCGCTCGACGATCTTCGTCATGACTCCTCCAGCTGTTTCAATACCGAGCGACAGAGGAGCGACGTCTACTAGCAGAACATCCTGGATCCTCGAATCCTTTTCTCCACTGAGGATCGCAGCTTGAACAGCCGCTCCATAGGCGACCGCTTCATCAGGGTTGATGGACAGATTTAGTTTCTTCCCGCAGAAGTAGTTCTGTAGTAGAGTCTGTATTTTGGGAATGCGTGTTGACCCACCCACTAGGACGACGTCATGGATCTGTCCTTTATCCAGCTTGGCGTCTTTGAGGGCTTTCTCGACTGGTTCAAGTGTGCCTCTGAACAAGTCCGAGTTGAGCTCTTCGAATCGTGCGCGTGATACTCTAGTGTAGAAGTCGACGCCATCGTATAGTGCGTCGATTTCTATGGTGGCTTCCGTAGACGAAGAGAGAGTTCTCTTGGCTCTCTCTGCCGCGGTCCTTAGGCGACGAAGAGCGCGCGGGTTTGCCCTCAAATCCTTTTTGTACTTCCTTTGGAACTCCTCCGCAAGATGATTTACCAGTCTGTTGTCGAAGTCTTCACCTCCGAGATGTGTGTCGCCAGCCGTAGCCCTCACCTCGAATAACGACCCCTCATCAATGGTAAGGATAGATACATCAAAGGTCCCACCTCCAAGGTCGAAAATCAAGACATTTCGCTCGCCTTTCAAGTTCTTGTCCAGTCCGTATGCTAGAGCAGCGGCGGTAGGTTCGTTAATGATCCTCAATACGTTAATTCCAGCAATAGCGCCCGCATCCTTGGTGGCCTGACGTTGTGAGTCGTTGAAATAAGCTGGAACAGTCACCACTGCATCGCGAACAGATGTCCCGAGGTAAGCCTCCGCTGTTTCCTTCATTTTAGTGAGAACCATACTGCTGATTTCTTCCGGAGCAAACTTCTTCGCCTCGCCTTTGAACTCGACCTGAATTTTCGGTTTCCCGCCATCGCTCACTACCTTAAAAGGCCAGTGCTTCATATCCGCTTGAATCTTTGGGTCATCGAATTTGCGTCCAATAAGCCTCTTAGCGTCGAAAACGGTATTGTGAGGGTTCAAAGCTACCTGGTTCTTGGCAGCATCTCCGATTAGACGCTCCGTGTCCGTGAAGGCCACATAAGATGGTGTAGTGCGATTTCCCTGGTCATTGGCAATGATCTCCACGTTTCCATGCTGCCAAACTCCAACGCAGGAGTAGGTAGTTCCAAGATCAATTCCGATAGCTGGCATCTTATTTTTTATCTTGTTTCTTCAATCAATTAATAAATTAAATCTCTGCAATCGCGTGTAAATAAACTTCGGTTTCACCGAACTCGCTTCTTCTCGTCAAATTTGTTTCGTGTTTCAAATTGAACTGAGGTAGCCGCGCTTCAAAACAGTATTTATAGTGGACGAATCGGGTGCGAGAACATTCTACACTGTGTCAGAATGCGCCAATCAGAGCTGCGCTAACGTAGAGACTTCTAGAATGACAGATGCGTCAGCCAATAGCGTGTAGGTGTGGTAGTAGGTTGTGGGGTGGCCGCTTTAGGAAAATAACTCAAATTTAAGTAAGAATTTGTGTAAAACACCTTTTTTATTTTGCGTAGATGCTTTATTATGTTTTTTCAAACATTGACTTCAGTTCTTAATTGCAATACTTGCTTGCTTACTTGCTTTTGATTTATTGGACTATTTAGTTAAACCGGAATTCATAGTAAAAGTTCTCCGTGCATACAAACAGGCTACATAATTTTTATGTTAATGTATAATTAAATTGTATGTCAAAAATATCAAACCTAACCTAAATAGAAAAGTGTACTGAAAAATAAAATAACATTTAAAGACAATCTTTGTAATCAGCCTTAATTGTTTTCCAATTAACTTTTAAAGAACTGTCGTTTAATTTATGGTTTGTGTTTGTTGAAATTCATTTTTTGAGTTTGCGATATTTTTTCTAGGAAAAAAATATTATTTCGAATCTGAAATCTGTGGCTTAAACTTTTTGTTGAAAATGGGGAATTTCTACTAATAAAATTGTAGCGTCCACACTGATGAAGCTTCTGGAAACTCCGAGATGCAATGGAAATGGGTTGGGGTCGGGCAATGACCGTTGTGAAAGCGAGATAGAGCATTATTTTACTTCATACCATTTCATTCACACTTGTAACGACCCCATCTATAGGGGTGGAAGTTGCTAGAAACTTCCACCCCTATCTTTATCAACAAATAACTTAAATTCAACTCAATCGTTGATCAGCTGTTTGTTAATGTTAGTTTTTATCCATGCAGATTATTTTAGATTTTTAGTTCTATGGTGTTCTAAATATTTTGGTCGGTTATTTAATAGTTATTTTTGAGTTCATGAGTAATGCATATTTACTTTTGCTAATATAAAATTGGTTTAGTAGATACCTCATAAATATTACCTATAAATAGAATAGTTTTGGGACTTGAAGCTAGCAAAGTTTAAGAAAATAAAAATTGCCTAGCTTAATCTATTTTTTGCCATTGCTATTTTGTAAATATGATCTTACTTATAAGAATTCGTTTTATAGGGAAAGAATATTTAATGTAGGATGCAAATAAAACATTGATACAACTTTGTCGGGACGTTAAGGGGAAGTTGAATTTTCAAAAATTTTGATTTTTTCCTCAAATCACCTAAAAAGTGTGAAAGTGCCGTAAGTAGATATCTGCAATGCTGTACAAGTGTAGGGAAAGTGGAATCATCTATCACATGAATATAGCCTCTGGTAACCAATACTACTAGACTGTTACATACAGCTCAACATTTCATGTATTATATAAGTATAAGAAGTGAATTTTCATGTATTAATTTTTTGATCTCATCATAATTTTATCTTTAGTCGTATTTATTATCATGAAAAAGGATTTCTGAAGGAATAATGTTCCACTTCAAAGACGTTTATAGTATAATTTGCTCCAAATAGGGCAAAGTGATCTTGACACTTTCAGAATAAGAACTCGTTCCTAACAGAAGAATTGAAAACAAATAGGTTTTTTTTTTCAATAACATTTATTTCAGGCTCCACAGATATGCTGAACACATAACATGAAATTGAATTAATTTATATAACATGAATGAAAACACTAACTAAACTTAAAACAGAACGAAATTTCTAGAAAAATCCATGCGAACGAAGCTTCTAGCGGTGGGCGCTACGAACTCAGCGAAGTTTCCAGTAACAGCTGATTGTATTGATCCAACCAAGAATGCCGCACAAAAGTAACATTGCAAAAAAGAGAATACAATGCACTCTTCGTGCAACCTATCTACTTGCATGCTTTAAACACGTAATTCCAGAAAGATCCTTTCAGAGCGAAGTACACTGACCACAAATTAAATACATTTACATATTAAGCTTATGGGGATAGATAGACAGGTATCAATAACTTGATACTATTATTTTCATGGATATAGTTACCAACATGTTATATAGACATGGTTATTATTAGACTAGCTAGATATAGTAAGTAGGTCAACTGCGATGATAATCTAGAACCATCTTTCTTATGTATTGAATAGGTAGTACCTATAGACAAGTTGTTTAAAAACACCCTGTGGATAAACGAAGGGTAAAATTAGGGTCGAATATGAATAAAACAAAATGATTAATTGATTTTTGCAATAATAAGTGTAGAGCGATACAAATAATCTGCAAATGCAACGTCTTTAAAAATAAAAATTAAGTAACGGGTTAATTTAATAAAAGGGTTTTATTAGACTGGCAACGTTTGCGTTATAATGTTGGTGTTGCATAATAATGCATACTTTCGTTACCTACTGAATTTTATTATATCTCCAAACGATTTACATGCTGTAAGAAAAAAAAATCAGAGTAAAGTATTTAGTAGTAGATTAAAGTATTTACAATGTTTAATTCATATTTTTTTAATTTTATTCACTTTTCAATAATTTTATACGAATTCTTTTGGTTTATTATCAATTGGTGATAATAGGGATATAACTAGTGAACTAAAATAAAAAAGAGCACTCGACTCAAAATTTAACACAAAAGCCTAACTTACTTTTCATAAGTTAATTTCGCAAAATGAGCATTGGACTGAATTTTTTTTCAAGAATTTCATAAAATTAGACATGTTTTACCAAGAAGCCTTCATGTTTGTTCGTTGTGAGGAGCTTCTTTGGAAGTTCACGTCCAGCGCCAGGGTACCTATGGCTTGCTTTCTTTTTTGAAGAAAAATATTAAGTTGCCTTTATGGAGGTACTTAATTAACTAAATAACTTAAAAAAGGGAAATTATAAGTGCACAATCAAAAGTTTCCTTGCACCTGCAACCTTACATCTTTTGTAACCGACTTCTAATTCGCTTGAATTTTGCTAGTTAACTCAGAACTTTATCATTTATTGCAAGTAAGCAACGTTTTAATAGATCAGCTTCTATTAAAAAAGTTCATCATCTTTACTACACCATCAGCATGTTAAAAATGGGCTAATTCACAAACATCAATCAATATGAGACACTGATTAACATTTTTGCTTCAAATTAGCTTGAACATTTTAAAGTTAGGACCGCGATCGTAGGTTTCTCCATTAATTTTTTTCAGACCCTCCTTATCATGTATAATGGAAGGTACTCAAATGACTAATATTAGATGAGACATAAAAAGTTGTTCATTCATCACAATACTGAAGTGCCTAATAAAAACGAGAAATCTATAGAAACTAAAGATGGAAAATATACACCAATTACAAGATGGTAATTGTGTAGTCATGATACAAATTTAGATGCTATAAAATTATATCAAACCAAATTTATTATCAAAACTAAATTGGACGGTCGATATAAAAGCATTGAGATGTTTAAAATTTGATGATAACCTAGTAATTTTGAGGCCCGCTTATTAAATTTGAAGGCGAAATTAATGAATTAAAAGCTGCTTTAATTACTGCCCCTAAAACTATATTATTTCCAAATGGGTACCTGCAAGAGTACTTCGGATTTGAAATATTTCTTTTATTACCTGATCTATATTTATCTAATTAAAATAAAAATAAGTTTTAGAAAAAGAAACCAGTATTTTCTAAGGCATTTATAGAAACATTAAACTAGTAAAAAAGGGATGGTGGAATACATCAAAACACAAGACATTTAATTTGTTGACATTTATTTTAAATGGAATTTTTTGAACTAAATCAGTCTTTGGTTGTACACCAGTGCACAAAATAAAATACACATTGTTTTAACGGGCTAGATTAGATAAAGCTAAGAGATTTAATCAACTTCCTCCATGCGTGACGCATCATCAGCGTCTCCTTCTAGGGGTGGTACGTCTCCAACTGTCTCCTCAACTTGAATGGGCTCATCTTCATCAATTCCAAGACCAAGCTTGATCATTCTGTAGATTCTAGAAGCGTGAACCTGGGGCTCATCCAGGGTGAAACCAGATGACAAGAGAGCAGTCTCGTACAAGAGGATGACCAGGTCTTTGACAGCTTTGTCATTCTTGTCAGCTTCAGATTTCTGTCTAAGGGTCTCTACAATTGAGTGGTCTGGGTTGATTTCAAGATGTTTCTTGGCAGCCATGTAGCCCATAGTAGATGTGTCACGGAGGGCTTGAGCCTTCATGATACGTTCCATGTTTGCTGACCAACCATACTGAGCAGTTACAATACAGCATGGTGACTCTACCAGCCTGTTTGATACTACAACCTTCTCTACTTTGCTGTCTAGGATGTTCTTCATGACCTTGCAGAGACCCTCGAACTTGACCTTGTCCTCTTCACGCTTCTTCTTCTCCTCCTCATCCTCAGGGAGTTCCAAACCTTCCTTTGTGACTGAGACAAGAGACTTGCCATCATATTCCTTCATTTGCTGTACTACATACTCATCAATGGGCTCAGTCATGTAGACAACTTCATATCCACGTTTCTTGACCCTCTCTACAAATGAGGAGTTGGAAACCTGGTCCCTGTTCTCACCAGTAATGTAGTAGATGTGCTTCTGGT
The DNA here is from genome assembly GCA_949316135.1 of Choreutis nemorana. NCBI lineage: Eukaryota > Metazoa > Arthropoda > Insecta > Lepidoptera > Choreutidae > Choreutis > Choreutis nemorana. The sequence goes on along the minus strand of OX438621.1, from coordinate 5,894,952 downwards.
TCTCCTTCATGCGGGAGACATACTCCTTGAGAGAGCAGGCCTCGTCACCAGAGGCAGATGTGTGGTAGCGGAGCAAATCAGCCAACTTGTTCCTGTTCTGAGAGTCCTCATGGATACCAAGCTTCAAGTTCTTACTGAATTGTTCGTAATACTTCTTATAGTTCTCCTTGTCTTCTGCCAACTCCTCGAAGAGCTCAAGGCACTTCTTGACTAGGTTCTTCCTGATTACCTTCAGAATCTTGTTTTGTTGGAGCATCTCACGGGAGATGTTAAGGGGCAAGTCCTCGCTGTCGACCACACCGCGGACGAAGTTCAGATACTCAGGGATTAGGTCCTCGCAATTGTCCATGATGAAGACCCTGCGTACATACAGCTTGATGTTGTTCTTGCGCTTCTTATTTTCGAAGAGGTCGAACGGCGCTCGGCGGGGGATGAACAAAAGCGCGCGGAATTCTAACTGACCTTCAACTGAGAAGTGCTTTACAGCGAGGTGGTCTTCCCAGTCGTTGGTCAGAGATTTGTAAAAGTCACCATACTCCTCCTGTGTGATGTCATCAGCGTTGCGGGTCCAGATGGGCTTGGTCTTGTTCAATTCCTCATCTTCTGTGTACTTCTCTTTGATGGTCTTCTTCTTCTTTTTCTTTTCTTTGCTATCTTCATCATCATCCTCACCTACATCCTCGATTTTAGGCTTGTCGTCCTCCTTGTCATCTTCCTTCTTTTCCTCTTCAGCCTCGTCATCAGAAAGCTCCTTCTCGCGTTCCTTCTCAACCATCAGTTTGATCGGGTAACCAATGAACTGAGAGTGCTTCTTAACGATGTCCTTGATTTTGTTTTCCTCGAGGTATTCAGCGAGATCTTCCTTGATGTGCAGGACGATCTTGGTTCCACGGCCCAAAGGCTCACTGTTGTCAGCCCTAACTGTGAAGGAACCTCCGGCGGCGGACTCCCACATGTACTGCTCATCGTCATTGTGCTTTGAGGTTACAGTCACGCGGTCAGCGACCAAGTAGCATGAGTAGAAACCCACACCAAACTGACCGATCATGCTAATGTCCGCGCCAGCCTGCAACGCCTCCATGAACGCCTTCGTGCCGGACTTCGCGATGGTACCCAGGTTGTTCACCAAATCGGCCTTAGTCATACCAATACCGGTGTCAATGAGCGTCAGTGTCCCCTCGCTCTTGTTAGGAATGATCTTGATGTAAAGCTCCTTGCCGCTGTCGAGCCTTGAAGGGTCGGTGAGAGATTCATAGCGGATCTTGTCCAGGGCATCTGAAGAGTTGGAGATCAACTCACGAAGGAAGATCTCTTTGTTCGAGTAAAACGTGTTGATGATCAGGGACATAAGCTGGGCGATTTCCGCCTGGAAGGCGAAGGTTTCCACCTCGCCGGACTGTGTTTCCATCTTCTCTGGCATCTTGGCACTTTTTTCTTTAAATAACTTAACTTGATAGAGAGTAGATTTAAATTACACACGTGTAGAGACTTCTCACTGCGTATAGCACGTAACTTCGCTTGTAGATTTTTCTGACTGACGCCGGCATGAAACGTCAGTTCGTATTTATAGAGTCTGCGTACTGGCGACATCTATGACTAGGTAGAAGTTTCTAGATTTGGCGCGCTACTCGCCAGGGATACCAAACCATTCCACTTTTTGAGGTTAAAAATTGCAAGCACGTGGGTTTCACAGGTTCCTAACAGAAAACATAAGAATTACTAGTGTAAAAAACAACATTAAATTATTTTAAATCAATTTTATTGGAAAACAAATTAAATTTGGATCGATTTATAGTAAAGAATTGAGCTAAAACATTTCAAAAGAACAAATTTTTAAAACTAAAATGTATATTTACCTTATTAATTAAGAAAGAACTTACTTTTCGTTCAGGTATTAAAGTAAATAAAAGCAATAGACTCACTCATAACTTTCAGTTTATTAACGAACAAAAAAAGATCGGAAGTTTGAGATTTTATTTCGAGTTTCATTTATTATATTTTAGTAGTTTCTACATCGATATTTATTTCCATCTCATCTATATATTATATACTTTTAATTAATAATATTGTTAATAGGAAAGACTTGCTTACTTGTTTGAATTTAATAGGTTCCAAAACTGAACCGATTTGAAAAATTATTTTACCATTAGAATCCTTCATTAATGAACATAAGTATATTTAAAAACTTATATCTACCCATGTGAAGTCGGGGGAGGGGGGAGTTCATTATTAAAGATGAAAAAGACAGATGTTATTACCAATAGCTTCAATGTTGAAAAAAATTATATTCATTTTAAAGGATAAAAATACTTTGTTGAAAGCAACACAAAATAAACTGATGATGACTGAAAAGTTTTATTTTTTAAACTTCAATTATATCATGACAATGCAAAATTTATACGTAATAAATAGTGTTACATTATAAATGTAGAACTGTATCATTTATAGTATCATTTAATTTGAAACCCCAAATAAAGATAAAACTTAAGCAGTTTTCAAAAACTAAGAATTTATTTAAAAATTCCAATTTCAAAGAGTCATATTTAACTAATAATAGTAAAAGTGATGGTTGTGCACAAAAAAAGGTTTATGACAACAGACATTCTAAAAGAGTAACGCTTTTAAACACAAGATGTCGCTACTGTAGCTTCAAACAATGTTCCATTCAAACTCGTGGAACAATCTCGAACCTTCTAGAACATTCCACAAAGTGCCGGCTCAAAAATGTTATTCTACGCTTTTCTGACGAAAAATGTATGTAAAATAATTAAAAGCTATAAAAAAAATATTTTCAGTAAGTCGGACTAACTGTTTTATTCATAAAAATAACTTAAAAACCAAAACATTCCATGTTTCCAGAATGTTCAAACCATTTCCGCGCAATATTTAGTCTACTCTCCGTCAGTGGCGCTAGGAACATCCGATTAATAATAACACTGCACTTTTTGATATTGATTATTTAAAGTTAGAAAAAAAGGAAACCTAAGGTTTTAAATTCTTACTTAAAATCTTTCTTCAACTCGTTAAATATACGTTTTATTCCTAGATCTAGCATAATTTGGAGTTGAAGAACCTACGGTATCCAAACCTAGATACCTTATTACAATAAGCAGGTGCATACAAAAACAAAAAAGGTTTACTTCTGTAGACCTATTTTTATTCTTGGCATTTACCCACATTCCCTATAAGTACACGAAAAATAGGCCATATGCCATTCTTCCATATAAAACGTGACCTATTTATGTTACCTTCAAAAGGTTTAATAATATAGTTAATTTTTATAGTTATGTAGGAATTTGAAAATGGTTTCCACTAGGATTTTAAAATTTGAATTAGGTACGTGCTTCCCACTTTGACATCTGATAGGTACCTACTTCCAGCCCTTTTGTTGCCAACCAGAATGGATGATGCAATCTCAACATTCTCAACGGAATTTAGGTGTTATATTTAAAATTACTTTTATCCAAACTTAACAGTCAATAAATTTATTGATCCAATACTTGTTCATCTCATCAATCAATATCATAAATGCGAAAGTTTCTCTGGCTGTCCCTTAGGTATTTACACACGTACTTATATTCCTTTTCATGTCTAATCAGCAGGAACAATTTCTAGAGATTTCTATAAAATTCGAAAAAGAGATAAATTGTTTTCTAGCGGACGAACAAAGGTAAGGAAGGGTTATTTTTTGCAAAAAAAAAATCAGCTCAATACGGTTGAAGTCGTTGACCAAATAAATAGGTGTAGCGAAATAAAAGCGCTGGATAGCAAATACCTACATCATTAAGCTCTGATTTAATAAATTAATTCATTATAAAATGTAACAAAATCTGTTAAAATAAATTACATTTTATGCTTTTGTATTAGTTGTACTATTAAATGTTTTCTTTTTAATTTTGTTTACTGCCATCTAGAGAATGTCTAATGTAAACGTACAAAGTCATTTTGTTAGATTATCTTCTAGAAACTACCAGCGATTAGCTCAGTTCTGCATAGGGGGAGCTAGTAATTTCGAGATGTTTCGAGAATTTTCGAGTTAGTTCCATAGAACGCCGCGACAGTATAAATGCGAGATGCGGCGCCACGGTAGGCATAGTTAGAATTGACAAGCAACAGAGCGAGCAAGTATCGAGTTTAACAAGAGATTTTACAATTTTTCGAAACAATGGCACTGATACCCAGTCTATTGGACTACGAATTAAGACCACGTCGTCTCCGAGACCAGCTTTTTGGGTTGGATTTACCCGGGGATGATTTTTTGACGGATATTTTTGATCGGCCCGTGCTCCAGTTTCGCAAGTACGTTCGTCCATGGAGAAACCTTGCTGCGGCGGCTAGGGACGTCGGTTCAACAATTAAAACGGATAAAGACAAGTTCCAGGTTAATTTGGACGTCCAGCACTTCACGCCTGAGGAGTTGTCGATCAAAACTGAAGACGGTTTCGTAGTGATCGAAGGCAAACACGAAGAGAAAAAGGACGATCATGGCTTTATTTCGCGGCAGTTTACGCGCCGTTACGCATTACCGGAGGATTGTAAACCTGAATTAGTTGAGTCTAAGCTGTCGTCAGATGGCGTTTTAACTATTTTAGCGCCAAAATGCAAAGATGGCAAGGAAGCCAGGATTGTGCCAATCACCCATACTGGACCGGTAAGAAGGAAACATGAGGAAATAGAGAACGGAGTCGAACCTGAAGAAGAAATCAAGACTCACAAGAAAAAGAAACGATAAACTACACGTTCCTTAATTATTTTAGTTTTAATTGGATAAGATTGATTTTGTAAGATAATTAAGACTGAATAAATATTTTTTTACTTTAGTTATGTTGTTTTGTATTTCATAAGTAAATAGGAACTGTTTTGTTTTCTTAAATAATCCCGACTAAAAATTACCTTTAATTCTAGATGTTTTGTTGACATAGCCGGGTTTTGACATATATAGTCAATTATTTTAATACGAAAATCTATTGATAAAAACATTACCAAGTTCAATCAATTGTTATAATGTTTCATGTAAAAAACCAAAACAGTTGGAATTAATATTTTAAATAAGCAACTAGAAAGCAGGCACCAAGCATCACAGCCTTAACTTTGACATCTAACGCAAGAGGGAAAGACAGTCCAAAATTATCCACACTCCCCATCTCTAACCATTTCTTCCTGATCTCCCCAATTTCCTGATCCTCCGACTGTATTGTGAAGACCAGGGGGCACCGTTCTTTGGACCTGACTGTCAGCACCACGTTTCCATCGCTGTTTTTGATGGTGAAAGAGTTCTTGAGGAAGCAGCCCTGGTCAACCGTGCCAACGAAGTTACTTTCCGGGGCCCAAATTGATGCCTTGTCATATACCTTCCTTTTGACTCTCACTACTTCATTGCCATAAAAGTTGAACACTTTCAAATAGTACTTCGTACAGGTGGATTTCTGTAACGCGATGAATACTTTCTCCCTGTCTTTGTTGTAGATCATGAAGTTCGTCCCTTTTTGCCCTATGACGTCGTGTAAAGGGTCGCTTTTGGCCGCGACGATCAGCTGATCCAAGGGCCAGAAGTAGGCCAAGCCAGGGTACTCGCACTGTATGGTAGGGCAGGGCATCCATTTTTCTTTACCGACTACATTTTCTGTGGTTTTCATTTAAGAGTTTGGTTTATCGGTATACATTTTTCGAATCTGATTTTGGCGTGGGATTTCAGAAAGAAGAGCTTGCGAATCTTGTCACTGTCAATTTTGCATAGATTTCCACAGATGAAGCCATAGACACGGATATGTATGTGAAGGAGTTTCCTTAGTCTTATGAAACTACTAAACTGAAAATATAATGAGTTAGTACTAACTCAATGCAAGACAATAGGTAAAGTATGTGCTAAGTAAAGATAAAAAAAGCTATAAATGCTAGTGTTGGAAAAGTATATAATCGCCAGTTTAAATATTTTTTAAATTATTTATTTATTTCTGTATTATTATTACAACGGTTAATTAAAGATGTATATTTAAAACTACTTATCGTAAAGAATTTTATGAGCAAATTATAATTTACGAAATAACTTTAAGTAATTCTACTAAATTTAACAAAGCGGTCGAATAATTATTATTTTCGAATTCAATACATCGTATTGTAACATTTACAAGTTTTTTAAAATAAATAATTTGTTGGCAGTTAAAATAGTAATATAGATGTTATTTGAGATAAAAGGTATCTTCGTTCCTAAGCCTTCAATTTTTTTTGCTAGCGTTTGGTTGTTTAGCGAGATGAAGAATCTAAACAACCAGGACAGGAAATGCTCTGCTTGGAGTTGTGCAGCGGCGGTATTGTCATACAAGCCCAAAAGCCCGGCTTGCCCTATCGAACCAAGGTAAGTTCGCGCTCTCGTTCATTAATTACTTTTCAAATCAAATAACAATATGTTTGCACAGCATGGTTCAAAATTCGCGCTAATTCGAACGCGTAAGTATAAAGTGTAGATTTAAGAGTAATGAGGCAATAAGACAGATAAAGAAATGAATTATAAAACTACAATAACGTATCTCTCGGCTTGCCCTGTACTAAAACTCAACAAAACAACAAACAGGTACGCCACTGGAATTGTGGTAGTCACGAACAGTCGGTGGGCAGTTCTGAGTTGGTGAAGGTTTCCATCACCTAACAAGGAAGTAAGCTGTGAAACAAGCATGTTTGTTAATCTTTGGCTGAGAGGAAAGTTTCGATTCCGTTTCTCGTATTTCTTCTGGTTAAATTCTTCTAGTTAAATAAAGGAAGCAGCACTCGTCATTTAGGATTTTTTTCCCCTTGATTTGTAAAAGGACGCTACTGTTAATCCTGGTTCACAGGAGTTGCAGTGGTGGTACAGAGTGACGAATGCTCTCAGATGCTTTTCATCTTTCTTTCCTGACCTTGTAACTCTTAGCCAATATAAAGGAACTGGCGATCTTATTCACTCGTGTGAACACTAAGATTTCTGTTGTTTACTTAATCCCTTTCTGGAAAAATGGAGGTTGGATGTTGATACCATGGTAAAGTGGAGCCGAAGGATTTTTAACAGTAAAACACGAGATACAACGAAATTAAAAAAAATATGTAATAGAAGAAAACTGATGAAAAAAAAAACAATTAATTTTTATAAAACAATTTACAATAAAAACAAACATGATTATTGAAAGAAGAAGACATAATTAAAGCAATTATTTTAATAGTGATGTAAGAAGTAATCTCCTTAGATTATTAGAAAGAAAGGAAATTTTTCCCGAAACGACAACGAAGGCTTCCCTGTTTCTTATTACCGAAAATCTTTAATTGAGTTGCCTCCCTATTGTGATATATAAACATATATACAGCACACACACATTTATATCTATATGTGTTTATAATACAACTCACACAAACGCGGATAGAGACAAACACTTTCTAAGTACGTTTTGTATATAAATAGTTATATGTGTACATATATAGTAATAAAGTATAAATGATGGAACTAACATATAGCAAAATATAATATATTTGTTCGCATAACTACGGCGCGAGCTATATATATTGCTCAGTGATGGAAACAGGAATGAATAGAGGGTGTTATATGTAAAAATATTTTTAAATTTAGTTCGTACGTTACTAGTCTAGGAAAAGACAAAAATATCTTCTATAGAAAAATTTACACAGACTGACAGAGGAATGATTCAATGATACGTATGGAGTAGTAACCCGCTTCAGTAGACTGCATTGCTTCGCTTACCGGTCTTGGATGTTGTATTCTTAGCTGTGTAGTTTATACCATATCGTTGCTTAGCACCTGCGATACAAGTTCTTACGATACTTAGTGCAGGGCTGAGTCAATGTGTGTGTCGTGATGTGGTTATTATTATTATTATTATTATTATTATTTGTATTAATACTAGCTATTATGAAACATTGTTAATGGTTGGCAAATAAATTATTCTTACTATTGATCAATGGATGTTAAGATTGTGTTTTAATAGTACACACACACATAAAGCTTCATATAAAGTGCAACATCAATCCTAATGCCAAACAACTTACTACCGGAACGAAGTCAAAACAGGTTACATGGATATAGGCATAGGCATGTCCGTATGTAGCATTTTCAGGTGATACTCCTAATAGGCATATAAGTCCTTCTTTTGGATTATTGTTTTTCTTCCGCGAAGAATCAGCCCTTTCGTATCGTAAGAACTTGTTTCACAGGAACTAAGCAACGATATGGTATATACTACATAGATAAGAATACAACATCCAAGACCGGTAAGCGAAACAATGCGTCTTGCAAATAACACAAAGTCCCGCCTCCGCCGGGACTCGAACCCGGAACCTTTAGCGTAACAGTTGGCTGTTTACACCACTGCACCACTGAGGTCGTCAACACATACAAATACATACAAAAATAAAATAAAAAACAAGTCAAATTTTATTAAGAAAAAGCAATGTCTCAAAAAATCTATTGACTAGAAAAGTATCCGATGTAATACTTGTGATTTGGATTTTATCAATAAAAAAACCTTGGAAACAATTTAAATAAATCATAAGTCTCCATTCGTTCCTTGTTCCGTACACACATACGAAGCGAGCGGCGCTCCGTCTTAAGGACGACATATGAAGTAATTTTTTTTCCAATCCCCGACCGCCCGACAATATACCGTAACACCTTATAATAAAGTCCAAAGTTACATTGGCCCGCGAAATATTTTTTCCATTTCATATTTACGAATATGCCCCAAATTCCCCAAAAATTAGAACCGTGGATGCGGGGGGTGGCTCTGTGTGGGTAGTACGAATTTTACACGCACACAGGCGCAGGTGGGGGGTCGCGGCGGGGGGAGGGGAGGGCGCCCGGAGGTGAGGGGGGGGCGAGATAGTAGATAGTTTTAGAAAAAGAGAAATGTTTTTAGCGGAACTGTTTTGAAATCCGTCAACGTAGTTCAATTTAGAAGATTTTTTTTTTCTTAAATAAAAATTGTTATTGGATTTTTCCTCTTTCGTTTCCTCTCCTCTTTTCTGAGTATATAGGAGAACGCTGATGCAATAAAATATTGCTTGATTCGGCTTTTATTTGATTTCTCTACGCAAGTATATCGTGGATGGCGTTCGCTCGTAGCCCGTCGTAGCCCGTAGCGTTACTACGGTTTTGTTACTACGCTTCAAAACGTAGTTAAATATTATTTTGCACGAAATATTATTTTCGCTTGAATATTCGGCTGAGATTTTATGGCGTTTTATGTATGATCGTTATGTGACGGCTCCAGTGGCGCAATAGACAACCATTAACGTGCCTATAAATTGTTCGGAGTTTGAGTTTAGTGGGGTTTTATTACTGTTAATTGTTAACTTTAAAGCAAAATTATTGAGAGTAATATAAACGTTTTTTTTACTGTTTTGTCTAATGATATCAGTTTAGTTATAGCAGTATCAGACTATTTTGAGTTCTTATTTAATAAGTGTCATGTGAACATAAAAATTTTGAAATATACCATTTTAGTAATTGTTACCACTATGTATTTTTAATTTAATTAAAATATCTAGAATATTTTTTATTTCGTTCAAAATTAAAATAAATTTATTGTATTTTCGTTTCGATACCATTAATGGAAAATGTAAGTGAAGCATACGTGTATAGCTTATCATTAAGTAGCCAATGCTTGGTTGGTCGGTCATTTAAAAATGTCTATATATTAACCTCAGTAACAACTCAAGTATCATTTGTATTGAATGCCCATCGCCAACCCTTCAAAACATAATACTTTTAAAAAGCGTTGATACTGTTAAACAATGAAGCTATAGTTATAGTTTTATCTCTTATGGGCAAACGCTATACCTGATGGAAAGTGATACCCTTTTTATCATGTCGAAACAATAAAGCTATGTGGTCTTCTGGTATTTGGTATAGTTTTATTTCCTTTGGGCCAAAACAAGCAAACCTGAAGGAAAGTAATACCGCCGCTTACAACACAAAGATGCTTATCGATAACGTACTTTGAATACCTCTTGAACTAAGATTTTTTTTTGGTCATCACCTGTTATAGGTTTTTCAATATAAACTTTGTAACACAGGTGTATGCTCAACAGACGTTTGCAGTTTGGGACTCGATCGACACATGATCAATAAAAATAATTAAATAATTCATTAGTCTTCTAATATAAAGAAATATGAGGCAATTTCTCGCTTCTTCTGTAAAAACTTTGAACGCGAGCTTTTCACAGTACGGTATTGATATGTCGTGAAACGCCAATAGCACCGCCAATGCGTTGCCCATGTATAGGCAAAGATGTTATACTTATTGTGCCGGTAGTTACACTGGCTCTCCAATCCTTCGAACCGAAACACAGCGGACTGCTTCACGTTGTAAATAGAAAGGAGGGTTTTACCTACCCAGACGATCTCGCACGTAGATCTACCACCAGTAAATAATAGCAAAATATAACTTATAAGTTTTAGATCAATCAAATCACAATGTTTTATTTAATTGGATTTATATACCACCGGTTATATACCACCGGTTATATACCACCGGTTATAAATCCAATTAAATACCACCGGTTCGGAAAGCCGATCTACGGGGAAGAATCCGGCAAGATACCAAGTTTATGTTATAAGGTGTGATAAATTCTCTCTGAATAGCATAACTGCCACTCTGCCACCACTGCAACTTCTGTTAACCAGGATCAACATTGGCGTATAATGTGGCTGTACAATGAAGCACAGGCTATCAATGTCAATCCAATCGCTTATTGACAGAAAAAGGCACAAAGAAGCTAAGATAAGAAAGTGTTTTTTCGTCCCCTATTTTTCCCGCAGTTTAATTTGATTATAATTAAATTGAATTAAAAATTTTCACCTTTGAAGGTATACCGTTTGAAGCGGTGCGGTGCGGATTTCGAAGTCGAGGACCTTTTTGAAACATTTTGAAATTCAACCCTCGAGCGAGGAAAAGATGATCAAGTTTTTTGAAAAGTTTTAATTAGTAATTTCAAATACCCTTAAATATATAATTAAGTTTGTCCGTAATATTTAGGGATTTATATTCTATCAATTAGAAAAAGAAATCAATCTGTCCCCCTGTTGGTCATAGGGGGACAAAGCGAGAAAGAGTGAAAACAGCTCGAACCTTTCCCTTCTCGCTAATAAGGTGACAGATCGAACTGTTTTTACCTATTTGTCACCCAAGGGGGACAGGAATAAAGCATGTTTAGTGGCTCCACACAGCCTCGTAAACAGACCTCTTGTCCTTTTACGGCTGTTCGGACCCATAAAAACCTTATTTAGACATCATTAGAATGCCATAAAAATATTTGTATACATAATTTATTTAGCGAAAACGTCAAAAACACATTTCTCTCATTTATTTGCGATGACGGATGAGATTTGTTTATGACAAAAATATTTATAAAATGGTAGCCACGATGGCGAAAGAAAACGAGGTAGATAGGATAAAAGGATGGTCAGATGATGCCTTGAATATTGAAGACGAAATTAATTAGAAAAATGGCTCCCCATGCCACAAATCCTAATTTTGTTTAATCGCCTTGTAAGAAAGTGTTCACCTTGCATGACCGATTCGCACTTGGCTGATGTTTTATTTTATTTTTATTTATTTCACTCGAAACTGATTATAGTAAAGAAGAATATTGCAAATATGTCATTAAGATTTGATGATTTAATTAACAATCAAATAATTTTTTATTAATACATTTAAAAACCTAATAAAAATCATGTTTACAATGGAGTGTGCCCATTGCACTGGCTGCATTTCCACGCTGTATAGCGATGCTCAACCTCTCAGCGAAATGCAGACCAGCATTACGGTCACTACTCTCTTTTTTTAATTTAACATTTAAAATTTGGAATAATGTTTTGAAATTCGCACCCCCAGAACCCATAGTCTCGAAACCAAACGGCTCAAATATGTAATTGTTACCCAAAGATACATGTTTGCGCCTTTTGCCTTCTTCGGCAAAGGAAGCGGCTGAACCAGCTTGAAGACATGTTCTAGGGAGATGGGAATGAGCCAAGGTGTCGACACAATTGACGTCCGGCACCATATTCATTCCGTCTGGTCTCTTACCATCGTCTCGACTAAGACCAACTGGTTCCAAGACCGACGGAATTGATATAGTGCCAAAGGCTCGACGAACAATATCGTTCAAGCTGGAATGATGTGTAAGGGAATCCATCATGACACCACACTGACAGCGGTGCTCGAAGACAAATGGAACTCCTAATCGAAGACAGATAGCTGTACGAAAACTGGTGTCCTCCATTAGGGTACCCAGTTTTGGTGATGGTAGGGCATGGAGCCAGTAGGCCAGATTCCCACTCACCGACTGCCAGGAGACGAGCACGATCTGAAGAACTGGAGCTTGATGGTATTAGGTTTTTATTTGAAAACAAATACTAGATATTGATTAGTTATTTAATATTAACATCTTAGTATTATTTCAATTCAAGGATAAGAAATGAGAAGACAAGGACGTATTTCTATTTTCAACAATATCATTTTACAAAAACATCTTCTCATTGTAACTATGGAGCCATCGAGGTCACCAATGTTTGTTATAATGCGTGTGTGTTGGTCAGGGTGATGTAACAATGGTTTCTTGTTTACCAGGGAACCCTAAACTGTACTCCATTGTTTATTAATCAAGACCTAAAATAATAGAAAAATTATGTTGCTATAGCAGTGATAGTAAAGTTAACTTAAAATTAATTTAATTAGGTTGTCGTTAATTGGATTGGATATTTTTAATTAGTGTAAAAGTTACAAGTATGTTACTAATATTATAAATACTATGTAGATGTATGTATGTTAGTTATTTCGTCATCCAATGGCGGCTGAATGGGTTTGGATTAAATTTGGCACATATATAGTTTGATTGGCAGTATAGGATACTTTTATAGCAAAAATTCATTTTCCTAAGGGATGAAAAATAAAATCTATGCAGGCGATGTCTCGGGCAGAAGTTAGTACCTATTTATATAAACATGAGCACTATAAAATTGTTTTGTCTGTCAGAATATCAAAACGAAGCCGACATGTCTAGAAAGCTGAAATTTGGCAGTGAGGTCAGAAAGGGTGTTCTAAAATTCAACCCCTATCTGGGGGAACTAGGGGATGAAAGTTAGTATGGAAATTATTCAAGAGAGAAAGGAGAGGCAGGTTAAATAACCTAAATAACTAAATAGTTTATGTATATTTTTAATTGATTCGATGCCAACTAAATGTTGGCTTAGATTAATTAGTTTTTTAGTAATTTTAAAATGATTTTTTGGCATGAATCCTTATCAAATGGTAACGGATGCTTAAAAACATTACACATACATACTGTCCCGGCACTTTGAGAACCATGGCAGCTACAACGTACGGCAATTCGGGCCTGTCGGGTCGGGTCGGTCGTTTATCCAAGGCACGTAACAAACTGAGCTACCAAGTCCTCAAAAAAAAATTATCTTCGTCATCAACAGACGGTAGACGTCCTTTTCTGGATAAAGGCCAACTTTTTGCAACACTCTTTGAAGACGATAGTTTTTAAAATCAAATAAGAAGACAAAAAAATGACAAAACTTTTAATACTTAAAAATTTAATTCACGAAGTAAACTCTTTGTTTGCAACACCAAATATTTTGTAGGGAGCGGTCCTGTGTCGCTGGCATCCGGAGGTTCCCTGCAGTCCTCACTAGCTTCGTCTTCTCACTTTGGCCCGCGGTCACCTCTCTACAACCTGCCCCAGCTGTCAACGGTTCTACGAGCTGGGGACAATCCATTGCGTCTAAAAATTAATGTTTAAATCTTGTATATATTACACGACAGAAACAACGCTGTATAAAAGTTTTATGGTTTCGTACCGAAATAATGAAAACGGAACCCTATTAATATGCCTTCGTTGTCCGTCCGTCTGTCAGCAGGTTGTATCTCAAGACGCTTCAAATTTTTGTATTTTGTGTATTCACTAGTATGACACAAGAACTTGGTAATAAGTTTAGAATCGTAGATTAATGAATGGTCACAGCTGTGCTCCGACGACTTCCAATAATTAATTTATCTTAATAATATATTTTTCTTAGTTTGTATCATATTATAATTTATATTGCAAAATAGCTTTCGTCCGATATCTTCATTGTTTTTTTATTTTGTAAATCATTATGTGAAACCACTATATCATGACTATTATTGGTGTTTTTTTTAAGTGGATGAATACTTTCAGATATTCAAACTTTATTGTAATATCAGTACTTAAAAAATAAGAACAACTTTTCTATTTGTGTTGAATTGAGAAACAGAAATACATTTCCGCCGAGTAATTAATAAATTCGGATGTAGTATAAATAGAAAACGAATTAATCCTTTTTTTGTAGCAAGACCGCTGAAACCATTTTAATGAGACTCCACATAGAAGATAGTCAGCTACTGGGAAAGCTTTTGTCTGATTCAAAAAAATTTGGGATGCGATAATTAGTTTAAATTTTGCATTTTTTTAAGCTATCCCTTTATGCAATCCCAATCAAGAGCTGTTCAGTAGTTTTCAGTTTACCTAGCGACTACGCCCTTAGCGACGAAGCATAAATATAGATCGAAGTAAAACCAATATTTTTAGAAAAATAATTTTGGTAAGAATATTCGTAAGAATTTCTTCTCGGAAATAATTCAGAACGGTTAATATTCTAATTAGGATAATTCAAGGAAAAATACACTTACATAAAGTAGATATATAACGCAAGAATAACATGAGAATTCATTACATGAAGAACACAACAAAAGATCTTTGTAAATGAAAAAGAATACGAAATGAACTTTAGAACTAGCCCAGTTTAAATTAAACCTCGACCTCTTTTAAAATTCGCTGTCGCCACCCCTGGCCTTAAAAAAAAACAATATAATTTTCTTTTTTTCTCTTTTGCCCGGGCGTTTTAAAAATCGAATCAGGCCCACCGGCCTTGGAAGGAGAGGCGTTCTTACCGTCAACACATAAATCATATTTCTGGAGAATTTTTAAAAGTCCTATTGCTTTCGCGTATTTGCCATGTACACCCCCTCAGGGGGGGTTGTGTGTACTTACCCCCTCGTTTCCTAGTTCTGTTCGTCTTCTACAGGGTGTGTTAGGAACAAGAGTCGCGGCCTTGACGGTTTTTTTTATTTTTTCCGTTCAAGCAAGGAATCTGACTGCGTTCTGTCGAAAAGAATGAAAGGGTTTCTGTTGAAAATAAAAATTTTGACACTTAAGATCAGTGTGATAAAATTTTGAGGTAATGTTAAATGTTTTGAATTCCAATGGACTAAATATTGTCTTGTGTTTTGAGAAATGTATGCATGCAAGGTATCTTGGTAATGAATATCATGTCTATATAAACATACTCAGAAACATTTCAGTAAATACCTAAAAAACAACACAATACATTTTTTGCTTACTTATTGTTTTTTTTTTTAAATTGAAACTACATCTGTTACTTATCCAGATTTTTAAATAGAAATATTTTTTTTTCATCAAACCATTTTGAGTTAGAAAACAAAAAATAAAAATTTCAAAAGAATTCAATTAAATGAAATCGGGAAACAAATTCAGAGATTACAATCGGAACTTGAAGAGATCTTCCTCGAAAAAAAAAAGTAAAATTAATTAAAATGAAAGCCATTAAAGTTTTGAGAGCACCCTGTGTAGCTGTAAGGCGTTGTGGAAGCGGGGGCGGGTGGCACCCTGTACGTAAACAGTATATGCCAAACATACAGATTAATATTTACAAAATTTTAAAAAGTTAAATTTTGATTTGATCCAAAAATCCAGAGAAACGTCCTTGAATTGTGTGTGGTTTTGTTTTAGTAAAGTTTTAGTAATTTGTATTTAATATAGCTCTTAATAAATGTGTGATTCAAATAAATAAATTAAAAATATATATTGTGACTATTGAGATAAATGTACTTTTACAAGACTGAACTATTATTTCATAAATCTTATTAAAGCTTAGTATAGTACTTAATTATTAATGTCGCAATGAAATTATCTTTAATAGGCTTAAATACGAAGTTATTTAAAGGCGAATAACACTTGTAAAACTAATACAGAAAAGACAAACATACTTTATGATAGTAAACGTTTTTCCAAACATAACCGAAAAATGTCGTCGAAAAAAAAATCCGGAAACTATGATTTTTCTCTGTAGTCATCGCTTGGACTACACCCGGCACACATGTGGTAGGGCACTAGGAAGAAGAAAGCGGGCGAAGAAAAAATGAGGGAGACGAAAAACTAGAGCGGGACGGAAAAGTGGGTGAAAAACGAAAAATTTCACCCGCGGCCTCCTCCACCCAGCGCCTTGCCACCCACCCCCGCACACACACATGCGTGCTATACCGCGACCGAACAATCTTACTACTTACACTTCCACTTTTAAATTTAATGAGAAAAAAAATGTAACAAGAATTGTGGCTTAATGTAGTTGGTTGGCTTTTGAATTAAGATATACTACATATACACTCAGTATATACAGTTTTATCGTGTTAATTTTTAATTATTAGTAATTATAGTTATTTAATAGTTATAGGCATTGGTTTTTTGTAAATAAATGTATTAATTCAATTGAAAATACTTTTCAATCTTAGTTAAAGGTTTGTTTATTAATTTCAAGGTTTTATTGTAATTGAAATTTAGATTTTTATCCCTTTCTCTTTAAACAATGCAAATAAAGAAAAAAAATGATGGAACCGCACGAATTACATGGTTTTATTTCCAAACAATTATTGTATTATGTACAAACTTGAAAAAAAAATCCAAATCAGTTACCATTAATGGGGAAAGTGATTAGACAAGACATGAAAGCGTATCAAGGAAACTGTGTCTTAGGAAGTGTTGTAAAGAGATCAAAATGTTCCAGAAACGATGCTGACATTAATTTCCTCGTATGAGGGAAGTTTCCGCGGGGTAGGATCAAGACTGCTCCATCCCACAGGAGGCTATTGTAGCATGTTTTTATACCCAAAAATTTTAAGTCAGTAGGCGCTCGAACTCTGAGCGGCTTGAACGTTTTTATTATTATTAATATATATTTATATTTCGTTTTAATTTACAAGTTTTCCATGGTTCATAATTTTAATATTTTTATACCGTTTTATACAATAACAAAGTGTTTATAGATAGGAGTAATTACAACGTTAACGTACTTTTTCAAATTAAAAAAAAAACATCTCAGAGAAAAAAATCGGGAAATTTAAGTTTCGAAGTTTAGGTCGAGTTTGACAGTTGGCGGATTGGATTTTAAATTTGACGTTTAAATTCCAAGATGGCGGACCGTGTGTTTGTCGGTGTGATCGCCGGGTTCAACGACCTTGCCGGCTCCACGCACTAGGATGCTCAACTTTCAGAATATTTGACGTCTACTGTATCCGTGAGTATGCCTTACCTTTAAGAATTATTGATAGTGCCCTGTAACTTATATGGGAGCGTAATGTCATATGAATATTGTAGCAGTTAACAGTTGCGGGTGTGTGCCGCGTGGATATGACGACGCACACATAGATGCGATTGTTTTTATCGTTGGTAGTAAATTAGAGGGGCAGCGATAGTGGCCAATGCCTAGTGTTGGTATTGATTTTTTTCCCTCATTCTGTTAAATTTCATTTATTGGGGGAGAATTCGGACAGTTGGATGACGTGTGCTGAATGAATCGCCCAGTCTGACCGATAACTAAAGGAATTGGACGGGAAACAGAAAATGTCCCCCTATTCCCTCACACTTCCTCTTCCTTAAATTACGGTTTACGAAGCGGTTTTTTTAGTTCTTTTTATTAATTGTATGTCTTAAGCTTAATAACTTCGAAGCTTATTTCTTCCTATGTTGGACTGATTTTTTTAAATCAATCAAAATACAAAGAGATAATCATATTTTAAGTCTATTAACACACATTGGATTAACAGAACGTCATGGCCTTCCATTCAAATGCTCTCCACGTGAAATTAAACAAGAAAGATTATTTTTTTTTAATACCTTTAACTACATTATTAAATTTCGCTGTCGAATAACTACGAGACAGAAAGGTCGCCAATGAGGGCTTGACTGTTGTAGGTGCGGTGTAGGATGGCGGGGTCAGCAATGGTCGGCGCGTGTGATGCTTTAGGTGTTGCAAGCATCTATAGAATAAAACTTCCGCGAACTTTTTTATAAAATCTAACATAAAATAATATGGCTCATCATCTGGGGAAGACAATGGCAAGAGAATTCAGATTTTGTCTTTTGTTTATTTCTTTTAAATAAGCAACAAAAATCTTATAGTGTTATAAGGGAGCGTTGTACAGTTTATGATATAAAGCTTATAATTCAGTGGAGGGTTGTACAAAAATAGATTTGATAGATTGATACATCAAAGCTTAATAATTATAAATTGTTTTGTAATTGGATGGTCGTGGATCCATTATACTGCTATATTTAATAGATCATAACACGATATATACTTTAAATGGAACAAAAATCATACTATTAAGTAATTTGTTTTTTTTTTTAGTTTAATTATGTTTTTTCAATAAGATTTACAACTTAAACACATGTATTTTAGAATAAATTTCAAAAAAAAAGGACGAACGACTCCATTAGTATTGGGCAAGGGCTATTTTTTGTATAGTATTTTCCATCAGATTGTTGATATGACCACCCCATTCGAACGCGTCGCCTCATTTCCGCATGCTAATAGCTCAATCACTGCGCCGTTCAAGTACGAGATATTCGTATAGCAGTCGTTTTCACCTGAAACGTCGGTTTGGATTTTATAAGCAGACATTTTTAAAATCAAAGTCAAATTGTTTTTTATTCGTATAAACTTAAAACAAGCACTTTCAAAACGTCAGTTTTTACTACCACCGGTTCGGGATGCTATTTATACGGGTAAGAATCCGCCAAGAAACCTCCGTAATTGCTTCTTTCAATATTCAAATACAATAATTTTCTGTTGCAATTTACAATTTGTAAAATATATGAATTAATGATCAGCAGGGCTAAAAAGGCTAAATTGTATTTGAAAATATGATGCATGCGTACATGATATTTCGTTAAATGGCCACTATCTGCTCGAGAATCGAACTGTCAGTAATCCAGACTAATGCGCGGCCATCTTGAATTATTATTTTTTGGTCTAAGATATGTCAAGGAATTGAAAAATTTAAGCTTTAAAAAGAAGGTAGGTAGTCTTTTTAGGTGTACTTTTTCAATGACGGAACTATTTAACGGCATTGACGTTTAGAAATAAAATTTGTAAGCCGATAAATTAACCCTCTAACAGTGAGGTCTCTAATTTAAGGTCAGCACTCCTAGTTTCTTGATTCCAGAATGTTCCAGGAAGGCTCAGGTCACAGTAGATAGCCATGAAGACAAACTTATCTGCACTTAAAAAGGAATAGCTGATACCTACCTACCTAAGATTTCTGGTATGTTTGTCATACATTAGTCTGTAAACTAAATATTTGTTTATTGAAATCGGAAAGCGAAGACAGGTGGAGAGGTTTGTTTTTATGCAGAATACAAATGTTGCAGTTTGCTCGTATTGTTGTATATATAGAAACACACAAGTACATGTATATATCTATACTGAGGCCAAACTGTGCGGCGAGCGGTTCGATTCTCGCCTCTCTATCCAGCCATACTATCTCAAATTGAAATTCAAAATTTTTTATTTAAAAAGTCTTAAAATAAGTGCTTTCAAATCGTATTTTTTCATCCACCACATCCGTAGTCCATAATACGAGAAGTTGCAGTTTAAAGCCTTTAATTAGAACTGACTTCGCTTATTATGTTGCTCATCCCTGGCCGCGTGCATTGACCGATCAGCTCCAAGTATTGGTTCATAGAAGTTTGACTCGTGGATTAACAAGGATTTATTAAATTTATTAAAAATGTTGAGGACTTCTCAACCATCAAAGTTTTGGTTGGCTCATGCATGATTGGAGCAGAATAGCTTTTGAACTGTTTTCTTTGTAACACATATTTGTCCCAAAACTTCTGAATTGAAAGGTACTTTTAACAGAAAATATTATTTTGTCCAAGGTTCGGTACCCGGTAGCGGTGTATCTCCATCGAAATAAAAAATCGATATATATTATAATAATATAATTAAATACCTACATTTGGATTATCTTTTCATTTAAACCATTCAGGGACATTTTCACACTTATTTGTTATATATAAAACAGATTGACTTCATATTTTTGAAAATGATTTTAATGTACTCATCTATTTAACAAACATGGGTGCGTGATCTTGCAATAGTCATTATAGAAAACTTACAAAATTAATACGGAATCCAAATTTTACAACAAGACTCGTTTGTATTTCTATGTAAAAAAGGTGTAAATTAATTGATTTACAACATCCTTGATTCATGATAAGCTCACCACAAAAATTCATAACCAACTGTGAATTTGCAAATAATCAATCAAATTATCACCACAAGTTGACCTTATGACAAGTATCAAAATGATTCGTCTTAATACTACTACATTTCTCAGAAAATGATGACAAATACAGTTAGCAAATGTCATAGTAAAATTCACAAGGCGAAAAATTTAAAAATATCCAATTAACTTTAGACTTTAATCTGTTACAATACGGTCTAGTATATTTGTAACGTGGAATATGATAAAATGAATCAACCATTTCATTAGTTTCTAGCGACACCGTGCGGGAATACCGTGTACTAAATAGTTCAATTTTAACCAATAGAATTTAAACTCTATTTCTATGAGTTCAAAGTTGATTAGAAACCGTTCTGTCAATTTTAATTCGATTCATTGAGCATCGCTTGTATTCCTTCTGTGACGTAATTGATTTTTTTGTAACGGAATTTGGTTTTTTACCGCCACGCGGGTTTTCCTTACGGTAACATCCTATTTATTTGCGTTTTTTTGCTAGGCTACATTTTTATATACATTTCTCTATCAATCATTCGCATTTTCGTTACCGGTTTTTTACTGCGACTTCGCTTTCTTGTGTGTACATTATTTTGTATAGTTTTTTTGTAATGATTGTTACTGTTTAATCTCAATTCTGAGTGCAAACCGATTTTTTTTTTTAATTTTCTAACCTAACATGACATTTGTTTACATAATGCTATTTTAAACTAGATTTTGTTCTTTATATTCACAGTGGCCAGTGTTATAAAAACTGTTATGATTAGCCATTGGCCGATGAGATATAATTACCATTTATGTTTAAATATTGTGCAACGGTAAAATCCAATAATATGAAATATTATGTCATGGTTTCCTTAAAACTATAACTATACAGGGATAACACTTCCAAAAGACAATTATATATTAATTATTATTTATGTACCTATTATCCTATCTGTAGTCATTTAGTCATATAGACCATATACCTAATACTGTTTGAATTTCAACCTTAAACCATCGCGATAAGAGTCCCTTTTTCCGACAGTACATAATAATGTTGCTGAGCTATACATATTTATAGCTCAGCAACAACAATTAAGCTATGTATTATATAACGCGTTTGTCCTGACTATCAATGTACAGCCAAAACGACTGAATCTAAAAGCAAAAATTTTGAATCAAGGTTAAATTTAAAATTAAAACATCCGCTAGGAAAACAAATTTCAACCCCTAGGGGTTGAAAGTTTGTATGGAGAATCCTTACTCATTATGCTGGGAGGTAGGAAGGATGAGTTTGAAATCGTGTTTTTTTTAATTCTATTCATTACCAAAAAATATGGATTAAAAGTTTTTCAAAACTAGTGTTTTGTAAGTCTGAGTTTGTAGGCATATTGTATGATTTCACATTTCATCAATTTTGAGGTTCGTTTAAGGTCGCAGCACAACGCATCAACTAGAGTCGTTCGTATTCCTTGTATTGAAATTGTATATTGCAACGCACTCAGCATAGCTGTATAATTTCACCTCGGGTTGACAACGAATCAACAGGACTGCCAATCATTAATCTATTGGCGTCGTTGATGTTCCGTTTCAGAGTTGACAGGTGTATTATTGAGCTTTCACAGGTAGATTTTCGTGCGAAATTGTCTGGGTTGGTACCACCCTCATTTCTATTTACAACGTGAAGCAGTTCGCTGTGATTCGGTTCGAAGGATTGGAGAGCCAGTGTAATTATCGGTACGACGGGTATAACTTTACCTCTACATGGGCAACACATTGGCGATGCTCTTTAGCGTTCCAGACATAAGGGCATCGTCGTGTCAATAACTACGGTATCACTTTCCATCAGATGTTATAAAAAACATTAATATTTTAACTTTTTAAGTTATGAACGTTGGAATTTATTGTTTTTTATTGGTCTTTTCTGTCACCTGACTAAAAGCTACGCTAGACGAAGATAATATTTGAGTTAAACAAACAAGGTCTGTCTTCATGAATAAGAATTAGAATGTGTCATAATTTTGCGGTTTGGTTGCCACTATGGCGGGCATGTGTCGATAACGTGTACAGTACATGCGCAAACGCACGTGGTCTATAAAATTACGAGGTCACGTTGATTCCCACGAATTTATTATATAGCAATGGCATATAACGTCCTGGGCACAAGCAGACCGGTCACAGAGATGCCGCCTATTGACATGACAATGCCCTTGAAGTCAGGAACGCCAAGAGCATCGCCAATGCTTTGCCAATGTGAAGTAACAGGTGTTATTCCTCGTGCGGGTACTAACTCTTCAATCCTTCGAACCGAAACAGTGAAATGCTTCTTGTAAATAGAAAGGAGGGTGGTACCAACCCAGCCGATCTCGCACGTAGTTGTACCTTCAAACCTATGGTGGTATTTAATATATAGGATTAGAAATTGATCCCACGTAAAAACTTTCATCCCCTATATCATTTTTAATTTAAATTTACACAAGTAGTAATGTTGAATAGGAATCATCTGTTTTTTATTATTATAATTATTTGTTTTTAAATTTACACAACGTTCTGTGTATAACAATTTATTGTTATATTTATCTCTTATTAATTACAGCTTACAGTAGCGTATACAGGGTGGGCTAGATGTTTCAGCCCTCCCCCAAAGCATCTGAGTTCTTTGGACTAAGATAGCTCATGCCTCCAATTGCCCTTAAAAAGTCTCTAGAAAACTCATGCTTCTGCGAATAAATGATTTATTATTATTATTAATTCCTGAATGCGCCACTGGAAAACTCACCTATTTATTTAACTGTATATAAAGAATATAATTTTAGCATTTATTCCATGTTTTGAGGAAGATAAAGTACGCCCTACTTTATTATAGAAAATAAATGATTACAATTGTTAGTCCATGTATTATTATATATATACATTATGTATTTGCTGTTGGTTATATAATTTTATTATAATGGAGTTGTAGTGTTTATGTAAGTTTGATTAAAGTTTTTAAGATAAAATTTAATTACCTTAATTATTAAATTTTTGACGTTAAAAGTACTTTTATAAATGTAACTGAATAATGCATGTTTTATTTTACTTGAGTATACTTAGATATTTAAAGCTGACTATTTTTGGGGGCTGACAATGTTTTGGAAATAAGAATTTAGCTTATTTACCACCATTTATAATTTTATGTTCTATGAATAAAAAAAAAAGAAAGAGGAAATAACAAAATAATTTTTTTAAAATAATTTTACAAAATGGTTGTAGTAGTTAAATAACTTTGGTTGTCACAAAATAAACAAACCTTAAAATTAATTGAATAATATATTAAAGACACCATAAATACTGTTCAATAATTACATTTACTGAGAACAAGTATTCGGACTAATTGTTTCTAAGAATCGCATCTAATCTAGTTCAGCGGTTTTGTATTAAGCCATTATGATTATGGCCATGGAATGTATGGTTACTATGACAACGTCGTATTGCATCCCATACACACGGCCATAGATCAACCTAACCTGTTTAACCTAGACTTTTTACCATTCTTAATTTGTACAGCGTAAGGATTGATATTGCACTTGTTATGAGAAGCTTTACATGTGGCCGTCTGTACAGGAGCAAAAAGCTCACGATTAAAAGTCATTAAAGCATTTCTATTGCGGCTAACAATATAAAAGAAAAAACACAGGAGGCAGCCATACAAGAACATGTTTTTTTTGGCGTTCATTTCTTAAGGAATACTGTATTTTTTTGACATTCTATTTTTAATGACTTCCTTTCTATTTACAACGTGAAACAGTTCACTGTGTTTCGGTTCGAAGGATTGGAGAGCCAGTGTAGTTACCGGCACGAGAGGTACAGCTTTAATTTCACATGGGCATAGCCCATGACATGGTACATACAAAAATAACGACGGTAACCCTTCGTATTCATCCGGCTGCCTGGAGAAAGTGAAATACGACGATTTCGCTGCGCTTTTCATCTCCCAAGTAAGTCCTTAGAGGCTACAGTAACCGTACTAGCGTGTTACTGTTGGCAGATTTATCATTTTCATTGTTCATCTTATCATCTTCAGGAATGAAGAAATTATAATTACTGATGATTAGGCAGTATGGTAGTAAAACCAATGCCGTTAAAGAAATACATTTAAAAATCCAGCTCGCACTTGACCGGTTTAATGTTAATTTTTTTCATTTGAAACCTTAATTGCTATGCTGGTCCAGTCGTGAAGCTATAAATAAAAGAGAAATCCGTAGGGTTTTTTTTATTCGTCAAATTATCAGGCAAAATTCCCTTCAACTGCATTTTTGAGTTTTGACTCACCGGAAATACCTAACATTATTTATTTTAATTCGAATTTATACCTTATTCCAATAACAATAAAGCTTATCTTTGTTACATAAGGTAAATTATATATTGCACTGATGCACTTTATAACTCATACTCAATTGGGAATTTTACTTATTGACGGCTGATGTATATTTTATTTGTTAGGAAAAAATATAAATAATGTATTACTTATATACTTAGTAGAACAATGAAATATAATATTAAATAAAGTCGGGTTAATTACACCATTTACAACGAGAAAGGCTGTACCGATTTCCATTGTCTTTTTTTTTCATTGAATAACTTCAAACAACAGGATAGTTAAACAGAAAAACAATCTACTCAAACAAAGCCGCGGGGCAAAGCTAGTTAAGGTATAAAGGATGAATATATAAAAATGGGATTGAAAATTTATTTAGATTTTATTTCGAGAATGTTCAAGTATTACATAACACTGTACATAAAATTTGGGTGGGGGTAGGTACGCACTTATGCAATTGCAAGTCGGTATTATAATCCAAAGGCATTCGGTCAAACGTCACCAATTTTGACATCATTATTCTTATTTAATTAAACAAATGTTTCAATGGGCACGAATCTAATCCGTTCGAGATTTTCGATATTAAAATTCTATTTTTTTAACGTTACAGTAAGTTACATGTCCCTCCCATAGAAGATTAAGAATCTTCAAAAATTGGGTTATGTACACTTGACCGGCTCAATGGAAATAGTTTTATTTAAAAAATATAAAGCGTTTATTAAAAAATAAGAATTGGCGAATTCGAGGGCAAAAAGAAAAAAAATAATATATAATCTATAAAGAATTATAGAGTATATAAAAGTTGGTTATGGAAAATAATAATAAATGCCTATATGTAATTTTGATTATTTTTTATTTAATGACAAAACTTATTAATTAAATACTAAAATAAATGCTTCTTATTTGAGTATTTTAGCTGTTTTAAAACTATTTACAACCAATCATTTTTCATTATATACAATAATTTTTATATACATCTAAAATAACCATCTTAAATAGGTTCGAAATCCAAAAATATATTTTTACTCACAAATATATTCTCTTTAAATAATTTTTTCTACCCCTTAGCAGGATTAAATTAAAACATTTCAAATACTTTTTGCGTCTTACGCAATGAACTGTCACAAAATTCTAAACAGGTGATTATTTGTATTTAAATTAATTATTATTTTTAGTTCACATGCAGGTAGTATGAAATAACTTTGATAAAAGTGAATCAATGTGAAGTGAATTAAAAATCAAAACATTACATGAAATTATTTTACACAAAATCTACTCTTACTATGTACATATTAGTACATATAATCCCTTACGATTTTGTCTCCTTATACTGTACATTTAACTAAATAACTATTGACTACAAATAAATGCATTTTCGTCTTTAACCTAACATTTACACATTAATTTTCAAAAAATCAGAACCGTTTTTAACAAATCACTAACCCAAACCGAACTTGAAATGGGACGGGACACATTTGTATTTCCTCCTGACGAAGCCAAGAGGACACAGGAACCTGGTGCTGGCGAGGTAGCTCCTTTTGGACCTAGATACGTGATCAGTACTCCTGGCCCACCTTGGTCTTTGATAGCATCTTCCACCAACCCTCGTGTAGCCTTTGGCACAGGCTTGTCTCACAAACCATCTCTTGTGCCTATGTCCTTCTTGTTTTTTCACAATATTTGGTCGTTTAAAAACCTTCAGATGCCGCTTCTGTCTGACCCCATCACAATCCCACGGTATATAGGGTAGCAATCCAGGAACTATCGCGTAGTTATCATCATTAACCTGCTCCTGAGCTTTGAAAAAATCCCACAGCTGCTTTTGTTCAAGTTCCTGAGGCGTGCAAGTAGTCTCTGCGTTCGTGAATACCACTTGGAGGAACACGAAGGCCAGGACTAATGGTGTCGAAGACATGGTGACGGTAGTAGCAGCTTGTTAGGAATGACGATGTTTTAGCTTTCCGTTCGAGTTATATGGCAGTAGTTGACGCGTCATCGCTCGGATTTATGACTCACTATATTCCCCTTAATTCAAAGATTTCGCATTCTGCCTAACAATTAACATTGCCGACACCGGATTGGTTTAAGTTTGTGAATAAATAAGTAGAAATTTTAATTAAAATAAAATTCGCTACCATTGTCCGTCCTTATGTTCGCTTAGATACTTTAAAACTACGAAACGGATTTTGATGCGGTTTTTTTAAATAGATAGAATGATTTAAGAGGAAGGTTTATATGTATCTATTAAGTGTATAACATCTGTGCGGAGCCGGGTCGGGTCGCTAGTATTTTATAGATGAAAATTGTGTAAGTTAGCGGGAACGGGAAGTGTGTAGGGTTTAATATTTTAGTGTTTTAACCACTGAATATCTGTGTGTCTACTATGAGTTCGTACAGTTTACCTACACGTCAGGTAACATAGATTACTGCAGTGACTTTGTATAAGCAATCTTAATTCCTCATCAATCCGTTAGAGGCGCTTTACTAAGATTCATACAAACTTGTAACTGCAGTCGCAAGCGGCAGTCGTAGGTAAAACTCATGGTAGCCACACTGTAGCGGAGAAAGTGAAATTCGCGACTTGGCTGGTCTTTTCGTCATCTCTCAAGTAATTCATTAGATCCTACAGTAATTGTATTCGCTATGTTTGTTAATGTTGGCAAATTCATCATTCCATATATCAGTTCCATCCTTTCACTGTTCATGTCATCATCATTTCATTGCTTCTCAAAACTTAAGCTTGAAATATCTTTTCTTGATATTGGCAATAAATCAGTTGTCATCAGAAATTAAACGAAAATTACAAGATTTTTTTATTAAAAAGGAAATCAAGAGGCATGTAATAAATAGGTCGTTATGTACATATATATAAAGGATAATAGCATAGATTAATGATTGGCAGTCTCGGACTGGATACCAATGATTAATCTAAGGATAATAAGTTATTTTACAGTTGTAGATAAATCTGCTTTATATTTTAAATTAATAAATTCTTATGTTTGACAACCTCGGTGGCGCAGTGGTGTAATCAGACGACTTCTACGCTAGACGTTCCTGGTTCGAATCCTGGTGGGGCGGAAATTTGTGTTATTTGCAAGACGCATTGTTTCGCTTACCTGTCTTGGATGTTGTATTCTTATCTATGTAGTTTATATCAAATCGTTGCTTAGTTCCTGAGATATAAGATTGTATCTTAGTGCAGGGCTGAGTCAATGTGTGTGTCGTGATTATTATTACTTTTGTTCGATGATATTTTGTATATTAATAATATTTACAGTCAAATTGTTTTACGTAAATCTTGACTTATTCCTATTGTTTTTACCTTATATACTAACACGAAATAAATAACATGACATCATTTAAATACATTTGTATGTCTCACTTATTTATTTGTCAGTTTTTCTAGCTGTCTATATAAGGCCTTGTATCCACTAGGCCAAAGATTTTCAAATTGTAATACGCGGAACCGGAAGAAATTAATCTAAAAAATCTTATAACTAAACATTTTGAGGTCACCAGCATTACGTTGAGAGTCATTTCATCACTTTTTAGAGTTATCATCCATCCCAATCCCCATTACATCATATAATTCGCCATCACCTCATTTACCGACCATCCATCAATGAAAGAAGTTCAGTGTGGTCAAATTTTATTTAAGTTTCAAAAGGAATCCGTTACAAAATAAGTTTGAGAACCACTGCACTACAACTGATGTCCAACATGTTCCGCAACATGTTGTGATACATGTTGCGGTTCAAATGTTGACTAATTGATACTATGCTTAACAAAGCATGTGTCATGTTGGCAACGTCGCTCGTTGTTGTGCAACGTTTCCGATCATGTTTAGCGACATTTGTTGCTTAGTGGATAAGAGGATTTATTCCGATCTAATACCAAACACTAATGCCACTGGTAACGAAGCTTAAAACACTTGGTTTTGCCTCCGACTTCGCTTCTAAATTTTATTTTTATATTATAATATTTGACGTCTGATGATTTGTTTATTTCATACAATGTTTGCTACTTCTACAATGTATGAAAGGCTGAGATAAATTCTGTATTTTTGTATGATAACTTATGAGTAATACCCAAGTCGGGGTTCGAAGCCTGTACGTTTAGTTTTACAGGTAGGGTCACTGCCAACTGAGCTAACTCGTCATAGTGCCGCCTTCATTACAAACCCAAATCATTCTATTACTACAAGCGTCTATATTCAGTTTAAACTATTTACTATAAGATGTTACGTCAAACCATGTTTTAAACACAGACTTAAAATGAATATGAGTTATTGTAAGTTTATAGTCAAATATTAAAATTAATTAGTAAAACTAAATACTGTAATTATTCTTTTTAAAGGTATAATGTTCAATTGGTACAGTACTTTGAAAAACTTTTTTTTTCGGGGCACACCCGCCACTCTGTCCCACCACTGCAACTCCTGTTTATCAGGATCAACAGTGGCGTCTTTTGATCGAAGAATCAACGAATAATGCAGCTGTGTAATGACGCACCGGCTGTGCCCGGTCACCCTACCGGCTGCCGCGGGACCCGCAACGAACTTAATCAGAAGAAATAGGAGGTAGTAAGAAAGCGGTTTCAGACTTCCCTCCCAGCAAAGCGGAGACAGCAATTAAAATGGCCCAGAGGCCAAAAAACTAAAAGGGAGACAGTCAGAAGATGCCTGACTGACAAACATTGCGGTATGCTACTAACTAACAGGGGGTGAATTAAATATTTACCTAAACCCTCCTAAACCTCTTATGAGTGTTCAATAAAATATTACAAAAGGAAGAAAAAAATTGCTTCATGAGAATTATCATTACTTGTCCATAGAGGTCAATACTGCAATGTCTGATGAGCATCCACATTTGTTACAAAGTGGTTTTGGCGAAAAATTTTCGCCGGTACGGTATCGATATGGTTACTAATATTTTTTTAAATTCATATGCATTAGAGAAACATAAGTAAAAAGACGCGGCAAAACTCCGAGAACTAACTGCAGTGTCCTCGTTCATTTGTTTAAATTGAAAAAAAAAGGTAACCTTATCCACTTTTTTATTGATCGAATGACAAGAGGCCAGAGTCGTTCTGAACTTATGAAATGAATCTGATCTATAGGTCTATTTCTCTCTAGTTTGGGAGACTTCTGTTCAGGAGTGGAGATCTTTCCGAAGACAAGTTCTTCAATCTATTCTTAAAGCTCCTCGTGAAGAATTACCGATTTTTTGTGAATAAAACGCTCACGTCCTGCAAAATGTTATTAAAAAACCAGGAGTAGGAGGAAAAATCGTTCATAAAAAGTCGGTAGGCGGGGGCCTAAAGGCGTGAATTTGGAGTGCTATTATCAAATGATGTTGGATTTATTAGTGTTTCGTAGAATCAATGGTGTTCTGGAAGTATAGTAGTGGAGAGCCGATGTTATTACCGGCACGACAGCTATAACATCTCTTTTTGTTTCACGGGGGCATCGTCATGTCAATAGGCGGCGGTATCACTTTCCATCAGGTGAACGGTTTACTTGTTTGTAGTAGTATAAAGTATGTCAGGGATTACCAAAAGACAAGTTTGTTTTTTGTTTGAAATAACCTTGCGCTAATTTAGCTGGTGCCTAAGTATTCGAGAAGGTTATAGAAAAGAATAACGTCTAAACATAAAATTTTAAAAAGCGCCCTCTAGCGACGAATTAAGGAATCAATTTTTTCCGAGCAATTAAAACTCAAAAACATTTCAAAACGAGAACACGACCATGGAGTTTTTGATGTTAAACTTTCCTAAGCCGTCAGTGAAACGCGAAAAAACGCGCGGTAACCATAAAAGGAAAGCACAATTCAACAATACGGAGTTTTCCTCAAGAAAATTTATCCAATAGTTTCCATCGACACACACTTGGACCTATAATCCATGGGCTACATGTGTGCTGAAATCAGGTGGGGGCGATCAACCCCCCTCTGTTAAACTAATTATTGCGAGGGGGATCGGGGGGGAGAGCTCCTAAGATTTTTCTACAGGCTGTCAAGATGCATGTGTGTGTTAATATGTGTGTGTAGGTTTAAATTAGAGAGCTCCCGCCGCCTCCTTGTTGGATTTTATTAAAGGAAATGTTTAGGTATATCGGAATTACCACGGTTTAAACTAATGATAATAGTATAGGTTTCCTTTAGGTGAACCGTCTGCTTGCTTGTGACGATGAATAGAAAAATTATAATTGAATTCTACTTAACACAAAAAGCCACTTTTTCAAGGCCATAGGCGCACTCGTAACCAGCCCGGGCTGGATTCGAACCCAAGGCCTCGTGTATCACGTCTAGCGGTTTACGATACGCTTATACCCTAAGAATAAATTCATTTCGCCCTACAAGTCACATACCAATGTCATCAATATATTTTTATTTAGTGTATACATCATGGGCAAACAAGCAGACGGTTAACCTGAAGGAAAGTGATACCGCTGCCTATTAACACGACGATGCCCTTGATATCTGTAAACGCTTTCCGCCAATACGATAATCATGCAGAGGTGAAGATAATACTGGCTATTCAATCGTACGAACCGAAACACAGCGAACTGCTTCACGGCAGAAATAAAAAGGAGGGTGGTACCAATCTAAACGATCTCGCACATAGATCTACCTACCATAAAATAAACGACATAACAGATATAAGACACTATTTATTTAAAAGTCCAACTCCGTCTTATTAAGACGTGGATTAAAAATTACTGGCATTAAATGACTGTCATTCTGTTGTCAACTGTCATTATAAGACGCAGTTTACCGCCAAAATATATGCATTTTTGTTTCAGTACTAACTTTAAGACTTTAAGAAATAGTAGTCCATGTCTACTAATAAGACAGAGTTTACAACAGCCCATTTTTAGATCGAAGTTATTTCGCAGCTTAGAAATTGACATCGTCATAAACGATAAAAGTTTGATAACATCCGTATCCGGATATCAATGTCGTGTCACGTCAAGCGCTGGCCGCCATACTTGTCTTTCGGTAAAGGCAAAGAACGTTAGCCCATACAGCACAAGTCTTACGTCAGTATTGACATCTCGTGTACAGCCTAGAAAAAAGTGAAGAAAAGAAAACTAGGACGTTATAAGCGACATTCCGGCAACACTGAGCATAATCAAATGACAATATTAAAGAAGAAGTAGATGCAAATATTGAACATATAGTATTAAGGTGTAAAAAGTTTAGCATAGTCCTATTAATTTTAGTTTCGGAATGAGATAAAGTTTCGAATAATCAGCAAATACCCTCAGAATTACAAATATTGTCAACTTACCCTGATAATTTTATACCACTGTCTAGATTTATATGCAATACCATAAAAAATTAAATTAAAATCCATTGACAATGCGTAGTTTGACAGACAACATTGTATTGCCAGATAAGAAATATGTAGTTCTGACACCACGTCATTCTCGTTTAGCTGTAAATTGAATATAAGTTGAACAACTCAGCTCATATCGAATAATATCTTCCGTGTTATAATAAAACACCAAAATAACAGTAATTTAATTTGATCACCCCCAACAATAGTTTAGTGTGGCCAAGCCTATTTACTTAATTTTTATAGTTGTATCCATTTTATATGACAATAAAATATATTAACGTAATTGTTGTGTGAATTTGACGCAGTTTTTTGAGAGGCCCTACCTCTATACAATAGCGGTTGGCCAAAGTAAAAATTATTCTTAATTATTAGCTCAAACTTGAGCTGCATTGGTTAAATAATTAGATATAATGATATCAATCAAGATACTAGCAAGATAAAAAGCTAGCTTTTGCCCGCGACTCGGTCCGCGTCGAAATGGTTGTAATAAGATTTTCGATTACTCGACATTTATCGCTATGTTTTGTAGAATTCTCACAACATATTTATAAATTATAGCCAATGTGTTATTCTGATGTATAAACTATATTATTGTAAAGTTTCATTTATATCCATTCAGTAGTTTTTGCGTAAGAGAGAAACCAACATCCACCCATACATTCTTACAAACTTCCGCGTTTATAATATTACTAGCGGCTTTTTCGCACGGATATTATGCATTTATTTATATCTTCCAATTGAATCACTCATTAATTTACAACAAAACGCATCAAAATCTGTTGCGTAGTTTTAAAGAGGACAGACAGCGGGAAGCGATTGTTTTATAGTATATAGTTTGATAGTAATGTAAGGAAAGGATTTATCTTTTGTGGTGAGGATAAAAAATCGTAAGGTCGCGAGCAAAGCTCAGGCATGTGTTTGATGAACGCTAGAGACACTAAACCAATCACATTTCTATTAAATTAAATTTTTGTTTTATGGCAACACTCGTGCTAGACGACTAATACGCCAATGTCACGTGAAAAAAGTAACAGTTACTTGGCGGGAACGGGAAGTGTCAGTTAGAATTTTCTTTTTTTATTGTCTTTTGTTATATATCAGCAGAATTTAATGTGTAAAATGCTTGTGTTTTAACCAATAAATACCTGTAGTGCTGTACAAGTGTGGAGAAAGTGAAATACGAAATTTGGCTGCGCTTTTCGTCATCTCCCAAGTAACTCCTTAGAGCCTACAGTAACCGTACTAGCATTTTACTGTAGGCGGATTCATAATTTTCATTGTTCATTTTATCATCTTCATCTCATTTATTATCACATCATCTTCAAGAATGAAGAAATTATAATTACTGATGATTAGGCAGTATGGTACTAAAACCAATGCCGTTAAAGAAATACATGGAAAAAAAAACAGTGCTGTAATTAATTTATAAGGATCGATGGGTTTTTACAAAATGATGAGTTGTCGCATCTGAAATAACATTAATAACTTAGCAATCTTAATCTTTTTTTAAGTCTACTTAGATGTGGCTTGTGCTAGCAGCAAGGAGCCGCTGGATGTTGGCTGTACAGGATTACTCTGATTTGAACTATTTAAGGAAGGGTGGAAGTCTTTGTGTCTGATGATGTTGAGTTAAAATTACTCTTAATTGTCGCTGTAGGTTTATTTACCCGTTGTATCACAAATAAAGAAGGAATAGTGCGAAAGTTAAACTTGAATTTATAGTTTTAAATATGTATCACCTTTACGCACAGTGGATCAAGTTTAAACATTTTGTGGTCAATTATTTTTTAAATTTCGCGGGAAATTGAGATAGAGAGCATTTAAAAAAAAGTAAAACTTAATTCAAAGAAAAAGTTAGGCGTTACAGCACATTTATTGTAAGATTTTCTATAAATATAGTAGTACGCCGACTTCAACCGATGTCCGTAAAATAAATTAAAAAATATGTACATACATAACTTAAGCTTCTTTTCGATGAATTTTATCATTGACTAAATATACTGCTATTTATTTTCCATTGATTTAAGTTCCAATTGGTTTAGGAGTCACCATTATGGTAACTTGAAAGCCTTGAATGCGTTACCAAGCAACGTGTTGGAAAAAAGAGACTTCAACTGGTAAGTGTCATGATGACACAAGAGTCGCCTAAACTTTTCGAATTAGATTTAAAACAAAATCTTGAAGCTAAGATGTTAAGATTACGATACAATTTTATAAAAACTCATTAATTAATACATAACATGTAATTATATAACAACAAGGTACCTAAACAAGTAGTATACATAATTCATTACTTCTTTTAAATGTCCGTGACAAGTCTCGAGGGATATCGTTTCCGTGTGAGAGAGAAGCGAGATCTATCCCCATCCCGCTTTACGACCTTTTAGTTTTCGGGCGGCGTTTCTTATTTAGTTTTCGCGCAAATTATCTCCAATTCTTCATATTATTAAACATCCAAGGGGGATCTAGCCCCCGAGGGGTGGCAGGGGGGCTTAATGACGGAGCGGTCAGCTCGCCCCCACCCTCGGTCAGGCACTCTTGTTTCTTGTAAAATTTTTCCCCGATCTTTATTTTCTTTCGCCTGTAGACGTATATAATTAGACGGAAACCCGTGAATGTGTGACGTCCGTGCGTGGACGGTTACGTGCGCGGTGCGTGCGGCTGCCCGTGTGTGCGTACACAGGGTGGCGAGAGTCCAGTTATTAGTTTTCTTGCGAGTTTCGCTCGGATGCTTTGTTAGATTTCGATAATTTTGCGACAACGGCCCGCTTATTGGGCGGAGGGAGGAACTAAAATCAATATTTATTATGTGGATGGAATATGCTTCGTTTGTCTGTTCCCGGCGAGGCTATTAAGGAAATCCTTATTTATCGAAAGAATCGTTTCTCTTTTTCGTAATTACCCAGGCCGGCAGCATAGGGCCGATGTGTGCCAAGTTCCCTCTATCCTGGACTTAATGCTAAATTGGAATGACATAGGAAATGAGATAGCTTTTCCAAATGCGACTTAATATAACATAACATTATGTAAGCAACTATATGTACAGAACCTTCTATTTCATGATACCTAGTTTACTTATTCTTAGCTAAAATAAAACTAACTAACCTTAACACTGTATTTACATCCAGGGAGTAGTTGCTAGTGTTTTTTGGAGTAAACTACACAACTAGTTTATGTCTAAAACTAAGTATCATTGTTTAAAAGGTAAATGAAGTATAAATATTAATTTACCTCAATACTTGGAATACTCAATACTCCGTAGCTGAAATCTATTTCAATCAAGACCATTCGTTTTCAACTCAAAAACTGCTCGACTGTAAAAATGTAACAATGTGAAATTCTCAACTTTAAAAATTCATAGGTGGGTAACTGTCTATTACAAGGCCTAGAGTAACATAAACAATTTACTGTGGAAATATAATTAATAATAAGTGAAGGAATAGGTAGTAAAAATTGGTGAGATGTTTGCAAGGTTTTATTCTGCAATCTAATTATGCAGTGTCAATAGTTTCGCTTTTTTTTTTTCATCGATTTTTTTTTACGAAATGCGTGCAAAAAATGAAGAAAAAAAAACAAATTAAAATGTCACTATCTCATATCTTTCTACAATAATAATTCAACATATCTTTTGCCGAGAGGAGCCAGGTGAACTAGGTAGTAGGAAATAGGGGCTGAAACTTAAAAATAATTAAAAACGCCAGTTAATGGAATGCCTTGTCTCGGTATTCTAGAAGCAGGCTCAATGTGCAAGATGGATGGTCGGCCAGAAAAATAAGACATCGTTGGTTAAATAACCGTGTATTTCCTTCAAAACTAGTCAACTTTCTTTGCTTTGCTTAATTGTTATTTATTCACTACAGTTATTAAAACTAAACTACTTCTTTTGATACAAAATGTGAAGATTTTTAGGATTGGTTCAGCAGTTTCTAAGATTAAGGCGGTCAGGTGACTTAAACTGAAATGTTATAATCTGTTTCCATGAAATTAGTCGAATTAAAGATTTTAGTTATTAATAGTTATAAACAGATTTATGTATATATATTTTTTTTGTCAATTTTTTAAATTGTTTCTCATAACTTTTTATATATTTTATTTACCTAGAAAATTTTATGTGCTAATATTATGTTTTAGATTTAATTGCTTTCGGACACTATTATTATAAACAGTAAATAAATAAATGGAATGCTATAAGTCATTCAAATTTGCTTTATTTTAAAACTATATTACGAAACGAAACTGTCAAAGTTATGTCCTCTTTCTTTCAAATTCAATCCTCTGTGGCTTAAATAAGAAACAAAAAAAAAATAGAAAAAATAAATCCAAGATTTCTTTTTTCTAAGAACGAATCTAAAGGTACAAAATATCCATCTATGTACGATGAAACAGGACATCCATCGATAAATTTGAGGTTGTTTGACGATGTCCTCGAATGGCCGAATGGTTGCTAGTTGTCGTGTAAACATTGTTGCCAGAGGGCGCTGTTGTCTATCGAGATATAACAAACGGAAGTTGTTTTTTATAGTGGCGCTAGTTGGTTATTTTTGTTTTATAAAACAACATAGCCAAACAAGCAGACGGTTCATCTGATGGAAGGTGATACTGCAGCCTATCGACAAGACTATGCCCTTGATGTCTGAGACGCTACGCAACGCATTGTCGATGCTATGCTCATGTAGAGGTAAAGATGTTATACCTCTCGTGCCGGTAATTACACTGGCTATTTAATCCTTCGAACCGAAATACAGCTTACTGTTCCACGTTGTAAATAGAAAGGAGGCTTGTACCAACCCAGACGATCTCGCACATAGATCTGACACCTGGTTTTTACAATCTGCAACAAAGTCTCCCTTAAAGTTACATTGGGGACAATTTCCAAAATTCAAATCATTTCAAGCTACAAGAATAGTGTAAATAATACATAAAAAATTGATTATCTGATTAACCACCAACTTAAATTGTTTTAATATAATTTGAATGTTGCCATGTGTAGTAACTGACATTAGCTCACTTAGATAAAACCTGGGGGTAAGTTTTTAGGGTTCCGTACCCAAAGGATAAAAAACGGGGCCCTAAACCTAAGCGGGCTGTATCTCAAGAACCACAGCAGCTATATAGATATATGTATATTTCTGTTGCCGCCACTTCACTTATGTTCTTAGCATAAAGAAATTAAAAAAATAAAGCTGGCTGCCATACAAGAAACGTGATATTTTTATCATTTTGGTTTGTTCTGGTTTCTTTTATGAAATTATCAAAAAAGTATATAATGTTCAATCTCACAAGGCGGAACCCACCATGTGTGGGTCCGACTCACACTTGACCGGTTTTTCTATTTTTTAATTAATGTGTGACCATGCATAGAAATTCTATAAGTCCTTAGGCCAACGAGGCTCATACCATAGGTAAAAACAATGGCATAATTAGAACGTCCGGGACTCGTGGCAAATAAATATGATGGGTTCCTTGCTAAAAAAAACTGCAGATTTTAACGTAGATAGCTACAATACTGGTATTTTTTATTCCATTCCATTCGACCTCGTTAACCTCAAGTTTCTGTCGGGGACATCCTATTCCGGTTCTTATTCGGTAACCCTTTGCTGTTAGATGCATCTTGCCCCTAAGCCACGCAAGTCGAGGTCGAGCCGGTAGAGGCACCCTTCGGTGACTTGTAGTTTGTGTCTCTCCTTGCCTTCATAAGATTTGGAAAACTTTCTGCGTGGAAACCCCAATTGTCCCTCGATAGTCCGGTTCCTGACCGGGTCTGTAAATGTGGCAAAATCCCCGGATATGATTCCTATAGAACAAACCTGGGAATCAGACGAAGAGTCAAATCCAGAATCTCAGCTCCAGGCAACGAGTGCGAACTCAACCGCCGTTATTGAGGAATGTCAGAACACCAGAAAACACCAGATTAAATTCTAAGTATGCCGAGGCAAAAGAAATACCTATATTATTTTTTCTATTAAAAACGTAATTATAATTATAAAGTATTTTACTTTTTTCGAAGTAAGTAAAACTAGCATTTTCTCATATCCATTTTTTTTATTGGCCGGTTCGAACCAAGGTAATTAAATACAGTTTTTTAATGATCCGATACCTTTTGCTTGCTTTGTCGGTTCGGATTTAAAGAAATCGCAGAAGAAAATTTAAAAAGGACTCTTTTGCTTAGCTCATAAGGACTAAAAACGAGAATATCGAATTTTCTTCTGCCGATTAGTCCAAACCATAGTGGTCTGAAAGTCACCAGGGCTATCACGGAAACATACTAATACGTCAATGGCATAATTATATGTCAAAAAAGTCCAGGGTCAGATTCAGTATGTGCTTTGGACTTTACCTTTATCTTAAGACTAAGTCAACTCATACTAGCGAAGAGTCGAAGCGCATCGAAGCGTCATCAATCTGAAACTTAATACAGCAAATTCACCCTCATATCAACTACGTAGTGTACATATTCCTTTTTGCACAATCAATCAGCATTGGTCGCGCTCAGACGCGAGAATTTGACATGAGACTCTCTATGGTAGGAATATTAAAGAATATAAACTTGCATTACCTGGAACTTGACAAGGACCTTATGACCTTTAAGCTGTATGGGCCAACATCTTTTGTCCTTCCCTAAAAAGAAAAGAACTAAACTTTTGAAAAAAGAACCTACGAATGCACGAGTATGTTACCCGACTGCGGCGAAACCAAAAGAAGGGTATGTATGTTTACGTCTGATTCGTTGGAGCGAAAACGATTCTCTCGCCTGCCATACGAGTAAAATTTACCTTATTTTGCCGCTTGTGACTGCAGTAAATTTTTATTGAACCTTTGCAAAAAACTGCTAACAGATTAATATTGCTTATAAAAACTCACTAAAAGTTGTATAAATCTTCTGACGCGTAGAAAAATTTAAAGAACTCACGGTAGATCCTCTGGTAGCTGCTAGCTACTAGATTCCTCGCCTTAGTTTCAAGCGAAAATTTTAAAGATCTTGACAACAGCGCCATCTATCGGGTAATATTTTTCAACTGTATTTCATTGAATTAGGTTGAGTGTTTTTTGAGATTTTTTGAGACAGTTTTTAGCGAGGGTATTGATAAGCAGGAAAACACAGTTCCAATAGTCTTTGGATTAAACGATTGAAGTGGGTTTAATTTCAGTTTTGACCTTTTAGATATCTATTTAAAGTTATATAACCTAGTTTCCTAAGCACAGTGGGACGAATTGCCCCGGTATGTTGTAGACTATAAATGAAAAACACATTACATTTATTAAAAATCCAGCTATATTTCGATAAAATGTATGATTAAAAATCTTTTTGTCCTCTACAAAAAGCTAGCTATATAAAAACATAACGTCCATGAACTCGTAGATGGAATAATAAAACAAAAAAAGCAAAAGAAATAGTAAGTCACATAAGAAATAAAATAAAAAATAAAATGAAATAACATGCTAGCTGGCTTCCCCGTTCCCCCACACACATACATACGTTCAATTTATAATATTGTTTTCCTTAGGATGTATTTTTTCACTAGTGTGGGGTGGGTGGGGCCCCCTTTCGCCCCCTAAGAGGGGGGCCCCCAGTTATTATTAAAGACATACTCACACATTCTTGGCGAAAACCTCGTATGATTAGATTAATATATATGCTGTTTCTGTTATATGGGGACTTAGCTTTAATGTACCTACATTGTCAAAAGTGATTTTACATTTATTTTAAATCGGCAAAGAGTGAGCGTTGCTATGAGACGACTCACGTACAGTGTTGTCAAGACTCGCTTGGAAACATTTTCAACTTTCAAATAAAAAGGGGTTTGGAACGCACGCTTGTATTTTCGCGGATTTTTGGCTTCGCTTTATTTCCTTTTTTTTGTAATGCCCTTTAGATTACTATATTGATTTTAACTAAGAGGCTTACATCCGGTTTCTGAACTGATAAATTTGAGGATTGGAACGTCAAAGTCAATTTTTGCTTAAATCTAGTGTCAGGTTCAAATTGACACGTTCTCTACTCAAAATCTTAATTTAAATATCATGTGCATAACATGTCTTATGACAAAATTACCTATGAAGAATTACTGAACCGAAAAAAAATCTAAATTAATTAAAAGTAAAATTTTTGGCCCAGCCCCCGCCGACTTTCTGTAGAAACGAAAATCTGCCCGATTTTTCCTAGTGTTATTTACTGATTTCTATACCGAATTTCTTTCGAGGTATTTAAAATCAGTACGTTCCATTCTTCACCTACAAAAATCGGTCGCCGACTGTCGGTTGTGAGCTTATTTTTATAATTTTCAACTCAGTAGTTAAACTCATTGGATCATCTATTTATATTTAAAACAGTAATGTGGTAACCTACTTATTCATATTTGTTAAAAAAAACAATAACTTGTATTGAACATTTAATTTGATTTCTTTACAATGAAAGAAACTTCATTTCAAAAATATATTTATTTTCTTCTAGCTAAGTTATAAATAGTGCTGCTCGAATCACGGTCCAACCCTATTGTATTGACCTCAACATTCACCGGTATTTGGTTTGTACAAGACCTTTTTACCGGTAGTTTCCGAATTCTGTAATCTTTAAAAGTATTTGTAAAAGAGCTTTATGGGGTTTAAAATTGATTATAAGTATTGTAGCTTTTTTAATCTCATTGGTTTTAAATTTTCTACAATTTTTACAATTTAATAACGAAAACAGAAATCAAAAACAAGCGTTAAAAAATTGTCGACTTGAAAAACAACAGAAATCAAAGAAACCGTATTTTCGAATACTTTTTATATACTGTAAACGTATTTGTAATGAACCGTTAAACCAAACTAAATTACCGGTTTTACGGAAAAAGCACTTCACTATTATGCAACTGTCATAAATGTCACGTAACATCCATTGTGTATGTCATATATCGACATATATGACACGCTGGGTACTACCGGTTGGTATGACCGTGTGCCGCTTTTATATGTACGTATATCTAATTTATCATGTCGTGAGACGGTTCGGGTATCGATTTAACGTCGAAATATAAGTATATTTTTTATTTTTATCACACCGCACTGCGCCATTTTAAAGATAAAACCGGTGTAGATAAGGAAAATTAAAAATATATCAAAATTTGTTGCCATCGATCCGGCTTATCGAAAAACTGTGTGGTATCAGCCTTATGGTGTCGAAAAAAACTTCTAGAATCAATAAAATGAACGACCGACTTTATAATCTTATCTATATGTACACTATATATTTAGGTATATTTTATATGTTACAGTTAATCCGGCCCCTGTTTGTCCGGAAAATTAATTTTACGTTTTTTTCATTTTGAAAATGTAAATCTAGTGGACAGTGAGCAGTTATTAAAAATTGGTAAAATAAGTTTTTTTCAGTTTATAAAAGGAACCTTATGTCAAAAACCTATAGCTTTTATTAACTTTATATCCAAAGTAACAAGCCAAAGCAATCTAAAGTACATTTCAACGACAAGGCCGCCATTCCAGTGGAAATTATAAAAAATCATTCAAATTGTAACTATTAAATGAGTTTTTATTTATGTAGGAATCATCACTCGTCAGTAAATATTCCTGTTATAATGCAGAAAACAATAACTTCCTTGAAAATTTCAAAACATTCTGTGTTTACATTAATAAAATTATTCAGCATGGCAACTCAATTTTAAAAGTATGCTGTTGGTCAACCCCAATTTTAAAAATTTGTTTTCAACTGTCAATAATTTTAAAAGGAATCCATCAGGCCGCACCTGGCGCGGGGGCGCGGGTTTGATACCCGCCCCGAAATGATTGAAAATAAATACACGGGTGACATGATCGACGAATAAAACGTGTATGGAGAGGAAACGATTGACATTTTTATATCTATTCAATCTTAATTCAAAATGCCAGTTATATTAATCAATGTTTTGACTAAAAGGTTTAAATAAGAGAAACAACTTGGCTTTATTCGCGATTACACTTTGTTGAAAAAGTAAAACAGGATTAAGGTTCAAAGACAGTGTTCTTATTTGAAAAAATACAGAAAGCGTAATCGCTTGCCCTAAAAACTGGCCAGTAATAAACCACTGACATTTAGTAATTCATATTTCTACTCCACAGTTCCCGCGCCGCGGCGGCGCCCGCATGTCATTTCGCGCCATTATAAAATGCCGGCCGATTATAGCCTTTATTTTTATTTTATTTGCCATCCCCCTCCCCCCTAACACCCACCACCCTACACCCCCGCGGCCGATATTTCAAACTTAACGACAGCATAAAAATATAGGCTCTTGCCTAAAAATACGCGTAAAATGAATATTCAAAATTGAAGACGAATTTATAATCAAGTTTTTAATCATCGTTTTTAGGTTAGATTGGCAGAAGCGACTGATCAATACATCAATAGAGTTAGCTTTTGTTATTACTATTGATTTATTGGAAAAAAAATACAAATTTTGCTAGAACAGGATATGATAACTAAACGAATCGACTCGAAGGTTCTTTTTAATTTAGATGTGAGATTACAAAAATTAGTTTCAACGAACTTGTATATATCTTCATATTTACACATTTTTATTTAAAAATTTGCAACGTAATGCTCTACTTTTTAATGACGAAATTTCTTTACGAAATAAACATTGAGCTCGAAAACTTTACGAAAAAATCTTCAAGAATTTTTTAATCTGGTAAACTTTTGAGATTTAAAAAAGTTATAAATTAAAAATAACAATTTTACAAAGCAATTGACGTCGGCCCTGGGAAGTAATTAAACTTGTTTTAAAAACTTTTT
Source organism: Choreutis nemorana (assembly GCA_949316135.1). Classification (NCBI taxonomy): domain Eukaryota; kingdom Metazoa; phylum Arthropoda; class Insecta; order Lepidoptera; family Choreutidae; genus Choreutis; species Choreutis nemorana. The sequence continues at coordinate 5,852,126 of OX438621.1, read as the reverse complement.
AAAAGTTCACTTTTTTTTTTTCAAAAAGAACTTTTCACTTTCATCGCATAACAACATCTTAATGAAAATGCTTTCGGCAACCGACATTTTTCAGGGCGGAATTCAAATTTTTATTTATTACGGATTCTAAACTTTCTTCATTCATGTAAGGTTTTTGCGTTTTGTTTTTGTTTTTTCATAAAAATATCTTTTGTTTTCAATGTAGACCTGATTTGTTTGCGCACATAACATGTTTTTTTTTATATTGCTTCCTTGAAATGTAGAAAAAATGCTATAACGGAAGATTGGAATCACGACACTAAACATTATGAGGGAAATGTATGTGAAAATATTTCAAATTAAAAAGCACCTGAAGTAAATGTACAAGTTCTAGATTTTCTAAAACTGTATGGACAAAAATTTTATCTAGATTTTTAAACCTGGAAGTACGGTTAAGAATTTTTATCAAGATTCGGCTGCGTAATACCACTTAGAGAGAAAATAAATAGTTAACATTCCCGTACCTAGAATTTGTTTTAATGTTTGTTTTATAGTTAGAAAAAACTCAATAATTAAATAATTTTATTATAAACAATTGCCCTGTTCTATTCTCATTTTTAATTCACTATTCAACACATTTTTAATTTCACTATTCATAAAATTAATTTACGAATCATAATTTTTGTTAGAAAGAGATGTAATATTTGTCGGCAAGATAAGATTGATAATTAAAAACGTGTGTGTTGGAAAGGGACAGCTGTATATTTCAAGGGCCGGCAGTTCGATAGTGTTTCCAAAAATTCGGAAAGCATTGTGCATTGTTTGCTTTTAGGGTAGGTTTACATGACTTAAATCGATACAACGAATAATATTAACAAAATCTTAGAGTTTTAATACAATGATAACGAATTTTTACTTCAGACATGAATTATGCTATGATAATAAATCATAGAAAAATTTAAAAGACTAAAGTTATCTATAAACAATTTACAAATAAAAATACAATCTAGATTAGGATACATCTATGGTTAGGTCGCTTAAAAACTCTTTGCGGACCTAGCCGCGAAAAAAAATGGTAAATGTAAAATTGTGTCGATGTGTGTGTTTGTTATTCAATTAATTAGTTGTGCCTATTGTATGAAACTCAGCACACAGATACACTAAATATACTTTTACTACAAAAAAGCCTGTTTCTGAGTATAACAAGAATAAATTTATAACAAAAACATTACATATTTCGGGTTACATATTAAAATTAACAGTGTCACATAAAAACATTGCTACAGTATGGAATGTGCACTGTGAACCAACCCTAAACTCTAATGCACCGACCCTACCGAAAATCGAATAGGGGTGGTAGAGTGGGGCTCATTTTTGCCATTTTCTACAAAAAAAAAAATACATTCAACATCATTCATTTTTACCTAAAATACAGCAGTTTGTAACGCGCACTCACTCGTGACACGTGATTTTCGGAATTTCAAGAAAAAAAATATTTGACGTTTCTTTTTTGTAAAACAGTGTCTTGTGATAATGATGCTGAGGACTTGTTGATGTGTTTTTTAACTGTGATGAAGGACGCCATAGATCTTAGGATAGGAAATATTAGGTATTATTATTATTTATTTTTCTAATTAGAATCTTTTAACAATTAAAAAATATTACTAACCAGTTTAAAAATATATAAAAAATTGAAAAGACAACGGAAAATTAAATGAGGTTAACAAGTCATTAAAATCTTCTTCTTTGACCAGACAATCTTTCATCCACTATTTTTCCACCTTTTGGTTGATGTTCTTTGAACTCTTTCTTAGCTGACGTCTTCTACCTGGAAACCTTCCTGGAAAATTTTACCTTCAGCCATCAGATCAGCTCTTTCATCTCTCTTTCTTCAGCTTCCTTGACTTACTTAGTTTTAGTTATGCGTTGATAACTTGACAGCAATTTCTAGAACTAACCTCTGAAAACAAAACAATGTGATACTATCTGTCGACTTTAATTAATGAAAAAAAAAGCGCCTCCTTAAGAAAATTATCCTTGGAAACCATAAAATAATTAACGTTTGATGTAATGCTAATAAAGATTCAAAATACGTTTAAGTATTCACACATTAACAAAACAGGAAAACAAGACAACATACATTGCTTTAACAGTTCTCAGTAAAGGGAATCACAGACGAAACCGCGGTCGGATAAATGTGAAAATTATAATTTAATTCTGTAAAAGCTTTGGTAAATATCCATTCAATAATAGCGGTTGAAGAACAAGTCACGCACTGTTCGGTCCGAACAAACATCAATATTAATCCGGGCAACATCGCGGGACACACCTGTATTGGCAATGGCCTATTTAAAAACTTTAATATTATAATAAGATTGATTGATCAATCTATTTTTCTTTTTGCTTGCGTCCGGTTTTATCCGGTTCGGTGCTGCGTGAAGCAGTCTAAATGCTGCCTAAATAGCTAATAATAAGATCTATCTTCTAATACCTGTTTGGCGAGAAACCGAATGGTGACGGAGCATACATGAAAATACTTATTTTGGTTGCAATTTAAGCACAATATATATGCACTATATATAGCACTATAATTATTATGGTTGGTTTTGGTGGCTAGCTTTTACAAATGCAATGGGAATAGAATCGTGGCTTGTTTTTGTAATTGTCGTGTCAAATTCAGAAGAAAATTATTAATTTTTAAGAATTGATGTAATGTTCGAATCTTCCTTTGTCATTGTTACATGCGTCGGTATATTTTTGTTTTGTTTTGAAAATGATATTTGCCCCATTCCTGTCAAATATGATTTGGATAGATTTTCTACTAAACAATTAATTGCTCGTACTAAACTATGAAATCATCTCCCTAACCAATCTAACAATACCTTTGTTAATAATATTGAATCTACTTGCATAAATTGACTAAGGATTTTGTATTGTAATTCCAGATGCGGCGGTGACGCGATGTCGGTGGCGCCGGCGGTCAAGCGCGAGTTGGAGCTGGAGAGCGGCGGCGGCAGCCCGGGGCGCAAGCGGCGCAAGCAGGCCGCCCCAACACGCGCGCCGCCGCAGCCTCTACCACCCTCACCGCTCGACCTGCACTCCAAGATGGCCGACATCTACAAGAGCGCGCTCTCCTTCGGCGAACTAACGCTCCCAGCCTTCGACCCTCTCGCCGCCTTCCGGCTGCTCCAGAGGCACGAGCCGCCCAGAATCTTTAATCCTGAAGCCTACTGCGACCTCTGCTGCAAGGAGTTCTGCAACAAATATTTCCTGAAAACCCATCGCGCCAATAAGCACGGCATTTATGATGGCGGCGAACCGCAACCCGCCGCTCCGCCGCAGCTGCAGCCGTCACCCCCAAGACGATCTTCTGATGAAGACTCGTTGGGGACACCTCGACGGCTCACTCCAGACTCGGCGAGGCGCGCCAGGGATGCTGGCTTCCAACCTGACGTCTTGCGAAGGCTCGGTGTAGTGAATCCTGAGGCTTTCTGCGAGATTTGCTGCAAGGAGTACTGCAATAAATATTTTCTACGCACTCATCGAGAACGAAGGCACGGAGTTCCAGTCCATCGATCGCCAATTCAGGATCAATCCCCGTCATCAGCGACTCCACCGGCTCTAGCAATGGGGACTCCCCTAGGCACTCCGCTAGCGACTCCTCTGACCACGCCACCGGCTCTACCGGTCCCACCTCCCGACACTCCACCGCGGTCGCTATCACTGCCTCCGCCTCTCGACAATATGGATGCCACTGAGGTGAAACGAGAGTGCGAGGATGATTTCGAAACCGCTTTCCGTGATGGTCAGACGAGCCCGTTAAACTTAATAGTCGAAGAACGAGGCATAGCATCCCCTGGATCTGCTAGTGAGGAATTACAAAAGCTGCAGACGATGATATCGCAGCTGAACGAGCTCGCAGCAGAAAGGTTAGTTGAAGAACCGGACCACGTGCCTCGCCCACCTTCGTCTTCTCCACCGCCTTCAGATGATCGGCGTGCCTCCTCCTCCGGATCAAGCTTTTGTGAAATATGCAACAAGGAGCTCTGCAACAAGTACTTCATGAGAACCCACATGCAGCGAATGCACGGTATCTCGCTCGAGAGTGGAACTCAACTGGGTGGAGTCACGTGTGATATCTGCCATAAAGAACTATGCAGTAAGTACTTTCTGCGCGTACATAAACACAACACGCACGGCATACCTGCACCGCCAGCGCCAACCACTGCGCCTGCTGAGCCCTGCCCATTATGCGCGAGACGTTTCCGTGGACCTCGGGCCCTGCGCGCACATCTGCTAGCGGAACACGCTCCACCTGCTAGACCACCACCCCCAGCTCCGCGGCCTATTGACTTACTCGCAAGGGACAAGCCATACTCTTGTTCGTACTGCCCCTTTACTACCGATGTTCTCGCGTTTCTATTTGCACACGAGCGTGCTCACGCGCAGCAACACGTAGAGTCAGTGGAGACTGGTAGCGGTAGTGGCGGCATTGAGGCGGAATGTCCCAGTGGAGTCGAAGTAGAGAGCAGTGCGGAGATGGGCGAGGCTGACGAGAGCGAGTCAGAGGGTGCGCAATACTCGTGCTCACGCTGTGAGTTCCGCGCCGAGGGGTTTACGGCGTTGGAGGCGCACGTGCGTGCAGCGCACGGTGGCGCGGGTGCGTTGTTAGCGGTGCCACGCGCTCCACACGCGCCGCTGACGATGCAGCCGTTCGTGGTGGAGGAGGCGGGCGGCGCGCTGAGCCTAGTGCCGGCGCTGGTATTCCTGCCAGTACGGCGTCGAGCCACGCGCCGCGCCACCGTGACGCTGACGCTGACGCCGGCCTAGCCGCGCCCGGCGCCCGGCGCTGACAACACGCGCCGCTGATCTGTAAGCGCGTGCTCGCGGCCGAGGGACTACAAAGCCGCGTGCACGCGCCGACGATCGCTGAACTTTACTGACTACATTTAAAGCTGTGTGCCTTCAAGCGATTGCTGAAAATATTATGAGATGTAATTGTAATCGGAGAAGCTGTCCGCGGCCGCCCGCTCGAGCGCCACATCGCGCGGCGGCCTCCGGCCTTTTTTTGACAGAGTCTAACTTCATATATTGAAAATTATATTTAACGGGTGATATATGAAACGTTGCCGCTTATATATTTAATTATTTATTATTATCTCCTCGATGTTCCGTTGGTTTGATCCGAGACGAGTTTTAGAAACGTTAATTTCGATCGGGAGAAGAAATACACCCCTAGTCGTAATGATTATTTTAATGTATTTATCGGTGAGTACGTACTGACGATAGCGTAGTACCGGTGTGATGTTGATCACTGAGCGGACGCCCCGCGCAGACGTCGGCCGCGGCAGACGGCGCGCGCTGGCGGGCGGGAGCGACACGTCTCACCCCAGTACGAACCACCACACGACGTGATTGCAATTGTACTACGACTAACCGCTCTACCTCACAAACCTAGCTTTTAAATTAGCTGTTATTGTATAAATTATATTTTGGAGTTACACAAAGTACAAACTATGTAGGTACAAGGTGAATAAGCCCGCCGCGGACTGAGTCGCGCGCTATGTTAGCTACTTCATTACTATTTATTGTTGTCTAAGAGTGACTTAAAGCACAAAGATACGTACTATGGGCAGTGATCAACATTAAACGTAATTTTAGTATTAAATTTGACTAGATATGTGGTCGTGGTTGCTCGGTCATGCGGTTTTTGTTGTGTAACACACCAATAATACGGGTAATTGTTTTTTGGGCGGGCATGGGCTGAGCTCTGTCGCGCCCTCTATCGTTCGACCGGGCTACATTTACTTATTTGTATTGTAATCAATAAAGAAATGTGTTACTGCTGGCAACGCGTCACGCCCGCACCTCACGCGGTAATAAATACCTCATCTGAAACTTTTTCTATAAAATTTATTAAACAATACATATAGCGATAACTTCACTTAGAATCTTAAGGTGTGTAGAAAATTCCGTCTTATAACACCACAATTAAAGACTGAAATGAAATACTTTAAGACCCTTCCTCGTGAGGTACGATTGTGACGCGAGTCGCCGCCGAATATTATTATCTTGAGGTGTCAAGACTCTTTGGATGAGGTAACAGATTTGTTTAAATTAATTCATTACTTGGTAGATCAGTGTGGAGGTTAGCTTGTACAAACCATGCAGCTTCTAAAAAAAGTTCCTATGTATGTACGTAAGATGTAATTTATAGTAAAACTAGAGGCGCGCGTGTAACGGCTTTGGAGTGGACTTCTTGCGGGACCCTGGTGATATAAATGACGAGAATCAGGGTTCAGCTAACGAAACAAACCTTTCAAATGATGCAGACATTCATTTTGAAGATGCAAGTTGAACGGGGTACGATCGTGACGAAATTCTAGAGTTCCTAAAAAAACTTCCTTATTGAATTGTTGTAGGTCATAATTATTTTGTGTTTGTCGCGATATCGTTTTTAGAATAACTGTCATGTCACTGCCGTGGTGTGGATGAAGTGTCATGTTTTAAAATTAATTGTCCAAACTTCCCACTAGTCTTCCTGTGACAGCCAAATTCCGGATCCGCTTGGAAGCCGAGACGCGCGCGCGCAATACAACAAATTATATTAATAACGTTTTAAATAATAAACAAATTAATAAAATGTACGCGTGGTGCCGATCTTGGAGTTGGTGTCCAATTTCACTGTTACGGAGAGCATTTTTAGTACCATTGTTAGGGAGAGATGCTGAGCAGATTTTTACTATTTTATGAACTTGGATGTCTACGAAAGATCGCTATCATTGGATGTAGTGAATATGTAAAACGTTGTTTTGAGAATGAGTTAACTAAACGCGGTGTACCTTGAGTGGACGACCAATGGTAGGTTTAAAATCAATAGTACAAAAAATTTCACCGATTCTAGCAATGTATTCGGCGATCGGTGGAACTATGTAAGACAGTACAAATTATTGATAAGTATAGCTTGAAATATTTACAGATGATGGCTTAAATAAACTAGTTCACTCGGGTACGATGCTAATAAACTGTCATTCGCGGTCGCACGACTTTTGTCTTGTTTGAATTTAAAAAGAAACAGGTAATTTGCAGTTGCTACCTTATTCTTTCTGGACGTATTTCTAAACGATAGGTTCGATCTACCTTTGTTATTTCTTAGGATTACATTCTCTGTAATAAATTTAATTTATACCTTACAATTACAATTTAATTCGAATATGTTGTGCTATTCTTTTACCATGTTATAATGTATTTTTAAAGCCGCAAACCTGAATGTAAATTATTTTTAAAGATTCCAAAATTCAGAGTTAAATTGAAATAGGTATGCAATTTGTTTATTATAATGAATTGTGTGTGTACTTAATTATATGCTGTTTATTTAATATTTTAGTTTTAGCAAAACATAAGGTAAAATGTACGCAAACTGTGAAAACATTTAAATAATTTTAGTTTTTATAATTTTTAGACAAAAAAAACATTTCTAGTCGTTGACACCATTTTTAGTTTATAACTGTATAATAAATAAAGAATATTTGAAAATGTGCGACTGTATCCAAAGGAGATTTTTTTAAATTTTGAATTTAGTAAACTTATTTCTAGTCAAATTATTTTTAATTTGCCAAGTGAGAGTCGGTCAGAGAACACCATAAAAGCATTGTTATAGGAGTAAACATCTGAAAATTATAAAATATATTTATATTTCTAATAAATTAACTGACTTTCATGTGGTAGCCATATTTTTAGTACAGTACATTATTATTAAAAGAATTATATTCTGGCTTAGGTGAAAGCCGAAATAAGCTGAAGCAACCTTTAGCATTTTCTTATTTTTTTAAAAAATATTTTTCATTACTTCCGGCCAGTGTGAAATATTACAATGTAAGTGGCCATTGTCTTTTCAGTACGTTTTCTTTTACACTTTTTAATATATTTTTCGTATAATGAAAACATACTTATGAAGAAAGTTAAATAAATTTTGTTTTTGTATGAAAGGGAATGCTAATCGTTGCTTTCAGTTGGTATATGTTCCTAGATCCGTCTGTTTGTTATGTATTTGTTTTCGATTAATTACTACGAAGCATTTCTACCGTATTCAATAAATTAAATATACAACAAATTTTATGGTTTTTTTTACCTTGCAAGACTAGCCGAATTCATCATGCTTTTATTTCTGCAAGCTTTGTGTATGTGATTTTGCCAAATCTACTTGAGAGCTAAAATTTTTGAATAGCGACTACAGCCTTCGGAAAGTTTTTACTAACCCAAAAATAAAAGTGAAAATCATATTCTGAAGAAAAAAAAATCCTATAGTTTATTATATTGTCAGATGTATTTAAGTATGTTCGATAAAAAAATTAAAGCTTATTTTGGGTACCTTTGCGAAATTATGAATTCGTTTCTATTGTTTTGTATTATGTGTGACTTTCTAGGGAGAGAGATAATATCTATGGTTTTGGTGACTATAGTGAGAAATTGCCGCTGAATCTTATAAATTCCAACCATAGTCATCAATGCTGAGCATAGGTAGGTAATGTATGACAATTTATGATATGAGAAACGTTGTCTAAAATTTTCTCAGGTAACTAATATGTATCGAATTGACGAAAATTTATTTTATTCTATTAATTTATGACTGTGTAATATTACATTTATATTATTCTATTAATTAATGACTGTGTAATATTACATTTATATTATTCTATTAATTAATGACTGTGTAATATTACATTTTAAGTACTGAAACATAAAAATCTTCTCTTTTTCTAACAACTTGCATTTTTAGATCTTGCAACAGCTTTTCTTATAGACACAGTTTGATCTGAACTGAGACTGGGGATCCAGAACCTCAGGTCTGACCTGTTTTAGGCTCCAGATGTAGCAATCGTTTATTGTGGGGACCGTTAAAATTAATATTCCTATTACTAACGCAAGATTTGTCATCTTAAAAAATCTACGCATATAAGTTACGTAGATTTCAATAATACCATTTCAGTTGGTATTCGTTTAGTTACAAAAACAGAATGAACATTCAACCCTACCGATAATTCTATAAAATTATCAATAAATAAACCACACGCAATTCCCACCCTCAAGTTAAATAAAAAATAACATCGAAAATAGTCTTAATTAAAGATTATGTCCGCGTCAACTGTCGGCTTTGGATTATCAATGAAAAAAAAAAACGGAGGGAAATGTAAAAAACTACTTTTTATAGAAAAAACACGGTTTTTGATCAAAAAGCGACATCCATTAAAAATCGCGCGCGCGGTGCCATTGTCGCAGCATCTGTCAATTGTATTTAAAAGGGGGGACGTTGGAGAAATTGTTGAAAAATGGGTTAAATGTTGAAAAAATTGGCAAAACATTGAAATAGACACGAGGGTTGAGGGTTAAAACCCGTGGAATGTCAACAGGCGTTCAGTTAACCCGCCAGGGGTGAGACACGCTTCGTTTGTAAACTTATTTTATTGACATCGATGTGTTTGAAGCAATAAACGTCTTTATATTACACATACATCTACATATTACATAAATTTCCTTAGTGTTAAAAATAACTTGACGCAGGCTTTTTTTTAAAAATTTAACACACACAAACAGCATACAAAACAGTTTAATCAATATAATTTATTGATCATTATTTGTGTTTGCGACAAGTTTTATCAATTAATGTACTATTGTATCATAGTCTGTTTCATAAATTATTTGATGAATTAATTATTAACGGTCGCGTTCTGTCATGATTTTTACAAAACCTGAAACACAGGATCATTCTAGCTCAGTGACATGTATTTTTAAATATGGTTACTTCTAATTTTGTTGTTAAATAAAACTGTAAGCAGTTAACAATAATAATTTCTGTACTTTACTGATTTAAGTTTTGACTTTTTACTAAGTAATTTTATTTTTGTATGGACTATTTCAGGTGGCGGTTCCACGGGTATTTTAACTTCGACATCTTTCGATTGGCGAGTGAATATATATTAAATATTATTAAACTCACTCACACTCGCCAATCGAAATTATTACTAAATTATTATTATCGATTTTTCAATGAATTGTTTAGTTCGAGAAATCGATTAGTGAAAGTTAAATATAAATTTAAATTGTGAATTAAGTAATCTGTAAATCATACAAAAGAAAGAGGATCAACTTATCACTAATCGATTTCTCGAATTAAACAATTCATTGAAAAATCGAAAATCGATAACTTGCGTAGGTAGGTACTGCTAAGTTCTTATGACTTATGGAAACTTGTGTTAAATAAACTTTGATACAAAACTATTAAAATAAATATAAATTTGAAGTATTATTATTTGTAAAATAACAACCACATTCAAACGTTGACATAAGTTTTGAACGAACAAAAACGTTATTAATTAAGTTCCCAATAAGATACAGGAACTGAAATACGAAGTGACGATTCAAAAATTTAATAAACATTATAAAACGAAACATCTTGTTAACACATTGCTAGTATTTATCCTTGTTTAGTCATTAAATGACGTCAATAGATCAGTTAGTGCGTGCCAAATGCTTTGTTTTAATTTTTGCTACTGATTGTCCACTTCCAGTTATTATGCATGTAGCTATTTTTTTTTGCCACAATTATCATAGGTTTCATGTAGAATCCATTTTTCAGTGGGAAAGTAACTTATTCTATCCATTTTTCTGTTTTTTATTTGAAAAATGTTAACAATTTTGGCATATTAACTCATACTTCTCGTTTAAATTCCATTGAAAAAGTGATTTAGTTTAGCTTAATTAAATTCGTGTAGTTAAGTAACACATATGAAGTCGAATTCGAGGTTCCAGACTATAAGAACGTTAGGTTTTTCCAGATAACATCAAATCACTTCATTTTCATTCTTACGGAAGACAAACGTAAAATAAGTCTTTCTATTTGTTAAAAAGTACAAAGCATGCAATCAATCACATTCTATTTTGCTGTTTCATACAAAGAGTGAAGCAAAAAAATTGTAAAAACTGTAATTTTGTGAAATCCGTTAAGCCATATAAAGAACCTTTAAATCAGTCATAAAAAAAAACTTTTATTATTTTTTAAACCCTTCCATTTAAACACGAGACAAGCGCGCGCCGCTTTTTGTTAAAAAAAAAACGCGATCCTACTGACCTACTTACATTAAACCCTAAAGTTTTTTTCCAAAAATCTGTAAAAAATCACCCCTAAAAAGCTTTCTGCGATATCGTAATTGAATTCAATCCTTTGGAAAAGGGTTCAATAAAACACCCGATATTAACTTTTTTTCTCTTCCGCCTGAGTCTTGCATTATTGTTGCGCGCCAAAATTACACGAAACGTCAAAATTTCGCGCCATTTACGGCCGCCATCTGCCGAGTTAGGAAAAAACTTTAAACACAATACAAACAAGGGTGTACCCGTGCAGGACATTAATTTTTAGGGGAAATCGTCATTTTTGTGTGTAAAATAGAAAAAAAAATGCATTTAAAGTATAACGAATAGTGATGTCCCCTTATTTTAATATTAATGTCCGATTTAAAAAGATTTCAAACAACTTTCATCCTAGTTTTAGAGGCTATAGCATTTTATTTTCTTTGGTTTCGACTTGGAAGCCACAGTTTTGATTTTTATTACTTTTCTAGTATAATTAATAGGAAACAGGGAAGCAAATTCTAATAAATTACACAGTTTGTCAAAAAGTTGATCGGACCATACAATTTTCTTCATCAACTTAATTAAATGCATGTTAAAATTGTATATAGGTACAGTCTGTGTTTACGAGGTAATCCACAAAAATCAGATTTCAAGATATTACATAGGATTTCAAGATATTTCGAATGGACTTCCAGACTGGCCATAGTCTTTGTAATTTTTTTTGTTGTAAAAAACCTAATATTAAAAAAATTTAATCGAATACACGACGAAGCCACGATCAAAAGCTAATAAAATATGTAACTCAAAGTAGGCAATCAAGCTGCATAACATCAGCAACACCAAAATGAAAACCAAAGCACCTCTTTTTATAAAAGAATTCTCATCACTTAATAAAACAAAAGTTAAATAAAACGCAATCTGGTTAAAAACAAAAGCATAAATAAATTTATTTACAAAAGAAAACAAAAAGCTATATAATCAAACATCGTAATACATATATTCTATTAAGAGTGTCGCTGCCAGAAGTAACGCTTTCTCTTCTTTTGTCAGATCTTTCTGGAACGCCACACCGAACCTTTGGAAAAAAATGAACTGAAAAACTAACGACAAAAAGCTTCCAATGAGAGATTAGGATCTACTCAATTTCTTGCATAGGCGAAAGGGGATGCTATTTTTCATGGCGAATCCACCGCTCTGTCCCACCGCTGCAACTCTTGTTAACCAGGATCAACAATGGCGTTCTTTGTAACGTATAATGCAGCTGTGCAATGAAGCACAGGCTACGTGCACGGCAATACTCTCGGCTGTATTGGAACCAGCAGTGATTTGAGTTAGATGAAACAGAAAGAAGTAACGAAAGACTTGAGACCTGGAAGTGCGACTTTGCAAAGAATAATAACTACATACACATACATACAATCACGCCGTAATCCCCCGAGAGAGGTTGTCAGAGATGTTACACACCGCATTTCGCATGTTGAGTCCCAGTGTGATTGGTTGCGAATCTGTCGCCACTATCCGGGCACAATGAGGAACATGGCAGCTACAAATTACGGCAACCCGACATTCCAACCCTCGACATGTCGGGTCGGATTTGTCGGTTAACCAAGGCATGTAACAAACTGAGCTACCACGTCCTCACAAAACCACACTTATAATTTAAAAGTTAATCTTTATGTCTGCCTGTCTCTAATATTATTTTCACTTAGATTGGTGAACGGATTTATAGGAAATTTTGCAAGAAGATAAATAAATATATAATTCCTTAAGGAAGGTTACATTGTCAGAAGAAAAAGATGAAGCGTCGACTCTCGTGATGCATTATGAAAGAGGTCTCAGCAACTGCTTACCATCAGGCGGTCCGTATGTTTGTAAGCCACCTTAGTGGCATATTTCTTTGGGTGACATTTTGGAAAACCTATCACTTTTGACCTATTAGGTCAGTCTAGTATATAACCCTTAAACTGTCTGTGAATATCTACGTGTATTCCGCATCGTCGATAGGTGCTTGCCTATCAGTCACTGGGGAGTAGAACAGCGCGTGCATTACGCCCTGCCAGCGCTTGCAGGTCGCCCCCACGCTGGTACCGTCCACGCGCTGGATGTGGAACTTCACGTCGCGGAAGCAGCTCAACGTCACCAAAGGACCTGGTGGTCACCAACGCGGATTTATCAAAGAATCTTGGGACATTTTAGATTGCGTTACTCTCAATTTTAGACACAGATGAGCTTTTTTTTACTATGGTATGCACTTTTCTTCATAATCCGACTATTATGTATTATATAGAGTTAGTATGTGATAGGATCTTCAAAATTATGTATTTTTTTCCAATTTAAATATTTTATATTTTAGTGATAATATATATTTAGAATGGGTTTTTGAGTTATAGTAGGCCATATTTGTCTCAAAAGCAAACGTACGAATTGTATGTAGGCATAGCGAATTGCTTAAAATTAGGGCTTCCAATCCTGCAACCTGTTTTAAATCACTGTATCCGCGTGACCTAGCATATTCGATCCCGCAAAGAAATTTATATAAATAAACCACCGGTCCCGCATTCATCATCCCGGGATTGGAAGTATGGCACGGGATCCCGGAATACTACTTAAAATAGTAAAAAAAAACGAAGCATCAATGTAGCATCAATAACTTACCGGAGACCCAGAACACATCATCACCAACTTTGTTTTTGACTTTGTAAATGGGTTTGAGGTGTGTGTACTGCTGTTCCACTGTCCCCAAGAGCTGATCTGGTGGTGAGTAGACGTCCAGGTGTTGCAGGCTGCAGGGCAGGATCCTGGATGTGAGGGCATATGGCCTGTCTATCCTCATGACCTCCTGGCCTTGACCGTTGGTGACCTTCAGCGTGAGAGGCCGCAGCCCATAGCACACGTAACCTACCCACCACCTGGGCAAAACTTAGATCATCACACACAAAGTAAGTACCTTTTCCAATATTTCACATTGACTCTTTAAGTTTTGTTTTTTACTATTTTTTCGCTCAAGAATTAATTTGTAATATCCACAGCTCTAGACTTAATCTGTACGTCTATTTGGTTAAGGGGCACACCCGCCACTCTGTCCACCAAGATCCAAAGGACCAAGATCGTCAGTGGCATCCTTTGATCGAACAATCAACGAATAATGCAGCTGTGCAATGACAGGCTGTGCCCAGACACATTACCGGCTGTCTTGGTAGAAAGAAATCGGTTTCAGGCTTCCCTCACAACAATGCGGAGACAGCAATGGAAGCGGCCCAGAGGCCAAAAGCTAAAGGGATCTACGGTTAATCGGTTAAAATGCAAATGTTAAAGCAATCAGTGTTTTTGTACATCATGGGCAAACAAGGGGACGGTTCACCTGACGGAAAGTGACACCGCCGCCTATTAACACGACGATGCCCTTGATTTACGCCAAGAGCAATGCCACCAATGCATTGCCCATGTAGAGGTAAAGATGTTACACATGATTTTATATCAATGAACCTTCATACGTCCAATAATTGTGTAACAAACCGGCAATGTGACCTATTTTCTTCTTCCACAGTATACACCAGGTCTCTGTCAGGTGTCCTCACGAAGAACCGGTTCTTCTTCCCTCTGAGGAACAGCACGCCCTTCACTTGCAGCCTCTTGGTGATCAGCAGACGCTCCACAGAGTCTAGGTCTTGCAGGAGACTAGGTGATGATGATGGCGTTGATAGGCTAGCTGCCAGCTGTTCATAAAATAACTTGGCTTTGTTTGATTTCTAACTGCTTACTTCTCAAGTAATGCTTTGAAGATTGTAAATTTAAATAATAATAACCACAACACGACACGCACATTGACTCAGCCCAGCACTAAGATATAATCTTGTATCACAGGCACTAAGCAACGAAATGATATAAAGTACATAGACAAGAATACTACATCCGAGACCGGCAAGCGAAACAATGCGACTTTCAAACAACACAGAGTTCTGCCCCCAAAGTTAAATATAATGTTTGTAACATTATAATATTTATAGGAAAAATATTTTATGAATAGTTAAAAATATAATGGACTGTCAGAATGAACAATTAAATTTTTTTACAAATTTTACATGTTTCGTATATCAAAAAGCCATGTAAATTTAATGATTTAATGACTCTCATTATATACACACTTTTATTTACTTTTGTTTTTTTTTATGTATTGATCAGTTTCTCTTAAGCAATTTTCTCTCTCATTTTTTTTTTAATTACAACTATTTCATAAAATTATCTGACAAATCGTGTTGTCGTGTACTAATTTACAACTACCATTATAGAGTGCGCAATTGATTGAAAGAGATTGAAAAGATCAAATTATTAAATCAAATCAATATTAAACCTTGCAATATATAATCATATCCTGATTGTTACGGCCCTGACATCTTGTATTTAGAAACAAAATAATGAGGCACAGGTTATCCATCAATAATAATGACGTGGCTTTTGGCTCTATTCCTTACCTCCTCCGCGTCTGCGACTCCTGGCTGAACTTCCTCCGTGTTGTCTTCATGTTTGTCGACAACTGGAGCTTCGTCCAACGGCCCAGTCGGTATGGGACTGGCCTGGAACATATCTAACCAATATTGCTTCTAGTTCTCCAAATAAATACCTTAGTTCATACTTGAAATTATCGAATTTCCAAATAATTTTAAATTACGTTTTAAAAATAATTAATTTTGATTTTGGTGATTCGGTCGGATGTCAAAAACTTGTCCGTTTGAAGTTAAACTGTTAAAAACAATGTATGAAACATTACTCTTTGGATGTTCTTGAACCTTTTTAATGAATTAATAAAAATACTGTAACAACAATTTTTATCATATAAATACTCGTAGACTTAAAATAAGTGCTTTCAAATCGTCATTTTTTTATCTACCACCGGTTCGGAATGCCATCTACGGGGAAGAAGCCGGCGAGAAACCTCCGTAGTTGCTTTTTTCAAAAATTTACAATAGTTTTTCATTACATTTTGGAACATTTAAGTTTTCTTATTATTTCATCCAATTTAAAGCTACTATGACTACCTTTATATAAAGCTCATTACAATATGTAGTATTTTTAATACTCAGTGATTTAAAGTCTACTCAGGCTTTTATTTAAATGCATTTAATTTAATTGCATTTAAATAAACATAAGGCATGCAAAGAATTTAATCTACAGAACAATGTGATAAAAAAGTATCATGATAAAATATTGTGGCCATGTGAGCCAGTACACATTTTTCTTCCTGCTTCAATCTTCGAAAATTTGAATGGACATTTCTTTTCTGATAAAGTGTAAGGGCACCCCTTGCACCCCTTATCAGAAAAGTGCAAAGAAAAAATAACACATTCTTAGGTAAGAGGGTATTTATTTATTTTTGTTAGTAACATGTACAGATTTAAATCCACCTACCTGAACATAAAACTGGCGGCATCCATGGAAATGGACCTAAGTTTGAAAATCAATTGTTAAAGATACCTAATAGGGTTAAAAATTTAACTAAAATTTTATTTCAGAAAAATTCAACGTTACAATAAACTAAATAGAAACAATAAAAAGAGAAATATAAAAAACTGGAACAAAATTAAATTGTACAAAAGTGATGCATTGAGCGCGTGCTTGGGTCATTTTTTTCTCAAGTCTCTCCCCTAAAAATGCATTGAACACGATCTCCATGCAAATGGCGATTATTATTACAAATGGGGAACTTCATTTAAATTTTTATGAAAAAAAAAAACGGAAACTGTATCGCTTTTATCAATCCTATTCGATTTATTGTAGTCCATAGAACAATGCAAGTTAGTAGGGTGACCATGCGTACAGATTTAGGTGTACTATTGCACTTAGGTAATGAATGACACTGTTAGTTACAATTTTGTATTCTTTATTTGTGATATGCTATGCTCATGACAGAATTTGTATGAAAATTAAATTAAATATTTTTCGCTGACAAATAGTTTTGTTCTCAGGCGATGGGTATCTTATAATATTTTATAAAGTATGGGGTAGATATAGGTATTTAACTTTATTGTTAATATTCTATTGACTATGTTCATCGGGAATAATGTAGAATTCTAATTGTTTTCACCATTTCGATTTTTTCAAATCGGTCCAGTAATTTCGGAGCCTATTCAATTCAAACAAACAATCAAGTCTTTCCTCTTAATGATATTAGTGTAGATAATGATTTTCTACTGATTTTTTAACACAAGAGACCTTTGGACTGAACGAAAGACTTTCATTATAACGATGGCATAGTGGAACATTTAACACTTAAATAATTTGAATTTAATTTAAAATCGTCTATTTCATAAAATTAAATAAATATCTAAATTAATTATCCGTTAACAGCAAAGTGTATAAGTTCCACTTACATAAAGCCATGGTCGCCGCACGTGTTTAATGTCGCGCCAGTCGCACGCGCCGCCCCGATCCTGCATTTTATGCAAAAACGCAAATTTCGTTCGAAATTTGAAACGCTTCTTTGTGTTACGGAGGAGAATGAATAAAAATAATGGACGCGTTCTACGTTTAGGGGGGAAAGTGCATCTTTTTCATGATTTATGCGCAAAATTGTCCCAGTTTGCTAAATTAATGACAATTTTTATGCTTTCGACATTTTCGAATCAATCGTGCATTGCGCGTGGTCAAATAATTTATTGATTTGTATTCTATCTCCCTTATTTTAGCTGCGTTGTCGCGAAATGCATGATGCGTTTTATTCTTGGAACTATTGCATATACATTTGATTAAATTTGCTTAAATCTGTAGATGAAATGAGAGTCGAATATAATTTTTATAAATTTTTCATTTTATTTCATTTTGTACTTCAACAATATATCATTGTTTTTCTTAATCTCATACATGTAGTTTACGTAACTGATACAAACGTTGATTGTATTTATTTGTTTTCCTTACAATTACTCAAAAGTAACGGATTTTCATTAAAACACTATTATATATTATATACAGTTTTCAAGGCACTACACTTTTAATATCACTACATTTATATATATATATATATTTATATTTATGGCATATATTTTTGGAAGCACAGATTTTAACTTATGTATTAAATCCATTTTAACTTCAACAGTTTTTAGATTTTACACATAACATTAAATTAAATTTGTTCGAATTATACTTAAAAAAAAAATGAAAATATTTTACATTATATATGTTACTGTAAAAGAAAATAATTTTGAAAAAATTATATAGAATATTGCAGAAATATAATTTTGTATTAAAATTACAATAACATTGCTTATGTCATTAATTAACTGTAATAATTAAAACAAACGGATGAATTCATAACAAAACTTAATACATGAATAAATAGTGTTGCCACATAACCAGTGTTCACGTCAACAATTTTTTATTTTTTTACTAATTTTATTTACATTTCATAATATTATTATAGGAATTTGCATAGAACTACACTAAAAGCACCTTGTGATACAAAAATATTATATACAAGAAAAAAAAATCAATTAATAAATATTATATCAAAAATATATCTTTTCTCTATCACAAATTTCATATATTCACTATTTTATGGTAATTTTTAAAGTACCAGTTCGCTTATTTACTTTGATATATTTATATTCGTACATAAGGAATATGTTTTTGAATATAAAAATAGTAATACTACTGTCGGGTTCGGGGTTTAAAGCACCTTTATATCATTCAAATCAAAAATATATATTTATTATGTATTCACAAAAAAATACATAGGTTTATTGAAATAAATTACATACGCTAAGAGGTCAGTTTTTATTCAAATCTAAATCTATAAATTCAATATTGCTGTTTCTTTTTATTATCTTAACAAAATAACGTTGGAAACTGTTTTAATAAATTTGAATTCAAAACTTGCACTCCTCACTGCATATATAATAATGTTTGTATACATCATTTTTTTCTTATCAAAACGTTAATAAAATATCGGGAGATTTAATTATTAATTTAACAGTATTTTCATCAAAAAAAAATGCAAACTAGCGTGATATATATATTCACAAACATCATATTATAATATATATATATTCTAATTACATAATAACATTCATGTATGTATATATTTTGTAACAATTGAAGAATATCGTTTAAAAGTATGATAATGGCTGGTCAATTAAAAAAAATCCTAAATAAATATATATATATATTTAAAACTATATATTTTTGCTTCCAAAACATAATCTCCATTTAACAACAATAAGTCACGGCACAAAATAACTAAACGAAATAAAGTCTAAAAAAACTGGTAACAAATTATCACGAAAAATTGTCTAAATCTAGAAAAATATTTTTAAATAATTACTTAGTGGAGTCATTTTTTTTAAGAAAATGATTTTTTTTAATTTTAAAAATTAAAAAATGTGAATGAATTCTTTGGCGTGTCTAAATTGACTGGGACGTATAAGAATGAATTATAATCGTAATTTCATTAATTAAAAAATTAATTTATTGCGAGTGATATTTTGTAAAAATAAGTTATTTAAATTCATGTTTAAATCTTTCAAACACTATTTTTAAAATCAAATAGCATCTCCTTGTGTACCTGTAAATTCTTATTTAACTAGATAAATACAGGAGTTTCGATTTTTTCTTCTTCGATTTGACAGCCTTTGTCAAAAACAGGTGCATCATAGTAATGACGCTGGTAAAATTTTAATTAATTAATAATACAGTTCATTGCTTTATTTTGTAACAATATTTAATGGTACAACGGAGTCCCGCAGTATTAGTAATTACTATCCGGTAGTAGATGTTCTATAACGGTAACGCGCAGAACAGGTCGGTAGCTTTACTGCAATTTTGGTACCGAGTATTCCTAGTTGGTAGCCTGTACTAATTCGGTAGTGATCACTAGCTTGGCAGCTTTTTACAATCTGGTAGTTTTGGTACCGTTTGGTACCGTTTGGTAACAAGCATTTGTAATTGGTAGTTAAAAAGGCCGCTATATACTATAGTGTTTGGATTTGAATGTGATTGAAATATCAAATTGAGAAATGGCCACTTACTTGTGAATTGAACTGTCAGAGTTGAAAAATTAGGATCGGTCAGCCTTTTTAGCGTGTGGACCTAGTTCATAGTACCTATTTAATAGCGTCTATTCCTGTCTTGCAGTAACAGCCTGTCTGTTTACCATGAGTTCGTATAGTTTTCCTAACAGGTAACATAGATTACTCCAATGATTTTGTATGAGCAATCTTAATTCCTAATAAATCCGTTAGGGGCGCTTTACAAAGATTCATATAAATTTGTAACCGCAGTCGCAAGCGGCATTCGAAGGTAAAACTCGTGGTAGGCGGGACACTGATATGAAAAACGGTTACCGTTTAACGCTCGTTGCAACCCGGTGGTAGTTGTACGTGCTGAGCTGGCTGCCGGCTGCATCAGGCGAGGTCCATGTCGAAGCAATGCGCGTGGTGCGAGTGGTGCGCGTGCGGCGCGTGGTGCGCGCCCAGCACCAGCCCCGACACCAGCGCGTCCGATACTGCACGCACACAACCACCGTTATACATCATTTAATTACACACTACCCATACAATTTGACGACCTCAGTGGTGTAAACAGTGGGGGCAGGGTTAATTAAGAGAAAAACAGTTTCGCCTGCGGGTCTTAGATGTTGCATTCTTATCTATGTAGTAAATAAAATAAATAACCACATCACGACACACACATTGACTCAGCCCTGCACTAAGTATCGTAAGAACTTGTGTCGCAGGTGCTGAGCAACGATATGGTGTACGAGTATATACTAATTTAATAAGAATACAACGTCCAAGACAATGAGACAATGCGTCTTAATCCCAGTACCTAGAGTTTTAGTACAGGGCAAGCCGAGAGATACGTTATTGTAGTTTTTATTATTCGTTTAGATAAATGTCCTTGTTGCCCCATTACTCTTAAATACACACTTCATACTTCAGTTGTGGACTTGCTGGCGAGGACGAGATCAACTAACTTGCGAACATGACAGCAAAACCACAATTTCGGTGGCTTGAAAAAAGTCGTTTGGTTGTCTGAGCGAATGAAAATAAGGTTCAACTTAAATTACTATTCATTACGTTTAGTTTGCTTTGTGAGAAAATAAAATATAAGCTGTGGTGGTAAACGTTTTAATTATAGCAACAATTGTTTTTCGATAGCTGTATTTGAAAATTCGGATAGCCGATCTTAACCTTGTATTGCTCAGATATACATGGATACGATTAAGAGACGAAAACGCATGTTTTGTCAAAGGAGTCACCTGAGGAAAGGTATCTTCGAAACTGTTTTCAGTAACAAAATCCATTAATTCAAACAAATTACGATCTTTCAATACACAGGAAGAATATAAACAAATAGTATTTTTATGAGGAAAGTTTAAACATTTTACATTGTCCTCGCCAATCAAAACTTTTACACAATTAAGTCATCACAAGAGACTACTTTCTCTATTGCTTATACCATTGAAATAAATATTTACTATGCAAAAACACCGCACAAATAATTACCAAATTACTTCGCACTTTCGCTCGCTCAGTAAGTCAACAAACTGAAGTGAGAATGAACGGCAATATTTTGCATATTTTGCATTCACTCTATGGATTCATGTACAACTTCTTTATGCAAGCTTGCTTTATGTTGAGTACTAATTCCTATACGAAACAATTAATAGTTATCAATATCGCATTACGAGGTATTTTTAGGGCGTTTCAATAGGTCAGAAAGAGACAAAGACTCAAGCCGCGTCGCAAGCCAACGTGTGCAAGCGAAATGGCCTGAGCGATCCTCAGTTAGAAAAGTTCGGCGCGAAATTAGCGCTAATTTTGATTTGATAAGTAATGAATGAATGAGAGCGCGATCTTATCTAAGTGAGATAGGGCAAGCCGGGCTTTTGGGCTTGTATGACAGTACCGCCCCTAGTTAATACCATATCGTTGCTTAGTATCTGCGACACAGGATTTTTCAATCTTAGGGCTGAGTGTGGCAATGTGTATGTCGCGGTGTGATTATTATTATTTTTATACTACGTCGTATTGATTGATCAATCATTTGCTAGTTTTTTACTACCCTTTTAAGCATTAAATCACTGGGGTATATTAGCCAAAAAAGGTCCATATAGAAAGATATACCTGCGAAAGGTGGTACTAACCTAGACGTTAGTACCACCTTTCTTTCTATTTCTGGCATGATTTAATTGACTATATATCGGTTCGAAAGATTGGAGAGACAGTGTAATTACCGACACGAGAAGTATAACAACTTACAGTGACCTACATGGACACTACATTGACATTTAAATCAAAAACATCGTCGTGTCAATAGACGGCGGTACCATTTTCCATCAGGTAAACAATCTGCTCGTTTACCCGTGAGGTTGAATCTTACAGCAGAGCCAAATCAATATGTTTGTTGTAGATATTAAATATAAACTTATTTAGGTGTTATATTTACTTGAGTTATTAGTGTTGAACTGATGATGCGGTGCCAGTAAGTCTGCGGCGGCTGATACCACCTCGCTCAGGCACAGGTGGGACGTAGGAGACGAACATAGCATCGGATCACCTGTAGCCAAAGAAAAACATTGACTTATTTTACAATGTAAGTTCAGAAATAGATCTAATTCGATAGAATATTTTTTTAATTTTTGTCTGTTTCATTAATTACAAGATATATAGCTCTATCTTAAAAAATATATTATATATTTAATACAATATATATATTATATTATATATTTTTAATTATGTGTTACTAAATTGTATAGCCTCAAGGTGGAAATCGTGACAAAATAACGGAGTTACATTATTATCAATCTTAGTTTGGAAGTAAGGATAACAAAAGGAAAACTTTGTTAAAATAATGAGGCAAAATTTTAATATTAAGTATGTCTACCATTCTATTTCATGGTTTTTTTTACAGCACTGTTTGACCTAAGCTCGCGTTTTTTTAACATAATCCGTGCTTTATTGCACAGTTGTCTTCCGACTATAGTTTATAATTTCGCTAACAGATGGCATTGGTTAAGAAACTTACTTTAAAAGTTTTACCGTGTAAATATCAGTGATAATTAGATGCCTGTATACAAAAACACCATAAAATAAACGTTAATTTAAAACTTAAAAAATTACACGAATGGTTTTTTCATATTTAGTACTAAGTTGTTATTATGATGGTTGTTTAATCCTCAAAAGATGGCGCTTATGGTACACGCATAAGGAAACGTTGTCATTGTAGTTCGTAAACCTACTGACAGATGGCGGTACAGTGTAAGAGTTTTGTAATAAATGTGTTATTCATACTTTGAACTGTTTTCATATTTTTTTTCATCATAGAAATAAATGAGTAGTGTGTTTATGTCGCGACGTGCTATAAAATACACTTTTGGACGCATCTATTGGCCCAGCTTAGACTTTAGGTTTCGATGGCACCTACCTAAATATGATTGCTAGGTTGAACAAAAACTATTGATGCAGTTTTAAACCTGATACATTTTACCATCTTTTTCGATCGTTTTGTTTTAAATTTGAAAAACCAAAGAGAAAAATCACTCTTTCAAGAATTAAATTCAAGTAAACCAATAAAATCGAGTTTTTTTAGTATTAGATTGTTTGATATCAACGAACAGGCTCCCAATTAATTGTCTTTTGTTTTTTTTAAATTCTTTGTTCGAAATTCAAAAAAAGACTATTGAATTAAATTATGAATGTGCCAGGTTCAAAACTGCATAAAACCTTTTTGCTCGACCTAATATAAATTTTAAGCTAGGACCAAACGAAACTGAAAATGCAAGTTGGGCCAATAGATGTGTCAAGAAGTGTAGTATACAATACTCGTGATCTAAGAGATACATATTCGAAAAGTGCGACGCGAAGTTCCGCTTCGGACGCTAACTTCACATCGTGCAATGATCCAACAGTTAGGTCACACGTTTCGTAATATAGAGTATTATTGTAAGTTAAATGTTATGGTCCTATTACTTTTATTTATTTATTTATTATATTAGAATATAACAAGTTGCCTCCCTGCGCCAGCGTGTTTGCGGCAGTAGCAATAGCATCCTGCAGATGATATCAAATCGTCTTGACTGCCCGTTGCAACATAATTGGATTAAAATGTTAAATCTAGGTTATGAGAGGTTTTTTTTAAGATAATTTTCAATTTTAGTTCTTATTTTTATTTGATTTTGTGTAATTTTTATATTTTTATGAATTTATATTGCCTTATAAATATGCAATTGTTGTGTAATTAATGAAATATGTTATGAATTGATTTGAATTAAAATGTGTAGCATTAAGTTTAATGTATATGGATGACATGAATCTGAAATAAATAAATAATAATAATATCCTTTCTACTTCTACCGTGAAGTGGTTCACTGTGTATCGGTTCGAAGGATTGGTGGGCCGTGTGATTACCGGCACGAGAGGTATAACATCTTTACTTATACGTGGGCAACGTATTGGCGACGCTCTTGCCGTTCCAAACATCAAGAGCATCGTTGTGTCAATAGGCGGCGGTATCGTTATCCAACAGGGGAACCGTTTGCTTGTTCGCCCATGATTTTGTATAAAAATAAAGCCATCAAAACTTGAAAAATGAGATCCATGCAATACCAAGTCGATAAAATTATTCAGTCCCTTTTTAAGGGACTTTTATGTCTTAATTTATTACGTAATTAGCTAACCTAACAATATCTTATAGTGATATCAATATAAAAAAAACTTAATGTTTTAAATAAACAGAATGACTCGCTCGACTTGGTGACTGGCGTGATTTTTTATTTATTTACCAAAAACCATAAAAAATAAGAAATACAAGAAATAAAAAGCCTTTTTTTGCCTTAAGAAGTAAAAAGTTACAGGAAAAATAAGCTTGTCTTATGCCAATAAAGGTTTTTCATTATATAAAAATAAAATCAGAATTATGGTAATCCAAAAATAAAATCTTGATTTAAGGTTGAAATCTTAAATGATCTTAGATAAATATAAAGATATACGTATGTATACGTATACGTTACCTTGCACGGGGTTGTGCGAGTCGTCCTCCATGAGATCCTCTATCTGTGCTAGAGACAACGCGTCCTCACCGCACAGCAACGCCGGCGGAGGGGACATCCGCATCTGTTGTACATACATACATTACATTATATATTATACTCAACACTATTTATACGCTTTCACTTATTATAAAAATAAAACTAAATAAAATAACTGGACTTACTGTCCAATAAGCAGAAAAACTATTTAGTTAACAGGTAACTTTATTGTTAAAGTTCAAATTATTCCTAAAGTGGAATAGAATTTATTATGGTAATTACAATATGATTTTTTTTTTGTGGTAGATATTCCGACCATCCGGACTAAACGCTTCGATAGCTCCTTCATAATGCGTACTGCAAGGGTGTGGAATTCTTTGCCTGCCGATGTGTTCCCTGACCAATATAACTTGGGCCTCTTTAAGGCAAGAGTGAATAGGTTTCTCCTAGGCAGGCATGATCCACCTTAGACCTCATCGCCGCTTAACATCAGGCGGGCTTGGGGTCAAATGCCTGCCTGGTCATGTATAAAAAATAATAATAAAGATCTTAACAATAAAAATATAGTTCCACATGTTTTATCACATTATACAAAAACAAAGTCAAAACGTGTTTAGTATAAGTAGTCAATAGGTATTTCTGTCAGCTATTACATTTCTTTAATCTGAGCATTCAACTATTAAAAATCTAATAATAATAAACCAGTAAGTGGATCTGGCTTGTCCATTAGTTATCGTTAAAGTAATATGATGTAACTCACCGCTGGAGTAATTGTTATTTTGAGACGTCATTTTAACTAATTTTATGCTAACCGGACATTTGACGTTGGTCTCGTCTGACATTAGTATAGTTAAAGTTATCTTGGTGCGACTCTACCTTATTTATAAGATGGAGTGATTATTTTATGTATATTATTTATATAGCTTTGTATTATGTATCAAGTATTCATTCCTCTTTTACAAAATATCGTTACCACAGTTATTTTATAATTTCATTGTGTTTTTGTGTAATAAGCTACTTTTAGGCCCAAATTATTGTAATGTATTATTTCCCCGGATACAGGTTTCTAGTTTGGGAATCTCTGTGAAATGTTTTTGTAAAAATGTTTGTTTTAAATAAATAGAATAACATTAAAATTTTTAACTAACATTATAAAAGAAATGTTTTGGTTTGTCAAAACCTTACGTTAAATTTATAATTAGGAATAATTTAAAATAAAAATGTCAATAAATAAAAATGATGATGATGATGTATATCATCACCTACAATCAATAAAAATGATGATGATCATCAAACATAAACATGGTAATTGGTTATTCTAGACAATTATTTTTTAAATGTTATAGACAAGACAAGATTCCCGTAGTTTTTTGGACCATTTCAATTGCTGTCTCCGCTTCGCTGGGAGGGAAGTCTGAAATCGGTTTCTTACTACCTCCTATTTCTTTTGATTAAGTTCGTTGCGGGTCCCGCGTCAGCCGGTAGTGTGTCCGGGCACAGCCTGTGCGTCATTGCACAGCTGCATTATTAGTTGATTATTCTATTAATGGACGCCACTGTTGATCCTGGTGAACAGGAGTTGCAGTGGTGGGACAGAGTGACCCGAAAACGAGATTCGAGCATAATGTTATCACCTTGATCTCCTTGTGGTACTGGAAGTGTTCTGCGACGTGGTCCAAGCAGAGGTCCGGCTCGAGGCAGCCGAGCGACAGCGACGGGCGTAGCGGAGAACAAGAATCCAACTTCAACGACTCTGTGGAAAAATTACATTAAATGTGATGATAAGTCAGTTTAAAATATTTTAATTAAAAGCCCCATAGACCAAGAACGTTACAACCATTTTTTGCGCTGACATAAACTCATGCCGTAATCCCTCGAGAGGGGTTGGTAGAGTTGTTAAACACAGCATTTCGCATGTTAAAGTAGTGTCATTTTACAGTCAAGACATTTTGCATTTATTTTCTGTCCACTAACGACGACGCATGCGCAAAATATATTTTTTAAATTTGATAACTAATGATTTAAAACTTTAAACATCCTTGGTATCCATTTACCGTGTCACTTGTTTCTGATTATAATTTAAAATTATAAACCAAATTTAATTATTAACATTAATTTACAAAAAAAAATATAGATTTTTTAAAATCTGTACCTAAAGCATCAGGCGGTGATAGTACGTCTAACGTCGGCATGTCTCGCAGTAGGTCCGGTTGCTCCACGGGCTCGTTTTGCTCGCTGGGCTCGGTCGGCTCGCAAGGTTCACAAGGCTCGCATGGCTCAACAGGTTCCGGTTCGCATTTCGGTATGACTGGCTCCTGGAAGTATAGAAAAAGTGTATGATTGACACTGATAAAAAATACAACACAAAATAATTATAAATGATTAATTTGTACGTAAGAGGTTATATTCGAAACCGGCTATCAAACCATTTTTACTGACTTTATGGGTGATGATATGTCGGAATGTTTAAAGTACAATTTCAACTCAATATATGTCGCTGACAAAACCTAGTATCATATAAAATCATTAGACGATTTAAAATAACTTATTTTAACTCTGTGTTATATGCTAGACGCATTGTTTCGCTTACCGGTCTTGGATGTAGTATTCTTATCTATGAAGTCTACAACATATCGTTGCTAAGCACCTGTCACACACACAAGATTCTTCAATCTTACTGCAGGACTGAGTCAATGTGTGTGTCTTGATGTGGTTATTATTATTACATATTTATAGTTACCGGTTGTGTTTCGTGTGTTGCCGTTGTTTCCCCGTTGGGGCTGGGTACAGGCACGCCGTGCATCTTTGCTAACCTCTCCAACTCCTAGAAACGAATTGGTAACATAAATTAGCTAAACAGATTCTTATATCTTTATTAAACATAGTGAAATTATTGAAGCAAGTACGGTTCTAAGCAGAGCTATGTACAGTAGCCAAATAGCCAAGCAATATCAGTCCTTATGCTTTACAACTTAAAAACGGTACGTTTATTTTTGTCTATTTTATACAAATGTTTTATTAACATTTTATAATTATTTTATTGTGTTAACTTACTCCGTCACTGTATTTAGTGTGTTGCGTGTAAAAAGACAAAAAAAACTTTATAAATACAATATACATTTACACATATACAACATATAAATATATATGTATACAATATATATTCTAATAGATTTCGCTTTGATCAGTAAAATTATTTCAGGTGTGGCGTTTATTAGCCGCAGGCAACGGTTCCATTTTGTTTAGTTTAAAAAAACGCTTGTAGTCTAAGCTACTTTGCTATAAAACATTCGAATTGGGGTTCTTCAATAAGGGTGTTTTTTATAAAAAGTCATGGGTAAACAAGCGATCGGTTCACCCAATGGAAAGCGATACCGCCAAGGATTGACACGGATTGACAAGGATTGAAACTGTTTTACGGTGGAAATAAAAAGGACCAAACAGGTACCAACGTAGACGTTCTCGCACGTAGATCTACCACCCGTTAAATAAACTGTTAAAATATTCTTGCAGGGCCAAAAAGGTATGTCAAACCCCTGGTATTGCAAAAGTCCATAGGCTACGGTGACTGCTTTTTTTATTGGGGCACACCTGCCACTCTGTCCCACCACTGCAACTCCTGTTCACCAGGATCAACAGTGGCGTCCTTTGATCGAATAATCAATGAATAATGCAGCTGTGCAAAGACGTACAGGCTGTGCCCGGACACCCTACCGGCTGTCTTGGGACCCGCAACGAATTAATCAGAAGAAATAGGAGGTAGGGAGAAGGCGGTTTCAGACTTAGGGTGACTGCTAACCATCAGGTATACGCTTGTTTGTCACCGCAGTGACATATTTATTTATGATTTATTTAGGGACGTCTACAGCAAGTACATTACACAAACATAAAAACACATATCATATCAACAAAAATTGATGTGCATGCCCATAACAAACGAACACAACATTTACAAAGGTTACAAACACAGTATACTCAAACAGAAATAGGTCACAAAGAAGAATACTATTAATTTAGGTTGAACCATTACAGGAAATTGTAAAAATTACAGGAAAAAAATATTATTTAAATATAAATATCACAGATCCTGAACCAAAAGAGAGATGGCGATTTATAAAGTATTATAAAAAATTACACAAAAAAAAACAAACCTGTATTCTAAGCGTCAGCTTCCTGTTGTGTTGTTCTATTTGCTTCCTTCTCTGCTCGCTTTGCTTTAAACGGTTCACTTCGTCTCGGAGGCACTTAATGTAGTCGACGCTGCTCTTTAGTATAGTCCCTTTGTTAGGTCTGACGTCTCGTATCACCTCGTAGAAAGGATCATTTGTCTTAGGGAGTAACGTACCGAGCTCTTTGATGCGGTCGTTTATGTTGAAACGCCGGCGGCGCTCGACTGGAAGAGAAACAAAAAAAGTTTGTGAGGATCGATGTTTGTTTTGGTACTATACAAAAGCTAAGCTAACTTAACGTCGGAACAATGTTAGGTGTGAAAAACATTTTAATAATAATAGCAACTATATCATGAAACACACACCAGCCCTGAACTAAGATTGTAGAATCTTGTTTCGCATACGATATGGTATAAACTACACAGATAAGAATACAACATCCAAGACCAGTAAGCGAAACAATATGTCTTGCAAATAACAAAAGATTTCGATTCGATCGAAAGATTCGAACTCGAAACCGCTAGCATAGCTCTCGGCTGTAATTCTGTAAAAAAATCAATAGATGGCTCTGTTTCGTGTAAAATTTTTCTTCAGAGCAATTTTTTACGTCAACTCAAACCAAATAGCTATCAGATGCTAGTACATAGCGTTTTTAGATAATCTATCATAGCTTCTTTGTTTATTAACCGATTGACATGATCCTTTACGTGTTAAAAAAACTGTAAAGTATTTAAAGTGTACATACTCATATTATGGTTGTCCTTTTTCTGTCTGTCTTTTGCGAGTGCGTGCATGTCCGTGTCCCCGGCGGACGAGGACGCCGCGGACGGCGGTCCCGAGGACAGACGGGACAGGTCCTCCACTAGCTCCTCCTGGACATGATGAGAGGATATGATTAATATTATAAACACATCTACATAGGCAGCGCGTTAGCGGTTGGCTCTTGGAATTGTATGACATCGAGTGTATCTTTGTGTCAATATGCGGCAGTAATACTTGTCATCAGGTGAACCGACAACTTTTTTGTACAAGATGTTTTAAAATAAAACATAAATTACAAATTTGAAAAATCCCCGATTTTACATTTGCGTACATTCGATTGTTCATCCCCATTTTCACCCCCCATAATTTGTGAATGGGGGAATCGGTCAAATATAGCTAAAAATACGCTCGTTTGAGTCACATTTTCAACAAAAAAACCAAATCAAAATCGCTACATTCGTTTGAGAGTTATGATACCATAGAAAAACACACAGACAGACAAGCCAAACTTATAACACCCGTCTTTTCGCGTCAGGGGTTAAACGTATAGTGACTCAGTCCGGCACTAACATAATCTTGTACTGCAGGCACTAAGGAACGATTTGGTATAATTATACTACAAACATACGAATACTGCTACAAGACCGGAAAGCGAGCCAACCAAGCTGGGGTACTAGGAGACCGGCGATCTTTTTTGTATCCAATTTGTGAGGTTCCAGAGCCCAGGCTCCGTGTGCCTTTACGGTAAAGACAGTAATGTATTTACCTCGTTGTTGAAGGAGCACAGCGGGCTGAGCAGGCTGGATGTGGAGGCACGGTCCGGAGACGCGGCGCCAAGCTCGGGGGCGGACAGCGCCGCCGTTGATGATGACGACCATGCCTACACATGGAGACACACACTATTACAATGATAATAATAACCACATCACGACACACGGATTGACTTAGCCATCCACTTAAGGAATCTTATGCAGTATGTGCATAGACAACAAAGCTACATCCAAGACCGGTAAGCGAAACAGTGCATCTTGCAAATAACACAAAGTTTCGCCAACGACGGGATTCAAGCCCGGGACCTCATGGGTAGCAGCTAGATGTGTTAACCACACAAAACGTCAGGGGCTCCCCAAAAGGCTCATTTGCTAAGGGCTACGGGCTGTCTTGTTACGCAATTGTCTATTAAGGACAATGTACTTAGACTGGCACTGAGCACGGATTCCAGTAGTCATGACGTAGTTAAGTCAACGTTCTCATTTTGTATCAGGAATTGCATAATTCTTTAAAATCCGCTGCGGCGGTAGTCAAAATATACACTTTTGAACTCTGACTAAAGTGCTACTTGACTATAGAGGTTTGGCCCAACGGTACTAATCGATGAGCTGCTAAAAAGGCCAGGTCAAAGAACCCCGGGCTCGTGAAATGGAGTATAGACACGATGAGTGTTGTTGAAGAGATCATTGATCACTTACCTGTGTCTGTGGCTGGAAGGATTCGCTGAGGTACTGCCTGACCTGACTCTTCTGTTTCTGGATCACGTGATACCTGGTGGGGTTCTCCAATACTGTTCGCACCTGGAAAAACGAGGAACGACTTTATTTATTTGGATAAAGGGTTTGTTTTAGGGGTATATCATAATCATCATTACATGGTAGAATTCTTCTTTATGATTGCTAGCAAACTATCCAATCTAATATATCCTATGAGAGATAAAATTGGTTTGTATAGATAAACGGAATTTAATATTTTTAAAATATTGTTTATTTCAAAAACAACTGAATTTATAGAATTTTTATGGTAATAAAACAATATTTTATAAACATATTTTCTCTTTTCAAAATTTAACACTAAATTTGTGACACAACTTGGCCAAAATATTAAAGGCATTGCGGGCCGGGCTGCAGTTTGAGGATCGCTGGTTTATATGTAGGAGGCAAATTTCAAAAGTACTCAGGTGATTGTAAAAAAATTGCCATCATCGTGGTATTGTTATTATCTAGTTAGTAGTTATATAAAACTATAATATATCATGTTTAAAAAAAACTGAATTGCACCCGTGCAAAGTCAACAATAAAAAAACCACATGATTTTTAGTGCATTCTTGATCAGTCTATAGTAATTATAATATAAAATTAAGGTTATATAAAAGGTTCCACCGTGTTACTCACTTGTAATACTTGTGGGGGCACTTCGACATGGGGCACGACGCGGGGCACCTCTGTCGGCACCGTCTTCTTATCCTGGACATTGTCTTTTGACTGCTGGTTCTGAAATATTATAAACAATTAAATTACTTAAATTATAAACTTATTATAAACAATTAAATTACTGGTTTTACCGGATTGACTTTAAATAATAGAATACAAAGAAGCTTGACGACCTCTGTAGCGCAGCCGACTGCTACGCTAGAAGTTCCGGATTCGAATCCCGGCGGTGCCAAACCGCATTATTTCGTTTACCGGTCTTGGATGTTGTATTTTTATCTATTTAGTATATTATACCATATCGTTGCTTAGTTCCTGTGACACAAGTTCTTACGATACTTACTGCAGGGCTGAGTCAATGTGTGTGTCGTGATGTGGTTTATTATTATTATTGTCATGTGACAGTATCAGCATTTGTGCAACAGAGTTGGGTGTGAAATTGAAGTTAACAAATGGACCGGTCACTTGAATAAAACCACCAAGTTGAAGTGGTTAAGTGATACCACCAACGCCTATTGGCGTGTTTCAACACGACGAAGCGCTTGATGTCTCAGAACACCAAGAGCAACATAAGGTAAACCGTTGCCCATGTATTTGCAAAACAGGTTAAACCTCTCATGCTCGCAATTACACTGGCTCTCCAATCCTTCAAACCGATACACAGCGAAATGCTTCATGTTGTAAATAGAACAGAGGCTAGTACCAACGCAGATGATCTCGCATGTAGATGTAGCAATGGCAAGAGCACCGCCAATGAGTTACCCATGTACAGGTAAAGATGTTATGCCTCTCGTGCCGGCAATTACACTGGCTCTGCGATCATGCTTATGATGAGTCTACGTTATAATACTTACTTGTAAAGATTCCCTTCGCAGTTGCTCCTGTGCATGCTCTCGCATCAACTGCTGCTTCAGCTGCGTGCGAGATGTGGGTGTGAGCGTCTTAAATGTAGGTGGGCTGGAACAAAAGACAAAAAAATACTTTGAGTACATGAAAAAGAGATTAAAAAGAGATCTTTTATAGTCATCGGAGGAGTCATCGAAGTTTCTAAGAAAAAAAATAAAAAATACGAACGTTCTTTATGAAGGAAACATTTTTTGTATACTTGTAATCAACTGGTTACAAATGACATTAAATATACGCAATTAATAATAAATATATCATTTTTAATTTTGAGAATTTTCAAGCAAGTCTCAAACTAATAAACAAGCTCGAATTGAATGTTTTAATTTCACGATGTACATGGAATGATACGCTGCAATAAATAATCGTTTGGAATTAAAGCTAGTAACACACTCATGTGTCGTGGCGCGTCAGAATTATTAAAGTTTCATGCATTTAGAACGGTCAGAGACACACTATGCTACTACACAACACTCTACAATAATGTGTTTTTAACCATATTAAAGCAAGAAGCACATCACTCACATTACTCTGTGTGTATCTCCCTCTAACCATACTAAATGTGTGGAAGCGATGCGTCAAAACATACCACAGCTAGTGTGTCTAGCTTTTTTTTTTTAATTCATGACCAGGCATTTGACCCTTAACCCGCCTGATGTTAAGCGGCGATGAGGTCTAAGGTGGATCATGCCTGCCTAGGAGAAACCTATTCACTATTGCCTTAAAGAGGCCCAAGTTATATTGGTCAGGGAACACATCGGCAGGCAAAGAATTCCACACCCTTGCAGTACGCATTATAAAGGAGCTATCGAAGCGTTTAGTCCGGATGGTCGGAATATCTACCACAAAAGGATGCAACTTCAGCCTACGTCTAGTATTCCGATTATAAAAGGGGGCCGGTGGAATTAAATTGTGCAATTCTTGCGCACACTCTCCAAAATGTATCCTATAAAATACCGATAGACACGCAACTTCACGGCGATGGCTGAGCTAAAATGCATGGAAGCGATATAATTGTTTGTTACGACACGATAGTGTGTTTATAGCTTAATTTATTTCTTGTCAATATGTTGATTTTTTTTTAGTTTTGACATCTCGGAGTAAAACGTAATACGTATGTACTTTTAAAAGTCGAAAGATTAAACTTTTTGAACTTTGATTGATATTAAAATACAAAGGCAATCATGTTCATCACATTAATGTCTTTGACATGCGTACACAATCCAACAAGACCCTCGGGTATCTGGAAAGACTTTCAAGTAAAATTGATCCCAT
The DNA here is from genome assembly GCA_949316135.1 of Choreutis nemorana. NCBI lineage: Eukaryota > Metazoa > Arthropoda > Insecta > Lepidoptera > Choreutidae > Choreutis > Choreutis nemorana. The sequence goes on along the minus strand of OX438621.1, from coordinate 5,817,687 downwards.
ACAACATAACAATAAAACTAGACTATAACACTATCGAAATAGAGCACATTTTAAAACGGTAACAATTTAAACAGTCGATATTGCTTGAAATTAGCAGTCAAGGACCGCATCGGTGTCCGTACGTCAGTTGATATTGTTCTTTATAACGACAATATGTATGTACGTATGTATGTCCGTATGTGTTATGCTTGTAAAGTGCGAGACGCTGAACGATTTTCTGTAGATGACTTGCCCTGTTATGAAACAAGGTCGAGACGAATTGACAAATACCATGACCTATCTATGTAATGATATGACATTTAAATTTACTTGACTTCGTCTGCGAATAACGTCGTTTGTTTATTAGGGTTCTATTACTAAACCCCCGCTGTCCGTCTGTCTGTCAGCGGGTTGTATATCATGAACCATAATAACTAGACTCTTGAAATTTTCAGAGAATGTCCATGTCTGTTGCTGCTATAACAACAAATACTAAAATCATAAAAAAGGGGGCTTACATACAAAAAAAAAAGGTGATTTTACAGATCTTTTATTGCTTGGTCTTGTATATTACGAAAGTGTTTGACGACCTCGGTGGTGCAGTGGTGTTAACAGCCGACTGCTACTCTAGAGGTTCTGGGTTCGAATACCGGCGGGGGCGGGACTTTGTGTTATTTGCAAGACGCATAGCTTCGCTTACCGGTCTTGGATGTTGTATTTTTATATATGTAGTACATACCATTTCGTTGCTTAGTGCCTGCGACACAAGTTCTTACGATATTATTATATATATATATTCTTACTACAGGGCTGAGTCAATGTGTGTGTCGTGATGTGGTTATTATTTTTATTATTATTTAAAAGTATATAATATTCCCTCCGCCAGCGTGTGGGGGGAGGTAGCATCCTGCAGATGATATCAAACCGTTTTGACTGCCCATTGCAACAACACTGGATGGAAATGTTAACGGGACAATAATAGAATTAGATTATAATAAGAGTGGTATATGTAAATTATTGTTATATTTTTTTATTATTTGTAAAAAAGTTTTTGAATTCAGTCAAAATGAATGTTAATAATTATAGTTAAAATTAAGCAAAATGATTGTTATTTATATAGATGAATTATATACGAAAAAAAAAAGATTAATAATAATATTTTATTTCGCTCAAATATTGAGCAAACAGTTATCAAAGATAGAATACACACACATTATTTTTATAATCCAACACTTACCACTATGGATTCAAATGTCCGAAATAAATAATAATAATTATTATAAGGTTTTTTAGGTTATATACGTAGGTATATAGATAAGAGTAAATAATATCATTTTGTCAATATACTGTATATCACTTTATTATTCTTCAAGATTTTTTTTTTCTTGAAGAATAATATACGCCCACTCTATTTATCATTTAACAAGTGGAAACAAATATATATTTGTTTATATGCATCTTATATGCTTAATTTACCTAATCCATCTCAAATTTTTACGTTTCATACTGTTCATATCCAAATTACTCGTATGATATTATATTTTTTTATGATATTGATTGCGCGTCAGATTGATATCAGAGTTGAGACTAATTTAATACAGTTCTTATGTACTTGAGTGCCGGATAAAGGGGGGGAAGCTGCGGAATCTAAGCGGACATCTTATATAGTTAGAATTGACATACGCACTCTCTTCCAATGATACCGGACAGCTTACAATATATATATTTATATATAGAGTAGTATGAATATGCAAAAACACACAGACAGTAGTAGTATTGAAACGACGACGTCCTTGATATCTAATAACGCTAATAGCATTTTAAATTTTGAAATAAAAAATTTAACCACCCGACTCGACAGGTCGAGGGTTCGAGTCTCGTGTTACCGTAAGTTGTAGCTGCATTGTTTCTCATTGTGCCCGGATAGTGGCGACAGATTCGCAACCTGTAAAACTAGGACTCGACATAAACATGTGAAACCCCTCTCTAGGGTTTACGGTGTGAATTTATGTTTATGAAGGATAAAAAACGAAATCTAAGGCAGACGAAGACGCGGGTAAAAACCAGCAAGTAATACAGAAACATAAACTCACGCCGTAATTAATCCCTCGAGAGTTGTATGCAGAGGTGTTAAACACCGCATTTCGCAAGTTTATGTTGAATTGCCTGCGAATCTATCGCCACTATCCAGGCACAATGAGGAACATGGCAGCTACAATGTACGGCAACCAGAGACACGTACCATCGACCTGTCGATTCGGGTCGTTCGGTTAAACAAGGCAATGAACAAACTGACCTACCACATCCATAAGAAAAATAATTAATACATAAGTACTTTTCCTTCTTGTAGTATAAATATTTACTTATTTCCAACTCTATTTATTTATAATAACAGACTAGTAAGTGTATACTATTGAATATGAATTTGACGAAGATTATGAGATTATAGATTAGGCCTAACTAAATCTTCAATGTCAAAAGGATCTTTATTTATCGATAAAATATAACACACAATAAAATAGAGTACATAGGAAAATTCCGACGAATTTAAAATAAAATTGTACTCGGGCAATTATGAGGAAGTTTTAACGAGATTTTTAAGTATATTAAAATTTAAAATTAAATTTTTAAAATAAAAACAAAGGGACACTTTAATATAAATAATAAACAGGTTTAGTAAAAAGGAAGTAAGATTTAAACAAAGTTATATTCCATATAGCTAAACTTATAAAATTTGATTTAAACTCATTTTAAATATATTAAAAAACCTTGACTTAAATAATTAATTACATTATTTATAATCGCTATTGTTAAATAATATAAGATATGATGTTTCATATATTTTTTTTTTATCGAAAAAATCAAATATCGACCAATTGATCGATTCTAAATTCGTTTATCTCTTACTGTTTTTTATTATTATATTATTATAATTCACTGGTATTCCGCCTTAGCTTCGCTTGGGCGATTTTCAGATCTAGTCGATAGCAACCAGTGAGTTTAAAACTTATCTTTAATTAAGCTGAATTTTTTTATACAACACCATAGACAAACCAGCAGACGGATTTTCACCTGATGGAAAGTGATACCGCCCTATTGAAACGGCGATGCCCTTGATGCTTGAAACGCCATGAACACCGCCAATGCGTCGATTCCACCCTCCCAGCTCCACTAAGAATGTGAAGGGGGGGCAATATCACTTGTCAGCATCGATCAGCATGTTATGTATGGGAAAACGATATTTAGTATAAATAATGTCCATACTAAATAACCTTTTTCCAAACATTAAATTCATCACAATTACGAAATTTCGTTGAAACCGAATCGGAGATTAGCGACTATAGGCTAATCTAAACCGAAACTACACACGGACATAAATGAACCTAACCTGTTCGGACTTTGTACCGTTCTTATGTTGTACAGCATAAGGATTGATATCGCACTTGTTGTGTGGAGGTTTATACGTGGCCGTCTGTATGAACAAGTTGTTTTTTTTTTGTTTTTTGTATGAAAATAACATAAATAGATCATATACTAATAAATATCGTATTGCGCCAATTTCACGACACATCTATAAACACAGATATAATATAAGATTACAACACACAAATACACACACACACACACATATATTGAAATAATATAATTAGAGAAACAATAAAATTTAATGCTACAGGTATTAGGCCTAATAGGTAGCACTCACACATTGGAATATATTGTACTTTTAAAGGTACAATTTTAAACTTATTTTCTATAAGAAATTATATATGTTGTATAAAATAAGAATGTAAAATTAATTTTTATTAAAAATGCATGATGAACTGTACGTGTTATAACCACAAATAAATAAATAAATAAAACGACGATTTAAATATAAAAAACTCATATAGTGTAGTTTATTACAACACAATATAGCCTTACACAAAACTTCCATTCAAATAAACATGGTTAAAAATTAAATCAGATTAATTAGTTAGTATTGTATTTTTATGAGGTTCTGGGTTCGAATACCGGCGGGGGCGGGATTTTGTGTTATTTGCAAGACGAATAGTTTCGCTTACCGGTCTTGGATGTAGTATTCTTATCTTTGTAGTTTATACCATATCGTTGCTTAGCACCTGTGACACAAGTTCTTACGATACTTACTGCAGGGCTGAGTCAATGTGTGTGTCGTGATGTGGTTATTATTTATTTATTATTACTATTATTAGTTAGTCAACTTAGTCATTTAGTATACGAAATACTGTTGTTGTCATTTGACTGTGATCATTAACATGTACATACTTAATATTCAACCGACACAATGCATTAAGACTGCTCGGTATAAAGTTTGCGAAGTTTTTTTTTTTTAATTTTCTCCACGTACCTCGGTGTTTCGCGAGTTTCTGCGCACGCGCATGACATTCTGAATCGGTGACGAAACCGTTTTCTTCGGGCAGGGTCGATAGGAACGTTTGTAAGCGATACACGAAGCCGATTTACGATATTATTGTTATTAAATTATATGTCTATATTTGAGCTACAGTGGCGTATCGGTCTAAGTAGATAGATTTAACACGTGAGGGTCCAGGTTCGATGGTCTCGAGGTCAGAAATGTTTTCCTACGCATACAATTTAAAAACACTTTTTTAAATTTTATTTTACTATTATTACAAGGGATATACCTATTACAGATCGTTTATCTTGAATTAAATATCAGACATGTGGAGTCAAACTCGCACTCGATAGTTTTTTTTTCTTTAACAACAATCTCTAGCTAGGCATATATATTATTTTATTTACCTTTTTGAAAACGAAAAATACATAACTGAAATCGATTTAGAAACATGTTTATTTTTTTCAAGATTTTTTTTTATCTGTGCAAAGTTTAACTTTTTATTATTGAGTAATATATTGGTATTTCTGTATGTAATTTGCAAGAGATCTCGAGATACGTGACTTAACTTGTTTGAAGGACAATAAAGCTTAACAATGACACCTAACCGAAAGTAAATAGAACAACATTATGTATTACACCTTTTAATTTTTTTTTAGAAAAATTACATAAAGGAAAATCAATCGATTTTTTTCCGTATATTTTTAAATAAAAATAAACAAAGTTAAAAAAAATGATCAAAAATAAGTATTTAAAGTTAAATAAAACAGCAGGATACAAATAAATCTATTCCAAGAATGGTTCCATCGCGATTTACAAGAATTCAATTTAAAAACATCTCGATATTTGACCGTAGCTACAAAAAAGACAGATATTAACTATTCACGGAAGCGTGTTGATTCATTCGATTTGGAAATTAGATTTTGCAGCCAAAAATCTATTATTTTTATCATTTTTAACTTCCGACGAAAAAAGAGTGCTGTTATAAGTTCGACATGTCTGTCTGTGGCAACATAACCCTCGAAATGTAATAGAAATGTCAGATATGAAATTTAAGAAATATGTTAAACAAATTTTAATTAAAATGGCTCACTATAAAATTCAAAAATATGTAGAGGATAAGGATATATGGAAGTAATTTAATTAGCTGCACAGGTTTATCTTATTGACAGTTGGGAGTGTAGCTAGAATTATTATGTTGAAAAATTGTAAGTTGTAGTAGAAAATATTGTATTTGAATATTGTTAAAAGCAACTACGGAGGTTTCTTGCCGGATTCTTCCCCGTAGAAATAGCATTCCGAACCGGTGGTATTAAAATGACGATTTGAAATGTTGACTTTGACTTTGATCGAATGAAGCAATTTTGATGTAGTTTTTTTGTTTGAAAGCTGAATTAATGTTTGAACGATATTGGTTCCCCCATTCAAAAGTTACGAAGGGTGAAAGTTGGGATGAACAATCGAATGCATACATTGCATTGCGTACATTATATCCAATCGGTGTTTTTTTTATTCCTAAATTATGTTTTTTAGTAAAGCCAGTGACACTCGTGCAGCGAAGAGAAATCTAACGACTTTTTCATTAAAATAGTACACCCGTTTAGTAATTACTAAGGTACTTAGGGACAGACTTAAAAGCAGGTCAAACACATAACCCTCCTATTTTTGGCTTCGCTGTAGTCAGGTAGAAATATGAAATAATCCATATTGCTTTGTTTACTACAACATCAAAAATATTTGGTAATTAATATGTTACGGTCCAGAATGTACTGTAATGGACGAATTTTAACTTCTAAATCTAAATTTTTGAAGCCTGAACGGCAGATTTTTGTTGGACATAATGTAATCATTATAATTGTTATTATCATTTATTAAATTTGACATTTTGCTATTTTATAAATAATCTAATATTGTAATAATTTGACGAGCATGTGTGATATTTTCAGCTAAATTTCATTTAATTGTTGATAAGTAAATTAATATTGTGTGAGCTTTGTATGTTTCATCTGTTAGCTTATAAGATGAAATAAACTGAACATCTGAATCTGTCGAATAAACAATTTTCTGTATTTATCATAAAAAGCATGGGAAAAAGATGAAAATTAACAATCGGCTGGAAACTGTAGATTTTACTATAAACACCTATGTATTACGATTACGTTACACTGATTTAACAATAACAATTTGTAACTCTCATCTCCGCTAACAACCTGCCTTAATATTTGTTTTTACTTTATCGGAACTACGACAACACATCGTGATTCTGAACTTAATACTCTATTATTTATGACGTTCTATAATAATAATATTTACACGGATTCACATGAAAACAGATGCATGCATACATAGTAACTAACGTTATTGATAGAAGAAATTAATGAACGGTATATATATACACTTTGTAACTTGTTACGGAATAAAAAATAGTTTCGTGTTGCGATAAAGGGTATATACTTTGCTATATAATATAAATATACATTTTTTGCGAGTAATAGATACCTATCGATATAGAGGACGTGGTAGCTCAGTTTATTACGAGCCGACTGACCCGATCCGACCTAACAGGTCAAGGGTTCGAGACTCGGTTTACGGCAGTAAGTTTTAGCTGCCATGTTCAAAGTCAAAGTCATAGTCAAAATGTTTTTTATTCGATTTGATTTAAAATAAGCACTTTCAAATCGTCATTTTTTTTACAACCACCGGTTCGGAATGCTATTTCTACGGGGAAGAATCCGGCAAGAAACCTCCGTAGTTGCTTTTTTCAATATTCAATTACAATATTTTCTACTACAAATTACAATTTTTCAACATAATAAATCTAGCTAAACTGTCAATAAGATAAACCTGTGCAATTACTTCCATATATCTTTATCCTCTATCTCACACTGGGACTCAACATAAAAATGCGAAATGCTGTATGTATGTAAAGCCTCTGCCAACCTCTCGAGGGATTACGGTGTGAGTTTATGTATTTTTTTGGCAATTCAAAAAATATTCAAAATTTTTAAATGTACCTATATAAAATGCAAAATTATTTCAATACCTTTGGAAGTTTTTAATTTTCATTCTGGATTACAAAAACGAAAGCCTATTTTTCTGTCTATTAATTGAAAATGTTATCTACATAGTTGTATTTACAAAATTATTAAAAACAAACAAACAGGAGAGTGAATTTAAGATTCTTTTTTATTATAATTACCGTAAAAAAAGTCCGAGTTACAAAAGTTCAAACTTTAATGTAAGAAAGACTTTACTTAAATTTTTTTATCTAGCTCTATATCACCAGTTGCCGTGGTGACCATCGTTGTCAGGGTTACCATGACGGCGGTCAGCGGAGCGACGACGGTGACTGTTGGTTTCCAACGCGGAAGGAGCCCGGGCTTCCTGTCATTATCATAATCGCCTGTTTACCCAGCACACCGCCACTGGTACCAACATATGATGCAGAAAGGTATAATAAAGGTTCTAAGTACATAAATACTAAAAAAATTGCTCCTCTCACTATACATTCCATTTCGCAAGACCTGCTCCAGCAAACTCGCAGCTCATTGGTCAAAGCGCTCGGCTAGACACAAGCGATACAATTAGCGAAGTCCGTTTTAAGGAAAGGTCACGCGCATTTACCAATGGGCGTACACTATTATTGGAGGCTTGTTTCGTGGAATGGACTAAAGATTTCGTTCCGAAGGAGGAATAATCCGGACCTATCTTTTGGATTAGGTCGGTTCTATGTAACAATTACCACCGCTAGATTTGATATTTCCCCTGTGAGTTTCTCGGTAAGCACGCTAGGCTTTTTGAATTGGTATTACAATTCGTTTTGAATACCAAACGGGTTAACCTCAACTAGATTTAATATTTATTTAAGCGCAACTCGACAGGTCGAGGGTTGCCTCGTTCTCATTGTGCCCGGATAGTGACGACGGATTCGCAACCTGTTACACTTATACTTAACATGTGAAATGTGGTGTGTAACGCCTCTGCCTATCCCTCTCGAGGGATTACATGCGTGCATGCGGCGTGAGTGTATTTATGTATGTATGTATGTACACTGGGCAAACAGCAACCAACCTACAGGCTCCATCTTCAGCCGCATCGTCACATACCATCAAAGTGAGATTGCGGCCCTATGCGGCCAAACAATAAATGCGATCACATCGCGATTGCGTTGACATGGGCACCGCTCACATGGCTGTTAAGTCAGAACGTGTAAGAGTGGTCACAGTAATGATGGTGGTCACGCGATCACTGGCCCGTGGTATTGGCTCACTTTATACGTGCGTCCGTTGACTACTCAGTGTCAAAAACATAGTTAAATCAAATGTAGAAGGCATTGCAGTAACAGTTACATTATACACAGGTCATAAGTATTGTCACACAGTAAAAACTTTTCTTTTTGAATGCTGGCCACAAAAAAGTTTATTGAATTCGAATTTCGAATTGTTCATGAAAATAAAAATTTATACTTTTTAGAATTTTACTCATTTTTAAATATGGAGTGGACGCTTAAAGAAGACCGTGTTGCAGTTATTGCGTTGCATCGTTGCGGTTACGCGCCAATTCAAATTTTTGACATACTGAAAAATTTGAATCTAACCAAAAGATTCGTTTATCGTACCATCAAACGATACAATGAAGACTCTAGTGTAGATGACAGGTCAAGAAGTCGTCGCCCTCGGTCTGTTAGGACTCCAGCAGTGATAAAAGCTGTGAAGGCGCGAATTCAAAGAAATCCCAAACGTAAGCAGAAACTGTTGGCCCTTCACATGGGGTTAAGCAGAACCACGGTGAAAAGGATGTTAAATGAAGACTTACGGCTTCGGTCATATCGAAGAAAAACAGGACATCATTTGAATGCTCGTCTAATGGACCTGAGACTGAAGAGATGCCGCGCTTTGTTGAAGCGGTACGCGGGAAAAAAATATCGGGAAATGGGTACCTACTAAAATGTAGGTTAGGGGGTGGGGTGCTGCTTGCGGCAAGCGACTGTATGATAGAAATGTATTTGTGGCTCGGCCAGCCAAAAAGGTTGGGGTCCACTGGTCTAAACATTGTAACGTACGGTTTACCTATTATAAAGTGATCACCGGTGCCTATTTACACAATAATGGTCTTTGCCCTTGTTGTCTCACATCGCCATTCATTCATGATGATGGGGTGCTCTTGGCGTTTTATGAGGGGCATCGTCATGTCAATAGACGGCGGTGTCACTTTCCATCAGGTGAACCGGTTGCTTGTTTGCTGGTGACGTTGTATAAAAAATAATTTCATTTGATTAAACATTCTTTGCTTTATATAAACAAGTTCGATACATAATTGTAAAGATGATATACATTTTTTTATCCACATGTTTTAACATAATAGTGTGTTATTTAATGTGCAAAAGTTTACGTTTTGCATTCAATATTTTATTCATTTATAATTATTTAAACATTATACAGTGGTCAATGTTTTTACAAATATTTATATAAAATCACTAGAATAATATATAATCAGCTTTATCATTACGCCCGGCTAGGCTTGCACGTTTGCGGGGCGTACGTGTTAAAGTTTTGATGGCTGAAAGCGAAATCGTCGGTGAATCACCAAGTCATGATGACGACTGGTCAAGGACGAGTCGTGGATGACTTTCATTAAAATCAATCCGTTACAGAGGGTATATACTCACTTTTAGCGTTCGCCAGTTTAGCTAAAGCTTTAGTTAAACTTCAAAAATACAATATATAATTAAACTTTTTCAGAATTGGCTTAGGCCAGGGCTTTTTTAGATAATATAAAAATACGGCGAAAACGAATACGTTTTGCAGGCGTATTTGTCACCTGACTCATCTTAAACGGCTGGACCGATTTGGATAAAAATTTGTGTGTATTTAAATGAGTTCCTAGATGGTTTGAAAACACAAGGCGGAAACGAAGAAGCTGACCGTAGTTATTTATATGGCTCTATAAGTTTGATATTGTATTTACTTAGTACTGACATACAGTTATAGGAAAAGAGAGGACGATCTTTTACAATCCCGTTACAGTACATAAATGTGTTATATACCTAGTTAGTACATAAGTCACCATAAACATAAGCATGCCTATTTCATCTGCCAAGGACACATAATGTGTCCCGTGAGAGCGAATCACGCAAACTACATAATTTGTCATTACGTATACATGCTTGCTTCCTTATTTACTACTATTTTATTATGTACTACAACAAGCGATTGTATTATCATCTCAGCACTACTTAGTTGACCTGTCAAAAGACTTCAAGGAAGTCGGCAGAATCTAGAAGTCATGTCATGTAGTATTCTTGAATAGAAGCGATAGTCTAAAGGAAAAAACCCAATTGACAAAGTTTTTTAAAGAATTAGGAAATAAAATATTTCCAAAAAAACAAACACACACGAACTCACTCCGTAATTAATCCCTCGAGAAGGGTTGACAGAAGTGTTAAACACAACATTTCGCATGTTTATGTTGAGTCCCAGTGTGACAGGTCGCGAATCTGTCGCCACTATCCGGACACAGTGAGGAACATGGCAACTACAACGTACAGCAACCCAAGACTCTCGACCTGTGGGCTCGGGTAGGGTGGTTTACCAAAGCACGTAACAAACTGAACTACCACGTCCTCCAACAAAAAACTAAAAGAAAACAGTCTGCAAATGGTTTTTTACTATTATTAGCGAATTTCTGAATTGCCAGGACATATTTAGATAGATAGAAAACAGCCAAAACCTTGAACGAAGAACAAATACTCGTGTCCAGAACGCAAAAACCGGTAGCCTAACCTGGACCCTCACAGCCAGCGGTCCCGTTCTACCGCTGCGCCACGAAATGTATCGAATCCATATTTTAACAAAACCATAAACTTAAGCTACATAAATAACTACATCAACTAATCTAAAATTATAACTTTATATACTAAAAATAAAAATACTACAGACATTAAACCGTGAATGGAAGAGACACTCGTGAATGGAGGTTGCGTGAATCAAGCACCATTATATGCAAATGCGTGACGTTATCATGAAAATCAACTTAATTGCACATTATAATAAGTATAAAATCGCCTGCATCCGGTGCTGGGATGTCTCCTTCTATTCTATTTAATTAAAATCTGTTTTTTTTTTCTAGATTTTATAAACCAAGATTGTGTATTAAGTGAGGTAACGAAGACTTCACGGTGTATTGTTTTGCTTTAGCGAAGGTTGCGGGGACATGGATGGTTCATCTAGTTGTATCCAGGATTCAAACCAGGAAATCCATGTATAGAGAGAAAAGTTTCTTCTGCATCTTCTTAGATACTCTATGGGTCTCGAGACAGCTGATAGTATTATTATAATTTTATTGAGGTTAGACAAACAGTTGCAAAGAAAGGCTTACAAATTAATTAAACATTTATAACATGGAACATATTTGCAACCAACAACGTCAACCACAGATTTTTTGTAGACAGTTCAAACGACTGAAGACAGAGCTGACAATTAACAGATTTTTTGTTTGTTTTTTGATATTTGTATGACCGGGAACGTAGCCTGGGGTTCATTGTACTTCATTGTGCTGTAAACGTTACAAAGCAAGCCAATGTTTATCTCTTAGTCATCAGGAATAGAACTCGGGACACCTTAATTCAGCAGAAGTGCTATTCTGTAAATACAATACTCGAAATGGAGCTTCGCCTGAGTAAGAGCATCGAGCATCAAATTACATCAAGTCTTAAATCCGTTCATAAGTGCGGTGCCGTGCCGGCAATGTCGAGAATTAGAGAATACAAATTTGATACGCTTTTGGATTCAAATCGCGGCGGGTGCGGAACTTTGTGTTATTTGCAAGACGCATTGTTTTGCTTATCGGTCTTGGATTTTGGTACTCATATCTATCAATTATATACCATATCGTTGCTTAGTTCCTGTGACATAAGTTCTTACGATACTTACTGCAGGGCTGAGTCAATGTGTGTGTTGTGATGTGGTTTGTGATAACTCATCGCGGAATTACTTTCTTACTACCTCCTATTTGTTCTGATTAAGTTCGTTGCGGGTCCCGCGACAGCCGGTAGTGTGTCCGGGCACAGCCTGTGCGTCACTGCACAGCTGCATTATTCGTTGATTATTCGATCAAAGGACGCCACTGTTGATCCTGATAAACAGGAGTTGCAGTGGTGGGACAGTGTGGCGGGCGTGCCCCGAAAACTCATCGAGGAAATATCTTTCGAAGATCACTACAAGCTATCGATACGATAACATACAAGAATTATAATTTTTTACTATCCTTTAATTCAAACTACCCGTGTACTATGTCAATAAGTAACAAATACTCCATTGTAAACAAAAACGTCACAAATTCTTCAAACAGTATCGAGTATTGTATAGACATTCCACGTAACGAAGAAGGTTCGGCTACGGTAGTGTTTTCACGTGTACATGTAGTGTCGATGAAGTGTGTGTAAACTCCTTCGTGAACAGACTCAAGTCAACGCACACTGGAACAATGTGCGTGTACACGACGCCTGACACAGCTAACACAACCTTATACGAACGCTCGTCCGTGAGATGGGTTAACAGTTACGGCCTTGAATAATTACAATTTCACGCGGCGGAAGGCTCCGAGTAGTAATCAACAATTAATGTAGCCGTGAACCGAGGAATGCATGAACAAAATATTGTTTCAAAGCTGTCGCTCATTGCAAAAACATTTACAGAAATATATAAGCGAAAACTGTGGAGATCAACGCGACTCGGAATAGAAACAAATTATGACGAGATCGAATGTAAACGAATACCAAGTGGTATTACAATGGAAGGTTTGAAGGCATCTGTGGCGCAGTGGCGTAACTGACTGCTACGCGAAAGGTCCCGGGTTCGAATCCCGGTGGAGAACTTAGGGTAATTTGTGAAACGCATTGTTGTTTCGCTTACCGGTCTTGGATGTTGTATTCTAATATATGTAGTTAGTTTATACTATATCGCTGCTTAGTGCACGCGAGTCTGAGTCTGGGCTGAGTCAATGTTTGTGTCGTTGTGTGGTTAATTATTATAATTTTGAATTTAAAAATTTTACTAATAAATCAATGACTATAATTAAAACTAATATTATAACGAAATTAACTTATACATAGGTATATTATAATAATATATATAATTAAGGTATGTGTAGTATGAATGTTAACCGCTACGCCAACTGCTGTTTATGTAAATCAATAACTTAGTATATAGCAGGTAAATTGTGAAGGTATGAATCTTGAAAAATACTCAAAATAGTTTAAAAAAATCTAATATTTACTCATATTTAAACTGATTTTTTAAGTGGGTTTAAAATCGAATTTAATGCGGATGAAGTCGCAGGAATTAAAATATTTAATGCTTATAATAAATACTATAAGTGAAGAGAAATTCCAAACAACAGGCTTTTAAAAAATCAATCAACTTTAAAGTCCGCGTGTGAAAACAGAACAATAATAAAAAAAAAAACAAAACAAAATCACTTTAATTATCTACAGCGAATGTCAAATGGACAACAGACTGACAATTACAGCTGTCAAAACAGGTGACCCGGGGTGATATTTCATTGACAGTAGACAAAATAACCGAATGGAAATGCAAGAGCGAAAAACTGATCGTTTATTTAATCGCGTCAATCTTTCTCCTGCAGTGCTGCTATTAAAAACTCAATAATGGATGCATTGTTAAATACGAAAGCTGTACAATGCATTTGTTCTCCGAAACGACGCCGGTGACTGACCGAATCTAGTTAAATACGACCATTAACATTGGTGATGTTAACAATAAACAGATTTTGGTGCAGACTGGACAAAGAAAAAAAAAATGGGTGCCATAAAAATCCTGCATTCAAGAGTACATATATTAAGTCACACAATTCCTGGCAGTACAGGTTCGTAGCCTGTGCTTCATTGCGCAGCTGCATTATTCGATCAAAGGACGCCACTGTTGATCCTGGTTAACAGGAGTCTCAGCGGTGGGACAGAGTTGCGGGTGTGGCGGTATATGGTGGTTTTAGTAGGATTTTCTATTACTTGATATTTCTAGTTTTATTTTAGACAGTTGTCACAATATCCTTATATAAATTATAGCCTATGATATTTTGATATATAAGCTATATTATTGTTAAGTTCCAAAATCCATTCAATAGTTTTTGTGTGAAAGAGTTACAAACATCCATATATCCTTTTTATAAAGTTATTAAGGACTACTTTCAACTACTGAATGAACATGAATACTTGCCTGTCTTACATTAAAAAGCGCACAGATATGAAACAAATGGACTTACTCTTTCTTATTGTTGACGACAATGACTAGTTTCACCTTCCTAGGGCCCTTGGTCATTTTGCAGAGGTCCTTGCTTTGTTCCACCGGGCCCTTGGTCAAAATCTTTAATAGAGGAATGTTTGTTGTCTTCTTAAACTAAAGCCACTGAGGGCCGTGCCACCGTCACCTCATCACGTTCATCTATGAATGTCCACTTTTACGTTCACTACACATTTTAAATTATAGTCTTTAATATCACTGCGTTCATTAATACTGATTTTGTCACTTATTTTAATTATATTATCACTAGCACTTTGGAATTTTCTATTATTTGTATCACTCCGTCCAAAACTGGGGGCTGGTGATTTTATTTTTGTTATAACTAGAGTCGCTTTTTACGTAGTGTAATTAATGGAGGATTAAAATAATTGAAATGATAAAATTTTATGACGTTTAACCCGATTATGTCGGTTATCGTTAAGATACAATCGAACGTGAAAGAGAAATGATCGTCTGATACCGCAAATATAGTTGAAGAATTCAAAACAAATGAGGAAAATACAGATTTCAACGCTGAATATGTTGTAACACTAAACTAGATTTAAGATAAATTAATATTTGAATATCTCCCTGATATAGGAGACGAGTTATGTAACGTTTTACGTAATATATAATGTTATTTCAGTGACAGAGTTTATCAGAATGGTTGAAGAAGGCTAGGAATCACGTCAAGATTTTAGGATGATGAATTATGATACATGGCTCGTGATGGTTGGATTATGATAACGTTATCGAAGATTGTGATAAAACATCGCGAACTGAAACGTACGTAGAGAATGTGTGTGTTGATTTAAAATTACAGATTTTTACGGCCGCTGTGAAAATACTTATGATCACTTTTAATTACATAAAGATTAAATATATATTTAAATAAATACGTTTCTTTATGAATGACGTACGTTTTTTCCATCTTGTGTTATGTGCCGAGGAAGAGGGTATTCGATTAGGCGACCCGCCCTTTATAATGAAGGTTAGTTTTTTTATTACAATCAATGACTAGGTATCTCAAATCTCTTAAAAGATACCGTTTACTGAAAGGTAAAGTTAGATGCTGTTACATTTTTAGGGAAAAAAAATCGATTCAGAAACAAGACGAGAACACGGCAAAATATTTTTAAAACTAAAAAAAAATCTTCATTTTTAGTTTAAAAATATTCAGTTTTAGTAAACGTTGATTAAAATTTAGTACAAAAACGATGATTTACGACATTCTAGTTATTGAACAATTCATGTTTTACATTTCAGCACTCAAGATATACGAGTGATATCTACAAATCCTTTCTGAGTGCTCCTGAACAACTAGTTTTGTCTTGCTCATATCATTTTTGAATTTTTATAGCAATTTTTTTTTTGTATATTTTATGTCCCTGATATTTCAAATGTTCTCAGGCTATGGTGACTGAATCTGGCTTTATTTGCTTATGAAGTTCTTTCTTTCGTATTGGTTTTATAATTGTTCTCCTACGAGCATTACTTTATTTATACTACTTTTCTCTTAATTACATAGGAACATTATCATAGTGATATTGCTTAAACACACAAACGTTGCTTCGTATGTTTGAAAAACCGAAATTTACAATTAGCAGACCTTCAGCTAAGAAAGTACCTTCAGCCAAGAAAGAACTCTAACAAAATACAACCCCACCCAAAGCAGGAAAAAAATAATTAAATTATAAATAAATTAGCATTGAGATTGTTAAAAAGTTCTTTTATAATCGGAATACTAGACGCAGGCTGAGGTTGCATCCTTTTGTGGTAGATATTCTGACCATCCGGACTAAACTCTTCGATAGCTCCTTCATAATGCGTACTGCAAGGGTGTGGAATTCTTTTCCTGCCGATGTGTTCCCTGACCAATATAACTTGGGCCTCTTTAAGGCAAGGTTTCTCCTGGGTAGGCATGATCCACCTTAGACCTCATCGCTGCTTAACATCAGGCGGGTTTGGGGTCAAATGCCTGCTGGTCTTCAATAAAAATTATTAAAAAAAAGTGTCGTCTGGTTACTTACATGTATCGTGGTCCGAAACTTATATGCTATTAAACGACTTCCAAAGGCAACATAGTGGATTAGACACTGATCGAAATCATATATATTTTAATAAATTTAAATTTATATGACTTAAACTTATAGGTATATATTAGAAACACATATAAAACACGTGTTACACATATCGTCAATAGTTAAAAGAACGATTCTAGTCAGACATTCTGTGTCGGTGACGTCACCAGTAATTTAACACCTATCAGCTAATTGTTGTGGGTTTACTGGATCAGAGGTCGGATGCGCAGACGCATGTGGACGAACTGACCATCGTGGTTATTGCATTTTTGCTGTTTTATGTGAGGGCATGGAGTAATCGGTTTTTCTATACATCTTCAGCTACAATCACAAGATTTCAGCAACGATCAGCATGTTATGTATGGAAAATCGGTATTTAATTTGGAGATGCGAACGCATCATTTAAGCTTTTCGATTCTGAGCGTGATGTCACCCTTGAAACATGCTGATAGATGCTGATAAATTTTACCCTAAGGTGGCAAACAAGCGTAAGGCCTGTCTGATGGTAAGCGGTCACCGTAGTGAATTCTCACTTGTCATGAAGGTACTTATTGCGTTAACGTTTTAAAATAAGATCAATTTTTTTTTCGTTTAATAGTATTTTTAACAAATTTAATAATTATTGTAGTTCTCACTACAGTTGATATTAAATTTTGTGGAAACTTAAATGGTTTAATTGTTAATTTTAGTATATGCCATTGAAACTACATGCTTAGTAAAATAACTTAAATTAATATGTTTTCTACTTTGTTATGGGGTCAAATCTTCATACTCATTTCAACATGAGGTCAGCATCGAATTGAACCAGGTTTTATGTCGATTTTTATTTCTTGATACGTTTAGCTATATAACCAACTACATACATACTGTACGTTTATACATAAGACAACAGCATTTTAACCTTAAGCTCAGATATTTTTAAACTGTAACGACTCCACCATGATTATTGACATGACTTGACAAAACTTTGGCAGAATCCTCCCCGGGTCTAAATATGAGACATATGTCAAATTCTGAAACAGCCACTGCTTCTGATTTGAACTGTCAGTGATCAGTTACATTGAGCAGCATTGTAAATATTAGAGGAATGTTATCAATGATCTGTGAACAATATCATAATAGGAAATCCTGTAGGAGGCCACTTTAATCATAAATTTACTTACAAAATCTTTGTCCTTCAAATTACGCGTTCACTATTAAAGTGTAAGTAATTCTTATCAGATTATCATCAGAAAGTTTTGTTATTAGTGATGATAAAATAATTAATTGTTATACGTTTATATAATATAATTATTTGACTGTACATATACGTGAGCAGATTTATGTGTTTTATATACATATATATATATATATATATATGTATGTGTTTTATCTTGTATTTATGTGACGTCACTATTCCTTGGTTAAAAGGTGAGATTATTTTTGTCGTGACGTCACGTTGTAAATGATCGATGAATGGTGATGATGATCGTATATATTTATCACATTTGATACATTATATGCCTACCACTTGAGTTTATGTATGTTTAAGAATATAATGTATAAAGTAAAAAACCAGTAATATTTTTATAATTAACTTTCACGATGGACATTTTTTTTTTTTTGAGAAACTTCAAAAATATATAAAACTCTTAAAATCATATATTTTCATGGTGAAGAATTATAAATCTCTAATAACAATATTAAACTTGAAGAGACGCGCAGCAACACAAACAAACAGTTCTCAGTCAAGTCAAACATTAATATTAACTTGCCTTATAAAATGTCTATATATTTGATAAGATAATTTCGCTACAGTACATAAGCAAACACACTTGTTTCAAACAAACATATGACCTACTCTTAGTATCGATCCTATATGTCTACAATGGTTTCGATTGGCACAGATATATCATCTCACGAATAACGTCCGGCTACGGTAGTGTGTTGTCGTGTATATGCATATCGTTCTAGTGTGTGTAAATACTTTACTGAGCTATAGGGAATATGCATGACTTTATTAATTTAATTATCATAATTCGATACCACAAACATACAAAAATCCGTTAAGATTTTTTCAAAATCCTGAATTATTAACAAAGTTATAAAGGTTCAAAGTCGTTGGTTCGACTGAGAGCTCCGATATGTATAATGACGTCAAAGTACACGAGCGCCATACAACTTCCATAGAAAAGGTTGTTCTGATGAGCGAGATAGATATATTTACTTTAAATGGTTATATCTCCCTGGTTTATCGTTCAATTCTTATTCTGTTTTCACAGTTAATATCCTATTTCCACGTACTTTATGAATTTTTTTTTGAATCAAATAATTTTTTTATGCATATTCCCTATTTCGAGGTGACACACATTGAAACAATGTGCATGTACACGCATGACAACACTCGCACAACCATTAAATAAAACACGGGCCAACAAGCAGGCGGTACACCTGTTGGAAAGTGATACCACCGCCTATTGACACGACGATGCCCTTGATGCGTCTGGAACGCCAATGCGTTGCCCATGTAAAGATGAAGATATTGTTTTCGTGGAGGTAATTACACTTGCTCTCCAATCCTTCGAACCGAAACACAGCGTACTGCTTCACGTTGTAAATAGAAAGGAGGGTGGTACCAATCCAGAAGATTTCGCACATAGATCTACCACCTTTAAAATCCGTACCTTAATCGAACGTTCTTCGGGAATAAGGAATAATTTTACTTTCTTTGCAGAGATCAGGTAGATGAGGAAAGAGCACTAGTTCAAATCATTGTAGTTATCTATTGTATCTGATTTATAGAAAAGTAATCCAAACTCATAGTAGAGAAACAACTTTTAACAAGTTGCGGGTAAAAAAAAAAAAAATACAAGAAAATTTTTGCGAGATTTTTTTTCAGACAAATCGAAAAACTACGGGAAAAAAATCTCGGTCTTCTTTAACTCAAGGTCATAATTACATTTTTTTTTATTATGTATTAGAACCGAAAGCACGCCAGCAACGTAGTCGTAATTTTAAAAACATGACTGTCATTTATCACACTTCGATCTTTGAGTCGGTGAAATTGTTAATTAAAGTTAAAGAAAAAAAAATGTGTCAAAAGCATGTTGTAACACGAATGAATATACGAAAAAAAAATCTTAATGATTTCTTATCACAATGATACGAGGTAGATTTTTTTTCCCGCTATCAGCTGAATGATAAGTTGATAAGTCGCTTGGAGAAGTCATTTTTACGTAACAGAGTTGTAAAATTTGATTTTCGCGAAATTAAATATTCATTATCACTGTGAGTTCGCTATATTTAATTGTCATCCGTGTTTTTTTTTCCCCTCTACTTTAAGTAAAAAGCTATGTTAAAGATTCGTTCAGGTGGCCTTGAGTTCGGTAAAGGTTTCCATAGAGAGAAATTCCATTGATCAAAGAAAGCATTTTTTAGCTAAAACGATCCAGCTATCCTAAAGTGCTGCGCTTTCCAAACATTAAACATAAGATAGGCTTAGTTTTTTTTTTGTTGCACTATGACTAGACAATTGCGAAGATACAATAATAACATCGATATTTTTTTTTTATTTACTTTAAAAACTAATTAAATTACTCCTTAAATACGTCTCAGGCTTTTTTTCTATTATGGACACCAAAAAAAAAACGACAAATATTGATATTAAATACAAAAAAAAAAAATACGGAAAAAAATCTTATTATTAATTTAAAATGACGTTTCGGCGACGTCTCATTAAAATTTTGTATATTAAATAATGCATCAAATAAAACTGTACATATATTTAAACAGTTGCTTCAAAAAGGTAAATTGGCGAGATGAAAATAAATCAAACTTCCAAAAAGTTATATACAGGATCATCGGATGATATATTATGTAAGTGGATATATTATGTATGAACAAAACACATTTTTTCACTACGACAAAGAAAGGTATGCATTTTTTTTTCTTTTTTTTTTATCTGAAAACAAACTCACACATATCACTATCACCTCATATCATCTTCTGATATGTCATAGTAAATAAAAATGTTGATTCTTAAATGAATCTGATATCATTTTTGTAGTTTTAATTATGAGTATAAATTTAGCCTAAAACTTTGATACTTTTAATCACTGTAATTTTTAATCAAACAAAAAAAAAATACTAGAAAATTATTAAATTCATTAACTCGAAACTTACGTAAAAAACTACCCTAGTTAAAAAATACACTCAAAAGTCACTTTTAAAATACAAAAAAAAAACCGCGTGAAAATTCGCACCGAAATGCGTCCTGTCACCTCGATAAACCGAAATAAACTGATTAAAATTTCACGTATCTTTTGACAGACGAAAAAAAAACAAGACGCTTCATTTTGTTTTCGATAACTGTATCGTGCGTGGATTTTCGCTTACTTTGAGTTAGAGGTGTAATTATATTTTTACGTAGACATCGTTCGAGACTGTTCGTTAAGACATTAAGTAATGTTAATAGTAAAAATGATAATTTTTGGCACATTTACGGAGTATAAATTTTAAAAATAGTTTATTAAAAAACTCTGGTACCAGGATCAACCAGGATCAACAGTGGCGTCCTTTGTAACGCATAATGCAGCTGTACAATGCAGCACAGGCTATGTACAAAGATATTCTACCTTTAAGATTTGTTTACCCACTAGAAAAAATTAAAAGTGATTCTATATGATACAGTTAATCCTTGGCATGGTTTCTCTAGTGACTAGAGCATGGGTTTCTACAAAAGTAGTGTCAAAATATATTTTTTTTCGGGCGACAATTCATGTGTGTTTGGTATTCGAAAGCGCCTAGAGGCAACGGTGAATGGTTAACGTCGGATACGAGAAAAACTTCGTCAGCTTTTTTAAAACTTTGGCAAATCTTGCTTGACCAACATAGTAATAATATATAGATATAAACCTAACCTCAAAGTTACGCCTTCACCTAATTCAGTTCACACGACATGCGCACACGCTCGGCTTGCAGCGAACACCGCAAATAACTATTGCCATCACCTATCAATATTCATAAGTAAGATAAAAGGCTGAACAGCGTGGATAACTAAATAACTGAATCCTGCGCGGCTCCACCTAAGCGAACTACTAAACAATCGAAAAACAACTCTACGACCATCAAAATAAGGTGTTCACCGTATACCTTGTCACTTGAAAAGATAATCTTACTGGATTGAGTTAAAAAGATTTGCAGTTTAAGCGAATATAATTCTTCTGCTCCTACATTAAGGTTCAAAGAACGTGTCAATTTGACAGGTGTGGTTTTGACAGGTACAACGAAGGTCGGTTCTCGTGGTCTTCTTTACGTCTGAAGTTATACGATAGGTAATAATATAGTTAATGGAGAATTGAACTGCAACTTTTTATCCCCTGACGCAAAAAGAGGGCTGTTATAAGTTTGATGAGTCTGCCTTTTTCATCATAACTCTCGAACGAATGAAGCGATTTTGATGTAGTTTTTTTATGTTGAAAGGTGACTTAATTGAGCTTGTTCTTAGCTATGTGTGATCGATATGGGTTCCGCCATTCAAAAGTTATGGGGGGTGAAAGTGGGGATGAACAATTGCATGTACGCAAATATGTCCAATGGGGGGATTTTAAATTTGTAATTTTAATTTTAGCAGATTCGTTCAGCGAAATTAGCCTCTATGGCTCAGTGGTCTAATAGCTTGGCTGTGACGCGTGACGTTTCGACTTCGATTCCAAGGTAGGCAGGTGATGAAGACGAGTGTTTACCTAAGGGGAATTAAAGTTTTTTTAAATCCATTTAAGTAGTAATGTATATTTGTCTGTAGTTTATTTGTTTTTTACTCTTATAAATTTTAGTAATAGTACTCTAGAAGTTAAAGTAACATACTTAATTAATAATAAATTTTCCATACACATTGTTTATAATTAAGAATGTTGAGATTACACATAGTAACGTCACTGCAAGGGAATTCAAAAAGTTTTATGTTAAAAAGTCTACATTCTATCTATTTATTGCACATGCAATTATTATCATAGCTTAGTCATAATTTACTGGTAATGTTTTACATAATCGTTGTTTTAATTTTTATTGCGTGTTGCCTGGGTAACCGATATTAAATTTTTAGATTAATGATTGGTATGTATTGGAGCGAAGAGGCTACTAATCATTTAAGATTGAAATCTTATTGGCTAATGGTGTGCACACCTTTAATAAGCATACACTTTAGATTTATATTAATTAATTTATAACCACCCCTGTACTACTGTTGTTTTACCAAGAACTATAATAAAAATAGGGGAAAAATTATTTTTCTCATTGTGCCCGGATAGTGGCGACGGATTTGCAACCTGTCACACTGGGACTCAACATAAACATGCGAAATGCGGCGTGTGTCACCTCTGCCAACCCCTTCGAGAGATTACGGCGTGATTTTAAATTATTTTATGTAAATCATTTTCTTTTCATTACGAGTAAAAACTCATGTGTATCCAATGGAGTTAAATTAAAACAATTGTCTGTAACAATATTTTTTTTTTATTCGGGGCACACCCGCCACTCTGTCCCGCCACTGCAACTCCTGTTTATCAGGATCAACAGTGGCGTCCTTTGATCGAATAATCAACGAATAATGCAGCTGTGCAGTGACGCACAGGCTGTGCCCGGACACCCTACCGGCTGTCTTGGGACCCGCAACGAACTTAATCAGAAGAAATAGGAGGTAGTAAGAAAGCGGTTTCAGATTTCCCTCCCAGCAAAGCGGAGACAGCAATTGCAATGGCCCAGAGGCCCAAAAATCTAAAGGAGAGACAGTCAGGAGACGCCTGACCGTCTAAACACCACGGTGTGCCACTAACTAACAGGGGATAAATTAGATACTAACCTAAATCTTACACCAGTAATATTGGTGACAAAACTTTTTAACGGCACGGAAGTTTCCCTTCGTTTTCACAAGACCTTGGTAATAAATAGGACTACACGCAGATACTTGAATCGAATTCAACATGATTGACCGTTCGTCATGCCAGAGACTACAATCCCACAAGATATGATGGGCAGGAAGTATGATGGGAAATCTATTAAACTATCAAAAATCAATTTTAACCAAGTCCCTTACTAGGTTACCTGATTAAAAAAATGAAAGTGTAAAACACGTATATATCCCCGTTTCACACAACACGCAACAACGCCAACTTAATAATAAAACAAACACAAAACTCGTGACATTGTCTAGCCGTAACTGGTTAAAAGACGTCCATTTAATAAAACATTAAACTAAATAAATCATAAACCTCACAGCACTTAAGTCTATCGGGATAAGGACTAAAATGTTTTGACGAAAGATAAAAAATCGTGGATTTTCAATTTTACATTTTTTAACATGTTGTGATAATAGTTTCGTAATATTCGGGGGTTCGAAGTAGAAACCTTTGGAAGTGTGAATCGTGTTTTATAAATTGACATATTGTTATATACCTACCTAAATACTACTGGCCTAGTCCCCTATCTAGGTATATAAGAGAGAAATATCACTCAACGATCACGAATTTTGCTGAAATGACCTTAGAAGCTGAATTTCGGAAGTAGATGAATATTTTATCAATTTTAAGTATGTATTTCAAATTATTTTATTGAAATAGAAAAAAAAATAGCTAAAAATTGATCAAAAAAATCACAAAAATCAAGAGTTAGGATGCTGAGATTTTCTTACATCATATTCTTTCTTTAATTTTTTTTTCATTTAATTTAAAAAATACCAATTCACTTAATATATTTACTACCACATCACGTTTACATAATAAAAATCTCATAACATTATGTATACATAAAAAATAAATTCCTATCGAAAAATAACAATCGAAGTATTATAACGTGGAAAGTATGAGTGACAATAGTTATTTATATACCTACATATATAATATATATATTATAAGATAAAATGGCATACGTCACGAGCGCAGGCGCCGGCCATGTCAGAGATAGGGTTTTTACACAGCGGATGAGTTACACACACTGTATCCAAGTGATTGCGATATATGCATGTGCGTTTTTTTACTGGAATTTTTTCAGTGAGGCGACAATTTGTTTCAAAGCGAGATTAGTTAGCCCAGATAGTAGTTTTTTTTGGTCATCTGATAGTTCTTGTTGTCGATAAGGGCGGCATAAGCCATCCGACGCCACTACTTCTACACGATGGCCCATCCTAGTGGACGAGTCGCATGGCCCATCGTGAAGTGTCTTTCTTTTTTAATTCATTTTTAATTCAAGAAAACACAACAGACATTTTACATCGTAACTTTTTATCATGAAATCTCCTTCACTACACACACAAACCCTAAACAATACATAATAACATCTATATATCTCGAGACAAATACCAATATGAATGTTATAAATATATGAAAATATGTGTTATTGTATTGGACTGTGTCACCTAGCACTTTTAGGTTGACAGCTTGATGGATGAGATATCTCGTAGATAAGATGCATATGGAAACTTCACTTAATGTTGAATCTGTTTAAATATATAAGTACGAACTTTGTTCATCAAAATAATATAAAATAATGTAAAAAATTATTAAAAATCACGGTCACTACCAAGTCAATGCAACTCAGCCAAGTGTCAGCTTAAACGAGACCAAATGTATATGTTTATTCCGAAGATGAACCACAAAAGTTGACCAATATCGTTTTTTAATTCGGCTTAATGGGTAAACAAATAAACGGTTCGCCTGATGGAAAGTGACACCGCCTATTGACACAACGAGAGCACCCCCTATGCGTTGCCAAGGTAGAGGTAAAGATGTATCTCTTATATATCTCTCGTACCGGTAATTACACTGGCTCTCTAATCCTTTGAACTGAAACACTGCGATATGCTTCTAAATAGATAGGAGGGTGGTACCAACCTAGACGATCTTTCTCATACATAGATTTACCACCTAAAAAAACTTAAGTTGGTTTCGACAAAGGTATACAATGTACATGCACATTGTTTCAGCGTGTTTAACCTCGAGTTCGCTCAGTAGAGAGGTTACGAACGCTAGAAAAATGTGCATTTGCAATTCACAACCATAGCCAAACGGTCTTTGTTAGATCGAATGAATACACCTGAAGAAAAGCATATAACATTCTTATCATATCACGAAGTTAATAATAAAACCTTAACATAAACAATTATTTATTTTTAGATTTGAAGTTTAAAACTTCATTTTAAATCTCTATACAATTAAACTAGAATACAATCTTTCAAGGCACGCGATAATGAGACAATACAACTATGAAACGGTCAAGTTAGAAACGTAAACGTTTTCATTAAGTATTCCGTAGTGACTCAGACTAAGGTAAGAAGAAAAAAAGTACAGTAGGTCACTGAGTCACTAATCTGTAACGAATTAAATAAATTATTCCGTAAAACGAATCAACCATAGATTATTGAAAAAAAAATGTTTTTAATTTTAGGAGGTAAATGGAATACGGTATATGATTATTAATAAATTTCAGTTACAGGCATGAAAATCAGTTTAAAAAAACAAGTACTTAGCTATTAGACAAGTCTCTAGAAATATTCAGACAATCAAAAAATAAACTGTAGTAATATAGAACCCTGAAAATGCTATAAAACTAAATAATTAAAATAAATTCTAAAAACTAAAATCAACATATTTTCCCAATTCTCTTAATCGTCCCATGTTTTTTAGTTAATTATCTCTTAATGAGGTTTAATTTTTTAAATTAGTTAATAAATAAAAAAAAGTATTATTTAACGTTGAAATACGAAGATTTTACAATAAATTTTAAAATGAGGAAGTTTAAGTATTTTTAAGTTCGTTCCCACTGCACCATTTGAACGCTTGTCCGTTTTTTTTTTTTACCGGAAAACGGACCGCCAATTGACGGACATATTTGTACGGATCGGAGTGGCATACAATAACGTGCTAATATTTAATTTCAAACATTTTTAAACCGGTAAAAGATAAGATTTTTCGAGATAAAAATTAACAATACAAGCGTTCTTAAAACGTGTTCAGATAACAAAGTTTGTGACAGAAAGGAATATTTAGTTAGAAATGACTGGTTTTACCTGCCACAACTGATTAGCTTAGTTTTTCAAACTATTTTTGACCTTAGGAGGTTACTTTTACATTTTAAACAATCCTTAATTCGCAATTGCAATCGCACTATAATTTAAGCTAATATTGTGTGTGGCGAAGGTGGTAGCTCAGTTTGTTGTCGGTTAACCAAGGTACCGAAACACCTGACCCTATAGGTCGTGTTTGCGAGTCTCGGGTTGCCTTGAATAGTAGCTTCCATGTTCCTCACTGTGCCCGGATTGTGGCGAGAGATTAGCAACCTATCACACTGGGAGTCAACACACGTAAAATGTGGTGTGGTCTGCCAACCATTCTTGAAGGATTACGGCGTGAGTTTATTTACGTTTTGTATTGTGTGTGCAAGATTAATAAACAGTCATATCCTAAATTACTTTATGATAATCATATCTTTTGTCTCTGTTTTTAATAAAACAATTCACTATTAAAACAGTGACAAAAATAATTAATACGGTAAGTTAAAAAACTGTGCTCCGACAATGGAAACGCACATACATACATTACAGATCGATCTCAACGACAGGACGAAGGCCGAATCGGACAATGTGTAATATTTTATTTTACTACTACTGAAACTCTATTTTACACACTTATTTATTACTCACGGTGCATATTAACAGGAAAATTTAATTTTGTAACGTAATTACTTTGGAATATAACATTTCAGTTAAATTAAGTAATAAGTTTTACTTGTTGCAGTCAATATTCGACTTACGAACGTTTGTAATAAGAAACAATTTATTTATATTAAACGAATACATATCCATGAATTTTTACTTCCATTTCAATTATCTTCTTTCCAGTTTTCCTACCGCATGGGGTTCTTCAAAAATGATCAGAGATAACGAAATCATTCATATATGAAGAACCTATAACAATTTAATTCATGAATATATGATTACTATTGTCTATGATCATAGATTAGGGATCATATTTGACACCGTTCGAACCACTACGACCATAGCGTGAAACCTCAAAAAAATTGCGACATCAAAATGTAAAGATTTTCGAATGGGATTCAATGGGTCTTTTATATATTTTTTCTTCTTCATTATAATTAATAAAATTGCACTAATAACAACAGAAAAAGCGGTCAAATCGTTTTCAAACTTGGTTATGTCTGACATTTAAATGTACATAAGTGTATCTTAGGTGTAATAATTAAAAATTAAGAAAAACATCATAAAACTATGATTACAGAATTTGACAGATACGAAATCATACAAATAAAATAAAATTAATTTGACAGGGTCGAAAACGCTTGGCTCTATTTATTGAGACCAAACTTCCATAGGCTACGGTGACTGCTTACCATCAGGCTGGCCGTGTGCTTGTTTGCGACCTTAGTGGTAAGGTATAAGATTCTTAAAACCCCTTTGTATAATCCTCAATCGTTAAGTTTTAAATGATAGGTAAAGCACACTTGTCCAATAAGGCAATGTCAAAGAGAATCAAGTTGTCCCGCCTCCAAGTGCATGAGCTGGCAATCAGAAATCGCTGTAGTATTAATAAATCTAGTTGTATAGGCTAATTATGCTTAAAATGAGTAATCATATCCCTTTTGCCTTTTGGTTAAAGTATTTGTACAAACGCATTGCTAAAAGTATAATCATTTAAACATTTCAATTTAATTCCACCGGCCCCCTTTTATAATCGGAATACTAGACGAGGCTGCAGTTGCATCCATTTGGGGTAGATATTCCGACCATCCGGACTAAACGCTTCGATAGCTCCTTCATAATGCGTACTGCAAGGGTGTGGAATTCTTTGCCTGCCGATGTGTTCCCTGACCAATATAACTTGGGCCTCTTTAAGGCAAGAGTGAATAGGTTTCTCCTAGGCAGGCACGATCCACCTTAGACCTCATCGCCGCTTAACATCAAGCGGGTTTAGTGGTCTTGAATAAAAAGTAAAACATAATTTTTTTTGGAGGTCAATGTTTTAAATTAAATTTCTGTTTTATTTTTATAGTTCAATGTTCTACGTCATATGTTATTTTGTAAACAAGTTACGAATCTAGATCAAACAGTATCCGCCTTGAGTCTTAATAATGGTCATAGCACAACTATCAACTTTAAAAACTTAAAACTAAAAATTAAAAAAAACCCTCATTCAAACTCACCCCCCATAACTTTTGGATGGGGGACCCGATAATAATCAAACATATCTAAGAGCACGCCAGATCAAGACACCTTTTTAACAAAAAAAAACTACATCAAAATCGCTTCATTCGTTCGAGAATTATGATGCCACAGACAGACACGGCAAATTTTTGCCTATACTCGGTATTCCGTGTATGAAATTCCACACGCACTTATCAACATTGCGGTATTACATCGCTTCGGTTCGACTCGAGGCAAAAGTCAAGACTTTTTTTTTTCAAGACCAGGCAGGCATTTGACCCCAAACCCGCCTGATGTTAAGCGGCGATGAGGTCTAAGGTGGATCATGCCTGCCTAGGAGAAACCTATTCACTCTTACCTTAAAGAGGCCCAAGTAATATTGGTCAGGGAACACATCGGCAGGCAAAGGATTCCACATCCATCCATTACCAAGTCGGAAGGTGTGCCACGACCGTAACTTCTGTTGAGCAACTACCAATTCCACGAGTACAACACTTGTTTTACGAGCTCTTTGCAATTTCCAACGGCGCTTTTTTTTTAAAGGTGTGCCAAAATACGAGTTCTCAAGTTTATTGCCCTCGACACGTCTGCGTACTAATCGATTTATTTATAATATAAATATGTATAAACCACGTGCCACTGTGTTCGAATACACACGGCCATAGATCAAACTAACCTGTTTGGACTTTGTACCGTTCTTAAGTTGTACAGCATAAGGATTGATATTGTTCTTTTTGTGTGAAACTTTACGTGAAGCCGTCTGTACAGGCTAAGGTCTAAATCAACCCATCATTTTTAAGACATTTCAGTTTAGGTGCATTGGTTCCAGCTTCAAAGATAGGAGTGTTTTGGGGTAGACAGGTGGCGCTGTTGTCGATATCATAAAATCTCGAACGAAGCCAAAGTCGGTTAATAGTGTTAAATCATTTTATATTCAATCGCCAAAGGCTATAATACTTTTACAAATTAAAGTGAAAGCGAGTTGTTTGCTCCTTTCTTATATCAAAACCGTTTAACCAATTTGCAGGTGATTTAGATTAGACATAGAGTATGTTAAATACTATTAAATCATTATGAATACTGTTTATATTTAAATTCAAAATGTGTACGTATAATAAGATATTTTTTTCCGGTAATCTACCGTCATTCTCTAGTTTAGATAATTAATAAAAGAAAATTTCACCACATTACCGATTATTTATATAATGTAATAATAAAATTAGGTTCATACCTTATGTATCGTTACTCTTTAAAATATATACACATTGATACAAACCCATGTAATTACATGGGTATAAAACCTTCACCTTATATCTAACCGGGCCACCTGCATACTTCAATCCAAGTACATATATATATTTGTACATTATGTACTCTATATATGTTATATATTATATGTACATAAAGTATTCAATGGCACATACCCATTGGTGAGCACGTCACGATTCTACGATGTTATCTTTGTACTATATATCTATTTTATGTTCTTAAGGCACGACCTAAGGTGTAAATGAGTTACGTCAAATCATTTATACATAGCGATAGTCTAACAAGAAATAAATTCAACTAGGAACTTTCATAAAAGCTTAGTAAATAAATAATATCATCCAAATGTTATCCTTACTGACTAAACCTGTGATGTAATTTTAATAAATTAATCACTTAAGCCAGGCAATATTCATTGTCACTACCAGGCATTGGCGAAAGTATTAAATGATAAATGTAAGGAGTACCCGAACCAAATAAAACGTATCTAGGTAATTTAGACTTACTTTAATAAGAATCGCTTGAGAGAATTCTTCGATCTGACTCTCAGATCAACGCCGAGCCTAAGCCTTTGGATCTAGAAACCGGCATTTTTTTATAGTTTTTTCATGACGTACAAGGAATCAGATAGGATTTTTCGAAATTCAACCCTCAAAGGGAGTTTGTATGGGAGATCGTAATTTTTATTTTGTTATGAATCATACGCGAGTGGAGCTGTGGGCAAAAGCTAGTTACATTTTATATATATTTAATACAACATAATTATTTTATATACACATATCGAAAATATTGAACTCTATATGTCGAAATTGAACTATGTTAAAAAAAAAAAAAAATTAACCAACCTACTCAGTGATCATCCATGCCCATAAAACTGCTATTTTAACAGCCATCAATAATTTTGACCTTGTCCACGTTTCGTCGTATGTAATTCATGAATTATTTCGTCGTCTACTATATTAGACATTATATTAAAAATCGCTTTATTTGTAATCATAATTTGTTGAATTATGAAGTGAATTAGGTGTCGAAGTACATGAGAAATATTGAAAAAAAAAGGTTTTATGTTAAATAAAACGCGAAGTTGGTAAATAATTCTAAAATAGAAGAGTTCCTTACATAAAACAAATAAATTTTTCACTTTTTTGAGTTGCGCGTTAAGCTTCGGAATAAATATAATCAATTAATATGAAAGAATTAAAAATAAACTAAAAACAAAACCAATTAATTTTATTCGTATTTAATAGAGTGAAATATAATTATTTTATCGTCTCAATTATGTAGATAATTCTATGACTTATAGTTATTAAAAAATCCCTTTCACCTACTTTTAAAATGCCCATCTTTCTTACAATCTATAACCTACACCTACCTACCTATCTATTTTTAAATTTTTAATTACTCAATAACATTAAGGTATCACGTTTTAACATTCTGTTTTATGTAACAGAACCTAAAAATAATAAAAACAGTTTGCCTCAGGCTATGTTTGTTAATGACTCCATCTTTAGATACATTTTTCAAATTTAACTAAAACTCTATATAAAGTATAGCAATATTAACCAGTAAGAAACGATTACCTATTAACCAGTAAGCATCAATGTATCCTATTTAATTTGTATTGAAATCCCATACATTTAATAGTCAGGGACAATCCTGAAAAAGATACAGGAAAAATCATTATCAACTGATCGGTGCACGAAGCCTGTGCTTCATTGTACAGCTGCATTATACGTTACAGTTAACAGGAGTTGCAGTGGTGGGACAGAGTTGCGGTCTTACCCCATAACACCAGTAAAAATGAAACAGTATCATGCTACAAATCAACCATCTAAACGAAGCCATAATTGTTCATTTGCACAACACCCTAATAAACAGGAGTACCAATGGTGAGAGAGAAGAACTAAGAAAAAAAAATGTATTACAAAAAGGACTAGAAGTTTTTTCCGAATTCTTCCCGGACCGTCATCATGACACGGTAGAAAAAGTTGACGATTCAACTTCATAATCAAACAAGCACACGGTCCACGAGATGGTAATAGCTTGGGTATGTTCTCTTGGCAAAATAATCTGGCCCGTTGAGATACAACTTTCCTTTCCACTGGGAGAGAGATCATCTGAAACCGCCTTTGAAACTCGTCGCCCCTGACTGACAGACGATAGTCAAGTCGTTTATAGTTCTGGTGCCACTTTCCAAGGTCTTACTATGCCTTCAGCTACTTCTGACGTCATAGAAGCTTAGCTAACACTGTTGTTACATAAAATAATATGAACATTACAAAACGTTAAATTTCATTAGTCCGTTGAATACCTCGGTTACGAAGTAAACAGCTGACTGCTAAGCTAAAGGTTCCGGGATCGAATCCCAGCGTGCGGAACTATGTGTTATTTGCAAAACGCATTGTTTCTCTTACCGGTCTTGGATGCTGTATTCTTATAATATGTAGTTATATGATTATAACTAAGTGAAGGGCTGAGTCGATGTGTGTGTTGTGATGTGGTTATGATTGATTTTTTTTGGTTCACTCAGCCTTTCTCTATGAATCTTACCAAAGCGTTCTGTACCTATATACAACGTTAAGGGCAAACAAGCATACAATTCATCAGATTTAAAGTAATAACGTCGATTCTTATGTCATCTGTTTCATAAGAGCTTTTGGCCAACGACTTAATAAAAAACATTTATCCTAAACATTCCTATCTTTCGTGTCTGCTCAGTTCTTCAGCCGATAAATGTTGTGGTTTTGGACGCAACTGTAGATCCTGGTTAACAGGAGTTGCAGTGGTCGGACAGATTGGCAGCGTGTTTGCCCCGATTTGAGGGGTTTTGTTTCGTAAAAATATGATTACCACCAAAACTTCCATCCTTTAATTACCTAAATCAATCAATATGAACCAAATAATATATTTTTAATAATAATATTTATTTTAAGTACAAAACACAATACAAAACATAAACTCACGCCGTAATCCCACGAGAGGGTTTGGCAGAGGTGTTGCACACCACATTTCGCATGTTTTATGTTGAGTCCCAGTGTGACAGGTTGCGAATTTGTCGCCACTATCCGGGCACAATTGACAAACATGGCGGCTACAACTTTTTTTTTATCTAGTTTTTTCTGCTTTCGACCATTCAAAAGAGAATGCTTTGGCGGAACTGATGAATTCAATGTCAATAGTTCAATCATAGTAGACCTGGGTAATTACATTTTTTTTTCAATGGCCTTTAATGGTTGCGTTCTCATGTTTATTGTAGGTTTATTAAAACAATTAGACGGCCTTCGTGGCGCTGTGGTCCAAGCCGCCGGTTGAGGTAAAAGGTCCCGGGTTCGAGTCCCATGTAGGTATTTGTATGATAAATTAAATGAATTTGTCTTTCTATATATTTAAGAAAGTGTATTCATCTTTATTTTATTTAGTAAACTTTTATGTATCGTTAATTTGTATAACGAGATCGACTGGGTTGGTACCACCCTCCCTTCTATTTCTACCATGAAGCAGTTCGCTGGATTTTAATTCATAGTATCGGAGAACCAGTGTAATCACCGGCACGAGTAGTATAAAATCTATACCTCTACATGTGCAACGCACAGGTGGTGTTTTTGGCGTTCCACGACTTTAGGGGCATTGCTGTATCAATAGGCAACGGTATCACTTTCCATCAGGGAAATAGATTGCTTATTTGCCCGTGAAGACTTTGTTTAAGAGTACTACGCAGTCAGTCTAAATAAAATAAAATGTTTCAATAACAAATTTTATATACAACGCTAGTGAAATATAGTCTTAAAGATTTATATCATTTGACACTGATTAAAGATTAACGAGATTAAGTTTAAAGTTTATTTTTTGGTGACGAGAAAAATGTAGTATAAAAAAAATCTTAACAAAGTATTTAAACAAAAGAGAGTCCGAAATAGAGCGAAACATTCAGTTTTTGTAGGTTCATTGTTGATGAGGTCGTATCACCGGCCTTAGTTTTTGCAGTGTTTAGCCATTTATTAGCTAATTTCATATTGACAAGGACGTTTTTGAATACCGATAATAAATAGAACTCCGAACCGGTGGTAGTAAAAAAAATATGACGATTTGAAAGCGCTTAATTTAAGTCTATTCGAATGAAAACATTTTGACGTTGAGCACTGGAAGGTAGAATAGCTAAAAAGTAGAGGCAGCAGTTTTTTTCTTCGTTGACAGCGGGGTGTCTTATAAACAACGTGAGCATGATGCATATGGTGTTGCAAGCGTCGAAAAAAAGAAAATAGTCAGTCTTCATCACACAAACACCTATCCGAGCCGGTATACGAACCCGGGCGTATACTTCGAAACGATAAAAAACGAAGTATCGGCCGCAATCAATATGGCTCGCAGATAAATTAATTCCGATCGAACTTTGTTATATATTGCATCAAAAACCCTAACTCCGGAGATTGATTTCAAAAGCAATGTTATCGGTCGGTTTATCGATCGGCCCGATGTTTCGGTGGCGGCTTTTCAAAGAAGAGCACCTGGGACGTCCACGTATCTTCTTAGCATTTAGTTTCTTATACATAATGTGAAAACTACCTACAGTATTTAATACCTTTATGATATCGTAATAAAACTAAGGACTAAGTCATCGGCAACCTCGGCTAGGTTAGGTTAGGTATTGTGACCACAGTATTGTGGCGCAGTAGTGTAAACAGCCGACTGCTACGCTAGATGTTCCATGTTCTAATCCCATCGGGGCGGGACTTTATGTTATTTGCAAGACGCATTGTCTCGCTTACCGGTCTTGGGTATAGTATTCTTGTAGTATATATCATATCGTTGCTTAGTTCCTGCGGTTTAGTCAATGTGTGTGTCGTGATGTGGCTATTATTATTATAATTTAGAGTCACCCTGCACTCCACAATAACGCTACACGTTGAACGCCGCTGTGTAAAACGTATCGTCACTACAATCCGGCTGAACGCGAAGTATCCGCATTAGATAATGGCGACGTTTTTCAAACTTGTAATGCGGCGTTGTATACTACATTTATATAGAATAAAATCAAAAAATAAAAAATATATAGATCTATAATTGAAAGATTTTACCTTTTTAACACAATCTGTGAACACCCTGTAGCCATACACCATACAACTTATTGTAGTATATATTGTTCGCTACACCATTGATTCCGCCGTAGTTATTTTGTCATGGGAAGCGATGAGAGTAATTGCTATTTTTTTCACGTTGTTCTGTGTCATTTTGTCATAATATCGGACCGTAACTTTGATTTCCAAAAAGGAAGTTGTGCCATAATCGTTGGGCCAGAAGGTACTTAGGTCGAAAAGGGTAATTATACCGCAATATTACGAGTTAACAAACTGGGAGGGCATATATCATAAACAAATATACTTTTAAATATGTACACACGACCAGTGGCGTGCCTAGAGTTTTAGTACAGGGCAAGCCGAGAGATATACTTCATACTTCCGTTGTGGACTTGCTGGCGTGGACGAGCTCAGCAAAACACTCAGACGTTTGCGAACATGTCAGCAAAACCACAATTTCGGTGGCTTTAAAAAAGTCGTTTGATTTGTTAATGAATGAATAAGAGCGCGAACTTATTTTAGTTTGATAGGGCAAGCCGGGCTTTTGGGCTTCTATGACAGTACCGCCACTACACACGACCATGGGTCAACCTGTCTGGACGTAACTTGTACAGCATAAGACTTGGTAGCTCTGTTTGTTACGAGCCTTGGTTGACCAACAGAACGGACCCGACAGGTCGAAGGTTCGAGTCTCGGGTCGCCGTACATTGTGCCCGCTGTCATCTTCCTCATCGTGCCCGCGTAGTGGCGATAGGTTCGCATCCTGACACATTGGGACCCCTCTCGAGGGATTAATTATGTAGTTTTGTTGTTATGTGAAGCTTGTTTTGACGGCCTCGGTGGCGCAGTGGTGTAAATAGCTAACTGCTACGGTCCCGGGTTGGTACGTTCACATATCGTGAACAAAGTTAATGTTAGTTTGTTTATTTGACATTATTTTTTTACTGACATTTGTTTTTCATTGACATTTCAAAAAATAAATCCCGAAAAACTTAAAATTTATTTAGCATTCAGTTTAAGTTAGTCTTCTTCTACTGTAGAGCTTTCTACAGTATTTTAAAACATGTCATCGACTCGGGATTCTGTAGTAACAAAACATTAATAATAATAATAATATTAATAATGAATCATTTATTCGCAGAAACATGAGTACAATTTAGATCTTGTATATTATGTTGATCTATTCATGATTTATCAAAAATTATCTTGACGTGCGAATATTGAGTTAAAAAAATAATATTAATAATTAACAATTTCAAACTTAAATCTAACTAAAATTTGAAATTTATTGTAAGACAAATATATATTAATGTCAATTAAAATAAATCTAGCAATTTCAGTTTTATTATGTAAAGTTAAAAAACTTCAACCATGTATAAAATACTCAATTATTTTGTAATTAAATGATTCTGCAATCCCAAGGGCAAACGAGACGAAGATTTTTTTCTGCGAAGCCGAATCCAATCAGTAGTGTTTCGATTCGATCACTTTTTGCTGATACGCCTCGTTTATATTAACATTACATACGAAAAGCAAAGAAGCATGTTTGAAAAGGAAAATTATCTAGTTTATATTAATTAGTACTTTGTATATATATTTTTTGTTTTTGCATAGTTATACAACATATGGCACAAGATTTTTTTGTATTCAAGACCAGGCAGGCATTTGACCCCAAGCCCGCCTGATGTTAAGCGGCGATGAGGTCTAAGGTGGACCATGCCTGCCCAGGAGAAACCTATTCACTCTTGCCTTAAAGAGGCCCAAGCTATATTGGTCAGGGAACACATCGGCAGGCAAAGAATTCCACACCCTTGCAGTACGCATTATGAAGGAGCAATCGAAGCGTTTAGTCCGGATGGTCGGAATATCTACCACAAAAGGATGCAACTTCATGCTTTTTTATTGTTATACCCATGTTTTATGCAAATAAATAAATAAATGTTCTATTCTATTCTATATTTAGGTATATAATTACATGTGCTTAGATGCATATAGTACCTTTTGTACAAAAATTTAAAATTAATTACCAACTATATGACTTTTCAAAATCCAACCCCTAAAAGACTTAAGTACATATATACATAGGGTATAGATTCTTTTCCCTTATCAGTTTTACAAAATCTTCAGATCAAATTTTATTTTAGAAAACAAGTTAAGTATCTCCTTTAAATTAGAACGTGTGCGCGATAGTATGTACGTTGTGTATGTACGTACGTACGTGCTATAAATATGTCATAACTGTTAGCCCATATGCGTTCAAGGTTTATTAGGCTCGAACTCGATTAATATTTGTTACCTTAAAGTCCGTTTTAGCAAAACATTTGAACGGCCATGCTATCGATTCAATCACATTAAACAAAACACACACATAACATACACTCACGCCGTAATCCAGAGGGGTTGGCAGAGGTGCTACACAGCATTTCGCATGTTGAGTCCCAGTGTGACAGGTTGCGAATCTGTCGCCACTATCCGGGCACATTGAGAAACATGGCAGTTGCAACTTACGGGAACACGACAATCGAACGCTCGACCTGTTGGGTTGGGTCGGCCGGATAACCAAGGCACGTAACTAACTGAGCTACCACGTCCTAGTCCATATTTGAATGGTCCAAGTATCGTGATATTATATTAAGTTCAAATGGTATTGCGATACGTTCAATACCGTCGATGTTTAAGTGTTACCGTGTGATTATATTGACAAAGTAAGCTTCCATTGAGCTGACGTGGGCTAAGTTTAGTTCTTTAAGATTGTTGACCAAAAGTTGGACTAAAGTGGACTAAACTTGCCTGAAATAGGAAAAAAATTGTCGGAATTGAAATAACTAAGACTGAAATGGAATATGATGAGCTGAAGTTGAGCTAATCAGAGTAACGTGATGAATAACTGGAATAATTAATTAATTATAAAATAATAATGAAAATCTATAATTCAAGAAATTATATAATATGTTAATATAAAAAAATTTTTTTTTTTCAAATTTTCGTTTTCATTAGGCTTCGCGCTGGAATACATTTTTTCATACATTTAAAGTAAATATACATCAAGAGGAAAATTTACGAGTCACTTTTAATTTGAAACCCTTGTAAAGCAAATGCCTATCAAAGGTAGTTCTTTAAACGATGAATAAGTTTACATTCATAAATATGTATTGGAATTAGTAATAAAATTTCTTATATACACATAATGAGGTATATAAGTCATATACTACTGTCTACATTGTATGCCTATATAAAAGATAACATATATATGTAGGTAGGTTTAGAAACTCATTTAGCACACATTAAAATGACTAATTTCCGTTTTACATTCACACAATGACCGCAGTGGTGTAAACAGCCGACTGCTACGCTAATGGATCTGATTCGAATCCCAGCTGGGGCGGAACTTTGTTTTATTTTCAAGACCGGTCTTGGATGTAGTATTCTTATCTATGTAGTTTATACCATTTCATCGCTTAGCACCAGCGACACAAGTTCTTACGATACTTACTGCGGGGCTGAGTCAATTTGTGTGTCGTGAAGTCGTTTATGGTTAATACATAACACGCATTATTTAATCAGTATTCATTATAATGTTATTTACTTAAAAATGTATGTTTAAAGGGAACCCGCTCAAACGTACTGACTAAATAAATTTCGGCTAAAACTTAAAAAATATGTTAAGTCCTGACGCAAAAAGGAGTCGCTATAAGTTTTACGTGTCTGTCTGTTACATTATAACTCTCGAACGAATGAAGCTATTATAATGTAGTATTTTTTGTTTAAAAGGTGACTTAATCGAGCGTGTTCTTAGCTATGTTTTATCGATATCGGTCCCCCCATTCAAAAGTTATAAGGGGATGAACAATTTAAGGTCCGCATATGTCATACGTCTAATCGTGTTTTTTTTAATGTATAATCATAAATTTAAGTTTTTTAGCTTAATACTTTTTCCGAATGCTTTTACTTAAACAGAGAATAAAATCAATCGAAATTTAATACAATTACATAACTTGAGCGCGAGGAAATGTCATTTCCATACATTTTTATTTTCTGTTAGCGTACACGCTCGCGGAAAAATTGTTTCTCTCTAAGGAGGTTGGACTTTTTGTAAGTTCTGACTTTAGTCTATGTGTTATTATGGCGGTAACAGTTTTATTTTTCCCCTTTTGTATTTATAGTCCACCAATAGCACAGTATACCCGCATTAATAAATAACATCATTCATATTTGTAAAAATGCCATAACATTTTACGATTCGTTTAATTGGTAATAATTGGTATGCAAGCTACACTCGTTATGGGGTCGAGTATTTGATTCAAAATTATAAGTTTCAGATTTACTATCACTAAACATAGACTTACTAATGAACAAAATCCTGAAAGGGCATGGAAAATTGGTATTAAGAATAAACTATATTAGTAAGAGCAGGTGTTGATAATACCGGTGAAATTAAAAAAAAAGTAATCAATTAATTAAATGAACTGAGGTGATTAGATTTGTAAATTAAAAAAAAAACATTTCTTGTAGATAAGAAAGATGCAAAGAATTAATGAATTAATTACATTCATAAGTGTTTATGTTAACTGTTAATTTATAAAAAAATAATTATAAAGTTATCCAGTCAGTAAATATGGGCTATCTAATAGGGAAAAACAAATGACATATATAATAATAATAATAATAATA
This sequence comes from Choreutis nemorana, assembly GCA_949316135.1. Classification (NCBI taxonomy): domain Eukaryota; kingdom Metazoa; phylum Arthropoda; class Insecta; order Lepidoptera; family Choreutidae; genus Choreutis; species Choreutis nemorana. Next base: position 5,777,752 of record OX438621.1, on the reverse strand, counting down.
AAAAAACCGCTGCAATGACTGAAGCTTTTTTTCACGTTTTTATAAATATTTTTATTTTCTTCTTAACAACGAAACAATAGTGTTTATTTTTTAAAAATTATTAAAAATGTCAATTTCAGAAATTATCAAAACAACATTGACACTTATTGTCAAAGAAAGAAAATATTTAGTGTTCAAGAACAAACATGATAACTAGATCTAAAGCTAAAGCGGGATTCAAAAACGCACGCTCTCCATCCAAGCCCGCTTTGTCCAGCTCCTCGCCATCAACGTCGGTCGATGAGTTCGCCACCGCGCCTGACAACAGCGAGTCGAGCAGTGACGAACACGGGCCGCCGCCACCGCCGCCACGACCACCTGCGCGACGGGGGAGGCCACCGCTGTCGGCACGCTTGGGCCCAAGGTCCTCGCTACCGGTGGTGTAGTGCGTCGCATGCGATGGACTGTTCTTATGAACGAGAACTGCATGCGCGCCTATTATGGTGCTACAGAGGGTGGAATAAACCTGTCTGCATACCGTGTCCGGATGATTCCTTTGTTTCAGTCCCTTGAACCAAAGATCTCAGTATCCGCGCAGCGATTATCGGATCAAGTGCGGGTCATCCAGAAACGCAAGTTACTGGATGACTCTGTGCTTGATCGGATACGCCTGGAAGCTCTCACTCATCATGTAGCCTCTACTTTGACGAGGAATCGGCCCGCTACATCGTTGGATCTAGTGCCAACGCTCCACTTACCATCGGGGGCGCCGCGGCTTGATTCCAATGTCGACGACGAGGTTTGCATGAACATGAGTGTTAGTAGCCAAGCCAATGAGCAAATGAGGAGGACTTTGGAAGAGGTGATTGTGCAGTATCGATCCACAAGTATTTCTAAACCACGATTACCTCGCTTGCCTACAAACAGACACAACCTTGAGCTGTTGGGGGCCTTGGATGCTTTGCTAGAACCGTATTTACGAACTAGCGAAGACCTAGTTGATACCCACTCGATCTTATATTGTGGAGCCATCGATGCGTGTCGCATTGCTCGTGTTAAGTTTCCTGATGTTGACCGAGCATCGCGGCTAGCTGATGTTGTCCCAGCATGGCAAGTACGGATCGAGCGGCGTATCGACACATCCAGGACCCTTATAGCAAAGTTAATCTGCTTCAGAAGGGGCAACAATCGCCCCCGGGTCATGCGTTTTGTGAATCGGGCCTTCGCGGGGCTGGAATTAGTTCCCACGAGTATATGGCCTATGTCACGGAGCGCATAGACTTTTTGAAGCAGAAAGTCTGTGCGTGGGCGAGCCGTATTCGTCGCTATCGACAGCGTGTGGATCGATTTCAGCAGAATCGCCTCTTCCAAAGCGATCAAAGGAAGGTATATCGAAAGTGGGAGGAAGTCAATCAATCTGTGTCTGAAGGGTGCATGCCGGATACCATCGCTATAACTGAATTTTGGCGTGGTATCTGGTCGGTGCCAGTTGGACACACCGAGGATGAGTGGATAGATGTAGTCAATGAAGAAACTATGGAAACGGTCACAATCACTCCCAATGATGTAAGTTGTGCAATTGGACAACCCAGAACTGGAAAAGTCCTGGGCCTGATGGATTGCACAACTTCTGGTTAAAATGGTTTCGATGTTCACATGAACGATTGGCAACACAATTCCAACAAGCTCTGGAACTCAGATCCCTTCCAACTTTCCTTACTACTGGTAATACCTTCCTGCTCTACAAGTCCGGTAGTACTACGGAAGCGAAAAACTATCGACCCATCACGTGCTTGCCTACGCTTTACAAGCTCCTTACATCCATTTTGAGATCAAAAATAAATTCGCACATCGTAGCGAACAATATTTTGGCCTTATCTCAAAATGGATGTAGGGTTGGGTCCCGTGGTACTAAAGAGCTTCTCCTCATAGACATGACCATTTGCCAAAAAGTTAAGCGGGGCAGGGTGGCCATCTCAGCTGCCTGGATCGACTATAAGAAGGCCTATGATTCAGTGCCTCATTCATGGCCAAGAAGGGTGTTGGAATTGTATAAAGTTGATATCACTCTAAGATCCTTCTTAAGCTCGTGCATGGAGCAGTGGACCACAGTCCTTCGTCAACCAGGTAGTAGGGATGGCTCCACCGATCCGCAAGACTTTATAAGGATTAAGCGAGGTATTTTCCAGGGTGATAGTCTAAGCCCATTATGGTTCTGCCTGGCTCTGAATCCTCTCAGTACTTTACTGAAGGATTCAGGATTAGGCTGTCGGCTTCGGAGAGAGGGTGAGTTAATTTCTCATCTGCTGTACATGGGTGATATCAAACTGTTTGCACCAAATCTTCCTGATTTGAAGGTTTTACTAAAAACCACAGAAATCTTTAGTAATTCTATCAAAATGGAGTTTGGTGTAGATAAGTGTGCGATTGTGCATGTACTACGGGGGAAAGTTGTAAATTCTACAAATTTACAAATTTCTGAGTCAAGATCTTTCAAATTTCTATCCGAAGCAGACACCTATAAGTACCTTGGTATGTCACAGTCTTTGGATATTATGGACAGGGACATTAAGCAAGCGATCAAGGAGCGCTTCTTCTGTCGTCTGACAAAAGTACTGAAAAGTCTTTTGTCAGGTGGCAACAAGGTGCGTGCCTTCAACGCTTGGGTAATGCCCCTGCTCACTTACTCCTTTGGCATACTAAGGTGGACTCAGACTGAGCTAGATGCCCTGGATAGAAAGGTCCGTTTTCAGCTCACTGCGCATCGCATGTTGCACCCGCGCTCAAGCGTAATGAGACTGTACATACCGCGAAAATGTGGAGGACGCGGCTTTTTAAATGCCAATAATCTCCACAACCGCGAGGTGTGCAGTCTTAGGGAATATTTTCTTGGAAATGAGTGTGCGGTGCAGCGCGATGTGGTGGCAGTTGACAAGGCCTTTACCCCGTTATCCTTGGCAAAAGAGAACTGGCAAATGCCAAAGGTCCTTAGCACTGAGAACCGCAAGGACGTATGGAAGGGCAAGGAGTTACATGGGCGGTTCTACCGGGTCCTAACAGGGCCTGATGTTGATCTGCTTGCATCGGTGAACTGGCTACGCTTCGGGGACCTCTTTGGAAAAACCGAGGGTTTTGTCTGTGCAATTGCTGACGAGGTCATGATGACGAACAATTATAGGAGGTATATCCTGAGGAATGGTACGATCGACATTTGTCGGGCATGCCGCCGTCCTGGAGAGTCACTCAGGCATATTATTTCCGGTTGTTCTCATCTGGCCAACGGTGAGTAATTACACAGACATAACTTAGTAGCTAGGATCATTCACCAGCAACTTGCACTTCGATACGGACTTGTGGAGACCGAGGTACCGTACTATAAGTACGTACCTTCGCCAGTTCTCGAAAATGGTCTTGCTACGCTTTATTGGGATCGATCTGTCATCACGGACAGGACTATTGTAGCCAATAAACCTGATATCGTGCTGACAGATCGATCGCAGCGTCGTGCAATACTCGTCGACATCACCATCCCGCATGACGAGAACCTCGTGAAAGCCGAGAAGGACAAGCTCAGCAAGTATCTTGACTTGGCCCACGAGGTGACCGCCATGTGGGATGTTGATTTGACGATTATTGTACCGATAGTTGTTTCAGCGAACGGTCTCATAGCGAAGAGTCTCGACCAACACCTGAAGAGACTCTCGCTAGATAGCTGGATCAAGGGTCAGATACAGAAGGCAGTACTCCTAGACACGGCGCGCATTGTCCGGAGGTTCCTCTCTCTGCAGCCCTAACCACCGGTAGTTTGAGCACTGCCCCGCTTCCGGTGGCACTCTAGTTTAGGTTTTATAGTGTTTTATATTTTGTATCTGTGTTTTATTTTACTTTTATATAAATATTGTAAAAATCTAAACTATGTACTGAAATAAATAAAGAGAATAATAATAATAACCACATCACGACACACACATTGACTCAGCCCTGTAGTAAGTATCGTAAGAACTTGTGTCACAGGAACTAAGCAACGCTATGGTATATACTAAATAGATAAGAATACAACGTCCAAGACCGGTAAGCGAAACAATGCGTCTTGCAAATAACACAAAGTCCCGCGCCCGCCGGGATTCGAACCCGGAACCTCTAGCGTAGCAGTCGGCTGTTTACACCACTGCGCCACCGAGGTCGTCAAATATATATATATTTAAAAAAAAAACAATGTTTACCAATAGACATGTAGGTACATATATGATTTCAGCCAATATGTGTATGTTTATTTAATTATCTAATTAATAAATTTACTTTTAATTTTATATGTTTAATTTGAATATTGTTTAAATTAATTTATATTATAATGGTATGGTACAGACCTGTTACATTATTAATTTTTTTATTAATAATTTTAAATTAATTCATTGTAACGTTTTATTGACGAATGTGTAATTTAACTCTTATTCATATCACTGTAATTGGCATCTCCCGTGTTATAATAATAACAATAAATAAATAGTGTTATATGCTATAAGTCAACCAAATCTTTTTATTGCTTATAATCGTTATTATATTTGAGTTTTAAAATCCCAGTAAAAAAAAAAAACATTCCAGAACCATTTCGATAATATTGTGTTTATTACATAAATATGGATAAATAAGCCCTGAAGATTCGCTGCCTGAAGTGAGCGAGTCGTGACAGGAGAATCACTTTAATTCATTTCTATTCAAATAAATTTACGTTAATTTAATTCAAAACAAATAAAATATCACAATCGATAAGTTTTTGATTAATTTAAAAGATCGTCCAATAAAAAAAAACACAAAGATTTTGTAACATGAATAGACAACATTTTGAATTTAAAACAAGCTCTATGCAGAGGAAATTTAGGGCAAAAATCTAGTACCGACCAAACCTAACCTGTTCGGACTTTGTACCGTTCTTATGTTGTACAGCATAAGGATTGATATCGCACTTGTTATGTGAATATTTATGTGTGACCGTCCGTTTAAAAAAATACACTAAAATTACATAATGAAAGAACGTTCTAAACAATTCTATATTGTATTCTAACCTTTACTATGTTTTTAAGTTTAAATAAACATAATAAATCAAGGGACGCCCCCTTTATTGATATTCAGCTATCAATCTAACCACGACAGACTGCCCATTGTTTTAAAATCAATCATATCGTGTACAACACTTGTGTATAATGTAGGAGTTAGACAATTCCAAATAACAGATTCATATTTAAAGCATTCATTTATCGCCTTTAATTTATATTACTTTCCAACATAAATGACGCCTCCTCCAAACGGTCTCCTAGTAACCGTGCACTTCATCTCACCGTCATGTCAGCGGAATGCACAATATTTTTTTAAAAGTTAGTCCTTTAAAGTTTACACATATAGTAATTTAAATATAATATAATATTTAGTAAGCCTATATGAATCATTCTGAACATTATAACAAATGCATCTAACAATAGTCAATGATATTAAAAACACATATTCACTAACAAATCAATCGAAAAAAAAGTGTTCCAAACATAGCGGGACACACACATACAAATATTTAACACTTGTCAAGTGACGTGACAGGGATACCGCAATTAAAACAATATGAAAAGGAGATGACAGAAAAGAGAAGAGGAAAAGTGTTTGTCAAAAAGTAAACAAACTGAAGAAAGAATTACCGACTGGTAATTATTCGAGTGTTCACTTATCTGCCTCTTGTTTATGTAAAATACAATTGTGTGTGTTGTATATAGTATATTATTTATTACAAGTACTAGTACATACTCAATTACTTGCGGTGATAACATTCCGTAGAACAAGGGTGAATAATCTAATGGAAATTTGTAAATTTATTAGAAATTTTAATTAAAACAATTTAAAATTTTCACCAAATATTTACAAGACCCACCTCATCTTCCATTTTCAAAACAAATTCGTCCCCTATTTTACTCGTTAAGGGGATGAAATTCGAAAGAGCTTTTCTTAGCTGTTCTTTCCTTCTAAATTTATATTAAATATATACCTGCTAAATTTAAAGATTAAAGATCAAGTATTTTATAAGATTTCGTGATTAATCAATTAAATAAAATACTGTTACTAATATTATAAACACGATAATTGTTAGGATTTATGGATGTTTGTTACTCTTTCACGCAAAAACTACTGAATGGATTATAATGAAACTTTACAATACTATAGCTTATACATCAGAATAAAAAATAGATTATAATTAATAAAGATATTGTGTGAAATTGTTCAAAATATAACGATAAACGTCAAGTAATTTTAAATCCTGTTAGAACCATTTTCGATTTCTACGCGGACGAAGTCGTTGGCAAAAGCTAGTATTTAATAAAATAACCGGTAAAAAATAAAATCCAATTCGAAATGTTAAATTCAGAGACAGTGTTAATGTAGAGATATAATAAAAAATATATTTTTTTATGATTCACATATTGCTATAGTCTAGTTATACTATGTCACGAAGTACTTTCGACTGAGGTAGTGTTAGTTTGTAGCATGCGTGTGCACATTGTTTCAGTGTGTGTAACCTCGAGTTTACTCAGTAAAGAGTTTACGCACACTAGGAAAATGTGCATTTACATGTGAAATCACAACCATAGCCGAACCTTCTTCGTCAGATGGAATGACTCTACATTCCTTCCTCAAGTTAAGGAAACAATGTTCATTTTCCTCGCACTTTACATAAATAAGCTTATGTATGAAATCTATAAAAAAAGTATATATTTTTATTACTTTTAGAACATAAAGATGTTAAATTCATAATAGCTAAATTCATCCTTTACAAAGTTTTAGAGATAAATTTGTATTTAATCTATTGTCTCTATGTGTAGTGTGTGTATGTGTGTTGTTTATCTGTCAGTCAGTCACAATAATATTCCATAACTAATACCTTCATAGATATCAAACACTTTTTAATTGGCTGCGAGTAAGTTAAGCAAGGCGATTATTATTATTGTGATATTCCAAACCTCTATAGAATAAGTCGTTTGAAAAAGCATGATTGACTTCGAGAAACGCCTCCCTCATAAGCAAGTCCTCTCGCCCGGAAAGAAAAAAACCGAGGGAAAATCATTACATCATCTTACTCCGAAGCCGTTTGAGACACTAGGTCTACAGGTCATGGTTAAAAAGACCTCATGATCACTCATGCGGGAAAAGTGAACCACTTTTTAATTGAGTGAGGTCGCCAGTGCTTCTTGAGGGGTTCTGACATACATAAACTCACGCCTTCGTCCCATTGGGATAGGCAGAGACTTCTGATCGCCACACCACACTCATCTCGCTTCCTCCACATCCATGCATCTCATACACACGAGGAAGCTAAAATGTTTTGATCATTCATAGGTTATGACCATTTACTTGTTTATTTAGTTTGGTACAAGTGAAATGAATTACCCAAGTGACTGCGGCATGGGTCACTTCAAAAAAGCTTGGGGTTTTTTACAGGGTCGGTAAGGCGTGTGTAATGTTATGGTATTACAAACGTTTATAGGCTGGCGGTGACTGCTGACTACCAGGCAGACCATAAGTTTGAGTACGACCTTAGTAGGTACCTAGTTTACTAAAATAGACCAAGATTTCTTTCCAATACCAAGAACTTATACTCGCGGCCATGACAAAATATTTGCACAAGACTAGTAGAACAGTAAAATCAATACCAAAGCCACTAATTTCATCTTCATCCGTAGCGTACAAACTATTTTGATTTGTTTGTTATTCGATTGAAAGAATCGAGTTACAAAACTTGAGAGGCGATAAAAAAAACTGCTCGAGTAGAAATGTGACCGTAGCTCACTCACTGCATTCGTCATGGCTGCTGGTAATTATCGATTATGTCAATAAAAAGATAGCTGACAACCTCGATACACTAGGCGCAGCTCAATTGACCATTAATAAACCATAAATAGTATCCGAGAGACAACTGCAAGACACATCAATACAAAAAATCATCGAAGGATACAAAAGTACGCGTCGCAAGAACTCCGAATTAAAGCTTAAAATCGTTATAAAAACGCTGCAGTTAAGGAAAATCCCGTGGCGTTGATGTTGATTAGTGCTGCAGTTGAACTTAACAAAAAGTTTTGTTTGAAAGACATGCTCGGGCACGTCATCAAAACAAACATGAGCGACTCCGGTTATAACAGATCCTACCAAAGCGAATCGACGTCCCTCTGTCACTACATAGCAATCCAATACTGGCGAAACAAACACAACACACTCACACAGTTTCAATTGACACGAATCATTTGTCCACTGGTGTTATTTACTCACAGAAACACGTGGCTGTAATTTGTTATGCGGACGGTGCGTCCGTTCGCGTCGGCCACCGCAATTACACTGACTGTACTATGCTGACGAGGGTTTGACGCTTGCTATCCGCAATTGGCGGCGCCGGCGCAGCCTGACAGGTATGAAGCAGGTAAATTACTTCTGAAAACTGTATGATGCAATGGCAATGTGTTTTCCTGCGCGGTGGAAATTTAAAGTGGCTCGGTCTTATCTCAAAGGCCAGGTGATCAATCTACAGACCTAGTTACAGAGACACCTGCTTTAATAGACAACTCATATATCATGTCCTTTGACCTAGAGCATTACATTAACCAGATGAACGTGGAACCTTGGAATCGCTAGCTCTAAGAAAAGCCAATAGCTTTCTTTTTTAGACCAAAATGACTAAAACTTCTTCGTCAGCGTCACATCTCTTTCGGGAAACAGCAACAAAACTATAAAAGCATGGAGTAAGAGATGATGCAGATTCAATATTATCCTTGACTGTAGCAAAAACGGACAAAAAGTATCTTACCTATAATGGAATTTTATGTCTAGACGAAGAAAAAAGGACAAAACTGGCAAATATGCTAAACAAGGATAAAAAAAAAACAAAAAGATTCCTTCCTTCCTTTTAAAACATACCTATTAAATATAACTTCATAATAAATAATGAAAATTGAGATTTTTTCAATTTAATTATTAGCTTTAGATTAGATTTTTAATTAGTTCTTCGTATCTTCACTAAATAGTATTAAACAAAGTCGCTTCCCGCTGTCTGTCCCGATGCATGCTTAGATCTTTAAAACTACGCAACGGATTTTGATTCGTCCTTTTTAATAGATACAGTGATTCAAGAGGAAAGTTTATACGTATAATAAATGCATAATATCCGTGCCAAGCGGAAGGGCGGGTCGCTAATTAAATCAATAAAACTTGCATCTTGAAAAATATTAAGGAAATACTACACACATAAAGGGTAGGTATTACACACCGCATTTCGCATGTTTATGTTGAGTCCCAGTGTGACAGGCTGCGAATCTGTCGCTAAGATCCGGGCACAGTGAGGAACATGGTAGTTACAACTAACGGCAACCCGAGACTCGATCGGTCGGTCGGTTAACCCGTAACACGTAAGGAGACGTAACAAACTGAGTTACCACGTAATAAATATTATTTATTTAAAAACCATTGACAATTGTTTAATACTCTGGAAATAGTGATTTTCTATTTCCCTGCCATACCATAGATAATACGCAGAAATAATTGAGAAAAATATTAACAAGAAAGAAGACACTCAAGTGAATTAAAAGCAAAAGCAAAAAGTTATTTTAGAATGTTTTCAATATTGCAATTACGAATTAGCAGATAACAGATCATCTTTTTATTTATTTTAAGTTGTCCAAGTATTTTGAATGCGCATATTGAAAATAATCTCCTAGAAAAACCTAAGTAAGAATCGTTCCGTGTGGTGTCAAAAGTAAAACGATTCGACACAGAAACATTGCAAGACTCATGGAGGATTAACATTTTAAATTTATAAAGAAAAAAAAGCCTCTCCAAACTAAAGTCAGTTCTGAGCTATCTTCGACAATAGAAAAATTAATACAATTGTATATTTTACTGAACGAGAAGGTTATCCTATACAAAAGATACTCTCAGTCCATTTATGTCTGAACTATCAACGGACGGTGGAACTATGAGCATTTCGCGTGACAAACAACTGGGAACACAACTTCATCACGACATGGCAACTAAACAGCTATACAAAAACATCTTTCAAACTATTAAAAATCAATCGAAAACCACATGGAACAAGGTCTATTTTTCTTTGGATTGTCGTAAGATATGCGATTTCCACCTTATCAAATTAATATCTTTTAAGCAAAGTTTTATCTGGAAAATTCGTGAGACATGCGACAAGTTGGAAATTATTCTCATCTGGTTAATGTGACATTATTTACTATTATGTCTAGTCAATGTAAAGTTTAATCAAGTTTTGTAGGCAAATTGGTCCAGGTTAATTTTATGTATACTTCACCATCACCTACTATGGAAATACTGTACTGCGAAAAACCCCTAGTAGCTTAGAAATGTATAATCAACCTACATTATCCAACATAAAAAGAGATCGGAAATACAAATTCGTTTTGTGAGTCTTTAAAAATAAACAAATCTTCTATATTGTCAACGTCTATATGGGCTTCAATGCCTTCAGTATCCGTTCTAACTGGCGGGGTCATACGTTTGTTTACTTTAAGTTAAATGAAAGAATGTAAAACAACATACAGTAATAGAGAAGTCGGTTTTTTAAAGATACCGAGGACGGCCTAGCTATTTATTTATAACAGAAACATATGAATTATTATGAAAGCCACCGCTATATATCTGCTCGAGTTATTTATATAAGATTACACGGTTATTTTAGACACACATTGTCGAGACTCTTATCATTGATAAGTGAGACATTTTGAAATAGTAACGTCGGTTAAATGTTGATCTCCGTTAAGTATTCTTTTATATCTGTCATACCTACTTTTGTGACATTTAAAAGTTAAAATAATCCAGCTTTCACAATAAATAAAAAAACGTGAATAAACACGATCATTAGTCGAGGGGTGTTATCGAATATTGTATCGTAGGATATCAATATTTTTCATGCATTGCAGTAAAGCAACTCTACCGACCAAGGCGAACAGCTGCGTCCGAAGCAAATACGTAGTTGCGCTTGCGCACAAACACCGAAACACAATTCGGACGCACGGAAGTGTCACTATTTATCACCAATCTACTATTGGACAGCATCTCCAAAGCACTGGCACAGAATCACAACAACTCAACAACTAAACACAGAACTTCCAACGTTTGAAAACATCATCAATTTTCTCCGCGGGGGCATTTTTGTTATCGTTTCGAATGCAAAATCCCGTCTGGTGGACGCCCCGCAAGGACGCGACCACACTCCGGACTAGTTAGAAGCGATTCCGAAATAGAAAACCTAATTGGACGAGTCTCTCAGACTGCCAGACGTTTGGGGTTGATTCGAAAATAACTGTACGGATTCGGCGAGATGTGCGTACAACTGCATGGGCATCTTTGAAGGTGCGCGTGTAAGCCCTAAAAATAATATAACGTGAGACTGAGTCTCTTTGGCAGGCGACCTTGATCGTTTTATTTCATAATGTCTGACAGTGACATGTGAAAGTTAATAACGTTTCGGCTGTCTCGAGGCGACTTCACACAGCAGCAGCAGTAACAGGCGAACGAAGCGACAGACCGTGCGAGAACTAGTTCTGATACGACAACAAAAACAACGATCAGTGCCTGTTTTGGTTTATTATTAAGGCTTTCTGTTTTCAGAACGATCCGCCCAATTTTCCAAAACAGCAAATACGCTGGCAATTTTACTCGCACAAGGAATGATTATGTAATTTTGATTGGCTTACGAAGCCGGGCTCATCCAAATTTGTAATTAATAGTTTTTAGAATCATGCGTGATGTCCCTGGTTCTGCAAAGGCTACGGTGACCATCAAGGTGACGGTAATCTTGTTTGCCTCCTAACTGGTAAAACAAACAGCGTTCAGCTCTCTCTTGAAAAATATCAAAAGATTTTGATCGAAAAGGAATTTGACTGAGAAATTTGATAACCCAAAAATTAGGAAAAAATTAAAAGATATAACATGAAACAAATCTCGCTTAAGAGTTATTTATTAATAATGAAACGGGAAAATCCAATATGTACGTTAAATTAATTAATACATTTCCTATTTTAAAAATATCATAATCTTAATGCAGGGCTGAGTCAATGTGTCTGTTGTATTGTGTTGTGTTTACTTATATAATTATTGACATTACTACAGTTTTTTACTGTTTAACCGCCAAACTGTACTCGAAGTACAAGAAATCTTATCTGACGATATCTGTTTGATTGTGTCATCAAAAAAAATAGTCAAAAACTAACCTCAAGGTTTAGACGAATGATATACTATCTCAACAGTACATAACATACGATATTATTGTATATGACGCAAAAGCATCACTGAGGCGTGACTTCGTCCACATATAATAGACCACCCTTGTAACGGCGTTCAAAAAAAAAAATTACAGAAGAAGCAAAAAAGTCTCATACTTCTTTATCTAAGGATACTAATAGATTACTTTATTGTTTTTATTGATCTTTTGTCTACAGGGGTCGAATCTGCAAATGTCTGTATTATAGAGCATAGAAGAAAAAAATAAAAAAAACGAGGTTTTCAAATCACGGTATCGATGAAGAGACTAGATATTTAAAAACATTGTCACCACTTTATTGTCAGTACTGAGATTATTTTAAAAGATTTTTTTTGTTCGTTTTTGTTTTGTTACGCATAAAATCACGATTTAAATTGGACCAAAAGTCCAAAAAGATCCACCAATGGATCTTTACAGGGAATTTTTCTAAAATAGAAAGTTTTGGCCAAAAAAAAAAAAAACAAATAGTTTATTTTTCGAACATAGATTTTACAGATCTTATCAGTTATTAATGTTTCACTACATTTTTCTATATAGTTAAGCATGCACAATTGCACATATTCGCAACAATTTGAGATTAAATATTAAAATAGAACGAAATAAGTCACCGAATCTATCAATAGAAGTGATGTTAAGTCATGAAATCTTTTCAGCTAGAAATTCCCTTAAACATTGTCAATCAAAATATCTTTCAATCAATTAAAAAAAAAACAATTTTTATGAAGTTAATTTTATTTAAAAAGGTTGTAAAAAAAAGGTCTTATCCATGTTAGGTATTTCCCTTTCCATATAATATTTCAAGAAATGCATTTTGGATCCCATATGGACGTTGACAATATAGAAGTCATGCTGATTTTCGAAGACACACGAAACGAACTTGTATTTCCGATCTCTTTTTATGTTGGATCATGTAGGTTAAGGATACATTTCCAGGCTACTGGGGGTTTTTCGCAGTACAGTATTTCCATAGTACGTGGTGAATCGGAAATGATGTGAAGTATACATATGGCTACAGACTGGACAAATTTTCCTACAGAACTCGATCCGCGAAACTTTATAGTTAGTAGAGGTAATAGTAAATAATGTCACATTAACCGGAATATACACCAATCACTACCTTATAGTGTGTACTAGTTGCGGAGGTTTGAATTTAAAATTCGGTTTTCCATCGTAGTCAAAACAATTGATCATTTTTTCTTTCTAAACTTAAATTGAGTATATTTAATGGTTTTGTAGTGCTGTGGTTTTATGTAAATAAAGAGAAAAAATATATATATATTTAACTTAAATTGAATATACATTTTTATATATATTTTTAACTTAAATTAAATATATATATATATATTATATATATATATATATATATATATATATATATATATATAATATTTGTTAAATTGTATATATATTTTTATATATATATTTTTTTACTTAAATTGAATATCTATATATATATATATGTACATTTTTTTTTCTCTTTATTTACATAAAACCACAGCACTACAAAACCATTAAAACCATTTAAAGTAAAACTATGATCAATGTTATGTTAATTGTAATATTGTGTAATGTGATTTTATTACCTATAGTTTAATTTAATTTGTATATATTATTGTTTACTGCACTATGCGTATGTAACTGTTATGATAGTGTAAATAAAGTATATCATAAATCGTTGTTAAAAACACACCATTCCGTTTTATCTCATGTCCGTTCTCATATTAGATTAAAAGTTAATTAAAACCCGCCGTCTAATTACGATACGGAGAAGGTAAAATCCGTTGCGTGACATCAACTTGATAGGGCTAAACACTGGCGATGCATAATTGATGCCCTTGATTTTCACACGTGCTGGATTAACCGCGCGGTTTCAGGTCGTCGATTTTTTTCATCACTCGTTTTTTAAGTCTGAATTTGCTATTTTTTATAGAGTTTAATTAAGTTTGACATCTTTTAGATAAAATGTAAAATTGCATTAATTAATTTTGCAAAACATACTACAACAAATTATCCTTTTATGATACAAAATACAGACAAATTATAATCTAATTACTTAAGGGATTAGACGAAAATTTTAACAATTATCATAATGCGTATGCTTAATGTAATCTTTTATCAATTTAAGAGATTAACTGCATCGTAAAAACATTAACTTTTTGATTAATTTGTTGTCGATTCTGCGGATAAAGATATTTAACTTTACATACAAGAGGTATATAAAGCAATATATTCAACACTTTCTCCTCTTTATTTGGGAAACAGTTTTTTCCCCGAGACTTTTTTGATTGAAATTTCGTCTAGTCCACCTTGAAAATCCAATTTTTTCAACAATATTTTCCTTACCTTGTTCAATAATGTATCTCTATTCATTTATTTCAATTAGACTAATAATTAAAATTCAACTAAAACATGGTCATTCGACTACGACGACTTTTTAGGGTTGATCTTTTTTAGGGATGAAACTGAAAGTCATCAGAATTGAAAATCATCTTTAGAAAAAAAAATTGTAAGCTTTTAAACAAATCGAAGACAAATGGAGGTTTAGATATCTTTGAAAAAAAATGGTAAATATAAATACGAAGTGTCGAAAACTTTAAAATAAATACCTAAATCCTTTTTGCATTATTAAGATTATGTATTGTATACAAGTATATGTATGCTGTTTTATTATTCTGTTTGTATACCAAATAAATAATAATAATAAAAAACGCTACGAAAAGATACGCCAGTACACAGCATCGGACAACTCGGCACATGCGCCGATGCAAGCAATCGGCAATAAACAGCCCAGTGTTTACAATTACCGTGTCTACGTAACACATGGACACGTGCCCGAATGAACAGGACATACGCTCGGTGGAATAGTATGAGAAACATATTTCGCATTAATACTAAGTAATTAATTCATTATACACGAGTAGAACTCTGGGATCGGTTTTTTACTTAATTATTTTAGTCATTCGTTGTTGACTAAAACAGAGCCAGCAGGTGTGTTTTTTTTGGAGGTCAATCGAGAACACGGTTCGCCTGATGGTAAGTGGTACCGACGCCCATGGACACCAACCTGCAGGCAAAAGATGACACTTCATGCGTTGCTGGCCTTTTAAAAAGGAGTAGGGCTTTTTTCGAAGGCCCCTTTGGTGTTTAAGTCAGGGAATACCAGTTTCGACAGCTGATTCCACAAAGTGATAACACGTGGATGTTTGGACGTCAAGACAATATGGGTGGAACTGAAACTAAATGGCACGAGAGGTCTGGCACGTTAACCTTTACGTGGGCAACGCATTGGCGAGACTCTTGGCGTTGTCAATCTTGGTGGTTGGGCAATCGTCGTGTTTAACACTTTCTACCGTCTGCTTGTATGCGAATAAAATTGTATAACAAAAGATAGCCGATAGGGGTCCGGATCCGAAACTAACATAATCAGAAAAAATAGGAGGTGGGAAGAAACCTTAAAATTTCAAACCTTCCTTGCAGCAAAACTACAAACGAACCAAGTTGGTAATGCACTACCAACTATCAAAAACAAAAGATGTACTTACTGACAAAAGTAATAATTTATTTTAACAAAGTTAAGATACTACACGAAATATTTCAGTAACAAAGAAGTTCGAAGCAATTAATATTAATAAATGGTAACATTCTTCATTTTCTTTTTCAGTACAAGACGAAAATGTGTGCATTTTTTTTTGTTTTTTTTTTTAAAGAAATATGAGTGAAGACGATGAGACGAGACAAGGGATGAAAGAAGTAGATACCTAATGTCGGATGGCTATAGTGTTATGGTGCAGACAATTTAAAGTTAAATTTTTACATTTCCCTCGAGAGGGGTCGGCAGAGGTGCTTGCCACACACGACTTTTCGCATGTTTATGTTGAGTCCCAGTGTAACAGGTTGCGAATCTGTCGCCACTATCGCGGCACATTGAGAAACATGGCAGCTACAACTTACGGCAACCCGAGACTCAAACTCTCGACCTGTCGGGTCGGGTCGGTCGGTTATCTAAGGCACGTAACAAACTGAGCTACCACGTCCTCCGCTACATTAGCTACCTCTCGTAAATATTTATAGATAGGATAATCATCCAGAACAGAACATTCATGGGGAAAGGATTGTTAAAAAAAATAGTCAGTAAATAAATACCTACTTTAAAAGTAGGTATTAAAAGGAATGGTTAACGAAAATAGGAGACGAAAATTCTTATATTGCTCAAGCGATGTTAAGGGTTATTAGAAAAACTGAATCATCACGAAAATCCTAGGGGTTTAGCGAAATCACGGAAGACAGAAACAATCATCGTTATTTAGAAAAAAAACTACTTTACTTGTGGAGGATTTATAATAAAATAAGTAATACGCAAACACGCCGCCAGTCACGGGCGTGAACAAGTTTAAAACTAAAATAACAGTTTAAAATATATTCAAGTATCACATTCGTCTCCGTTTCGTTCCGGCAATATAAGCTATTGTCACTCAATTTTTCTCCGTCGAGATTTTTTTATTGTCTCTCGTCTTAAGGAATGACGACATTCAAAAACGTATGTATAAGAAACAAGGCCCGCTTGCGTCTACCAGGGTTGAGAGAAACTGACACAGACTTCAATACTTAATCACAATGTTCATAGTAGTGAAATATGTATAAGATTAAAGTAGGAAAATCAGTTTAGGTTCTGTGAAGAGACGTACGGACATCTCGTACATTTAAGAACCTGTTTTATTCTGGAATGTATACTCTTGGGAACGCATGCCTTGGTAGTCGTCTTTTAGTATCTGACCGCGCGTCAAAGAAAACGCTGGCGACTGGTTACGCAATACTCGGACGGCAACATGGATAGCCATGGCTTCGGATCAATCCTACAGGTTCTCGGTGGTTCGAACAAGTAGTGAACGCGTCTTCAATGTGTACTTCAACCGTAACCGTAACTTCGGAACGCGCTTTCAGTACGCTGCTTAAGTTACGTAAGTGAAATCCTACGTAACTTTTAATAAACTAGTAAAATAAATATTGAGAAAATTAAAACGAGTTGCCTTAGTTCTTTAGTGGCCTAAAGAACTAAGGCAACTCCACAGCCAAGTTCTAAGTTCATAAGATCGACAGTTTTAGGGATCATTGTAGAGTTTGGAAGATAAGATGTATGCAGTGCATATGACTTTTGTGTTTCAAGTGACTTTACTGGTACAATAAAAACTACAGTTTCAAAGGGGTCTTTATGAAATTTTATCCTTTTGTAGTTAAGATTGAGAGCATAGATTAAGGATTGGTCTGAGACCAATCAGACCAATCTTAGCCTAGCACTGACTTCCAATCATTCATCTATGATGGGAACAACCTCACTAGGCTCGCCTAGCGCAGGGTCCGATGTAAAAAACTTTTTGTAAATTGTTTTACGCATTACAATCTACCGGCGGATAATGATATAATTCAAAAACTCCAATTCGAAGTAAATAAGCAAATGTTTTGCCTGGTTGCCTGATGAAAAGAGATGAAGAGGCTAAAATGCATACTTATTGGATATGATGAGGTTCCAAGTTCTAGCGCTTGAAGAACATTTTCGCCGGGAGAGTGAAAATGCTCAGCGAATACATAACTTGTCACGAGGTGTTTCGTGCTAATTTGTTGTATTAATGAACCACATAAGGATGGATCCCCTATAAAAATTTAATAGGGAATATACATGACTTTTTTTATTAAAATTCGATATTCCACATACAAACACAAATCCGATAGATTTTTTCAAATATCTGACTTATTAACTACGGTATAAAACTTTAAAGTCGTTACTTGGACAGAGAGATCCAGTATGTACATTGACGTCAAAGTACACGGGCGTCATATATGTACCTTCCACAGAAAAGGTTGTTCTAATGAGCGAGATAGATATATTTAATTTTAATGATTATATCTACCTGGTTTATAGTAAAATCCTAATTCTTATATCACTGTAAATCTACGATTTCCACATACTTTACGATAAATTGATTAAATAATCAAATTAAATTTCATGCATATTCCCTTATGTCTTTAGGCCACCCCAGGTCAGGTCAGATCAGGATGAGGGTGGTGGCGCCACCTTTTTAATGGTCACGTAACCAAGCTTAGACCAGGTGAGGTATCCTTCAAATAACTGCATCATTTTGTGAGTGGCGTGACAGGTGTGGCCACCACCTTGGTGTTCCTGAGATAGAGGCCGACACAGAGTAAGTTGTTTTCAAGAGTTTTTAGTGTATTGGTGTTTACCAGCTGGCCGATCGCTGTGCGCCCAAAGCTGACTTTGTGCATATAAATTGCTAAACGTTGTAGCTTTTACTCGGTATGCTTGTTTAAGTTATCTTATTAGTAGATTATAAGCTTTTAATGCTTATTAATTTCCCTATTTTATTTCTAATTTACAGAACATCTATTTGTTTATTACAAAATGTATGTGCTGCGTTATTTTAGTTGGCCATATAAGTTTCTCAGTGTAAACAATGTATTCGCTACTTTATTTTTAAATAGGTAAGTGTAATTTTTCCATATCCTGTCCTGTTGAATGTAGTTTTTTTTATTTTATTACAAGGGCTTTTTCGCTAAGCGATAATATAAAAGAATGTTGATAAAAGTAAGATAGCCTATGAAACGTCTAAATAAATATAGTTGTAACGCATATCCGAATAAGATCTTTTATGTACTGTACATGTCGTTATACTAAATAAAGAATTTAAAAAATCTAAAACAGTGTATTGGGAATTACATCTTAGTTCCGAATCTCTCTTATACTCTCAAGTTTACGTTGAAAGATTTATGCCAAGTCATTAGTCATACATAGCTCGCGCATTGTGCTAGCGATGTTGGCGAGCTACTGACAATCAATTTAGAGTTTCAGTGAGACGTACACGTCCTACGTCAGCAGTGACGTCATCGATGCTTTGATGTCTGGACTCGGGCCTTGTTTACACTGGCACCTTTAGTTAATGATCACTGCCAGAAGACGTCCACTGCTGGACAAAGGATGCTCATACTCATTTCCAACCGGAGCCATCTTGGGCCGCTCGCGTCTGGCTCCCTGCAGCCTTAACAAGATGGGAGATTCGCGATTATAGTAGACTATGTGGAGGGCTTGGACGAAAACTGATTTTGAAAAAACATTCTTATTCAGTTTTTTTTTTAATTGATTATGGTCATATCTTTTGATAATCAGCAGCAAAGATTAATGGCAGGTTTTAGAATACAAATATTATATTTTCAAGAAAGGCTTACACGGTCAGCTTTGTTCAATCAACTTTTTTCTTAATAGTATAACTTGAATTATAAAATTGATTAAAAAAAACATGCTTAACAAATTAAAATGACACGCAAAATATAGTTTTAAAAACCAAATGCCTGAAAGAAACCTCAGGATTCTGCAACAAATTGTTATAATATATCGTTTTGTTACGTCCGGCGAGTTAGTTTATTGAGCCTATCTAAAAGCTACAAGCTTTTGATGCAATTAACGTTGCAAGCTAAGGTCACTTAAGCTTCGGTAATTGCTCACTATCAGTTGAACGCTATGCTTTTTTGCCAAATGCCAAGTTCAATTTTGAAGTCTTTGATAACGTTTCACCCATTTGTAACAACATGATCCGAGATGCATTTTACAGGTGGTAGATTTACGTGCGAGATCGCCTGGCTTAGTACCAGTGGTGTGCCTAAAGTTTTAGAATAGGGCAAGCCGAGAGATACGTTATTGTAGTTTTTATAATTCATTTCGATAAATGTCTTATTGCCTCATTACTCTTCAATCTACACTTCAAACTTACGCGTTCGAATTAGCGCGAATTTTGAACCATGCTATGCAAAGCATATTGTTATTTGATTTAAAAAGTAATGAATGAACGAGAGCGCGAACTTACCTTGGTTCGATAGGGCAAGCCGGGCTTTTGGACTTGTATGACAGTACCGCCACTGGTTAGTACCACACTCCTTTATATTTACAACGAGAAACAGATCGCTGTGTTTCGGTTAGAAGGAATGGAGAGCCAGTGTCATTTACCGGCACGAGAATTATAACCTTAAAGAGGTTATATTACATGGGCAACGCATTGGCAGTGCTCTTGTCATAGACATCAAGGGTACTGTCTTGTCTAAATACGGCGGTATAACTTTCCATCAGGGGAACCGTTTAATCGTTTGCCCATGATGTGGTATATAAAAAAACGAATCTGGATGTTAGAGAAAAATTATTGCGTAGACAAAAATATTAACAATTTACTCTTGTTCTAGTGTTTCTACAGATCTTGTAATTATGACATCTAATAGATATCATCTTTTGGCAACATTTTTTAATTAGGAACGTATGATTAATTTAGGGACTTAAACAAAAAATCTAGCATTTTTAAAACTTTTCTGGCTATTTCAGTAAAAATGACAATTTTCTTCTTGAGCGATTTTATAAGCGACTTTTTGTACCCTTTTTTTCTTATTGACCAAATTTTTGTACTCTTAAGACGGATACTTTTTTTGCAACACAGCATCGGTCGCTTAGCTACGTTCTAATTAATCATAGCGTTAATTAAAATAACTGGTAAGTATGGCATCCTCCCATCCTTCCTATGGCGTATAAAGATCCAGATTAAAGTGGCCTAATGACAATTCACTATAACGATTAGTCACAGATCTCCCACGAACACCATGTACCGTCTTTATTTACTACGGTCGGCAAAAAAGATTAATATGTAAAAATAGATATTTTATTTTAAATAGATAAGATTTATAATATTATATGATAAAGAGAAAAGATTTGAAAGTTCGTTTGAATTGAAGAGGCTCCGAAACTAATGGACCAATTAGAAAAATTCATTTACCATTAGAATCCTACATCATTTTCGATGACCATATAGGTGGCAGTACTTCCTAGGCAGACTGTAGTTATAGGCGCGGATGCCAACGCGTCTTCCCCACTTTGGTTGGGAAAAATTAGATCAGCTGATGCGGATCGTCGCGCCGCAGTAGAAGAGTTAGTTATAAATTCAAAATACCTCTGATGCACCACCTACTTACAGCAACCCTATGGGCGAATCTTCCATTGACGTCACACTTTCAAGTGCGTACGTTAAAATATCTAATTGGCGTGTACTTCCAGAAGCGTCATGTAGTGATCACCGTTTGATCGTGTACGAGTACAACCCTAAGCTGACACAAGATATCGCTCCGCGTTCACGAAACCAGACGTGCAGACTGGTGCTTTTATAGTTCACTTTTTGCATCATATGCTGGGATGCAAAAAGTTGTGCACAATAATTATGTGCTAATAATTTAATAGCTACAGCCGCAGTCGTATGCCGCCTTAACAAAATAATGCAAACAAATAAGACGACCGCCTAATACTAAATATAATATTCGACCACGGCTATAATTAATACTTAGTAAGTTTCAATTTTAGATGAGATTTTTTCTTGTTTCATACATTTCAGAAGGCAATTTTGGAGTAGTCGGGTTTTAGATGTTTTGTTATAAATTCATTCCGTAATATTTTTGAGGCGCTGTGTGTCTCTAAAAATAAAAATGATAAAAAACGATTATTCTGCCAACGGTACGGTGCGGCATCGCTTTTTAATGTCCCCGAACCATAATTTGAGTTACATTCCATACATTTACCATAACTAGATACAACTAGAACACGCCAGTTACCATACAAACTCACACATCCACATGTATGGGATGGACCCATTAAAAAATATTAGAAGCTCATGATTTTAATAGTTTGACCTTTTGTCACGAATGTTACTTTATTGCTGTCTTTGTCTTACAGCCGTTAGTTAGAAAGAGATGGCAAGTAAATTAGTTAGATACAATTAGCGTTATGGAAAAGGGTAGCTAACTAGTTCTCTTTTATGTATTTGTTGTTATGTTAAAATTTAACTTCTGTGTGAGTATGCAAGTACATTTTACATATATAAAGGTTCATAATTCTTCATGACTGAGGAAGTGGAAGCTCAATTTTTTGTTCGAGGGTTCGAGTCACGTTCCTCACTGAGCCCGGATAGTGGCGACAGATTCGCAACCTATCACACCGGGACTCAACATAAACACCTCTTCTAACCCCTCTCGACGGATTACGGCGTGAGTTTATGTATGTGTGTATGTATGTATCTTTCGTGACTTTTATCATCAATATCGTGCTACTGTATTAGGTGTTAGGAAACGAAAATATTTCAAAAGTTAATTAATTTTATTAACCGGTCCAGTTCGAACAAAACAAGTCGACACAGAGCGGTACAAATGCAACACTTATCAACTGATATCAAAGGGATAGCAATGAAAAAGGAACAAACAGAACTCAAAAGAAGAATGTAAAAAAAACCATATTAAAATACCTTTTAATGATATAAATAATAAAAAAACTAGCACCTAACAGACGAATTGATACACCATAATTCTTAAAACTAACAAATGTAATTAGAGGCGGCACCGCTGAGCCAATATCATAACAATTGTCTCATCTGAACTTATATAAATATCATAACACGACCTATAAACGTGCGGCACCTTATGTATAATATATATAAAAATAAATTGCTTTTTCAAATGATACACGTGTTTCATTCATTCGACCCGCCCCGGCTCTGCGCGTTAAATTTTGCATACAGTACCCAATATCACGAAGAAGAAAATCTGTTGCTTCTAAAATAAAGATTAACAGCTTTCATATTGGTGTCACCGCCATGCCATACCTTAATTCGGCCTTGAAGTTTAAAATGTAAAGAAATGAAATCAAATGTATTTCTCGTGACATTAATTACCTTCTTGATTTCTTAAATCACGATTACCTTTTAATTAATAACTTTTTGATAACTTTAACTAAACAAAATTTCATGATAATCAATTATAACATATTATTTGTTTGGAGTGAAAATGAAACAAAAATGTGAGAAAATAATCAAAAAACAATTCAATTACTTAAGTATAGTTTAGTAAACAGCCGACAGCTACGCTAGAGGTACCGGGTTCGAATACCGGCGGGGGCGGGACTTTGTGTTATTTGCAAGACGCATTGTTTCGCTCACCGGTCTTGGACGTTGTATTCTTATCTATGTAGTATATACCATATCGTTGCTTAGGTCCTGTGACATAAGTTCTTACGATACTTACTGCAGGCCTGTGTAAATGAGTGTGTCGTGATGTGGTTACTATTATTATTTTTATTAAGTATTTGAGACAACGAAAAAACCTGGAAATAGTTAATAAATTTAAAGCATGCAGTACCTACACCTTCAAACAAAACGCTTTTCAACATGGGGTAGTGGAGCGACGCGGATTGTGGAGCCAGGTTGCATGGCATGGCTGTATCTATTTCCAAAAGATTCGAGAAAAAAAATGAACGCTTTTTAACAATTAATTTTCTATAGTTTTTTATTTTAATACAACTCTACTAAAATATTCATTTAAATTGTACGATGTAAGGAGTTATTATAAAGTGTGAGATGTTATAGAAACTATTAAATTAAAACCATTATTATAATCGTTTTTGAAATGTCAAATTTGATCAAGATCAACGCTGACTCCGTCGAAATAGCATTTGCAAATACCACATTAATTTTGATAATTTTTTTAGATGGCGTCTCCTGACTGTCTCCCCCCTTAGTTTTTGGCCTCTGGGCCATTTCGATTGCTGTCTCCGCTTTGCTGGGAGGGAAGTATGAAACAGCTTTCTTACTACCTCCTATTTCTTCTGATTAAGTTCGTTGCGAGTCCCAAGACAGCCAGGTAGGGTGTCCGGGCACATCCTGTGCGTCATTGCACAGCTGCATTATTGGTTGATTATTCGATCATAGGACGCCACTGTTGATCCTGGTGAACAGGAATTGCAGTGGTGGGACAGAGGGGCGGATATGCCCCGATTCTAGGACTTTTTTGTAGAAATTTTCAAAAGTTTGTCATAACTCAAACGGATAAGGCAGCGTTTTCGATGGAAGCTCCCAGGCTGCTTGTTTTTTCCGACTTCTTCAACAATCATCGTCATATTTACAGAAAACCTTAAGGAATTATACATTAATACCATCATCAGGAATCCTATGTTGATAGATGAAATCCGTTTTAAGAAACCTTTAGTTAGTATTTGAGATTATCGCAAGCATATATCTAGATAGACAGCGGATAAGCAACGGGGGACATATATAATTAATTATGACATATATAAATTAGAGATTAAATTTGTTTGTTTGCATGTAGGAAGTGATTTTCAAAACTAATTATCCGATTTCAAAAATTCTGTCACCCTTAAATTTAGACTCCGGACTATCTGAAAGTGTAGTGATATAAGCTATGTTTTGTTGGAAAAAGCGTAAAAAAAACAAATTTGACGCGAGTAAAGCCACATGTAAGAGCTAATATACAATGTATCTTGTTATTATCATATTGCTACGGTTGCTGTTGCTATGTCATTTTAAACAGACATAAAAATAATTTTATGTTTTTTAAGATAATTGAAAGAAGTTAGTTAAGAGATCATAAAATTAATGCATATTATGTGTCTACATAATTTTTAGGGTTCCGTACCCAAAGGGTGAAAAACGAAAACCTGTTGCTGAGCCTCCGCGTTCCGTTCTGTCAGCGGGCTGACATGACATGACTTGTATGACATGAAAAAGTCAAAGTCAAAGTCAAAATGTTTTTTTTCCGAATAGACTTGAAAAAAGCACTTTCAAATCGTCTTTTTTTTTTGTTTACAACCACCGGTTCGGAATGCTATTTCTACGGGGAAGAATCCGGCAAGAAACCTCCGTAGTTGCTTTTTTCAATATTCAATTACAATATTTTTTACTACAAATTACAATTTTTCAACATAATAATTCTAGCTACACTCTAACTGTCAATAAGATAAACCTGTGCAGCTAATTAAATTACTTCCATATATCTTTATCCTCTACATAATTTTGAATTTTATAGTAAGCCTTCTTAATTAAAATTTGTTTAACATATTGCTTAAATTTCATATCTGACATTTCTGTTACATTTCTTGGAATTTTATTATAAAAGCGAACACAATGAGAATGTTGTGTTCCTCTATAATTGGGAGAACAATTAACTTGTACTTTAATGGAAATACTGTCGTAAATTAAATATTGTATCTACTGTTGAGGATCCTATTGAATAAACATAAATATAAACACAATTTCCAATAAATGACTTACTAGTTTTTGCTAATCTAACTGTAGAGATACGTAATTTATCATTATTTCTGGTATTTATACCGTGGTTTTTTACCGTGACCTAGTCTATCAAACTCATTTAGATGTTTCCTTACATATATAATATTGTCAAAAATATATTGGGACGGTAAGGTGAGTATATCAATTTCCTTAAATAGTTGTCGTAATGAATGTCCATAAGACATAATACTATGAAAATATGCAAAATATACGTCTAGCTATCGGGAGATCCGTTAAATTTCTAATTTTCCCTACTGCATATGCCGCCGAGCTTTATTTACTACAAATTAATTCTAAATGTGCGTTCCACTGAAGTTTTCAATCGATATTAATGCCTAAGAATTTAGTCGATCCTACGATATCGAGCACATCATTATTTAGTTTCACATCTGTCGATAATGTCCGCACGTTTGGCAAAGAAAATTTGAGACATTTAGTCTTGGTACTATTAAGAAGCAAATTGTTAGTTAAACCAATCTGTTACTTGTTTTAAAGTTGATCTTATTTCATTTTCTTCGTTATATTTTCTGTTGGTTTTAAAATAAAAGATGTGTCATCAGCGAATAAAATTACCTACTTCACCAAAAATTTCATTTAGCATAAACGGAAGATCATTGATATAGACTAAAAACAAAAATGGTCCCAGAATTGACCCTTGAGGCACATCCATTTTTACAATAGACCCAGATGATGTAGTTCTACCGATCTGAATTTTTTGAACACGCTCGTCTAAATAGGATCTCACATAGCCAAGTGAAAGATTATCAAAGCCATAATATGATAATTTCCTGAGGAGAATGGTGTGATCTACGCAATCAAAAGCCTTAGAAAGTTCACAAAACACCCCAATGGGCATGAAATACAGCCCAACTCATAAAATTTTCAGCAAAGTCTATTTCTGTTGCCGCTATAACAACAAATTCTAAAAACATACAGAAATTATAAATTAGGAATAACTTATTCTTGTTAATTATAAATGTATGCAAAAATTACATAACGTTTAATCTTGTAAGATGATACGGAATCCATCATGTGCGAGTCCGACTTCCACTTGGCCGTTTATAATATCTTATCTATTCCACCATCTTTATAGAAAAAAAAACTAACAGTTGTTCGTTGCTCACCGCAAAACAAGAGAAGCCATTTATATTATTATTTTCTTATAATTTATAAAACATAACTGGAAAGATTTTCGAATCCAAATTTTTTCCAAAAAAAAAAAGACACTTACCACAATCAATGTTTGACAACATGTGATGTCTTCCATTTGAATATATTCAAGTTAACTCCAATTAAAATTTTCCTTAACTCACCTGAAAGCAAAGAAAATGTTTTTTTAGTTATTATCGTATTCTGATTTATTATGTCATGTTGTTTATAACGGGCAAACAAGCAAACCTGACCTGATGGAAAGTGATACCGCTGACTATTGACGTGACGATCCCCCTGATGTCGTGGAACGCCAAGAGCAACGCCAATGCGTTGCCCATGTACAGTGAAAGGTTTATTCTTCAATCTAGTCATTTTATTTAATAGAGCAGCCCGCCCCGGTTTTGCCCGGATGGATATAGGTATTTAATTATTCTACCGCCTGTTTTCATTGGGAATGATGTAGTATTCTATAATTCAGAATTAAATTACAAGGGAATAATTAAATACTAACCTAAATCTTACACCAGTAATATTGGTGGCAAATCTTTTTAAAAGCACGGAAGTTTCCCTTCGTTTTCACGAGATCTTGGTAATAAATAGGACTACACGCAGATACTTGAATCGAATTCAACATGATTTACCGTTCGTATTGCAAGAGACCTATACAATCAGTATAACCGTTTCATCAGTTACTATAATGATCTTTAAAAATCTATCACATGCCATGACGCAAGATAGTAAAAAAGGTCAATCATGCCTGTCCACGGTTTATGTGCCTGTCTGTGCGTAAGTTGTTAATCGGCGCACATTAGGTATACGATATAAATACTTTGGGGATTTTTATTATTTAATAATAATAGTAATATTACATCACATCACGACACACACATTAACTCAGCTTCCGTAAAACCTGAATAGCCCCTTCAGGTATTAGGAAAACCTACTTATTTGTTAACTTGTTTGTACAGTACACGCAGTGGCGTACCTAGAGTTTTAGTAAAGGGCAAGCCGAGAGATACGAGGACGGGTCAATAAGTCCGTGACTTTTTGAATTTCTGACCTCTTTACTGAAAAAGCAACACTACTCCTGTCAACAGGCATCTGTCAGTTGACTCCTATCAAAATTTGAACTTGCTGCGTCACAGTTAGTTTGTGTTTGACAGCTATCTTTATCAGACTACCCAGTAATTTGAGGAAAAAATGGAAAAAAGTGAATTTCGTGTGCTTATCAAGCATTGTTTTTTGCGAAAAAAAAAACAATTACCGAGACCAAGGCTAAGGTTGATAAATACTATGATGACTTTGCACCATCGAACCGAACGTCCTGGACGCCCAGTTGAGGTCTCTACCCCCGAAAAAATCGAAAAAATTCACGATATAGTGTTGGCCGACCGAAGATTGAAAGTGCAAAAGATTGTGGAAGCCGTAGGGATCTCTCATGGCTCAGTGGTTTCAATTTTGAATGATCACTTGGGCATGAGAAAGCTTTCCGCAAGATGGGTGCCGCGTTTGCTCACAGACGACCACAAACGCAATCGTGTAATAACTTCACAAGAAGGTTTGGCGTTGTTTAATCGCAATATGGAGGAGTTTTTGCGCCGTTTTGTAACCGTAAACGAAACATGGATCCATCACAACACACCAGAGACCAAACAACAGTCAAAACAGTGGATTTCTAAGGGTGAATCGGCGCCAAAGAAGGCCAAGGTGGGTTTGTGAGCCAATAAAGTTATGGCGACTGTTTTTTGGGATGCACGTGGGATAATCCACATTGACTACCTTCAAAAGGGAAGAACAATCAATGGGAAATATTATGCCAACTTATTGGACCGCTTCAATGACGATTTGAAATACCGATCTCATTTGGCCAAGAAAAAAGTTATTTTCCACCAAGACAACGCAAGGGTGCACACATGTGCAGTTGCCATGGCAAAAATCCATGAATTGGGCTATGATTGCTCCCTCATCCGCCCTATTCTCGAGATTTAGCTCCGAGTGACTACTTTTTGTTCCCAAACCTGAAGAAATGTCTTGGTGGAAAAAGATTTGACTCCAATGATGAAGTCATCTCGCAAAGGCCTATTTTGAGGACCTCAACAAATCATATTTTTGGAATGGATAAAAAAATTGGAGAAGCGTTGGACAAAGTGTATAGAGCTCAAGGGAGACTACGTTGAAAAATAAAGTGATTTATTTATCAAAAAATCTGTGTTTTATTCCAAAAGTCACGGACTTATTGACCCGCCCTCGTATACTTCATACTTCCGTTGTGGACTAACTGGCGTGGACGAGCTCAGCAAAACACTCAGAAGTTTGCAAACATGTCAGCAAAACCACAATTTCGGTGGCTTTAAAAAAGTCGTTTGATTTGTTAATGAATGAATAAGAGCGCGAACTTATTTCAGTTTGATAGGGCAAGCCGGGCTTTTGGGCTTCTATGACAGTACCGCCACTGATTACAGGCATAACCTAATGTGATAAATATATAATGTCGAGCCTAACTAAACATTAGAATTTATCGATTCATGATGTATATGACGATGACCTCGGTGGCGCAGTGGAGTAAACAGCCGACTGCTACGCTCGAGGTTCCGGGTTCGAATCCCAGCGAGGGCGGGACTTTGTATTATTTGCAAGACGCATAGTTTCGCTTACCGGTCTTGGATGTTGTATTCTTATCTACCGCAGGGCTGAGTCAATGTGTGTGTCGTGCTGTGGTAATTATTTTATTTATTTATAGGACATTTCATGAAAAGAAACGCTCGCAAGATGAAAAATCAACCCCTTTTATTGAAAAAATAGGGTGCGACGGTTTGTTTTGAGATTAAGTTCCTAGGTAGGTAAGGTTGTCTGTAATTAAGGTTTGATTATACCAAAAATTGTACGAGAGTTATGACATCTTTACCTCTACATGGGCAACGCTTAGGGGGTGCGCTTGGTGTTTCACGTTTCTTGGGGCACTGTCGTGGTAATAGGCGACGGTATCACTTTCTATTAGGTGAATCTTTGCTTATTTGTCCATGAAGTTGCATGGAAACATGTTGTATGGAGGACGTGGTAGCTCAGTTTGTTTCGTGCCTCGGTTAACCGACCGAACCAACAAGATAGGGCGAGGGTTCGAGTCTCGGGTGGCCGTAAGTCGTAGCGTCCTACCTTGTTCCTCATTGTGCCCGGATAGTGGCGACAGATTCGCAACCTGTCACACTGCTACTCAACATAAACATGGGAAATTTGGTGTGTAACACCTCTGCCTACCCCTCTCGAGAGATTAATTAGGGCGTGAGTTTGTTTTATGTAAGTTGTATGGAAAATATTCAATTAACATTAATAAATAACAGATTAAGTCATTTAAATAAGTGTAGAAATCTAAATAATTAGTATTTTTTTTCATTACTTTTTTTCTTAGGCAATAAAATGGATTGAGACATTTAAAAAACTGAATCGAAATCAACTTATCAATGAGAGAACATGCGCATACTTGCAGTCGTGTATGTACGCAAAATGGCAGTGGTACAAGAAAAACCGGTCAGCATTATTAGTATGTGAGATCTGTTTTACACTTGACCTGATTTTTGTATGTCCTCAGCTCACTGTGCGCGCGCTGTTTTCCATCTGCCACGCATTCACGCATGCCGGGGCCGCACTCTCGGCGAACGTTGCTCAAAATGTTTAAAACATAAACAACAACTCTCCCCGTAAACCATTAAAATAATTCCGTTACCTATCACCTAATACAGTAGCACGAAATTTATACTTAAAGTCGCGAAAAATACATACACATACCATAAAACTCACGTCGTGATCCCTCGAGAGAGGTCGGCAGAGATGTTGCACACCGCATTTCGCATGTTTACGTTGAGCCCCAGTTTGATAAGTTGCGAATCTGTCGCACTATCCGGGCACAATGAGGGACATGGCATCTATAACTTATAACGGTAAAATATTGGTACTTGGGAAAAACGTTCGGACATATTTTTTTAAATTTGAACATAGAACCTTTTTAAGCTTGTCTATAGATATCAATGTTATATAAGTGTTTAGATTTTAAGCCCTGCAGTGAGCCGCCGTGGAGCGGCCCAGGTTCGTTCCGGATAGAAATGTTTGGGGGAGACCTATATCCAGCAGTGGATATCATCCGGCCAATTATTATAAAGATTTTTACTACTTTATTTTAGTTCTGAGATTGTGAAATGAAGTAAGTGCGCTATAGAAAATCTACACAATGTATTTTATTAGCAATCATTATCAAAATAGATGTAAGCAAAAGATTTTCAAATAACAATACAAAAATCAAAACGTTAATTTATTTTAAAATTTTATGAGTTAAGCATATTAGTTAAAATTATTTAATTACTACGTGGCTTTTATGCAAAATAAAAAGTTCTTGTGTTTAAATTCATTCATCCAAATTAGATTCATCATAGAATTAATATATTAATTGACAAAAAATAGTAATGGTGAGACAAAAAATAAAATTTTGCGATACATTCGGCAAAAGTGTTAACCCGCCATCAGTGACAAGTTGATCTATCTATGTTACATTACTTACCGGTCTAGTATCGGAGTATGTTATGAATGTATGTATGTATGTATGACCTCTAGTAACATTATGAATAATATTCCTAGAAATAATACCTAGAGGATACAGTATTTCTAATCAGATCAATGTTAAACGTTGAGTGTGAATATTTTACTCCTTTTTTTTTCCTTTATATTAAATAATAATATATTAGGACAATATTCTCAAACTAAATCATAATATTTATAAGAAAAAAACATGTATTTGTCATACATACAACCGAAATACATAATAAATAACAAATACATGGTAGTATCGTTATAAGAATAATGCAACAGTAATACCTAAAAGGTAACATTTTATTAGAATCGGTCAAGCAGCTTAGAAAAGGTAAGACATTAAGGTAATGTTACAATCATAAGGATTTTGTTATATTCAGTTCTTATTTTCACAAACATCTAACAAATTAATTTTCCTTTCTATTGCTTTCATTTGCAAAGATAAAATAATTTCTATAAAGCTTTCGTAAAACAAAGAAAGATGCATTATGTTTCTTGATCGTATATATTTAGTTTCGTTTCATGAAAATTAACCTAATTAATGCAACTTGATATATTTTCAAACAGGAAACACAAACTCCTGCGCATGTAAAAACCGCCATCTAGCGTTTACAAGCGTAACTTGTTAACCAAACTTTACACGGCTTTACAGAAAACATCAAGTTTCGACAATAGAGTGAGCTACTCGTTTAATATATTTTTTAATTATATGTTAATATTTATTTAAAAAAGCAACGTAACAATGATGTGGTACGAAAACTGGGTGACAAGTTTAGCAAAAATGAGTTATTACTTTAACTGTTTTATGGTAAAATTCAATGGATACATATTTGTGAGCTGTCCAAAATTAAAACCGTTTTCAAAATTTAATATATGGATGCAAATTTAAGAAAATTAATTGAAGAAAATGTAAGTTTTGTTTTTAAAACAAATTTGTATTTACTTTGGTAATATGTAAAAACTGATGTGGATTACCTAGTAAGTTGATTAAAATGGCGTTAACTGATTTATTTTTATTAAAAAGCAGTCTTATGTCTTCCAGGCTTTTGATGACTTGTTAAAGACTCAAGGTAAAAGCAGACTTAAGCAGGGTTTCCTTGGTTCCGTGGACTCGGTTCCCTATAGGCAATAAATTTGAGGGAACCACACAAGAAATGTGACTTTCTTAGCCACGGTGTTTATTCTTAACCTTTGCCTTTCATAATCGGTTAAAGTAAGCTAATAAAAAAAAAAACTTATAGAATTCAATTAACGGTCACGATTTTTTGATCGTTTCGTACTACGATCGCTTCCTGTAGAATCGTCCTGCGGATCTAAAGCGACTTGGAGCAATTGTTCTGAAATCTTTAATTTGTAGGTTTCCGAACCCAAAAGGGTACAAAACGGGCCGCTATAACTAAGCCTCACATGAACCATAACAGCTAGTCTTGAAATTTTCAAAAGAATGTCTATTTCTGTTGCAACATATTGAAACATATTGATTTATAGAGGGATGTTTTATAGAGGGATGTTTTATAGAGGGATGTTTTATAGAGGGATGTTTTATAGAAGGATGTTTTATAGAGGGATGTTTTATAGAGGGATGTTTTATAGAGGGATGTTGTATAGAGGGATGTTTTCGACATTTTTATCTTACTCTAGTTTGTTTTACAAAATTAATTGAAAATTGCATATTGTTTAATCTGTTATGATTGTACAGAACCTTTAATGTTCGAGTCCGAGTCACACTTTTTTTGTAATTTTTTAGGTTTTTTATAACTTTGATTGATCGTATTCCTTTTTTGTTTATACAGAATAACAAATAAAAATTAAACAAAAGCCTTTTATTCCTTGAATATTACAGAATTTGTACACTTCTCACTTAATCTAGTGATATTTATTTCACTTTTCTAATTTGCATACTGTATTTTTCTTTCCAAAAAAAAAAAACATACAGAATAAAACTAAAATTTATTATTGAATGAAAATTGTTATGTAAAAATAGTAAAATAGATATTGAGAAGAGCAACCAAGGGTTTTCTTACCGGTTTCTTCCCCATAGATTGGCTTTCCGTATCGATGGTAGCAAAAAACATCTGTCAAAATATTTTAATTTTTCATTCACATTCGTTTTGGTGTTAATATGGCCATTACAATTGCTGTCTCCGCTTTGCTGGGAGGGAAGTCTGAAATCGGTTTCTAACAACCTCCTATTTATTCTGATTCAGTTCGTTGCGGGTCCCATGACAGCTACTGTTGATCCTGGTCAACAGCAGTTGCAGTGGTGGGACGAAGTGGCGATTGTGACCCGAATTATTTTTTTTCTTTCAATAGGTTTTTTGATATAAAACTTTGGAACACAGGTGTATGCTTCACAGAAATTTGTAGTTTCGACCTCGATGGACATGCGATCAATCATATATGCGATCAAGTATCTCATTAGTCTCCATAAATAAATAAATTTTGTGGATTTTTTTGCTTTTTTGGATAAATTTTATACGAGGTTTTCACATTACGGTATTGATATTTAAATATTTAAGACGAATTATATTTTAAATATAAATATAATTCACGATTCATATGGGATAGCTACCGGAGAAAACCAGGATGAAATGAGCAGTGGCATATCAAAATGTATGGGCATGATGGGCGAAATTGCTCAGTTGCATTGCTTTTTATTAACCTTCGGGGCGTTGAAAGTTTTAAATATGAATTATTGTTTCATTTAGATATACGCCCGCGATACAGGCTCGCCTAGTGCAGGGTGTATGGTAAAAAAACTTTTTGTTAAATGGTTTTACGTAAATAAAGATATTTATTATTATTATAACATTGATGAGTTAATACTCTACATCATATTATATCTTAATTTGGGGCTGAAGCAATTTCTTAGAAAAACTTGCCCAAAATATTCACAAACAGTGAGTGAGGAGCGTTCCACGAAATTACATAAACTTAAACCACAATAAATCAACGGAAAAGCCACAAATGTTATATATCGCTATTTGGCACGAGGAACCTTGCCTGTCAAAACATGACAACCACCGCATGTGAAATGCTCCCGTCCCGCTCTCACTTGTAACAACAGAGTGAGGTGCGAGTGCGATGGATATATAAACAAAGTTAAGTTTATAAAAAGGATTTGGCAGAGACGCGCCGCGTGTTTATTATTGTGCGAGTTATTTCTGATGCGTACGCGCAGGCAAGTTCAAGGGCTGTTTACGGTAACGGTATAGTGTGGTAACGATTTAATTCATCAATATAGTTCTTAGGACACAGATTGTTACCAGAGTTTTGACAACCTCGGTGGCGTGGTGGTTTAAATAGCCGACTGCTACACTCCGCTACGGGTTCAAATCCCGGCGGTGGCGAGACTTAGTGTTATTTGCAAGACGCATTGTTTCGCTTACCGGTCTTGGATGTTGTATTCTTATCTATGTAGTCTATATAATATCGTTGCTTAGTACCTGCGATAAAAGATTAAATCTTAGAGTAGGGCTGAGTCAATGTGTGTGTCGTAATGTGGTTATTATTATCATAATTATTAGTAATAAAATTTTAATTTTTACATGATGAATCTAAAAAATACTATTACAGAAGGATATGTAGTGTGTCTAACATTAATTCAAATAACTCTATTAATTTTATTAATTCGGACTAATCAATAGGCGGCGCTATCAGTATGTTTATTGGCTGATGATAAAATTAAATAAAACGTATGATTTGAAATTTAAAACAATCTAAACTCATGGTAAATAGATGTACCATGTAGTAACAAGGTACAAGTAAGGTAGGGTACACGAGACACCCGCTCCTATGTCCCACCAACGTAATTCCCATTAACCTGTATCAACCTGTGCAATGAAGGAAAGGAAACGTGCCCGGACATCCCTACTGCAGACTGGCTTGGGAGTCACAACGAATTTTATGAGAAGAAATTTATTGTTATTTATTTCCGCAGGGTAATAAAATATATTATTTAATAAATATGAAATTAAATGTATAAAGTCTATAACCATAATAATATACATAGCAAGTGTATAACAGATTCAAGAGTTTTCTCCCGACAAAAGCAGAGACAACATATAGTGACGGGTTTATTTTGGCCCATATTGATGGACGCTTGTGATAAAGAGCGTCGCCAGCGTTTGACCTAGGGGAGGGGCAGTTGACATATGGAGTTTAGGAAGAGTACGATTTGTAGCTGATTTTTTTTATTTAATTAATACGGCGCACGTGCACTCATTACTTTAATTAAAGAATAATTCTAATAAATTCATATAAAACACCAATAAATTTATGTTACGGAATAAAAATGAAATAAATATCAAATTTGAATATAATACAAATAAAAAATTTGTCATAATAAGTATACTTGAAAAAATTAAATAAAAACAGCTTATAAACTCTCACAGAATGACAAACACACAGAAAAATGTTTGACAAAGAGTCGCGGAAGAGATTCAGAGAAGTTCAGGACAGTGTAAGAGAGCATCGGGTACCTGCTGGACTCGCGAAATATATGCAGTTCGGGTCTTTTTTGGATGATAGGTGATCATTCCTGGGAGTATAATGTCCAAGGTATACAAACCCACTTGAATGTATCATTTCTAGAAGGAAGAAGCAACTCCCTGTGCCTCACTGGCGACGCCGTAACTTACGATGTTCTCCGGGAGGCATTTTCGCGGAAAGAACCCCAATCCAGTTAACAGAAGAGAAACACTGAGCAGTCGTCACCGCAGCGTGACATAAAAGATAACAGAATCAAATAAAAGTCCACGAGAACTAAATATTTACAAAGCACCGAAATATCATCTTGTTATTGCATGAAACGTTCCGCTCGTGTCGTGAAAATCAACAGCAATTTTATTTACATTAATAATAATCAGTACTAACTGTAATCAAAACAGTTTGATACACTATCACAATCACATTTTTTTTTTAATTAACTATATTAAATAATGAGGATCTGACGAAAAGAAATCGCCTGCCGACCAACCCCCTTAGAATAATACCATTTTCCGCAAGCGTTTACGCTAAAAGATAATCAAAATGTATGGAAATGACATTACAATGACGTAACTCGAGCGTGAAGAAATGTCATTGCCATACGTTGCCGGAAGATGGTATTTGTCATAAGGACAGAATCCTTTGATTAGTGCCAATAGATAGACATCAAAATTGAGCTCGAGCCTCGAGGAAATGTTTTTTCAATACATATAATATAACGCTCGCGTTTGTTACGTGACTTGGTTAACCGACCGACCCGACCCGACGGGTCGAGGGTTGCGGTAAGTTGCAGACCTGCAATGTTCCTCATTGTGCCCGGATAGTGGCGACAGATTCGTAACCTGCCTGACAGTTAGTCAACATAAACATGCGAATTACGGCGTGAGTTTATGTCATGGGGTAGGTGGAGGGGATTCCGTAGCTAGAATACAAAAATATGTCATTTAAAACAATAAATTTTATTAGACTCGGGACCCAGAGCACATTATAATCAAGGTATCTCATTCAACATAATGTATATACTAAATACGTGAACTAACTAAATATAATATAATACATACACATACACGAGAGGTTAGATTAAATATTTGATAATATAAATAATTACAACTCAAAAATTGTGAATCATACTGCGGAAAAAAAAAACAGTCAAGTGTGAGTCGGACTCGCACATGATGGGTTCTATACCATCTTCTAAGATTATATACACAGTCAGGTCATAAGTATTGTCACACAGTAAAAACTTTTCTTTTAGAATGCTGGCCACAAAAAAGATGATTGAATTCGAAATTCGAATTGTTCATGAAAATAAAAATTTATACTTTTTAGAATTTTACTCATTTTTAAATATGGAGTGGACGCTTAAAGAAGTCCGTGTTGCAGTTATTGCGTTGCATCGTTGCGGTTACGCACCAATTCAAATTTTTGACATACTGAAAAATTTGAATGTAACCAAAAGATTCGTTTATCGTACCATCAAACGATACAATGAAGACTCTAGTGTAGATGACAGGTCAAGAAGTGGTCGCCCTCGGTCTGTTAGGACTCCAGCAGTGATAAAAGCTGTGAAGGCGCGAATTCAAAGAAATCCCAAACGTAAGCAGAAACTGTTGGCCTTTCAGATGGGGTTAAGCAGAACCACGGTGAAAAGGGTGTTGAATAAAGACTTAGGGCTTCGGGCATATCGAAGAAAAACAGGACATCGTTTGAATGCTCGTCTAATGGACCTGAGACTGAAGGATGCCGCGCTTTGTTGAAGCAGTACGCGGTAAAAAATATCGGGAAATTCTTTTTTCGGATGAAAAATTTTTTACCGTAGAAGAGAGCTACAACAAACAAAATGATAAGGTGTACGCACACAGTAGTGAAGAAGCAAGCAACTGTATTCCACGTGTCCAACGAGGTCATTTTCCATCCTCGCTCATGGTATGGTTGGGAGTTTCTTATTGGGGCTTAACAGAAGTATATTTATGTGAGAAAGGTGTAAAAACGAATGCAGTTGTGTATCAAAATACAGTCCTGACGAACCTTGTGGAACCTGTTTCTCATACCATGTTCAATAACAGGCACTGGATATTCCAACAAGATTCGGCGCCAGCTCATAGAGCGAAGAGCACACAAGACTGGCTGGCGGCGCGTGAAATCAACTTCATCCGGCACGAAGACTGGCCCTCCTCCAGTCCAGATTTGAATCCGTTAGATTACAAGATATGGCAACACTTGGAGGAAAAGGCGTGCTCATATCCTCATTCCAATTTGGAGTCACTCACGACATCCTTGATTAAGGCAGCCGCCGATATTGACATGGACCTCGTTCGTGCTGCGATAGACGACTGGCCGCGCAGGTTGAAGGCCCGTAATCAAAATCACGGAGGTCATTTTGAAAAAACTTTAGTGTCATAAGAATCTATGTTTTGTTAAGTTCATTTTGGTATATAAATGGTTACATAATGAATAAACTTGTTTCAAATATTTTATATTAAACATGTGACAGAATTTATGACCTGACTAGGTATATACACTTTTTAGTAAGATGTTTTTGTAAAAGATACAAGAGGAAGCCGAAAATGTCATAAAATCACGTTTCTTTTATGGGGATCACCTTAAATTTTTAATTTCTTTATGTTTTTAGTATTTGTTTTTATAGCGGCAAGAAAAATTAACATTCTCTAAAAAATTCAAGAGTCTAGCTATTATGGTTTATGAGATACAACCTGCTGACAGACAGTGTCGTGCCCAGTTTTAGTACAGGGCAAGCCGAGAGATACGTTATTGTAGTTTTATAATTAATTTAGATAAGTGTCCTCGCCATTACTCTTCAATCTACACTTCATACTTCCGACGTGGACTGGCTGGCGTGAACGAGCTGTTATGCGAGGCATATTAAATTTTGATTTGATAAGTTATGAATGAATGAAAGCGCGATCTTATCATAGTTTGATAGGGCAAGCCGGGCTTTTGGGCTCCTATGACAGTACCGCCACTGCTGACAGATAAACAAACAGAAGGACAGCGGAGGCTTAGTAATAGGGTCCCGATTTTACCTTTTGGGCACGACACCTTAACAAGAAACAAAATTGAAACTTCGCTATTTAAGAGATAGATAGATAGAGATAGATAATAATTAGGCTTAATTAAACATTACATTAACGCAATACGCGGCATTCAGCCGGTTTCCGATTCTGTAACCTGTCGTTGAATACTTCTCTACTTGTATTGTAGCTCTATTTCACGATGTCAATTCAAATTAATTAATTCAGTTCAGTTCAGTTGTTTACCTGCAAGGCTAAAAAGGCCGCTTTGGCAATATTGTTTTTGAATATGTCGAACCGTAAAATGACAAATAAATGCTTGGGAATTGAACTGCCTATGATCTATACTAACAGCTATTCAGCAAAAATAAGAAAAAAAAGACTAAAACCTTTTTAGGTCTGCTGTTTTATTCTATTGCGAAATATTTTATCTATAAGATCTTTTAAAGTCGACGCCATTTCGACGTGACGATCTCGGTGGCACAGTGGTGTAAACAGCCGAATACTAAGGTAAAGATTCCGAGTTAGAATCTCGGCTGGGGCGGACCTTGTGTTATCTGCAAGATGAACAGTTAACGGTCCTGGATGTTGAATTCTTATCTATGCAGTTTATACCATATAGTTGCTTAGTGCCTGCGATACAAGATTATATCTTAGTGCAGGGCTGAGTCAATGTGTGTGTCGTGATGTGGTTATTATTATTATTTGAAAGAAGCACTCTGCTGATATGTTTAATA
Source organism: Choreutis nemorana (assembly GCA_949316135.1). Taxonomy (NCBI): domain Eukaryota; kingdom Metazoa; phylum Arthropoda; class Insecta; order Lepidoptera; family Choreutidae; genus Choreutis; species Choreutis nemorana. Next base: position 5,738,307 of record OX438621.1, on the reverse strand, counting down.
CAATAACAGTCTTTTCACCGTAGCATTACAGTGGATAACCTCGCCTTCATTGAAACTAATTCTCGGTCAAGTGCACATAAAATATTAATTAACGTCTTCCCAGTTACAAAGTCAAAGTCAAAATGTTTTTCATTCAAATATACTTAAAATAAGCACTGTCAAATCGTCTTCTTTGCTGCCACCGGTTTCAAATCATATTGTTTTTTTCTACCACCGGTTCGGAATGCTATTTCTACGGTGATGAATCCGTCAAGAAACCTCCTTAGTTGCTTTTTTGAATATCCAAAATATAATAGATTTTATATTAGGTACAACTTACAATTTCTAAAGTATAATAATTATAGCTTTCTAATGATTGAATATGAAACAAATAAACATTCAGTTAATACCTATTCGGTTAATAATTCCGACTATATTATGTATCTTCTTTATATTTATAATTCTTCTGTACGTGTGTTTGTCACCTAATTCCTCCTAAACGGCTGGACTGATTTGGATGAAATTTTGTTTGTATAACCGGGTTACTGGATGGTTTGAAAACTCGGTAGGTGGCGCTGCTCTCTTCGGGTAGACACTAAACATAACCATTATTCATTCTAAGGCGGTTCGATGTTCGCCTCGTCAGCTAGTCTCCTATAATAATAATATATATTATCTATTATATGAAGTCGGTAGTGACTGGAGAGCCCCAAGTCTTCGACAAATTCGTTTACCTGAGTCCAAGACAAAATAAACCAACTATTTTGATTATATACTTAAAAGAAGAAAAACCTACATATAACATTAAAAAAATTGAAGTGTCTAGCTTTTATGTTATAAGAGAAACAACTCGCTGACAGACAGACGGACAGCGGAGGCGTATTAACAGGGTCCCGTTTTCACCCTTTGTGTACGGAACCCTAAAAATTAAAGCGAAACGATAGGCCAGCTAGACTTTGGAAATCAATAAACATCAATGTCAGAGTTGTAAGAAGGCAATTTGTATATGTACAAAGATGTGTGTATGTCTTGAATGGTTCGAGATGACGAGTCATTATAACCGAAGCCGTTGGTGTAACGCAGTCATTCGATCTGACGAAGACCATTTGCACTCGCATTGTTTCTGTGTACGAGCCCTGAAGTCTGAAATCGTTTTCTTACTACCTCCTATTTCTTCTGATTAATCTCGTTGCGGGTCCCGAGACAGCCGGTAGGGTGTCCGGGCACAGCCTGTGCGCCATTGCACAACTACATTATCCGTTAATTATTCGATCAAAGGACGCCACTGTTGATCCTGGTGAACAGGAGTTGCAGTGGTGTGACAAAGTGGCGGGTGTGCCCTGAAAATTTTGCATGTCCTCGAGTTCGTTCAGCAAAAACGATACACACACAAAGACAATCTGCATGTACACGTCTCATTACAAATTTAACCGGACCGTCTTTGTGAGTTGGAAATAATGTACGAAGCAGGTCTACATACATAATACAGGACGGAATCTGTGGCGCAGCGGTGTAAAAACTGACTGCTACCCTTTTGGTTCCGGGTTTAAATCCCGGCATGGGAGGAACTTTTTCAGAAAGAAGTATAGTTTCGCTTACCGGTCTTGGAGTAGTATTCTTATCTATGTAGTTTATACCATATCGTCGCTTAGCACCTGCTACACAAGATTCTTTAATCTTACTGTGGGGCTAGGTCAATGTGTGTGTCGTGATGTGGTTATTTATTTATTTACATACGTACATAACTCGAGACATTTAAACCCTATTGACAGGTAACTGTATGAAGGAAATGCGTCAACAAGTATAGTTTTTATGCTGAAGTAACAAACAGGTCAGCATTTTCATAATAGCTATTCCTATTTCGCTAATAGGCTGCAATGCCAACATTTACGTTAATATAAACAGTATATACTAGTAAAAAAGTGGTAATATAGGAGTAACTCTTGGCTAATCAGTTACATTAGAAGGTTTTTTTTTCTCAGTTAGTTTTGACGTATAGTCATCTCGATTTGTTGTCACTAATACTGAATTAAGTCAGATTCAGGGCGGATTTTTTTTCAATTACAATTTTTTTTATTGCAATTACCCAGTACGGAAGGTTCAGCGAGTTACCCTTTGTTCGAATTCAAATTTTTTATTATTTAAATAGACTTAAAATAAGTGCTTTCAAATCGTCATTTTTTATCTACCACCGCTTCGGAATGCTATCTACGGGGAAGAAGCCGGCGAGAAACCTTCGAAGTTGCTTTTTTCAAAAATTTACCAATAGTTTTTCATTACACGTTGGAACGATTCAGTTTTCTAAACATTTTATACAATTGAAAGCTCATTCAACCTCATGGACAAACAAGCAGACGGTTATCCTGATGGAAAGTGATACCGCCGACGACATCGACATACGACGATGCCTTTAATGTCCAATGCTTTGAACCGAAACTGCGTCACATTAGAAAAAGATGGAAAGGTACCAACCCAGACGATCTCGCTTGTAGATCTGCTAAAAATGGCAAACTCATAAACGTCAGATCTGACACAGAACTGAGTTGCGTACATTTTCGTGGTAGTAACACAGGATCTTTTCATAATTTTGTCCTAAATGCTTAAGGAAATTGATTTACTTTATTAATAGAGCTCTTAGTTCATTCTGTTTTTGAAGACACCAATATAATCGTCAAACCATTTGCCTGTTTGTGTTAGTGTGAAATAGTACTAAAATTCTTGATAGCCTACCGTACAAGGATAGGATAAACACGAAGAAATGCCACTGTATATGATTGAACTTTAAAAATATACATCAATAGAAATCTTTTTGCAATAATGTGGCAATTTTTTCAAATACGTTACGAACGGATTTTTTTTCCTGTTTTCTGTTAATTCTGACCTTGCCGATATATAAACGTTGTCAGTCAAAATACAATAAGATTGGAATAGCTCTTTTTCCGGTGTTTGGTCTATCATTGGTACAATATCAACAAAGAAGAAAGAAAATTTAACCTAACGATAAACTCAAGCCTTAATGCCTCGAGATGGCTTGGCAGAGGTGTTACACACCGAATTTCGCATGTTTATGATGAGTCCCAGTGTGACAGGTTCCGAATCTGTCGCCGCTATCCGGGCACAACGAGAAACAGCTGCAACTTACGGCAACCCGAGACTCGAACCCTCGACCGGTCGAGTCGGGTCGGTCGGTTAACCGAGGCACGTAACAAACTGAGCTACCACGTCCACTATCAATTAAATATTTACAAATTGATTTATTTCTCATTTGTGGTCAGTTTAACTGTCAACCTGTAATTAAAATGTAATTTGAGACAAAAATAGTGGTTCTATCTTCTCTGTTACGTTGAACGTATTTCATTGTACATGATATGTATTGTTAGAGCCACCTGAATATTTCATGTGGATCTGCACTGAAATAGCAGAGAAAAAAGGACAAATTATCTATAATTCACCAATTTAAGACAAGCCGAGGAAAATGAAGCCAACGAAGATGAGTCAAGATATTTTATACGTAAATTAGAAAAATCACCAAAATCAGAAAAGCCGACGGTCGAACTTAAAGTTACAATGTTGTCATTTTTATTCAACCCGCTTCTTTTATAGTTAAAATACGACTATAATATATTTGACATCTTACAAAGTGACCAATTTATTAAATTAACCTTCCAGTCTTCAACTATAGATACAAAACCATTAAAACTTAAAAAATACTATATCCTTGCATTCATTATAAAAACATATCACTACATACACGTAGTATAAAACAAAGTCGCTTCCCGCTGTCTGTCCCAATGTATGCATAGACCTTTAAAACTACGCAACGGATTTTGATGCGGTTTTCTTTAGGTATAGATAAAGTGATTTAAGAGGAAGGTATATAGGTATATAATAAATGCAAAATATCGATGCGAAGCCGTATGCTAGTATTCTATAATTCATTTAATAAATACATACATACAGAAATCTTTCGTCGACATGCCTCAATTAGTAACCATCCTGACAACAGACTTAACTGTCACTTTTTTCTTATCGTAAATGCATCCTGTACTATAGTAGTTAAATGCACTGCAAGCAGGAACCTGACTTTGGATAATTATTAATTTTATTCAAAAAGGCTCAAATCGTTGTACCAAATCAGATGTCTGCCGGTAAAATCAGGTTTTTACCAATGGTTAAACAAAATATGGGAAGCAAAAATGCTCAACAGAATTTTAAGGTATTTTATTAAATATATGGTCCCCCATCATTGGACCAAAACTGGATATGTCCTTTTCTGAACCTAGAGGCATCTTCAGATACAGCTGTTAGGTTTAACCTTGGGCTTTTGTCAGTTAATTCGATTTTGTGCACGTCAGATTAAAAAATAAGAGTTTTTCCATCCGCTGTTTTTTTTATTCAGCCAATGGGCTTATAGTCGGTGTAGTAACAACGGGTTAACTGTCGTTAACCTGCGTCTACGACACCCATCTCTGATTGGGCGCTGACACCAACAACATGGCCGATCCCAAACCGACCAATCACGAGATATTTAAGATTCGCCACAATTTACTATAGTGGTGATGATAAAGCTGGATGTTTATTTGCATTTAATATAACTCGTGTGATATTGTGAAGACGACATTGCAATGTGATTGGACTCAATTACGTGCGTTAGACTCAAAGAATTAAGATAAATTTTAGAAGGGCAAAAGTAGAAAAGGTTTCGTATAGATCCTGCTGCAGTTCTGAGTTTCAAAAAAGAATTTTATGTCGTTTTTATCACAAGTCTACCTTTACCTAATAACTACAGTTAGTCTCATCCCGAGATCCTCAATAGACGACCCGCGGGCCGCGAGCCTGGCGATATTGCGATATAAATTAATGATTTACCTTTTAAATTTTTAAAAGAGAAAATCCAAAAAATATTGTTCTCAATAAGTTTGATCACCATAAAATGGATCGTTTTTTTATTTTTTTAAGTTTTTTTTTAGTTTTAATAAACTTTAAACCCATAGAAAATGATCTGTCGATGGCTAAACCAGGATAGCTATCGGTTCTCAATCTGTGTTAGATATTGATGACAGGCTATTTGACAGTTTAGGACAATCCAATAGTGATGTGTATTATTTGGAAGAGATCTCTTATGACAATATCTAATAAGAATGGTATCATCCTATGTTAGGTTCACGAAATCTCCGCAGTACAATTCTTTTAGAAATTACAAAACTTTACGTAAAACGTAATCCAAATGCAAATAGCATTTTTTTATCATTACTTTAATACTGGCCGTCATACCCGACAGGCCGCATTGCTTATCTACGAGTACATAATTTATGGTAGACTATTATATTTTGCTATCACTACATAGTATAAAACAAAGGCGCTTCCCAATGCCTGTCTCTCCCTATGTATGCTTAGATCTTTAAAACTACGAAATAGATTTTGAAGCAGTTTTTTTTACAGAGAAAGTGATTCAAGAAGAAGGCTTATATGTACATATTAATACATGCATAATATTCGTGCGGATTCGGGGCGGGTCTCTATTTATATTATATACCAGTTCAATATTACATTTATAGATTTTGACAGAAATTCTTTTCACTCGTACTTGTAACTTATCTAAACCTCGATAAAGCAAATTCCAAATTTTTTAAGCTGGAATTACAGGTGGGAGATCTATTACCACCCGTTCGTTCGTTTCTGCTGTGAAGAAGTTCGCTGTGTTTCGGTTCGAGGGATTGGAGAGCCAGTGTAATTACAGGCACGAACTTTACTCACGGACAACATTAATTAAATTTGGTCATGTAGTATCGGATTAGCTCGTACGAACACAATGATACTAGTTTTGAACCAACTTCAGCTTTTTGGGATACCGAAACCAAACACGCTTGAATTTCATGGTGTAATTGTACAGATGGTTTTAACTTCATCCCTCCATGACTATGGTCACTAGACGAAATATTGTGGTCCTCTTTCTTCTGATAAGATACTTGGAGTTCTTGCCAGGGTCAGACGGAATAAAATCACAGGGTAAAGATAACTCACCATTCTATTTCTGCCGTGAAACAGTTCGCTGTTTCAGGCATTAGAGTTATATCATCATTACCTCTACGTGACCAACGTATTAGTGTTGGCGTTCTATATTGTCGTGTCAATAGGCGGAGGTATCACTTTGCATTAAATGAACCGTCTGTTTTCCCATGACGTTGTATAAAAATCTTACACCATGTGCCTATGGATTACTGGTTTTGCTATCTGCCTAGTTTCAGTAGCTAACTTGGTTTGGAGTAATGTGTTAAAAAGATTTGAGGAACCATAGAAGACTTGTTTGTCAATATAGCTATAACATGCTTAGACGCAGAGTCAAATATGTACCACTGTATTGTTTTGGTAATTCATTCATCTGCACTTGTAGATTTGCTTGGTTTTTTACGAAATTAGATGTGATGATTGATCCTGAGATATAGCGTCGTAGGATTGTTTTACTTTGGTCTGCAGATTCAGAGTTATGTTGTCTATTGAGGGTTTGAATTGTTGTCAGGGCATATTTAGCTTAAGTTTAGGCAATTTTCGCGACACTTGGAGAGGCAAGGAAGCTTTTATTGCGGTTTATCAGGTCATCAGCAGGGTTGGCACGAGAGAGACGCGAGACAGAAGCTATCTCTTTCTTTTGTCATTGTTATGACAGGGAGAGAAGTATCTGGTCTCCTACGTTTTTGAGGGCACACCCGCCGCACCCACCACTGCAACTGTTCACCGGGATCAACACTGGGGGCCTTTGATCGAATAATGCAGTTGTGCAATGACGCACAGGCTGAGCCCTACCGGCTGTCTTGGGACCGGCAAAGAACTTATTCAGAAGAAATAGGAAGTAGTCAGAAGAAATAGGAAGTAGTAAGAAACCGGTTACAGACTTCGCGCGCTATGTCGAATTTATTTAGTGCGCTGTACCTTTAGGTAGCTAAAGGCAAGGGGACATCAACTTACTGACCCAGGCGATTACTCTGACCCTGAGATGAGTCGTGGCATGGTCGAAAAATCGCATGGTCTTACACGGTAAAAAGCCTCTACTTAACTCCATCATGGCAAGACAGGTAGTTCATTAAATAAGTTACCCTTGTGTCTTGTCCTTCGAGTCAAAATGGCGCCAATTTTTTTTAAATAAAAACTTTTTCACTACGAATAAATAACTTTGTCACCTTCTAGTGAAATTACGAAATGTTTACAAATTTACAATAACAGATGATGAATGTAACCGTTAAGAGACTTGTTGAAAAATATGAAGAACACGCATAACATATTTTCGCGAAGCATATTAAGTATCCATAGTTCGACACCCGACACAGTTCTTTGCCAAGACCAGTTCTCAGGGACATTCAAGCTGAGACATGGGTGAAATTTTCCTAGACACCGTGCCAAAAATATAAATCAACATCACACAGAGCTATGTTTCGCACACGCAGTTTCCAAGTGTTTAGGAAAAACATACGTTACTTACTCACCTTTCCGTTACAGGCACCGCTTTAGACTTCAACTCGTAAAACATGAAGTCCTGGTGCTGCTGGGCCGCGGTCATCTCTTCCAAGATCCTCTGATCAACATTAAAATCGTTGGACAAGAGAGAGGCGAGATCGAACCCCATATCTATCCCGGATTCATCCATTTTCGAAGGATTTTCACTCACACAAACTATTCCACTAAGAACCAATATTATCTACGAACACTACACACATTTGGAAGGAAAGGAAAGTGTCTATTTACAATCCATTTCTGACAGGCTGCCCTACAATTCCTATCACTTGTTGATGTGATTTGATTCTGTTATAATGAGACAAGACAGTGACGTGACGATAACCTTAGCAAATTAAGATGCGATGTAATAAAACAAGAAATCTCAACGCTGCAGTCTATTTAATTTTGTAGAACTACTTTTATATTTGTTTTAACAATACTATACTGATGCCACTAGATTAAACTTAAAATAATTTTTACTGCAATTGAAATTAAAAACTCATAAAAGAAAATCCTAAAATAATTTCACGCTATTTTTTGATCTGGCAATTTAAAAAGCACCTGAATAAACATACGCTCAAATACCTTAAAATATTTTATAAAAATAAAAATACGACTTTTTTCAACAGTCACCAAATTTTTCGAGAAACACAAATTAACTAAAATACTATGTTATAGTAAAATACATTTTGACATACTATTTAGAAAGAACAGAGTTCAGATTAAACATAAAATAAAGTTTCAAAGGTTTTCGAACGCTTTGCAAATGACATGCTTGCCATCTTCGAAATAGATTTTCGACTATAAATTAGTATTTTATTTTGTAGAAATCTGTTTTTAAATTTATATCTTGGCCAATTAATTTATCTTTTCAATTTAATTAATTTTTTGCTATTTCACCAAGTTTTTCTTTACTTAGATTAGACCACAGTTAACCTTTATTCTGCATTTTCAGTGTTAACAAAAAAAAAATGGAGTAAATTATAATTTTATGACATGGTATCACTAGTAACACCGGTTATTTACTAGTGTGCTGTGTGTGTGAAGCATTATTTTTAGCAAATAACTAGTTTGTATCTACTCAAAACAAAAGAAAAGCTTACAGAATGTCGAAAGCACACCCTCCAGAATTGAAGAAGTACGTATCATGAGTTGTTAACACTTATTTTGACTTTAATTGTTAGCGTCTAGCTCGCCATGTTTCTAACCATCAATGTTTGTTCCAGGTTCATGGACAAGAAATTGTCTATCAAACTGAATGCTGGTCGTGCTGTGACAGGAGTCCTGCGTGGGTTTGACCCTTTCATGAATCTAGTATTGGATGAATCAGTTGAGGAATGCAAAGATGGACAGCGTAACAACATTGGCATGGTGGTTAGTAGATGCTAGACTAGAGCTAAAGTAGAGCATTTTTTACCCCATAACACAAATCACACAGTTTACTTTATAGTCACATTTTTGGGAAACCATAAGTATCTTCTATCAGAGCAACTAATTTGTAAGCAGTAAACATGACTTAAATTTTTGTAACATTCAGTTTTCAAACTTTCTATATTTTATAATAATATTAATAATGTCATATTCATCTAAAAGGTACATAACTTAAGTAAGAGTGGCCTCCTTTTAAGCTTTAAAGTCTATGTTAGGACACACCACTCTTCCATTTACAACTTATTACACCAATTATGCACATACAAGATAGGACTAAAAAGATAAGCAAAATAATGACAAAAATTAACAAACAAAAATACACTGAAAGAACAAGAAAAAAAAATCTATCAAAATAATTAAGATGTGTGGGTGTGTACATGATTGTATATTTGTGTGAATGTGTAAGCATCCTTCCTTAGTTAAGGATCTCTGTTATTCTCTCTTCTCTCTATCTATTACATGCTCACTTTATCTGCACAATCAAAACAGAAATGAGATGATTCACAGGGGATTTAAGTAGTCAACATAGCCCACTGGATAAGCAAAATAAATAAGCAATAGGCTGGCCATACATATTCAATAACCTATAAAAATGGGTATAAAGTTCAAGAGTACTTGCCATCTTAAATCTAAAACATGTTTTTTATTTCAGGTTATCCGCGGTAACAGTATCATCATGCTGGAGTCATTAGATAGATTATAGAACATTTTATTTTAAGCATCTATTTGTAAGAGTTTTCGTCAGTAATAAAGTAAACCTAACCACCAACTGTTTATTTTATTTTATCAATGCAATTAACATTTTAAGTGGGCTCAGAAATATTGAATCTCATATTTTCTATGGCAATTTGTACAATTATACGAATTATTTAAATAAAAATAATTATGTGCTATTTAATTTCAGGGAAATCAACTTCTTATAACCGTAATTTATTAAAATGTTAGTTTTAACATCCATGCGTGCAATGAAACGTTTTTATTTGACAGTTGACAGAGTCATAGATTTTATTTTATTTAGGTTATTTACTTTACAGAGAAGTCTTACTTTTGCAAACCGAGTCAGATGAAATGCTTTTTGTAGATGGCGCTGTTCCGAATGAACTGTCCTAATCCGGCTTGAGACTTGAAATCATTATTTTAAGATCTTGCTCGTGGATGTTAGAATCATGTAAAATAAATAATTTTGTCACTTCTTGTATTATTTAGAAATAAGTATATATAAACACGCATTTCAGAATGCTTGGATTTGCATATTGTTTTGTTTGAAGTTAACTTTGTTTAATTTAAAAATTTCGCTCATATTTTTTGATTAGGTCTCTCTCGAATATTAAACGGTAGTCTGTGCGCAGCTGACTTACTGACTGCTTGCATTGCAAATTTCAATATTTTCTTTTGTGATCTGATTTGTTGTAAGACGATGATTGTTGTTTTGCCTGAAATTATAAAGAAAACAGAATACATTTAGCATACAAATAAAATTATGAACAGAGAACGACGATAGAGCTCAAAAACTCTCAACAAACATTTTCTAACTTTACCAACTGGTAAGTGATGAATAATTCCCTCAATTGCTCATCGCATAACTGTATATGTATTATCGTTGCGGAAATTGGAAGTTTTGGACGATTTATATTACACTTTCAACCACAAATGAATATTTAAAGTGCCCATTTCTAACTCTCAAGAAGTTGAGTACAAACTTTGAGTAATAAAATATAGGTCGAACAAGGACTTATTCTAACGCTCTCAGTAACGTAACTGGGTGGTTACTTCACTCACTGCATTGTTAATAACGTAATTACCTACTCACGTAAGTACACATACTTAATTAGATTTATTTTTCCCTGTGAACAGCTTTGAAAAAATAGAAAGTCAAACTTAGTTTGCTTTAGTGATATGTTTTGTTAGAAATGGGTGAAATCGGTTTATGTGAGTAGAATAATTTGTCATTATAAAAGGAAATGATGTGCAATGATTTTGGCTTGTAAAGAAGTTGATTTTCCTTATAATAAGGAAAAAAAACTATAAATAAAACTACTTTAGAGTTAATTTAATAATAAACTGTGTTTACTAATAATATTAAAAAAATAGTTCAATCAGAATGATTATAACTAGCTAATTTATTTAGAACTTAATTTTCTATCGAGAAATTTATCTTAAAGCATAACACCTAGATCAAAAATTTGTTTTTATTAATACAAAACATTTGACACACAAAAAGTGTATTAAAATTTTAAACCATATAAATCTCTGATCAAGATACTAAACAAAAACATAATAAGAACTTCAGCATTATATCTAGACTTCAATGCAAGTCAATGGTAATCAAGCATCAAAGAATGATTTCTCTTTAGCCACATCATTACTTACTTATATTTTTGTTTACAACCTGGCAAGCATTTGTCCCCAATCCCGCCTGATATTAAATGGCGATTAAGTCTAAAGTGGAACATGCCTACCCAGGAGAAGCCTATTCACTCTTGCCTTAAAGTCCCCCAGCTTATATTTATCAGGAAATACATAAGCAGCCAAAGAATTCCAATCACAAGGCCAGCTGTTTGTTTAGTAATTAATTTTTATTTATAAATACAAAGCTGTTTGTTGGTCTATGTTAACTCAAAGACAGCTGGACCAATTTGAATGATTCTTCTTTACTCTGTTTATTCTAATACAGAGAAGGATTAAAATGTAAAAAAATGCTCTCAAAGACAGTTTTGTGGTACAAAGTTCACTGGATTGACTCGTAAATAATTGTACAAGTACAAAGATTTTTTTTGTCTTTCATGCTAAACAAGCTATTGAACTTTTTGGTTTTTCTATTATCATGTTAATTAGTTTACTGGCCATTATTGTTTTGGAATATTTAAGACTACTTCATATTATTTTGAGGTCAGATGATATCATTGGCTTATCTTTTCTATTATTAATGTCTTCTTTCTATGAATTGGTTGGTTGAATGATAAATGTCAATACAAACAACGAAGTATTTGAAAAGTACACTGTTAATATTTGTATGATGTCTTCACATGTTAGTCTGACTTATATCCGGCTTTTTATAGACACAGAAGAAATTGGCCTGTTTTGTCAAAAACAAGCGTCAATATATGTTTGTGACAAAGTTATTAAACTAAGAAAAGTGACTCATACACTATTTTTGTATGAGTTAAATATGAAGTTACTAATATGCATGTTCAAGTTTTTATCAATGTAATCTCCAGATATTATCTTTAAAATTAAATGTTGATAGTTGCTGAGCAAGCCAATAACAATGGCTGGATCCATTTCAATTGTATTTAATTATAAGTTCTTATTTATTTGTATTCTTGTTTCAGGGACAACACAAGTGACAATGGCAGAGACTTTGGATCCTCTGTCACCGAGCGTCAATAACTTACAAAGGGTGCCCTCGGTCCTGGACAAGTTAAGGATGAGGTTCAGCAGATCACGACCACACAGAACTGCTAGTGAAGGTTGGTCTAAAAATTTTGCTCTAAATTTATTGATCATCATAGAAACTTTATCTCGGAAATGTTTAGGTCATCTTTACCTTTTCTTTGCAATCTTTCCACCTTTTAATAGGCTTATTCATTTAATATTGATTTTTTTTAATGATTCAAAATACTTATTATTTTTATGTCAGTTATACTTTTCGAAATAATAATAAATTATTTTATAATCACTATGAATCAAATGTAGTATGTCTTACCATAGTTCAATAACTCACTCTTCACTTATCTTGACAAAATTATGACCCCTAAATCTTTTTCACTGATTTCCTACGGACGGGTGTTTAGCAATATAAAATGTCATTGTTGCAGTGTAATAGTTAAAAGTTGCAGAAATAAATAACAATAAAGGTGTAACTGATTTATTCAAGGTTATTAGTTTAATTGTGTTTCTTTTGATAATTGCTATCTTTACTAGTAGAGTTTAATTGGTTTTGTTTTATGTTTTATGTTTTACCTAAATTTTTTTATAGTTCTTGTTTAAATTAAAATACTCGAAAGTCAAAAGGATTTTTTTCGAATAGACTTAAATTAAGCACTTTCAAATCGCTTTTTTACTACCACCACAAATCTATTTTTTTGATTTGTTAATGAATGAATAAGAGCGCAAAATTATTTTAGTTTGATAGGGCAAGCCGGGCTTTTGGGCTTCTATGACGGTACCGCCACTGCTCCATACTTACTTCAATATTCTAAATAGAATAATTGTTACTGCTCACAATTTGTAAATCATAATAGGTAACTCTAGTTTTCTAATTACTGAATACTAGTCAAGTAATACATTCAATGATAACTATGGTCTTTAAATAAGCCTGGGATGTCTTCAGACTGTTTTAGTGCCAAATGTCAATATAGGTGAATACTGATATTATTATAGAAATATAAACTATTTACAATTTTGTGTTTGTTTGCATCTGCTTTTCAAAATTTCGTCTTTCAGATAGTTTGCCTGACTGAATCTCTAAAACTGCTTATATGATTTCAAAGGAAATTTTACTAAATGAATAATTTAATACATGTCATATTTAACTCGTCAAAATGTATTGAAATGATAATTATATTGTGAAGTATTTTTTATTAACGAAATAAATGAGGCTTTATTATTATTATTTAACTTTTTTATCATACAATAATTTATTATAACCATTTGAAGTTAACGGACAGACATTCCAGTGGATTACTATTTAGAGTGTAGCACTTCAAAACATTTGCTACAGAATTAACAAACATAACTTGATATCAGTTATTTTAGACTAGTGAGTGCATATGTTGTGTTTAAATTATATTATTGTGAATATTTGATTGTACAATGATCATTGAGAAGTACGAGTATATTCGTGATTGTAATTTTGGTAATTATTGTTATAAAACAATTGTTTTTTTTTTGTCTTCTTACATATTTTATGATTGTGAAGTGTGGTCTGTATGTATATATATAGATATGTACATATTTACACACACGTAATTGCCAGTATAAATTAATAAAATAATTTGCCAGTAGTCTTTTGATATCTTGTTTATATATATATGTATATGGAAACACCAGAAGACTGATGGAAAGTAATTTTATAAGTTACCAAGTATGGTTGCTAGTGTTTTTATATACCATGGGCAAATAAGCGGATGGTATACCTTATTGAAAGTGACACCGCCTATTGACACGACGTTGGGATGTTTGGAATGCCAGAGAGTTTGAGATTATGGAGTGGGCAACAGTACCTGAATTATCTAGCTTTGATAAATATATATGCATATGTTTGTAAGTTAAGGTAAAGGGTTGGATATTTATTTACCATTTTCCTTACAGATTGTAGGTAGGTGGGTAATGTAAATGTTAATAAAAGTAGTACTGCAAATACATTTAGTTGTACATGTACTTTAATGGTTTTAAAAAGATCTGAACTTTTATACTTCTTATGTATTTGCGAAAATTTGATAATTCCTTTTTTCACTTGATTAATGACGATATCAGAGTAACTAAGTAAGTTCATTCTATATCTGCCGTGAAGAAGTTAGCTGTGTTTCGGTTCGAAGGATTAGAGAGCCAGTGTAATTACCGCCACGAAAGGTATAACATCTTAACTTCTCCATGGGCAACGCTATGAGGGTGCTGTTGGTGCTCACGACACTAGGGACATCGTAGTGTTGGTACGCGGTTGTATCACTTTCCATTGGGTGAACCGTTTGCTTGTTTGCCTATGAAGTTGGATTAAAAAAAAAACCTCCCTACAAACAAAGCGGACTTTAAATTTGATAGGCACGTTTGATAGATATGAAATTGTTCTTGTGTGAGTAAACTTTTCACTGAGTGAGCTCGATCTCACGCACACTGAAATATGTACGCACGTACAAGCAACGAAGCGAACAATAACCTTGGTCGATCGAAACATGGACGATGACTGCTGATGATGCAATTGATAATTTGAGATACTTTTAAATATCTGTCAAAACATGATTCTTTCGTGGATTTTGTATGACACTGCTTTGATTTCATTCTTTCTTCTTCTTTTTTCTTTCTTTTGTGACGTCACGAATTTTGGCAGTCAACCCACTTACTATGTAAATCAGTTTTGATGGGTTTTAAAAACGCATTTGAGAGATAATTTGCAACATACCAGTTTTGTCTTACACTTTGTAAAATCTTCTATAAAGTTATTTATATCAAAAAATCATTTGTGACTGACGTCGTCACCTATATTCGTGATTTATAATTACTAATTAAGAATATATTTTCTTGTTATTCTTTTGATTTAGTTCGTTGTGGGGTCCGCGATAGCCAGAGGCTAGGTATGTCCGGGTAGGAAGCCATCAATGTACAGCTGCATTATTAGTTAAATAACATCCCTGTTAATCCTGATTTATAGAAGTTGCAGTGGTAGGACCGAGTGCCGGGTGGATTGATTGTAATAAAATGTTTTTCTTTCCAGGGTATGTCGAGTTTGGTGCGTTCAGACCTGAGCAGGAAGGTGTCCAGAAAGTTGGTACCTTTGCCGGCGTGTTCTGTCCAGTCGTGCTCTCCATGTTCAGTGCCCTTATATTTATACGAATGGGTGAGTGTTTTAAGGGAGTCTATAAGTATGTATTATAAAGTAGCTAACCATCCCATAGTTGTCAGACTTGAGCGGGTCTAAAAACATTCTTTTTTTTTTCTGAATAATTTCTATGGTTTTGGAAATATACTTTTTGTGATTATGTTTTATAGATTTACTGCTGTACAAATGTTTAATCTTGACGAGTCACTTGTTTTAGTTGGTTTAAAAGATATTATCCAAGATTTAAAACGGCATTTTTTGTTTATTTTAAAACGAAAACATTTCTCATGATTATTGCCTATATCCTTATTCAAATTAACACATGCCTTTGTGTCAATATCTAGTATATGATAAAAATGACATCTGTTGTTATAATAGGACATAATAATGAATCACTCTTTATCAAAGACTATTGTAAAACTGGGTCTGGTTATTTAATAATAATGTTTATTATGACATTTTTATTTAATACATAATGAACATTTTTCTTTGATTATTATTATTGTTTGTAATTTATAATAAAATATAAATTAAACGTAGTTTTACATATATGTATCTATTTAAAAACATAATTTTACAAGTAAACCAGTATGATATGATACTTCGAGATTTGTGCGTCAATCCGTTTGCCAAAACAAGTTTTTGCAATATAACGTTCCGATAGCAAACGTTTTTAGGGTTCCGTACCCAAAGGGTAAAAAACGGGATCATATTACTAATCCTCCGCTGTCCGCCTGTCTGTCTATCAGCGGGTTGTATCTCATGAACCATAATAACTACTCTTGAAATTTTCAGAGAATGTCTTTGTCTGTTGCCTTTATAACAACAAACACTAAAACTTAAAGAATTTTAAAATTAAAGGGGAAAAAAAGTGATTTATCAAGTATAATTTTTTTTTTTGCTCTTTGTATCTTATACGAAACTATCTAAAAAGTAAATAATATTTAAACTTATAAGATGATCCGGAACCCATCATGTGCGAGTCCAACTCTCACTTGACCAGTTATTGTTTCTTTTCTTGTTTTGCGCAGGAGAAAGTTTATTTACAATGTTATGGACAAACATACAGACTGTTCAATACTGTCGCCTATTGGCACGAAGATGCCCTTAGTACTAAAATTGTTGTGAAGAGATGTGAAAATGAGTGATATATCCATATTTTTTTTAGGGTACCTAGTAGGCAATGCAGGGCTGTTGGTGACGTTGGGACAGTTCGCTTTAGCTTATTTAATAGTGTTGTTCACTGTCATGTCGATATGCGCGATATCTACCAACGGTGCTGTTGAAGGTGGTGGAGTATATTGTATCCTTTTTGATTATCTCTAAATAACCACACACATATATACACTCACTTACGTGCACACCTACACACAAACAGACACAGTTACGTGCACACCTACACTCACACACACACACACTTACGTGCTCACCTACACACGCACACTTACGTGCACTCCTATACACATACACGCTACAAGCGTGCCCGCGTCATGCCACCACAATATTACACAGATAGTTTGATATTTAAAAAGTTATTAAACTAAAGGTTATTCAATTAAATTAAAGAAACAAACCATGGTTAAATTCGTAAAAAAAACTGTCGTGTGTACTTCGCTGCAGTGTAGTGTGTCGTGTAGTTACTTAAACTGTCGTGTGTACTTCGCTGCAGTGTAGTGTGTCGTGTAGTTACTTAAACTGTCGTGTGTACTTCGCTGCAGTGTAGTGTGTCGTGTAGTTACTTAAACTGTCGTGTGTACTTCGCTGCAGTGTAGTGTGTCGTGTAGTTACTTAAACTCGCTTCAGAAAAACAATACAACAATATTTTTCTTAAATAATATGAAAATTAATTAATTTCAACTACATCTTCATTTCCATTTTTTAACTTAATCATTGTCAAGTTATTGTGTAGCTCAAAAAAACTTTTAATTGTATACGTTACTAGCGACCCACCCCGGCTTCGCGCGGATATTGGATGTATTACATACATATAAACCTTCCTCTTCAATCATTCTATCTAATAAAATAAACCGCATCACAATCCGTTGCGTAGTTTTCAAGATCTAAGCATACTAAGGGACAGACAGCGGGAAGCGACTTTGTTTCATACTTTGCAGTGATTAGGCATATTCCTAGTATTATACTATACAAACAGACGTACGTACACTTTTTGTCGTTTTTTCATTCAAGAATCCTTAACTTGTAACCAGTCATGATAAGCAGGACTCTAGGTCCAGAATTTGGTGGTGCCGTTGGGACGCTGTTCTTCTTCGCAAACGTTGTGTCGAGCGCTCTTTGCATATCAGCCTGCACTGAAGCCCTGGTGGAGAACTTTGGACCTACTGGTGAGTGTGGCACAGGTTATTTTTTACTAAATATGTCATGATCATGGTCATGATTATATTTTGCGTTTTTGTTAATTTGGTTATACTTAAAGATTATTGAGCCTGTATTATACCTCATGTGGTATTCATTATATATCACAAGTAAATCAATTTGATGAAAATATTCATGAATACATTAAAAATAAAAATAAAATGTTTTTGAATCACCAAAACCTATCCACTTACTACTCTTAGTTCTTTGTCTACATGGATATATTTCCCATTCCACCAGGCTACCTGGTAGAGCCATCAGCCGGCATCCCGGACGGCTGGTGGTGGCGGCTGCTGTATCGGTCGCTGCTAACGTTCCTGGCGCTGCTGGTGTGCGTGGCGGGCGCTGCGTTGTTCGCTCGCACCAGCCTGGCCATCTGGCTCACCATGGTCGTCTGCCTCGCCAGCGCAACCATCAGCTTCTTCATCACAAAACCTACTATGGTAATAGTGGTTATATACTAGTTATTTATGTTAAAAAAGAGTAAAAAGTGCTTACGAAAAATGATTAATTTTGGATGACCAGGGCTGATCCACAAGAGTTTGAGTTTACAGACTTGCGCTATAATACATCATAAGATATCACACACACACACAGCGGACATTGTGGTTAACAGATGGCTGCTATGTATTTATGTATAGCCGCAATGTACATGTATAGAGGCCGTTTGCAAACGCATTTCTGAAGATGCCGCTATGTATTAAACACATGTCTGTGAGCCTCTTATCATGTGCTTAATCCAGAAGAACGCATGTTTGTCTGAAGCGACGGCAACTGCGTTCAGTCAGATAAACCTGTTGTTTGCTAATCTAATCTAATTGGTCGAGTATTAAAACCAAATCGATTTTGACAGTCGTACAAATCTTTACATTACAATTATATAATTTAAATTTAAATATCATATTAGTTAAACTTGCTTTGTAAGCCCGGTTGCCTGCGATACAGGCTAGTGCGGGAACCAACGGAAATGTATCTTTAACAAATTGTACAAGTGTAATAAAGAAATAAATTGAATTAATATTAGTTACCCTACGAGGGCTCCATTTTTATTTCCAAGGTGCTTGATCATTAAAAAAATGTTTCCTTAAAGATCGCCAAGCCGGACTCGAACCAGCTCACCAACGTCACTCATTTCAACTACACCGGTCTCAGTTCCGCTACTCTATCTGAAAACCTGTACCCTGACTTGAAAAGTATGGACTACAGTGGCGGCGGGGTCGCTGACTTCGCTGCTGTCTTCGGGGTTCTGTTTACCGGGGTAACTGGAGTCATGGCCGGGGCTAACATGAGCGGTGAGACTTAGTTATTTATTTTATACAACACAGGTTGTTTGTTTCACCTGATGGAAAGTGATACCGCCGCCAATTGACAAAACGGTGCCCTTAATGTCTAGAACGCCAAGAGCGTCAATGCGTTGCTTACGTGGAGGTAAGGATGACTTCTCGTGAAGGTAATTACACTGGCTGGGTAGTTAGTTAGTTTATCTGGGCGTACTCCGCACTTAGCCTCATGATTGGGCCATTGTGCGTAAACGTTGGTTTATTCCTATTTCAGCAAACCCAAACACTCCCAGAAGGCCAGCAATCTTTTTAGATTACCGAACGCCTCGGTGAGTGATAGTGGTGATTCGAGGATCTGAGCCCGTTGCTCGGCCATGGTTAGGACATTCCATAATCACATGTGGTGGCGTTTCTTCTGCCTCCATCCACCCTCTGCATGAGGGGCTGTCGGTTACACCTAAAATGAAGAGATGTTTGTTTAATGGACAGTGATCTGTTATGATGCCTATAGCTGTGCGTAACCTGCCCCTGCTTAGCCCACTTAGATTGCGACGGAACCTCTTGGGTGCTGCCGGAATAGCTTCCTTGGTTTGTCTACAACCTGTTGTGTACTTCCATTCGTTCTGGTGTTGTTCTCTGGTTCTGTCGCGCAGCCATGTTTAAATTTGGAATTGGGTAGAGGCAGGCAGAGGTCTGTACCGTCGCGTCCGATCCACGTCAGTTCATCAGCAGCTTCGTTACCAATAGAGTTGCTGTGTCCTTTTATCCATTGCAAAGTGACATTACGGCCATTTGCGATGGACTGCAGCGTTTTGTGGCACTCCAGAATAAGTGCCGAGGTTATGAAATTGTTTTGTAGGGTTTGGAGTACAGACGCGCTGTCGGCGATTATTTTCACTTTCGTGTCTCCGACGTCGCTGTCTGCAACCGCCTGTGCCGCCTTGATAATTCCTACACATTCTGCTTGGAATATTGTGTTGAGTTTATCTAGGGTGCTTGATATTTGTATGTTTATGTCATTTGAGAAGACCCCGGCTCCTGTACCGAATTTGGTTTGGAGCCACCTGTATATCCTAACCTCCTTAACTCCGGAGTGGCCAAGGGTTTCTCTGCTGCCTCTCCCTGGATGGCCAGGTGTAATAGATTTAGATCTAGCAGGTAGTCTAGAGCGGCCGTTGGGGTGGTTCTCATGCAGCTCGTAGTTGCTATACTCGCTAGTCTGCTCTGGAGTTTGTTTTTTTGCTGTGGTCAGTCGTGTTCTGGGCCACCAGACGACTGATCAGTGTGTGAAATGAGGTGATGTGAATGAGGTCTGATAACTGATAAATAAAGTGTGATCCTTGGGTTCGGGCCCATCTTTTACCCACTAGTATTTTGCACTGCTAGAAAGCCATGCAGGCCTTTTT
The DNA here is from genome assembly GCA_949316135.1 of Choreutis nemorana. Lineage (NCBI taxonomy): Eukaryota > Metazoa > Arthropoda > Insecta > Lepidoptera > Choreutidae > Choreutis > Choreutis nemorana. The sequence goes on along the minus strand of OX438621.1, from coordinate 5,717,809 downwards.
AAGTGTTGCTTCTATGTGACTTCCCCAGTTTAGCTTAATGTCAAGAGTAATGCCCAGATATTTTACTTGTTTAGGCCAAGAATGGTGTAGCCAACATCAACTTTCAGTAAAACCAGGGAAAACAGAAGTTGTCCTTTTCACTAATAAAACTGTTCGACACCAAACTTCAACTGTCTACCCCCTTAGACAAATGCCATTATTCCGCAAGCGTTAACGCAAACAGAAAACAAAAATGATCTGAAATGACATTACATCGCGCTCGAGTGTCGTTATTGTTATGTCATTTGTTAATGCATTTTTATTTTCTGTTTGCGTTAACGCTTGCGGAATAATGGCATTTGTCTAAGGGGGTAGACAGTTGAAGTTTGGTGTCGAACAGTTTTATTAGTGAAAAGGACAACTTCTGTTTTCCCTGGTTTTACTGAAAGTTGATGTTGGCTACACCATTCTTCCACTATTTTGACAGTGGCGTGCCTAGAGTTTTAGTATAGGGCAAGCCGAGAGATATACTTCATACTTCCTTTGTGGACTTGCTGGCGTGGACGAGCTCAGCAAAACACTCAGTAGTTTGCAAACATGTCAGCAAAACCACAATTTCGGTGGCTTTAAAAAAGTCGTTTGATTAGTTAATGAATGAAAAAGAGCGCCAACTTATTTTAGTTTGATAGGGCAAGCCGGGCTTTTGGGCTTCTATGACAGTACCGCCACTGTATTTTGAGCACTTTGCATAGTACATTTTCCGCCGTGCCGTTTATGAGTATTGCCAGGTCATCTGCATAGCCGATAGTAGTATAGCCTATATTATTTAGGCGCCTAATTAAGGTGCCTACTACTAGGTTCCACAGTAGCGGTGATAGGACGCCCCCTTGAGGGCATCCTTTAACTACCTTACCTCTTATGGTAGTATTAACCGTTACCTGAACTGCCCTTTTTCCTGTCAGTTCATCACTGGCTGGAAAATTATGGTAATTAGTTTAAAAAATATTTTAATGGATATGATTAATTTACAATTTTGCTTAGGATATTTTTGATTCAAATAGGATTTAAAGTAAGTTTACGTTGTAGTATGTTCTTTCCACAACATCATGGGCAAACAACAACGGTGTACCTGATGGGCAACACACTGGCGGTGCTGTTGGCTTTGTAGACATCGAAACACCGCCGTGTCAATAGGCGGCAGTATCGCTATCCATCAGGCGAACTGTCTGCTTGTATGCACTTGACGTTGTATGAAAAAACTAAATTGATTTCGGTTTTTAAGCAACTTTCGTCTATAACGTAAATTTTTGAGTGTTAAATAAATGAGACGGTGTCGATCGATAGGCGAGCTGAAGAATCCATCCCGCAGCATTCCCACGGGCACGCTGGCGGCGCTGGCGTTCACGGGCGCGGCGTACGCGGCGCTGTCCGTGCTGACGGCGGCGGCGTGCTCGCGCGAGCTGCTGCAGAACGACTACGTGTACCTGCTGCCCATCAACGTGTGGCCGCCATTCATTGCCGTCGGTCAGTACACAGGCATATCGACTACGTGTACCTGCTGCCCATCAACGTGTGGCCGCCATTCATTGCCGTCGGTCAGTACACAGGCATATCGACTACGTGTACCTGCTGCCCATCAACGTGTGGCCGCCATTCATTGCCGTCGGTCAGTACACAGGCATATCGACTACGTGTACCTGCTGCCCATCAACGTGTGGCCGCCATTCATTGCCGTCGGTCAGTACACAGGCATATCGACTACGTGTACCTGCTGCCCATCAACGTGTGGCCGCCATTCATTGCCGTCGGTCAGTACACAGGCATATCGACTACGTGTACCTGCTGCCCATCAACGTGTGGCCGCCATTCATTGCCGTCGGTCAGTACACAGGCATATCGACTAAGTGTACCTGCTGCCCATCAACGTGTGGCCGCCATTCATTGCCGTCGGTCAGTACACAGGCATATCGACTACGTGTACCTGCTGCCCATCAACGTGTGGCCGCCATTCATTGCCGTCGGTCAGTACACAGGCATATCGATCGAGGGTTTGAGTCTCGGGTTGCCGTACATTGTAGCTGCCATGTTCCTCATTGTGCCCGGATAGTGGCGATAGTTTCGCAACCTGTTACACTGGGACTCAACATGAATATGCGAAATGCGGTGGGTAGCACCTCTGCCAACCCCTCTCGAGGGATTACGGCGTGAGTTTCTGTTTATGTTTTTTTTTCCGTTGACTTGTTCCGTAAGTTACAGATTCTTAGCATTCATAACTGAACTACGGTTACCGCTTGTTCGCAATATTAACTTGTACCTCATTTGGCATGCGATACGTCAACGTCATTCTGACAAGCGATTGTTAATCCGCAGGCATGTTGACGGCGACCTTCTCAGCTGCCCTGTCGAATCTCATCGGCGCATCGAGGGTTCTGGAAGCATTAGCCAAAGATAATATATATGGTGAGTGAAATAATTCATTAATTCGGTCTGACATTAAATTTTCTGCACGAAATGTATTTGTTTTTTAAATTATTTTTTCTAGATGTTACTTAATCTTAACTAAATGTAGAGTGATAATTATATTGATTTAAAAAAAATAAGTACAAAAGTTTTTTGTAATCTAATAAATGAACAATTAAATAAAATTTTGTGCTATTGTGCTATTTAGACGCATTGCTTCGCTTACCGGTCTTGGATGTTGTATTCATATTTATTTAGTATATACCATATCGTTGCTTAGCACCTGCGATACAAGTTCTTACGATACTTACTGCAGGGCTGAGTCCGTGTGTGTGTCGTGTTGTGTTTATTTATTTATTTTGTAAAATTAAAAGGTACGCGCCGTCCCTAATCAAGCTACATAGTACAAGTACAAAATAACCTTTATCTATTTATTTATTTTTATTTATTGTAATTGGCACATCAACAGCGTGTACATAAATCTATACAATATTTTATTATAAGGGTGCATAGTCTAGTGTACACGCCAATTACAGATGCACACAACATTTATGGTGCAGGCGTAACAAGACAATATAATAAATACATTTACAAATTACAAAATTAAAATGAACTATTAAACTTAAAATAAAAACAAAAATAGAATCTTAAAAAATAATGACAAACAATATTAATATTAATAAAAATATCTAGGATTAAAACAATTGTGCTAAGTGTTATCAGAGTCAGGATTTAAATTAAAAGCCGCCTTATCTGATGCTTAGTGTTGTGGAAGATGTCAATGCCGCCGCTCAAAGACACGCTCATATTATGGCTCATCATCATCCTATTAAGAGGGGCGTGTTGTCCAAGGTTTGTTTTGGATAAAGACGTAGCGAGGAGATTGGTGATTTTGTGCCTTGGGATCCTGTTGGGAACTGACATTTTTATTTTGTCTAATAGGGCAGGTGAAACCATATTCCCGTGGATGATCTTATGCAAAGACACAACCTCACAAATCTCGCGTCGCCTCTCGAGGGAGAGCATGTTGAAGTGGGCCAACCTGGTCTTATAGTCTGCTCGGTAGGGACAGTTTCGGTCTTTATACGCAAGGAACTTTGTGAAGTTTTTCTGCATACGTTCGAATCTTGCTTTGTGAGTGACATACGAAGGACTCCAAACTATCGAAGCATACTCGAGGGTACTGCGCACGAAAGCATTATAGAGAGTAATTAGTGAACTCGTTTTACGGAAGTGTCCAGAAATGCGTTTAATAAAACCTAGCGTTTTCCAAGCTTTGGATAAAACACTATCGAATTGATTATGAAAATTAAGTTTGGAATCGATTTCTACACCAAGGTCTCTTGTAGTTCCGGACTCATCCAAGACTTCATCGCCAATAGTGTACTTAGTCAGAATTGTACTTTTTTTCCGAGTAAATTTTATATGAGTACATTTTTTGGCTTTGAGTTCCATCACGTTATCTGTGCACCATTTATAAATACAGTCAAGATCCAATTGAAGCAGATGAGCATCTTTATTACAATATATCGATGTATAAATTTTAAGATCGTCAGCAAAAATGGAACAGTTGCTGTGTTTTAGGACTTCCGCGATGTCGTTGATGAATACCAAGAACAGGATTGGTCCGAGATGCGAGCCTTGGGGGACGCCTGATGATGGTAATATTGGAAGCGATGTAAAACCACGTAACGTTACCCGCTGCTCCCTATTTGAAAGATAAGACTCGAACCACCCCAACAAAGTTCCTTTGAAATTGACACGACGACGATGCACATGATGTCGTGGAATGCCAACAGTATTGTGTATTCGTTGCCCATGTAGAGGTAAATTTGTTTTACCTCTCGTGCCGGTAATTACGCTGGCTATCAAACACACGTTGAAGTAGAAAGAAACCCACCTTTGTATTCCAACGTGTGTTCCGGTACCAACCCAGATGATCTCGCACGTAAATCTACCACCCCAAAAAATTATCAAATATTGTTTGTAAATTAATGTCATGTAAATAAAATTATTTGTTCTTTACCAGGTTTCATTCTACGACCGATGGTGTCGAACGGTAACCCGGTAGTGGCGGTTATAACATCGTATTTCCTAGTCCAACTCGGTGTTTTGGTTGGCTCATTGAATTCAATAGCCCAAGTGAACTCGGTGCTGTTCATGATGTCGTATTTCGCTATTAATCTCGCCTGTCTTGGCTTGGATCTCGCGAGTGCACCGAATTTCAGGTACTTTTTATATTTATATTAACTTTTAAATTCATCCGCGTCGACTGAATTATTTAGGCCGGAGATAAATAAAAATGATACAGTGCCATCTAGCGATTCTATCATGTCATGTTGTTGGTTTTTATTGTGTTACAAGTACATAACATTTTAGAAAATATAATATATTTTTGATGAAACTCAAACACATACTTTCAGTTGTATTTGCGTGATAGAGTAGGAAACGAGTGATAACCGTAATTAGTTCATAGATTGAGTCGAAAATGTAATTTAAAAGGAGGACGTGGTAGCTCAGTTTGTTACGTGCCTTGGTTAACCGACCCGACAGGTCGAGGGTTCGAGTCTCGGCTTGCCGTAAGTTGTAGCTGTCATGTTTCTCTATTTGCCCGGATAGTGGATACTCAACATAAACATGCGAAAAGCGGTGTGAAGCAAGAACCTCTGCCAACCTCTCTCGAGAGACTGCGGCGTGAGTTTATGTATGTGTGTTTAATAGTAATAAAAAAATATTTTTGAGGTATCGACCTCATCAACAACCTCAACATTTTGCTTTTAAACTGTGGCCAAAGACACTTTTTTTTTTTGCTAAACTGATTGTTCTAATACATATCGCAATAGATTAATTGAATACATATCATAGACATCACAAACATAAAGTCACGCCGTTATCCCTCGTGAGGGGTAGGCAGAGGTGTTACAAACCGCATTTCGCATATTTATGTCGAGTCCCAGTGTGACAGGTCGCGGATCTGTCGCCACTATCCGGGCACAATGAGGAACATGGCAGTCTTGAAGCCTCGACCTGTCGGGTCGGGTCGGTCGGCACGTAACAAACTGAGCTACCACGTCCTCTGTTGATTAATTGAAAACGTTATAGGTCAACGCCTTAACAATATCTTTCTTCCAGGCCATCATTCCGCTACTTCAACAGCGCGACCGCCCTCCTAGGCCTCACAGGCAGTGCAGCCCTCATGCTGGCGTTACGTCCAGCCCACACTTTAGCAGCGGCTTTGGGCTGCGGGGCGTTGGTCGTGGCCCTGCATTTACTGTCACCAGCGGCAACGCAACACTGGGGCAGCCTCAGCCAGGCCCTCATCTTCCACCAGGTCAGAGGAAACACCACAAATTACAAAATACGTCATTTTTTTCATTTGTTCCATCTACAGTACAATTATGTATTTACAACAGCATGCTTTAAAATATCTCATATTTCTTTTAAATATATATCCGTATTATGGACGTTCACAGAATTGTATTAATTTTTATATTCTTAATATAATAACTGGAATATTATGAGGGGGATAACATGTACAATGCACATTGCTTCAGTGTGCGCAACCTTGAGTTTACTCAGTAAATAGGTTACTAGAACAATGTGCACGTCAAATCACTACCATAGCTGTGAGAATAAGTGATACTGACGTATGAAACTTGCAACAAAAATGGCGCTTGAAAAATTACAATACCTACACAGACATAGAAAAAAACTTTTTTCATTCAACGTCACGGGTAAACAAGCTGACGGTTCACCTAAAGGAAAGCGATACCGCCGCCTAGTGACGCGACAATTCTTTTAACGTCTCAGAACACGGAGAGCACCGCCGATGGGTTGCCAAATTATAGGCAAATATGTTATACTTCTTTTAACTTATCAATAATTTATCTAACTTTTATATGAAATAGTTAGGAAACTTAAATGTTCCAACATATAATGATAAACTTTTGTAATTTTTCGAGAAAAGCAACTACGGATGTTTCTTGGTGGCTTCTTCCCCGTAGATAGCATTCCGAACCGGTGGTAGATAAAAAAAATGACGATTTGAAAGTACTTATTTTAAGTCTATTTAAATATAAAACATTTTGAATTTGAATTAGAATTTAACGTAAATTTACTTAATCTGTGTTTTTATTATCCAGGTCCGAAAATACCTCCTGCTGCTGGACCCTCGTCGTGAGCACGTAAAGTTCTGGCGGCCGCAGTTGCTGCTGCTTGTAGCCACGCCACGACAGTCCGCACCTCTTATACACTTCGTTAACGATCAGAAAAAGGTTAACTACATAAAAATTATATTAATAATAATAAAAACCACATCACGATACACACATTGACTCAGCTTTGCACTAAGATAATCTTGTGTCTCAAACAATGCGTCTTGCAAATAACACGTTACGCTCCCGACGAGATTCTATAATTCTGTATTGATTAAGATTTTATTGTCAAAATCATTGTTTCGCTTACTTGTCTTGGATGTAGTATTCTTATCTATTTATTACGACAATAAATAGATAAGAGGCATGTGAAAATGCAATGCCACGACAAAAAATAAACATTTTTTATTCATAAAAGTTATTGTTTTAATTGCTATGATACGAAAGTTAGTGGAATTTTCGCAAGACCTACAATTTTCCAGGCATATATTTATTTTTTGTGACGAAGTACTTTTGTAAAGTTAACTGAATAAAGTTTTTTTTTTATTTAGATTTTGTTACAGCCCTAGAATAGCAAAAACCGGTTTTTGCAATCACCCTGCAACATACATACAAACGTTTACTGTTTCTTAGTAAATAACACCTTAAATAGTCCCATTTATTACTTCTACTACTTCGGAAAGTACGAAAAACGAAGTTTGGGTCGAATTTTCGTGCGTTTCCTCGTCCGAAAGTGTTTCGGACGGTCCGTCTCCATTCCGATGCAATTGGTTTCAAACTTGTCAAGTTCTTTCAAACATTGTCTATGATCATGACCGGTTGACAAAAATCCGAGAAAAGTTCAGAGTGGGGTCACTTTCGAACGTTTGACGTTTGATCGTTGGCCCGAAGTTTCGGTTGTGTAGTTTCGGAGTAGGACCTCTGCTCTGCTAGTACTAGCTTTTGCCCCCGACTTCGTCCGCATAGAAGTCGAAAATGGTTCTAATAGGATTTTTTGTACTTGACATTTATCATTATATTTTGTACGATTCTCACACTATCTTTATAAATTATAGTCTATTTGGATGTGTAAGCTGTATTATTGTGAAGTTTTATTGAAATCCATTCAGTAGTTTTTGCGCGAAAGAGTAACAAGCATCCATACATCCTTACAAACTTTGGCGTTTATAATATTAATAAGGATTTACGTATTTAGGGTGGGTTGTTCGTGCTTGGACACGTTCGCGTCGGTGAATTGGACGGCTGCGATCCTTTGGCCGACGAATACAAGTACTGGCTGCAACTTATCGATCATTTAAAGGTATGTGTTGTATTTTATTTATTTACGCATGCCAACATTATATATCTTTAAAAAAATCATATCATATCATAGGTACACAATTGTTTTATATCTAGCAATAAACAAAATTAATAAACAAACAGCATTTAATAAACAAAATCAGCGAAAACAAATATAAATAATAATTTCTCATTAAACAACTTGACCGTTATTCGAAGCATATTCGGGGCACACCCGCCACTCTGTCCCACCACTGCAACTCCTGTTTATCAGGATCAACAGTGGCGTCCTTTGATCGAACAATCATCGAATAATGCAGCTGTGCAATGATGCACAGGCTGTGCCCGGACACCCTACCGGCTGTCTTGGGATCCGCAACGAACTTAATCGTGTGGATATCTTCTCGCGCCCCCCGAAGGGGGGGTGCGGGGAGCCGATTCCGAGGCTACGCCTCTCTCTCGGAGTTTCACTCGCCGCTAGCCTACTAGCTAGCGGGGCTCCTTGGTTCGCCTTTCGGCGCGATCTAGTCCTTTTTTACGTTTCATTTACCCTCTCCGCGATTAGCCCTGCCGGGTGAGACCCCATTCGGGGAGGCCCAGCGAACCATCAGCGAGGAGAGGGCAGTGCAGGTCGTCGTGGGTGGGGGTCGGTGATTCAACCGGAAGCACTTCCGGAACTGATGGCGGCACGTAGATTTAGTCGCTCTCGTCTTCAACGACCAGGTCTCTTGGATAAGCTCTCCTGTCGGGCGGGCGCGCATGGTAGGGGGCCAGGTCTTTGATGTGGTCCATCCTGGATGCATCAGTGCGCTCAAACATCTTGTTTGCGAGCCGCCCGACGAAGACGTCCAGTGATTCCATGTTAAGGTCCCGCTGGATCGTGGCATTCCTCACGTATCTAGGCGCCCCGGTGATGGTGCGCAACACGAGGTTCTGTTGCGCACGGAGTCGTCGGCGGCTGGGTTCGCTGACGAGGGCGAACCAGGCCGGGGCAGCATACGTGAGGCGAGGTCTGATGTAGGTCTTGTAGACCCCGATCTTCACTCGCAGCGGGAGATTGGAGGTGAGCACTGGACGGAGCAGGTTCCTTGCGACTCTGGTCGAGCTAATGACTTGAGCGACGTGCGCGCGCATCGTCAGCCTGCGATCAAAGGTTACGCCTAGGTATTTGGCTTCTCTTTTCCACGGGATCTCTTCGTTCCTGAGTCTCAGGGGCGGGGGGAGGGGAGTGTGTCCCGTCAGCATCGCCTGCGTCTTCGTTACGTTGACGTTCAACCTCCATTTAGCCAGCCAGGCGGGAAGCGCGTCTAGGGCCGACTGCAGCTTCTTGGCGGCGTGCTTGTAGTTGATGGAGGTTGATATGTACGCGGTGTCATCCGCGTACAACGCCAACTGGACATTCGGGGGGGTCGGGATGTCATCCGTGAAGACGCTGTAGCAGCACGGGGATAGGCAGCTGCCTTGTGGTACTCCGGCTGCGATGAGACGGGTCGATGATAGAGTCCCCTCCACCTTGACCTGGAACGATCTGTCCCGTAGAAACGACGCGATCGTTTTCACGATGCGCCGAGGTGCCGGTGACGTCGCGAGCTTGTACACCAAGCCTGAGTGCCAAACGCGATCGAACGCCTTTTCCATGTCCAGGAATACTGCAGCCGAGTAGCTCTTCTTGTTTATGGCTCCCGCCATGTGGTGCAGTACTCTGGACAGTTGGAGCGTTGTGCTGTGCTCCGCTCTGAACCCGAACTGTTCATTGCGAGGGACGACGTGTGGTTGTAGGTACCGAAGAAGGAGTTTTTCGAACACCTTGGAGATGGTAGGCAGCAGGGTGATGGGCCGATAGCTCTCCGGCTTCTTCGTGTCCTTGAGCGGCTTCGGCAGCATGATTACGTGGCCCAGTTTCCACGTAGCGGGGAAGTGGCAGGTGCGCATGACGCCGTTGTAGAGACGGGTCAACGCGGCGACTGCGCGGGGTGGTAGGTGTCGCAGGGCCGCGTTGGTGACACCGTCGGCGCCCGGCGCTTTCCTGGGCTTTAGGTGACGTAATACATGCTGCACTTGTCCCGGAGAGAACACGATAGGGTCCTCTTCTGGGGCTATCGGCGCTGCAAGATAGCGTTCAAGGTGTTGCTCGACTTCTTCGGTATGCGTCGTGTCGATGTTCGGGTTCGGCTGGAATTGGCGTTCTAGGCACTCTGCGAAGATTTCAGCTCGATCTTCGGCTCGGTAGCGCGGAGTTCCATCTGAGTGAAGGAGCGGTCTCACTGGGGCCGGAGAGTTCGATACTTGACGGCAGAGCTTATGGATAGAGGTCCAATCGTCTGCCGCGTCTTCGATGCGGCTTAGCCAGCTCTCCGAGGCGTAGTCGTTTAGCTCAGACTTCACTAACTCCGCGAGCTCGTTTAGCTTCGACTTCAGCGTGGGACATCTCGTCGATTGCCACTGCATCCGTAGTCGCCTCTTCTCGGCGATTCGGTCGGCGATAGAGGGCGGGAGGCGGGGCGGTGCCCTCCGCCCTGGCTTCGGTGTTGACGCGGCGTGTAGAGCGTTCTGGATGCAGGTGGAGATGTCTTCGGCGAGTCGTTCGACGTCATCCGGCGTGGAGAGAGCGATCGACGGACAGGACGCTTGAAGGGACCGGGAGAAGCAGTCCCAGTCGATCTTCGGACGTGGCGCTGGGACGAGAGTTCTCGTCGGCTCGAGCGGCAGCAGTAGTAGGACAGGTTGGTGGTCCGACTGGAGCTCGTCTGTTATGACTTCCTGCTGCGGCGAGCTGGGAAGGCGTTGGTGGACGACAAGGTCGATAACGTCGGGGACCCCGTCTCCCTGGTAGTGGTAGATGGTTGGCATCTCAGGGCCGTCGACGCTGTAACCGTTGTTCTCGGCGTCATCGAAAAGTCGTCGTCCATTTGCGCAGATGCGAGTTGAGTTCCAAGCAGTATGCTTGCAATTCCAGTCGCCCGCTATGACCGTTGGCAGGGCCGAGTCCAGGAGAGTGCGGACATCGGCCAGCTGGAGGGTGTCGTGCGGCGGGCGGTAAGCGGCAAAGATGCGAAGCTGGGCGCCGGCGGCTAGTATCTCCACGCCGAGCGCTTGCATGGACTCTAACTCGCTGACCGGGATCGGCTGGTGAACGACACGTCGTTTCACAAGTACTGCCAATCCGCGGTATCTGCGGCCTTCCGGAGATCTCTCGTCCTTCCGGTATATGTGGTAACCCGGGAACTTGATGGTGTCGGTCGGGGCCAGCAGAGTTTCCGACAGTAGCGCCACGTCGATGTCTCTCTCCTTGAGAAGCGCTTTTAGAAGCGTAACCTTTGATCGCAGGCTGCAGGCGTTCCAGTGTAGAATTTTTAGGTGCTTCCAGTTGAATTCTACGTAAGAAGGTTGGCGATCCCCTTGAAAATCACCGGCACCGGGTCAGCGCCGGTTTGTAAGGCCAGCAGGACCTCTTGCAGTACGTTGATCGCCTTGGTGATGATTGTAAGGCGATCGTTAGCTGCGCCGGCCGCTTGTGTCGCTGCTGTCGTTTGACCGGTGGCGGGGCGGGGGACCGCGGCGCGCGGGGCTGAGGTGGGGGGGGCCGCTCGAGCTTGCTGAGTGGTGCCGGCTGCAGTGGTGGGGGTAGCGGTAGTGGGGGCTGCGGTGTTGGTGGGGGCAGCGGTGGTGGGGGGCGCTGCCTTCTTTGTCCTCTTCTTTTTGGCCCTCAGCTTGGCTGGCTTCGCTTGGCGGCTCGATGGTGGGTTGGCGGGTGCCATGAGGGTGGCCCCGGCGTGCTCCTCGACCGTGTTTGGGATCACGGTTGCCGGCGCCTGTTTGTTCGGGACGGTGGTGGCTACTGTCCCCGCCTTCTTGTTCCTCGTCTCCCGCTGGAACACTGGGCAGCGGGGGTTGTTGGCCGTGTGCTCGCCCCCGCAGTTCGCACACGTCGGCTTCTCCTCTTTGGGGCGCGGGCATTCCTTGGCGGCGTGGGACTCGCCGCAGATGACGCAGGCCATCTCCCTGTGACAGCAGTGGGAGGAGTGCCTGAATTTTTGGCACCTGTGGCACTGCGCCGGTCCCTTCTTCCCTCTCCATGCCTCAATCTTCACCCCCGGCATGTTGAGGAGCTCGTCGACATCATAGATCGCCGGGGTTGTGTCCGGCGTCTTGGTGATTTGGGCGTAGAAAATACAGCCCGGTTTGCCCCATCTCGCCTTGATGTGGCGGACGTATTCTGCTCCGAAGCCCTTCCTGCGAAGCTCCTCGGCGATGGCGTCGGTGTTGGTGTCGGCGGGCAGCCCCCTTATGGCCACCTTCAGGCTGCGCTCAGCTGGCAGACTGTAGCTGAACCAGGACACCTTGTCAGTTTTTTCGATTTCTGACAGGTATCGTTGGATCAGCCTGTACTCTTCGCCGCTCGCAGGGGTGAATCTAAACCCCTTTCCGAAGGGGCGCGCGTTCGGCGGGTGTCCGAGCCTTTCCCGGAGGGCCCGGAAATGGGTGGCCCAGTTCGGCAGCGTTTCCACTACTAGCGGCGGGTAGCGCGGCTTCTTCGCGGTGGTGGCGGTTGTAGTGGCTGTGGCTGCGGCGGTTGCGGTTGCGGGGGTGGCGGCGGTGGTGTTGGGGGCGGCGGATGTCCCGGGCGCCGCGTTGCCTGTCGCGGTTGCGTTGGGCGCAGTTCGCACGGCCGCCGCAAAACTCGGTGGCGCTGCCGTCGGCGCTTGCGTCGGTTGCGGGGAGGGGCCTGGGGTGGGGGGGGCCGGCGTCGAGTGCTCTGCGCCGCTTGAGCGTGAGCGCATCCTGGGGTCCCTTTGTGCGAGGGTCTCCCTGCAGACTCTCTTGGTTTCTTTTGGTGGCTGGGTCTCTGGGCTTCGCTGTCTTCGTACCCCCGCCTCCGTGGCGAAGGACGAGGCGAAGACGTCGCCGTATGACTTCAAGAAACTGTCTTCGGCGAAACTGCGTTCCTCCTCAGACGTCTCCTGGCTTCCTGTGAGGGTGAGCTCCACCCCCTTAGCCCTCATGTGCTTGAGGAAACCTTCCATCCACGACATCACGTCGGTTGACGTGTCCAGGACGGCTTCCCTCGGCGGCTGGTTTGGTATCGCGGTCGGCGCCCACCCTCCATGAATGGGTAACGAGACGCGATACGTTGCCTCGTCGTGGGTCTGGCTGCTGGTAGTTGGGGCCGAATTTAAGCCCTGCGAGGAGCTTTCTTCGGCGGCGGCGGTGTAGCCCTGAGAAGGACTGTTGGTTTGGCCCTTAGAAGGGCCTTTGCCATGGACTGGGTCCATGGAGTAGCGGGGGGATACGGGCCCTGCGCGACCAGATGGTCATGCAGCCGTGTGGCCAGTCGGCCGAGTACCTAGCCCGGGGCTTTCCGCTGGTGGAAGACCGGGTTCAGTAACTCGTCGAGGGCCGGCTACACAAACCAGGAAGCTTAGGGATGACGAGTCTCTCCGCTACCGGCGAATGGCTTTGATTTGGCTCAGCAAATCAAGGCGGTTATTCTTCGAGTGTAGGCGTGGTCCGAGCGCTTGGGCTGGTCAGCTGATCCACGAACTTAATCAGGATTCGAAGCCTATATATAAGTATGAGATATGCCTTCGCTTCCGTCCCTTTCCTGTCCCTTTCCTTCCATCTCTATATAGATATAGCCATCTCTTTTACTCAATCCACCACCACCAGCAGTTGAGGCGTCAGAAGTGAGCGCTCAATTTTGCTTCATTGACGTCGTCGTTGCCGTCCCGTCAACACTGGTGAGTGCTCTGCACACATGACTTAAATACCTACTGTCCTTGTAGCTTGCTTTTAAACTTAGTGGATCATCCGTGATTGTTTTGGATTTAATTGGATTTCAATGAATAATTAACTGAATTAGTGACATCAAATTGAATACAATTATTTCTTTAGTATATTTAGAAGAATCCGTACGAGGCTTTTGTGATTTTAGTACCTAGGAGGGGATGAGTCACGCACCGGCAGTCGAGCGCCGCCGGTTTCTTTGTTATCGGTCGAGCCTATAACGTATTTTAAATGTTATAACGGATATTTTGTTGCAAGCTATTTCTTTGCAGTTCTGCTTTTAACAAAGTTATATTTCTAATTAATTAATGGTGTTACCGTTCGTTGAAAATTTATAAGTGGATTTAACTAAGTGAATTAGTTTGACATTTTATTAATCTAATGTAGCTACAGATACGTTTAATTTTCATCGTGTTTAATAAATTCCTGCTTTGTTATAGCCAAAATTATATTGAAAGTTAGAGTTATCTAGTTTTAAATATGAGTGATCAACCGCCTGAATCGATCACTGCTGGACCTAGTAATAATTCTGGAGGAAGAAAAGGTAATCGCAAAAGACCACGCGTTAGTAGTTAAGTTCAGATTCAACTTCATCTAGTTCTAGTAGTTCTAGTTCAAGTACCGATTCTAATCCGCCTCAAAAACGTAGGAGCAGGCATTCTCGGAAACATTAACATTCCGGTCGCGATAAAAATAAATTTAAACAATTAGTGGCCGAGATTACTAATATTAAAGCCCAGCTTGCTGATAAAAGTGAATCCGTAAAAACAATTTTTAAGGATGATTGCGTTGATGACTGCTTGAGTCGTCAACTTTACGAAAGTGATCGTGAATTTGAAGACGAAGTTCTCTTTGTCGATGGTACTAAGTTGAAAGACCCCGACGTTTTGCGAACGCCTACAGCTTATTTGGAAACGCTTAAAAATATTCAACGCCTAGGTGATCCGGATTGGAGAAACGTTAGGTATTCCGATGTACAGAAAAATTACTACCATGCCCCGGGATTTACCGAGTTGGAAGCTAACGATGATGTTAAAAAATATGACGCGTCTCGGTCTATTGTTAATCTTGAAAAAGCGTTTGCTTCAATATGTTTCGCTCTCGAAAAGCAGCGAGACCAACTAGAAAAAGAAATACGTAGTCTTTTAGCGTGGGCCAAGGATACTCCTACACTTATTTATGATGATTTAAACTGCAAAATTCAGGACATTTTTGTTGCGGGTGATTTCTCAAAGATTTCTAGCGACGCTCTGCAATTGGTTGGCGGCCACAGGGCTGAAGTTATTCAACGGTGTTGAGAAACAATTCTTGTCTCGGTCAAAAATCCATTACATAGAATCATGTTGCGTAAGATTCCCCCTAGTTGTCAAAACCTTTTCGAATCTACAAGCTTCACATCAGTGTTAAAGAAAGCAGGGGGTGTTAAAAAGGTGTTTTGGCATCGTGAAAAGGAAGGCGTTCCTGCAACGCAGGCTGATCCGAAAGTGTCAATGAATCGAAGTACTGCCTTTCAATCCCATAAAAAGGTTGGCTAGAGGGCAATCGGTTCTAGACCTAATAATCCTAGCTCAAATGCTTTTCTAAGGCCCTTTCGTGGTAGCAATTTCAAACAGCAAAACCGTCGTAGAAACCAAGATGGCCATGGTTATTTTGCCAGACGCTCTCCCTCATCCCACCGGGATAGGAGAGGCAAACCCAGAAGACGTTGACTCACCGAGTCCCTTCGTAGCGGGTCAGTTGGCCTTGTACCACCAGAAATGGAAAAACCTTGGAGCACCGGACTTCATTCTCAAGGTTTTTTCCGGTTATCGTATCCCTTTTATGGAAAAACCACCTTTACACACACTCTGGGTGGCCAATCATCAACAAGCAACATTAATTTCGGAGGAAATGACTCGAGCAATAAAGAAATTGAAATCCGAGGGCGTTCTATCACCGGTAGCCCCCACTCCGAGCTTCATATCTCCAATGTTTTTTGTATCCAAAGCCGACGTTACGGTAAGGCCAATTTTCAACCTAAGGAGTCTGAATTATTATGTATGCACAACGCCGTTCAAACTGATAAATATGCACAAGGTTCCCGATTTTCTGCAACCTCGGGAATTTATCGTGGAAATCGACGTTTTATAAGCGTATTTTCACGTCCCAGTCTCTCCTCAACACAGATGTTTTCTGCGGCTCATTTATCAACAAGAACTGCTTCAAATGAACTGCCTACCCTTCGGGTTGAGTTTGGCTCCGAAAACATTCGCTTCGGTAAGCAACTGGTTAGCCCAAATTCTCCGTCGACGATTTTTTGCTCGCAAATCTAGTTCTCTGCCAGCTGAAACATCAGGTGCAGATTGCCTTGGACCTGTTACGTTACCTCGGTTGGAGGGTCAATCTAAAGAAATCTGTTTTAACTCCATGCAAAAGGATAGATTACCTCGGAATACTATGGGATCCTTGGTCCAACAAGAAGTCAGTCCCACAGCCCAAGGGCCTGAAACTAACCATGGCCATTTCAGAAATTCTTACCAAACAGGCGATAAGGCTGCGACAACTGCAAAGGTTGATAGACATGTTGAACTTTGCAAGCTTTGCTATTCCCAGAGGGAGACTCCGTCATCGACAGACTCAGAACTTATGCTTAGAGAATTTGCTTAGAGAGTTCATCATAGTCTTCAAGGTTTTAAAAGATCAAGATCGGAACCTCCGTCATGGATCTATTCATCTGCAGAGCGACAACAAAACTGCAGTGTCTTACTTAAGGAAAGAAGGGGGGACCAGATCACTAGTTCTGCTTAGTTTGACATACAATATTCTGGAGTTAATAGATTCACTTGAAATCAGTTTGTCGGTACACTACATCCCAGGATAGTACAATGTGGAAGCGGATCTGTTATCGCGAATTCAAGTGGTTCCAGAGTGGCACCTTTTACCTCGTGCAACAGGTCCTATATTTGCCTAGTGGGGGAACCCCGTCATAGACCTTTTTGCCTCACGGATGACAAGAGTGGTTACCAAGTATTGTTCTCTAGACTATCGGGACAGCCAAGCGGTATATCACGACGCACTGTCTCGGAAGTGGGATTACGCACTAGCTTGGGTGTTCCCTCCACCCTTCTTGATGCCCAAGGTCTTGCAGCACCTCAATCTGTGTCGTGGGACATTTTTGATAGTAGCTCTGAGATGGGAGCAAGTGTTCTGGAGGCCAGACTTAAAGAGCCATCAAAATCAAAAACCTGCAAATTTTTTTAATAGATGTGTCGACAGGACAACCGCCTCAGAGGGTGGAGGAGATGGTGCTGGAAGTATGGCGATGTGGGGGTGGAGTGAAAAATTATGTGATTGGCCCGATCAACAAAAGACCTTACTCATGGCAAGATGGCGGCCCTCAACTATTAAGTCATATAAATCTGCATGGCTTCGATGGACTACGTGGGCAACCCAGAATAAAATTCAATGGCTGACATGTACCAAAAAGAAAATTTATCCACTAACACTGTACTTTTTCACAAATCTGTGGTTTCTACATTGTGTGATCCAGAAACAACGGAACCGTTGAGTAATCATTCTTTAGTCAAGCGTATCTTAAAGTCCATGGCTCTGGCTAAAGCAAACCTTAAAAACCTTCCTGTTTGGGATGTTGATTTAGTAATTAAATACATGTCCAAATTGGACGCAAATACGGGAAGCCTATACGAAATTTCTAAATGCACTGCGTCTATTCTATTACTTTGTTCTGGTCAACGAGTGCATGACTTAATATTGTTACGAGTAAATTTTCCCGATTGTAGAATATTTGATGATAATATTGTTCTTGTACCTGCATTTGGTTCTAAGACGGACTCCGCTAAATATCGACAGTCGTACTGGAAATTATTAGATAATCATAAAAATAAAAGTTTGAGCCCACTTTATTGGGTAAAGCGGTTGATTGATGTTGGTGGTAGTAGGAGACTTGAATCAAATAGTAACAATTTATTTATTTCTGTTTGCGGTGAGGCTAAGCCAGCCACTAGGTGTATTATTGCTGGTTGGGTAAAGAAAATGTTGACGGAGGCTGGGATTTAAGCCTCGGCTGGTAGTTTTAGAGCTGCGGTTGCTTCTAAAAGTTGGTTAGCAGACTCTCCTCTAGATGAAATTCTTACCAGGGGTAACTGGAGGTCTGTCAAAACATTTAAACGGTTTTACTGTCGTGATATTATTAGTAATCGTAAAAATGATGACAATTCTGTCACACAGTTATTTTCTGCAGTTGATTAGTTTTTGCAAAGTCACAAATATATCTTAAAGATATGTGGCATAGGTTTTGGTATAATTATTTAAAGATATCTAGTTGTTATAATAAGTTATGTTATGTCCTTATGATTAAGACATTTAGTGCAATGTGTTATTGTCAAATTGAAATGACTTTCAAGTTGCCTGATAACAATAAAGTTTAGAACTTTACAAGCTCTTTATTTGAATGCCTCGTTCTTAAAATATTAAATCCTTTGTAGAATTACTTGTTCTTCTGGTTGTTGATGTGCACCTACACAAATTTGTCACATTGACATCGTCCACCACCACCAGGCGATAACAAACACGTCTTATATTTATATATAGGCTTCGAATAACGGTCAAGTTGTTTAATAAAAACGTTTTACCTAAAAATAAAACGGTTATTAAACATACTTACCTTATTCGAAGCCTTTAGACTCAAAATCTGCCTGGTGGGATTCGACAAAATGAAGCAAAATTGAGCGCTCACTTCTGACGCCTCAACTGCTGGTGGTGGTGGATTGACTAAAAGAGATGGCTATATCGGGAAGGAAAGGGACGGAAGCTAAGGCATATCTCATATTTATATATAGGCTTCGAATAAGGTAAGTATGTTTAATTACCGTTTTATTTTTAGGTAAAAGGTTTTATTTAAAAAAAAACAGATACATTAAAATATCCTAACGATCCAAAAAAAAAAGAAGGAATTAGTAAATTTGTACACCGTCATGGGATATTTTAAGTAAAAATGTGCAATCTGTATTATAAATTGATTTCATAAAAGAAGAAAGATTTTTTTCATGGCGGTTCACAATCAATACATGTGATAACCAAAAAAAGAACTGTTTATTCAGATCAAGATTTTTTTTTGACCTAAAACAGCAAATTCAATAAAAAGGACTAAAAAATCAAAATAAAATTTTGTAATAATAGGTTCAAGTTTTAGTAAACATGTCCATTATATATATATACAGCTACAATTTATGAAGTAGCTTTATATATATATACAGCTACAATTTATGAAGGAGCTTTATATATATACAGCTACAATTTATGAAGTAGCTTTTGCATATTAAAAAACCATTAATTATGTAAGAGTTCAGAGCAATGTCGAAATATCTAAATATTATAATTTTTGTATCGATAAAAATAATATAGCATCAATGTCAAAAACATCAGGAAAATAAAGAACGACGTTCTTGACATTGACGCTTTGTTATTGTACGATTGTCAAATAGACTTTTTGTTAATTTCAATCCATCTTTGACGACGACCTCGGTGGCGCAGTGGTGTAAATAGACTTAAAATATAATAGAAAAAAAAACTTTATTGGTCGTTATGTCAAATTGAAGGGTTTCAATCAATATTATCAATTTATACTGACTGACAAAAAGTTAAAATGATAAAAACTTAATTGTAATTAAGTGCCTTACATTAAACACATTTTGTGCCTCATTAAAACTAATTGAATTTTCTTAATTCTTAAAAGAGCGGATTGCCATTAGTTGCAGTTTACGATAACTTAAAGAGTTTCATTAAAAAGGCTTCAATTTGCACAAACTTAACTCAAATGTTTTGACTGAAAATAAAATGCAACGTTGCCACATTTATCTTCTCATTATTAGTTTTAGCAAGCTACTTTTTCAAAAGACTAAGCGGCAACGTCGCAAATTGCTTAATTTTATTTATCGTTGTTGCTCAAACAAAATTAAATCATATTTAACGCACACAAGATTCAGTTTTGAATAGAAATAACTTGTAAGTTTGAATCACACATTCACATGTTTGTATATATTCAATACAGTCGTAAACTATTGCTACTCGTGTCTATCTCATTATTAGTTCCGTATAATCTGCCTCATTCGTTTTTAAGCAAAAGCATAAATATTATCAGCAGCGAAACTACCCACAATCCTTTAAGTGGCCGAGTCACACCTATCTACCCTTTTAATATTAGTTTTTTGTTGCAGTATAAGATGAAACCTAGAAACCGAAACTAACTAAAAGCTATTGAGTAGGTATTCTGTGCTAAAAGTAGAAACATGCATTCTACCCTGAGCATGAACTATCTTTTGTCTCACGCGCAAAACGTATTTTATAGAAGATACAATAGAGCGTCTATAATCCCAATTAATTGGGTGAAATAGGTGCCCGGGAAACCGATTTTTTCAGATAATCGAACAGTAATGATTCTCTACGCAACACTGCCTACACGTCAAGCTAAGAACATAGACGTTATATTAATTTTCTGATGGTTTCAATGATTTTATCTACTTTTGACTCTTATCTTATTTTAAAAGAACTAAGGACCTTAATGCATTTTTTAAATATTACGTTTTCGTATTTCTCCCATTTTTGAGGATATTTTTACACAAGTGTTGTGTGTGTCTGAGTGGTCGTTCGCATGATCAACGTTTACACAATCGGCGCCCTACTGTTTTATTTTACACCGTGCGCTTACCTAGCGCACGAGGTATTGTCTATGAAACAATATTAAGTCTTAAAACTTTGGGCCAGAGCTTAAATTGTTTTGTCGAAAATTCTATAATTAAAATTTGACTGTTTTAAAAATTATAAAGTTTATGTAAACATATTTAACACGCTAAAGAAAGCCGCCCCTGAGTAGAATCATCAAACAAAAGATCGTTATAATATTATGAGTATTAATGATATTATTTATATAATTTATCGAAAAATGTCTCGTGATATTTGGCTGATATTAAGCCCCTCTCCATATAAAGCCACTATCCTAATCCTTTTTTCGTGCGAGATGTTTCTCGTAGAAGACATGGTCCAGGTTCACAGCCACAGCTCACAATTTAACAAGCAACTCAGTTCGTATAGAGTAGCAGGAGTCAACATATATAGAATAAGAAACAGTCGAAAAACAGCGCGTAAGGTCAAGTAGGTGTAAGTAAGGGGTGAGTAGAGCGTCAGGCGTCAGCAGTTAGCGAAATGCAAAAAGTGACTAATTTTGTAAACAACACAAAAAAATAAAACAACATCATGATTTTAAAGAATGATTTGCTTTCTTTAACGTCATTAGTAATAGAGATTTACTACGGCCAATTAGGATGGCGCTTGCGATCCAACCCCTAAAACGTAGTATTTCGCGTACAGACGAATTTGGATGGCAAGTGATACACCGTGCAGCTCTCGACTGTACATGCCTATAACAGACGAACACATCATTTACAAAGGTTTCAAACATAGTATACTAAAATGAAAATAGGTCACAAAGAAAAATTACACTAGTTTTGGAATAAAACATTCCAAAAAAAAAAATGTTAATTTCAATCTATCTTTCCAGGTAAAAGCGTTCGTAGAGCTATGCCTGGCTCCGTCGGTTCGTTCAGGCGCGGCTCAGCTCGCTCGGCTCGCGGGGCTCGGCGCCATGAAGCCTGACACCGTACTGCTCGGCTTTAGGGATGACGCGCCCGCTACGGACTTCTGGCATGAGTGAGTGTTTGTTAACTGAGTGCGGGCGAAATGCCTTAACAAGATTTCGGATTTATTTATTTTATTTTTATTTTATTTATTCGGAGACACAACAGTGGACAGATTACACATAAATAGGAACGAAAAAAGAAACATATATGACAAACATAAACCTGACAACTACGGACATATCTCACAAAAACATAATACACGAATACTACACATGATACATACAATTATAGGAGAAACATAATCCTTTAAACAAAAATACTATTAATAGTTGGTAGTGCGAGAAGAAGAGAAAAAGAAAGAGTAAAAGAAAAACAAAAAAATAGGATAAATTAACAGATAATTAATTAAATAATAATAATTAATTAATGAAATTAACGGGAAATAAATTAAAATTAAGATTAAAATGTCTAACAATAACAATAATTATTCTACCAGTCTCATCAATATATCATTCTTAAAATTAATAATGGTTGCAAAGAATACGTCCAGATCGGGGAATTTAGTATTAAAACTATTGCTCATCCTTCTCAGAGGAGCTCTTGAACCTGAGTTGGTAGTCGATATCGGGACATGCAGGAGGTTTGTTCATCGGGTTCGTTTTTTGGGTGTACAGAAGGAGATTCGAGATATGTGATCCGTGCAAATATATTGATTTGTGAGTTTTTTAAAATATGACCACATCTGCAAGTATCCTACGGTTTTGGAGAGTTGGTAATGAGTATTTGGGGCAAAGCTCTATATATGACATATGGGGCACTCCCGTGCGACGGTGTAGACCTCGAGCAAATCTCTTTTGCACCATTTCTAGTTTCTTTGTATAAACATTATAAAGCGGATTCCAAATGCATGAGGCATATTCTAGGTTCGAACGTACCAGTGCCTTATACAAAACAACCAAAGCAGAAACTTTTCGGAAACCGTTAGTGCTGCGAAAAAGAAAGCTAAGCATTTTATTAGCTTTTTTGCAGATGCGGCCAATATGCTCGTTGAAGGTTAATTTCTCGTCAAAGTATACACCCAGGTCAGAAATTCCTTTAACCCTTTCCAGCACATGTCCACCTATGTTGTACTTAACTGAAATTGGCTTCCGCTTTTTTGTAATGGTCATGTATTTACATTTGTCATAGGCCAACACGATTTTGTTATGGGTGCAGTACACGTCTAGACGATTTTTTTCGGATGATTTTGTACATATAATGCATACATACATGATCTGTAACACGGGGTTTAGGTACCCAGTCTCTCATTACAATGACTTGTTGAGTCTACATAGGTAATAATAATTTTTATTGTATGTCTTGTCATGTAATGTGAGAAAATAAATAATTATATACGTCCATGTATAGATAAAAACATACTTAAATAAATAGAAGACTGCAATGACCTCACAGAAAATATTCCGTGTACGTCACACAAATACCTGCTCTAGCTAGAATTTTGTGTAATGAACACGTTTTTCACACAACACAAGGATTTACGTGCAGAGTCCGTGTCAGACATTTCAGCCACTGTTATAAGCAAAACACTTAACACTATTGCGTGAAATCCCTGTTATAATATGTCACTGACATATTTAATTAGAGTATAAATTGGATTAATAATTAGCTTCACTACGCCTAGCTTCGTATCATGTTACGGAAGCTGTAAAAAAAACTTTGCTCCTATCACTGTCATGTCTCAGTTCAATTCATTAGAAACAAACATTAGATTGTTTAGCGATATTGCGATTTCGTTATTTCTCAGTTTTAGCGAATACTCTCGAACGATACAGTCCGATAAATCAATCATCGTACTCATTTAATGACGTTTCATGACAACTTAAATGGTTTGGAAAACGAACTTAGCCGACAAAACATGAAGTCGCAAAATTTCTCGCTACACCTATACAATGAAATTCATTTGTTTAAATTTAATTACTAAACCTATGTACGTATATTTGAGACCTGAGATACCGAAATAAAGTATTTAGAATTGTTTATCTTGATGAAAATCATGGATGTGTATGTGACTAGTCCATCGTCGCCGTACCGCACGTCGCAGTTCGACAGTCCGGCGGGGGCGGGCGGCGCTGAGGGCGCGGGCGTGTTCCCGCTGCGGCGCGAGCGCGAGCGCCTGTGCGTGGCGGAGTACGTGGCCATGCTCAGCGACGTGCTCGCCGTCAACAAGAACGTCGCCGTCTGCAGGCACTTCCATCGGCTGCAGCCGCACCACGTGCAGAGGTTACTATTATCATTATGATCACATCACGACACACACATTAACTCAGTCCCGCATTAAGATAATTTTGTATCGCAACTATATGGTATACAACATAGATAAGAATACAACATCCAAGACCGGTAAGCGAAACAATGCGTCTTGCAAATAACACAAAGTCCTGCATCCGCCGGGATTCGAATCCGGAACCTCTAGCTTAGCAGTCAACTGTTTACACTACTGCAACACCGAGGTTGCCTCACCGTGTGATGAGATAGAGTATATACACATTGGAATTAAAAATACTTTTTAATTATGCAATAGAAGTTCTAAGTTAAACTACACAATTGAATATTTTATAAACGATAATTTAAATAATACATTTGTTTATCAAGATGTGTATGATGTCAATGAATAACCGAATTTATTTTCTAACCGTTCTAGTAAGTTTGGTATTATCCTCTGTTTTAAAGCAACCCAATTAATGAATAAATTATCAACTTTTACTTATTTATTGAGGGAAACAAACAATTTTAATGACAAAACATGAACCAAAAACAGTTTCCACAGACTAAAAATCAACATACAGAGCGAGACAAACAAAAACTAATATATCTGAGATTGTACATAATAACAATTTTGAATGCGAACAAAATAAAATAAATAAAAAGCTTAACTTAAAACAATGTACGGCTCAAATTTTTTAAATACTAATACTTTTAATATCAGCGTAGAAGTTAAATATGGTTCTAATAGGATTTTTTATTACTTGATGTGTTATTCTGACGTATAAGCTATATTATTGTAAAGTTTCATTAAAATCCATTTAGTAGTTTTCGCGTGAATGATTAACAAACGTCCATACAACCTTTCGCGTTCATAATATTAGTAATGATTATTTCTCTGTTATAAAACAACTCAACTACAAAATCCTTTAATATCGCTACTTCTTCTGATATACACATTAAGTTTTTTTTTTTTTTAATCTTTACTTCTTCACCGCTCCAGGAAGTCATCGGCCTTCAAATACATAGACGTGTGGCTGGTGGAGCTGCTGTCACCGTCTACGGAACCGTTCACAGTGCTCAGCCTGTTTGTACTGCAGCTGGCAGCGGTAGTGAGGTCTTCAAAAGGCTGGCAACACTTAGCTCTGAGAGTGTTTGTGTTGCCATCCGATAATCAAAGTCAACGGGTTGGGTTGCATGGTGAGATAAAACATTTTAAAAGTTTTATTATCATTTTCCTCATACATCGAAATAAATGGTTCATTGTTAAGATTTTTGTCTATTTAGTTTAGCTTTTTATTTATTAATTGAACTGCTTCGGCGTGTCTAGAAAAACTTTTATCTTTTATTGTTCCCGTTTAGGAATTTAATTTAAAAAACACTTTTAGCTGACATGTCCTACCAATATTAACTGTCAAATTTCATCTTTCGAAAGTTTTACCTGATTGAACTATTAATGTCAGCCAAGCTTTTTATAACAATTAATTTCAAAATCAATCTAGCTTAATCTGTATGACTATTATAGCATAATAATACTTGACAATTTGTTTTGTATGTTCAGAAGCTGGTAGGACGGTGACCGTACCACCGGTGGTAGACCCTCAGCTGCAACAGCTTGCCGTAACGCATTCGCTGCACGAACGATTGCAAGCGCTGCTCAAATTGCTCCGGATAAATGCTACGACGCACTGCGTGAGTTTTGATTTATTTTGAGTGTCATATTAATTAAACAGAATATAGATATATGGATAGTGTAACGAGAGGTTCCGGGTTCGATTCCCGATCTGGAAGGTAGGTTTCACAAACTTTTATTAAAACTCGTGGTTGTTTCATGTAAGACTGTCTTTATTCCGGAAATCAAGAATAAACATAGACAATATCCGTAGACCACAAAGTAACAGATTATGATTATAAATGGCGTAAGTTTTTATTTCATTTTAATTAACTATGACTAAATATTGAATTCTTAATTAATTTTTTGCACAATAAACCGCTTTCTGAGAACTTGAATCATTCATGTTCCGTAAGTTGTTCTTCAATTATTGAAAATTTAAATGAATTCATTGTTGTTCCTCCATCAGGTGTCAGACTGGCCCAGTTTAGAGGACTCCAGCCGGTATTCACCGACGGGAGATCAAAGATTTGACGAAAACAGCGTCTACCAGCGAGTGCCGCTCTCGTATTTACAAGTGTAAGTAATTAATAGACTTCATTTGATTTATTGTCAGGGAAGGGAAAACAATTAGACTGCTCGCCTGTGGGAAAGTGATACCTTGTACTGACACGGAGAATATCCGACATCTCGATGTCTTACAACGCGTCACCCATGTAGAGGCAAAGTTGTTATAAGTCTCGTGGCGGTAAATACACTGGCTCTCCAATCCTTCGAAGTGAAACACAGCGAAATGCTTCACGTTGTAAATAGAAAGGAGGATGGTACCAACCCAGACGATCCCTACAGATGTACAGTCTATTTAAAATTAAAAATATATATTTACATTTAAAATCCTAGGGAGTTCGTGACTATCCGGGGCTTGCTCTCTCTGTGACAAACGCATCCTAAACATTCTTAAAAAAATGTTTAACCTCTACTTCACTTGTTCCCTATTCAACAGTGCAAACAGCGTGATAAAGTCCCGCAGCGCAGAGGGTGCTGCGGTGACGTTCGTGCAGCTCCCGGCGCCTCCCAAACTCACCAAGGACAGGATACTTGCTGACAATGACATCTGTCAACAGTATATGAAGGTAAGGCCGCTATGCGTATACTATACATCGTTTGAATGCTTGCTTTAAGAATTCTGTTTTTTTTTCAGCATAAAAATATAATTTGGTATAATTGAATTCTAATCTAAATTATACCATTGAGCAGATTTGACAAAGATTTATAAAAAAAAAACAACCCAAAATGTTTATAATGTGTAATATTTCTAGGTTCACTTTGTATATAATGCTAATAATGTATAATAACGTTACCGCTCCTGATATATAATATATAAACAAACACATAAGCATACGTACAAAATATATATAAACCAAATGTAAATTTTAATTTACAGGTATTGGATGAGTTTACGAAAGATCTGCCGCCGACGATTCTCGTGAGGGGATTGAAAAACGTCACTTCTACATCTATATAGACTCATTTGACACTTCCACATGTAAAAACTAGTTCAAAATTATTTCAACGGTCGATTTGTTGTCAGGTTAACCCGAGGGAAACGTAGAGGGAAAAACTTTTGACATTTGACGTTCACTTTTGCCATTGACATGTGACTTTTACCTTTGACATATTTTTTGCATTCTTGCGAAATCAGAATAAATGATATCTATTTATTTATTCAATCGCTGTTATAACACAAGGTTCAACTTACTGCAATAAATGATATAAATTAAGTTTTTGGATTTATATAAGTATTTAACACAATGAATTGACATATCGAAAAAAATAGTAAAAAAAAAACCTCGGTTAAACTAGAAATGAAAATGTATGAAGCGACTTTTCTCATGTCTTGAATTATTTTAAATGTCATTTTACGTTAGTTCCCAACCTGGTCTCATTTTTTTATTATGAATCACCCCGATGTTATGAGTTTAATTACAAAAAAACTCAAATAACTGTATTCCCGGTCACCATGTTCCCTCAAAAATGATGTCCATTGCGTTACCGAGCAATAGTTTTTCATATTCTTAGAACATATATCCTGATAAAAATGTCAAAGAAATTCGAGTGTTTGTATGAGATTCTGAATTAAATAATATTAAATGTCTCGAAAGTTATCCAAACGAGTAATAAATTATGCAAGGGACATTTTTATAGGCAGCGAAATGTGGTATGATCCATTTTTGTGACAAACACGAATATTTCTACTATAAATATTTATATAAATAAATACCAACGTAACTTTTATAATCGTTGACTGCTTAGTTGTAATACAAATATGTATGAACTAAGACTTAGATATTTCGTGTGAACAGTATTGTCTTATTCAAAAATATGAAGTTATTAATTTAAAACTTGCATTGACGGTCTCGAATTTTTAAATAAAAAATTGTTTACACGTATTTGAATGGAAGTTTATATGGAAAAAAAAGGTAGAAATACACAAGTGAAACCTTACAGACAAATCTAAATATTAAAATGAATGTTAATTGTATTATAAATTATAAGAATTCTTTTTTTTAAGCAATTAGTTATTATTAGGAATTTTTATTATATGAATAAAGTATAATTTTTGCACTATTAGAATGTAAGTGAGCACCAACTAATGATTTTAATTAGAGTAATTCTGGCTTATTTATATTTTTTAATGTGACAATCTTTTTACGCTCCTAGATTTCAATGAAGATTCTTAAATATATATGTAAAGAAGGTGTATAGTCTAAATAAAAATTGATATTTTCTTTTAATTTTTATATTGATGTCTACTTGCATTAATTTGATTTAATCTTAATCGCTAATCTAGATAGAAAATTATTCAAGTTTTTGGATTGATCTGGAAGTATGTTTTTTTTTTAATTTTGGTAAAGCGTGAGACGGGATCAGGGTGCTGTAATTAGGTATACGAGAAATGGTTTCAGATCGTTCCTAAACTTTGACAACAGTATTTTATTTTTTATAAAATTTGATACTCAAATGTGATATGACAATATAATCTTATATTTTTAAACCTAGTTTTATTTCGAACGTTTACAAATTAAAAAGTAAACAAAATAGTGTGTGTGTGTATGATGTGTGGATGTATGTTTTTGTATGTAGCACACATTTTAGGTGGTTCGATGGTAGAAGTTAGCAATTTATAACTACCTAAAAGTGTACCGTTATTATGCCTCCCATCACTGCAACTTCTCTTTAACCAGGATCAACAGTGGTGTCCTTTGAAATGTAGCTGTGAAATGAAGCACATACGAGCACGGGCATGTGTCTACACTGTCTTGAGACCCGCTACGAATTAAATTAGAAGAAATGGCCGGAATGGCAGATTCTAGACATTTCTTACCATGAATAGTGTGGTTACCGCTTACCGTCAGGCGATAACATGTAAAGTATCTCGGTTTTGGCACAGTGGTCATCGATGATGTGTCTTGCGGAGTAGAAAAGGTTTGATTCTCGCTAACGGTATGCATATATAGGCAATATCTATTACTTCTTCTTTCTTCTTTATCTTTTACTAAAGGCAACAATTTTATTTTGACGACCTCAGTGGCGCAGTGGTGTTAACAGCCGTCTGCTGCGCTAGAGGTTCCGGGTTTGAATCCCGGCAGAGGCGGAACTTTGTGTTATTTGCAAGACGCAATGTTTCGCTTACCGGTGTTGGATGTTGTATTATTATCTATGTAGTTTATACCATATCGTTGTTGCCTGCGACACAAGATTATATCTTAGTGCAGGGTTGAGTCAATGGGAATGAGATGTGGTTATTATTATTTAGTAAAAAGAGTTCGCTTTAATCTGACTTAAACCAAAGTAGGGAGTTCTCAAAATTGTGCAGCTGATTACAAAAAAGCAGTTTGAATATAAACTCACGCGCGTTGAAAAAATCGTTGTATTAGTAAGTATAATTTGACAACAACCATACGGTCTGCTCTCTCAGACAAATTCCGTTTTCCGCGAGCGTTAACGCCAACGGAAAATGTATATAAATGACATTTACTCGCGCTCGAGTTATGTTATAACAAAAATGTCATTTTTCAATTATACAATTTCAATTCAATTAAAAACTACCGAATTTAAAATATGTTATCGTGACAACTTGTTTAAACAATATTTTACAAGTATTCACACAATTTTTCTTTCCGCTAAATGAAGATAAGTTTTCTGTAAATTTGTAACTACATGTGGGCCAGATTCAAAGGGCCGCGGGCCGCAGGTTGAGGATCGCTGATATAGCTAGACGCTTCAAACAAAGCTGGTACCTTATTTTACGTCTAATTAAATTAATACGATGGTTAGTTAGTACAAACACACAGTGTACGAATGTTACAGTTTATTGTACCTGAAATGATTTTAATTAAACATTATTTTGCAGAAACTGTCTTCTTATTAGAGGTAGCCTTTCCATCTAATTTAATTTGTCATTGAAATTTTGATTGTAAGTTTAATTATGATTGTATTTTGAAATTTCAGTTATTTTATTTTGATACTATATTTAATTATAATTGTGATGTAAATTTATGATAATTATTATGATATTTTAACATTGTTTTGCTTCCATATGAAGGTAATAATAATAATAATAACCACATCACGACACACACATTGACTCAGCCCTGTAGTAAGTATCGTAAGAACTTGTGTCACAGGAACTAAGCAACGCTATGGTATATACTAAATAGATAAGAATACAACATCCAAGACCGGTAAGCGAAACAATGCGTCTTGCAAATAACACAAAGTCCGGCGCACGCCGGGATTCGAACCCGGAACCTCTAGCGTAGCAGTCGGCTGTTTACACCACTGCGCCACCGAGGTCGTCAACGGTCGTGTATAAGTGGCACACGTATCAGGGGAACACCTTTTACCAAATTTATACACTAATATATGTATAGTATGCGTGCTGTCAGTGTGTCTTTACATACCAATAATTAAATAAATACATCTCCTGAAGCCTGTTCAGCTAGGGTTGTGGTTAGCCGTATAGGTACGTGCATATGGGCGTTTAATTTTTAGTTCATAAATGATTAATTTTTAGAGCGCCATCTATTTGTTTCTATCTGCATTAAAATTGTTAGAAATTGTAACTAAAATTAAGTAATAAATTGTTTGGATAATTTTATTGTGAATTATTTGAAATTAAAGTTTTTGATTAATGATTCACAGTTTATATTTACCTTTAAGTATTATTTTGGTTTATTTTATTTATTTTAATTTAAACACCCAAAATGGAGGTAGGATTGTTACTTTAAAAGTATTGTGTTGGTTCTATTTGAATTCTGTTTCCTAAAGAGTGAAATCTATTTTGATAAGAGACTAGTTTATTAATAATTAAGTCAATTAAGATTTAATAAGACTTTTATTCAGATTATTATTATATTCCATTATATTTGTGTTTTTTATCTGTCACAAGAAAGCATATTTGTAAAGTAAAGTTAAGTATAAAAAATTGGCTCGTTATTGACGTGGCAAAAAGAAAAAACGGCGGGCGGGATTTAAAGTGACATTAGGCATTCTTTTGTTAATTTTTAAGATAGAAAAGTCGGTCTTTAACGAAATAAATTATTTGATTAATAATGATTCCTGAGTGGATTTCTGGGATACGCGCCGACATGCACATCATTCTATGCGCCTATCGCAACCGGGTCTGTACTAGATCAGGCTCGATGGGGAGGCGGACAGGTATGGCGGTCGTACCTTTGCTTTCCGTCTTGTTGTGATGTCTTAATAAAGGCGATACAACCTAATCGAATGTATAGGGAACGATAGCAAAGTAAAGTAAAGTCACAGTAAAGTTGCTAAGACCTCCGGGCCGCAGCACTCGTCTTTGCCTCTCAACAAAATTGCCTTTAAACACCTACAGCATTTTTTCAACGATTCTTTTAAAAACCCGCCCGTGAGTACTTAGCCTTAACTATTACAAAACTAGTCAATCGCTCTTTATATCCATCCGTAGCGAACACACAAATCCTTTTACACACACACACAACAGCCTTATTTTAGGGACTTCGCACACATAGGCACTAGAAGAATTAGTAAAGTTTAAAGTGGATTCGACTATGTGATAGTTAATGAAATTGATTAAAGTAATATATTGCTTGCACAGGGTGTAAACATCCGACTGCTACGCTGGAGGTTCCGGATTCGAATTCCGGCGAAAGTTTGTGTTATTTGCATGTCGCATTGTTTCGCTTACCGGTTTTGAATGTAGTATTATTATCTATGTAGTATATACCATATCGTTGCTTAGTGCCTGCGATAAAAGATTATATCTTAGTGCAGATCTGAGTCGACGTATGTGTCGTGATGTGGTTATTATAATATAGCTTCTTCATGCAGTTGTGTTAATAATGAAGGGATGGAAAGTGGCTTGGAATGGTTTTTGAAATATTACACACGGTGCAGCCAGCCCGTTCTATTTGCTTGCACTTAGCTTGACGGGTTCCTGCGTATTATTCCTACTAGTTAAGCCCGCGAAATTCATAGATGGTAGATCTACTTGCGAGATCGTATGTGTTGGTACCACCCTCCTTTCTATTTACAACGTGAAGCAGTTCGCTGTGTTTCGGTTCGAAGCCTCTGTATAATAATAAATATCGGCAACGCATTGGTGATGCTATTGGCTTTCAACGACATAAAGGGCATCGTCGTGTCAATAGGCATACCGTTTACTCCATCAGGTGTACCGTTTGCTTGTTCGCTCCTGATGTTATTGCTACATGTCTGAACTGATTTGAATAAATAATATGTCGTCAGATTTGTTTTATTACGTTATTGTCACTAGGAACATCAAAAAAATTGTGGATTTTTGACGCCAATAACTTTTTTAAACTCAAACTCAACAAAGCATTAGGCATTGTTTATTATTATTTATTTATTTTTTAAATAAAAATTATGACCACATCACGACACACACGTTGCCTCAGCCCTGTAGTAAGTATCGTAAGAACTTGTGTCACAGGAACTCAGCAACGATATGGTATATACTACTTAGATAAGAATACAACATCCAAGACCGGTAAGCGAAACAATGCGTCTTGCAAATAACACAAAGTCCCGCCCCCGCCGGGTTGCGAACCCAGAACCTCTAGCGTAGCAGTCGGCTGTTTACACCACTGCGCCACCGAGGTCGTCCAAAATTATTTGTAGTTAGCTGTGATTGTATCTATTTTAGATCTTTTTAAAATTTACAACCAATCATCCACGTAAAACATGAATACAAAGATAGAAGATTTAAGGAAAGCACTGCGCCAATATACTTTTTGCTTCCACCATAGTACGAGGTTTCTTATTTCATACACACACATGTAAAGACTTCCAATCGTCTCACTAACACTAGCGCAAACGTCAGAGCATTTATAGAGGATTACACACACAGCGATAGTTTTGCTATCCGCTGAGCGTATTTACTGGCCGGTTACACTGATGTCTTAATCTGAGGTTATCTTAATCAGAGGTTTAAGTCTAGCGATATAGACAGCTTAAGATAAAGATTGGAGATGGTGATTCGATGATACCAAAGGTCGAGACGAAAGAATTTGAAGAAATAACTAAATAGTTTAGTAAATAGTGCTCAGTTTGGAAATTAAGTTACATATAATATATGTACAATATATATCTAATAAGTATGTTGATACGCAAAAGATTAATCAAATCACTAGACGACGAATTCATTTTCGCTTCAGCAATTTTCAATTCAATTCCTCAATTTCTCCGCTAAGTAATTAGGTAAAGGTAGAATATTGAAAAAACCTCAGCAGAAAAATTTCAGCTCTCTAGTCATAGTAGTTGATAGTCAGTCAGGAAAAATGTTTTAAGTCAGGATAAAGGTTTTTCTCTCCTTCATATACTTTTTAATTATTGAAAAACCTCACAAACAGATAACTTAAATTGTAATCGTTATGTTTACAACTGTTTGATGTGATAACTGAAAAATTTAATTATTTATTTTAAAAAGCATCCTCGATTTTTTGAATTGAATTTAGCAAAACAACCCTACTTGCACATATGAGCAAGGCTTTATTTTTAATCCATAAAAAAAATGTATTCTCAAACAAAACATCATCAATGTACTTCCTACATCCAAACCACAAAAATAATTGATTAAATCAATTTTTACCTACTCTTTAAAAGTTATGCGTGGTCGTCAAGTGGTTGTGTCATAAAAAAAAAGGATTGACTTGAGAACATCCTTTGTTTTTACCATATGTTACCATAAAACAGCCACTTTATTCTTCAAATCGTGGTTAGATCAAGTAGTTTGTTACTTTCGTTGTGTAAATTTATGACTAGAATAAAAATTTAGGTTATAAATTCCAGACAAAAAATTCGAGGAACATAAATGAAACTAAACTGTAAAATAAAAGCAGGCGCCGGGTATCGAGCAGCTGTTGAGACAGCTGCGCTTCCGCAAGCTGGTCCACTATGCAATCACGTTTAGTGTTTCGATCTTGGCGAAATCATTTCAGAAATATTTAATGGTAATTAAGGTAGTTTTTCGGATGAAAAAACTTTTGCACGAATTTGGTAGTATTAGAATTATACGGTCTAGTCAGATTATATAAATGTATTAATAAAAAATTTAATTATACTATAGCCTCATAAGTTTTTCCGAGTCTTCGAATATAGACAAATATTAATAGTATAAGCGTTTTAAATAAAATAAACTCGACATGAAAACTTGTTTAGTTTAGATAAATCACTAAATCCATTTTATCTAATTCAGGTCAGCGTAGTTTATTCGTTTAACTGATGGTTGTAGCTCATCCTATTTTAAAACTGGCGTCGTACCACCGGCCTCCTCTAAAAGACATCCAAATACATCTACATATAATATACTAGGTCACAACCCTGACGTCACTCGTAGCAATTCCAAAGTTTACTGAGCTCAAACTGAATATTATCCAAGAACTCATCATCCGACACTTTTAAGAAAAATGTTTATGGACTGGTTTACTATGGAAGAGTTTTAATACGAGAATACTGACTATAACATCTTTAATATTGTTTGTTTTCTTTATAACTACTTTATTGAATATCCTTGATTAAAGAATTACACATTCCTGTTTACAATTCTTTGATTCACATGTGATAGATCTATATGCGAGATTGTCTGGTTTGGTACCAACCTTTCTATTTACAACGTGAAACAGTTCGCTGTGTTTAGGTTCGTAGAATTGCAGAGCCAGTGTCATTAATAGCACGAGAGGTATATCTTTACTTCCACTTGGGCAAAGCATAGGCGGTGCTTTAGGCGTTTCACGACATCAGGTGCTTTGCCGTGTCAATAGGCGGCGGTATAATTTTCCATCAGGTTTTGACGACCGTGCCGTAGTGGTGTAGACAGGCGACTGCTACGCCAGAGGTTCCGGGTTTGAATAAATGCGGGGGCGGAATTTTGTGTTATTTGTAAGATGCATCGTTGGAAGTAATATTCTTGTATATGTAGTATAAACCATATCGTTGCTTAGTGCCTGCGTAAAAGTGCAGGGCTGAGTCAATGTGTGTGTCTTGATGTGTTTATTGTTAGGTGAACCGATTACTTGTTTGCCCATGACATTGTAAAAAAAAGGGGAAATGTTCAAATGGACTTGAAATACTCGACCTCTGGCTATCGTTAGGGAAGTCATCCTCATACCAGAGCCAAATTGGTTACGATCCATTCGCTTTCGAAGAAGTTTCACGTGAACACTCAGGCTGTGGAATTAACTCCCTGGCTTCGTCTTCCCTAAAGTTAAAGAAACTAGGGTTCTTAGAGTGAAAGGTATTTACAGGGTAGCCAACGCGTGCGTGATGCCTTTGGTATTGCAAACGTCCATAGGCCACGGTGACTGTTTACCATCAGGCGGGCTTGCTTGTTTGCCAACGCAGTGGTATTGAAAAGTTTGTTTTAAGTTGACTATTTATATTTACTCTACCATAAGTCTTTTATTCATCTGCTGGGAAGAAACTTCCGTGGTAACTTTTTTCAATTATAAAATCTTTTTGAACTCGGATCATTACTCCAATAGGACAATGAATAATTAATTTATTCCTTATTAATTGTTAGTAAAATGGTATATACCATACACAAATCAGATAGTTCTATTAAGATATTTAAATAATTAACTAAGTTATAAAGCTTAAAGTCATTAGTTAGACAGTAAGATCTGTCATGTGAAATGACGTCAAAATGCATGATCGCCACCCTTATAAAAGGTAGTTCTGATGAGCTAGATAGATATATTTATTTTTAATGCTTACATCTCTATGGTTTATCATTCAAATCTGTTTTCATAAACACCAAATATATATAAAGTATATTACATATAAAAAAAGATTTACCAAAGTATGTTTCATGAATATTCCCTCTAAACAATAACAATTGAATAATAATAATGTATTTCGTGTTTGTATCGTCGTTGATATCCGAACCATTATGTGAAATGTGTTGGAATGTAACTATATTTCTGATAATGAATATTTAATATGGTGAGGGGGTCGCCATAGAAGCGGTGTGTTTTGCTATCGATATTTACGAGCTGTTTCATGATTCAAAATTACAATTCTGTTTTCATAGGGTTCCCGAAAGGTGCTATCGAAGCCCTATCTGCCCGTGCGTCCGTCTGCCAGCGACCAATTACCAGGTCTTGAAGCATAATTAGTAGACAATTAAATTTACGCAATGTGTATTTATGTTGCCACTGTAACAATAAATAATCAAAATTTAAAAAAATAGGAAAAAAAGATATATTTCTAAATTATTAAGCCTTGCACGTTGGATCCGAACCCACCATGTACTGGTACGATTAGCACCTGACCACCGAAATTTTTAATTCTTATTATCAATGGCTGATTTAAATTAGGTGACAAAGATAAAATGTTCGGGCATTATGCCTAAAATACAAACCTTGGTACCCCAAACCTACAGAAAAACCTGATTAAAAAATCGGTCAAGTGTGAGTCAGAATCGCACATGATGGGTTCCGTACCGTCATATAAGCGTCATTATGTACTTTTTAGAAAATTTCGTAAAAGAAAAAAGACCACGAAAAAATCCCGTTTTTGTGTGGGTTGTTATAGCAGCAACAGGAATACACATTCTCTAAAAATTGCATAATTCTAGCTATTTATGAGATACAAACCGCTGACAGACAGAGAGACGGATAGCTGAGGCTTAGGAATAGGGTCCCGGTGGCGGTACTGTCATAGAAGCCCGAAAGCCCGGCATGCCCTATCAAACTAAGATAAGTTCACGATCTCATTCATTCATTACTTTTCAAATCAAACTTATATATGTATCTTTTATATTTTATTAAGCCATTTTATTTAAAGCCACCGAATGTGTGGATTTGCTGACATGTTCACAAACTTCCGTGTGCTTTGGTGAGCTCGTCCACGCCAGCAAGTCCACAACGGAAGAATGAAGTGTAGATTGAAGAGTAATGAGGCAACAAGGACATTTATCTAAATTAGTTTTAAAAACTACAATTATGTTTCTCTCGGCTTACCCTGTTCTAAAACTCTAGGTACGCCACTGATAGGGTCCGGTTTTTACGGAACCCTAAAAATTATTGATATTCAGACCAAATCCGGGATATTTAAGCTAATTACTAAAAAGGTTAAGCTAATATAGATTTATTTGTCCAACAACATTACTCGTTAACTACAAACACATTTTAATTAAAGCTCCTTTTGTATATGAAACTGTATCAATTCTTTTATAAACCACATAATCCTGACGCTATATCCTCTATGTATGTAATATAAACCTTATTTCTTTAACAATAAAAAACAAACCATATCTCAAAGGATTAAGGCCTGAAATCCGTTGTTACAAATCCATAGATAAGTTTTTCATTTCAGTCTTCAATGTACTGACTTGAATTGAACCTTATTTTAAGCAAGTTAAGGTAGGTTTTAGTTTGTATATGTTTATGTTGTGAGGCCCATACATTTAGACACTTGTTGATTATTCTGAACCCTCACGACCTGAATACTAGAAATGGGGCATTTTCAAAACACAAAACAACTTTTATATAGATTAATAAAACTCTCTTTGTTGTCGTTGGGGAAATGAAAAATATATGTTAATAACAAAGAAATCGAATTGGAATTCTTTTCTTAGCTTTAAGTTTTTGAGTACGCGGTAGCTCAGTTTGTTACGTGCCTTTGTTGTTTGCCTGGATAGTGGCGACAGATTCGCAACCTGTCACACTGAGACTCAAAATAGACATGCGAAATGCGGTGTGTGACATCTCTGCCGACCCCTTCGAGAGATTACGACGTGAGTTTATGTCTTTATGTTGTTTTTTAAAAATATAGTTTTTCATTGAAATTTTGATACTTGTCCGCTCTGTCCCACTATTGCAATTCCTGTTAACCAGGATCAACAGCAGCGTCTTTAAACGAATAATGTTCAGTTTGTTACGTGTCTTTGTAAACCTACCGACCCGACAGGTCGAGGGTTCGAGTCGACTTAATTTGTAGCTGCCATGTACCTCATTGTGCCCGGATAGTGGCGACAGATTCGCAACCTGTCACATTGGGATTAAACATAAACTTGCGAAATGCGGTGTTCAACACCTCTGCCTAAAAACATTCAAGTTATACAAACCAGAACACAATTAACTGAGAACGTACAAAAAAAACTGAATATATGAATTGGATGAAAATTCTGTATGAAAATTCCGTAATCAACATACTGTATATTGTATTGTAATGTGACCATTACATATAAAAATCAAATATGAGCTTTTTACCTTTGTATGGCCAGTAATAAGACGGAAATACCAAAATTACCACTGGTACACGTGCTCAGGCACTTTAAAAACAAAATGGCGGCCATTTAATAAAAGTTGAAGAAAAAATATATAGGTTGTGTTTTCTCGATGAAATTGATCATACTGTATGTCCTTAAAAGCTCCGACATGGATATCAAAACACCCTGTATACATATTTTAAAAGCTCCGACATGGATATCAAAACACCCTGTATACATATTTTAAAAGCTCCGACATGGATATCAAAACACCCTGTATACATATTTTAAAAGCTCCGACATGGATATCAAAACACCCTGTATACATATTCAGGTAAATTTAATAAAAGCTATTCATTCTATTCTCATTTTCATTTATTAAGTTTATTGATTTTAGTAATTTAATTAATTTTTATTTGTGTTTGTGTGACAGTCATACATATCAGACAAATAGTTAATTTTTATTTACTGTGTAAAATTGAACATGTATCATGTGGTGGTACTATTAAATGAGTAAATAAATAAAAGCTCGTTAAAAAGAAATATATAAAATAATAACCGAATTGAACCACTTTCAGGTTGGACAAATATATTGTTTGGCTTATATACAATGTCAGTTTATTAAGCTATTTAACATAAAATTGTTACAAGAATTTAAAAATATAAAAATTAAAGTGTATTAAAACTCGCAGATTGAAGGATCTTCGATAAAAATCTGTAATATTCTTGAATATGTAACAAAATTTATGGGCTGGTCCTCTAAAATGTAATATTGCTGGCATATGATCTATATTACTGCCGTAACGTCGTAAAAATGAACAATGGATGGAAAAAGAAAAGACAAGAATAGAAGATTTTGCAACATTTTACTGATTTTTAGAAATTTTATAAAAAAAACGAAATTAAATTTAGTTGTAATATTCGTTAACTTATATTGTAATTAATCTTTGTTTTTTAGGGTTCCGTAGGTAACCAAAAGGTTTACTGTCTGTCCGTTCGTCTGTCAGTAAGCTGTATCTCATGAACCATTATAGCTAGACTCTTGAAATTTTTTGAGAATAATAACTTGAAGATTTTCAAAATAAAACAAGAAACGTGAATTTTTAGACATGCTTTGTTGGTTTTTGTCTCTTTTACGATGGTACGGAACCCTTCACGTGCAAGTCCAACTCACACTTGGCCGTTTTTTTTTAATATTATCAACTTGTAGCGTTAAAAGACGTTTTCGAATAATCTATCTACCTTTTACATTCTAATCATTGATTTTGTCCTATTTTATTAATAGAATAAAACAATTATATTTCTTAAACGAATAAATCAATTATTTCATAGTAATTTTCTCATAATCAATGACACAAAATGAAACATCGTTAGTGTTAATATTAAATGTTAAAATAATCAACAAAAAACAACCGAACGCAAGACACTGTGGCGCTGTTACAAAAAACAAAAACAATAAAATATATACTCTATCACCGGCTTAAGACAACAATTAACTATTAATAAAATCTTACTGAAAGAGATAAAGCTATATCACTACATAGCGACGTCTCATTCTCTAAAGCGACATCGTTTCTAATGGAGCAATCATTCCTCCAAATCTACTAATAAAGAAAATCCAGTCAATATATGTAGCCCACACGTGCCCCCACCACCTCGTAATTGATTTCCACCCCCCGGGGAGTGGAACCGTCCCCTTTAGGTGTCTATAAAAATATTCATAAAGTTATATCCATCTGAATGGGTAATTTTGTCGTGTTCTTTTTCAAGGAACTGGGATATTATGCAGATTGTATGCGATTCTTTCTTCTTTAAGAATAAATGCAAAGGAAACTTGTTAATTTTCATTTCACAGTCCTTAGTAGGTTGTAGTGTATTTGTATGTCTGTAAATTTTGTTTTGAATTGAATTAAAACATACGGTGATGTTAAAAATTCTGCTTAAGATATTCTTGAAAGCTTTCGTGCTTTAAATTTGTAAACGTAAAAACAATTCGCCTTTTAGGGACCATTCTGCGAGTCTCAACAAAAAAAATTCAGATACGCGAATAGCAAATGTTGGTTTGAACTATTTGACAAAAGCAGAAAATTATCAGATTCGTCACAAAGCCGCCTTTTTAACGCTACTGTTCTGTTTAAAGTCCTAAATTAATTAATAATAATTACATCACGAGACACATTGACTTAGCTCTTAAGTAAGATTGAAGAATCTTATATCGCAGATGCTAAGCAACGATATGGTATAAACTACATAGATAAGAATACAACACCGGAAACCGGTAAGAGAAACAACGCGTCTTGCAAATAATACAAAGTTCCGCGTCTGCTGGGATTCGAACCCAAGACCTCTTGGTAGCAGTCAGCTGGTACACCTTTGCGCCATAGAGGCCGTCAAATGAGTGTTTAGCATTAATTATACTTCACATAAACTCACGCCGTAATTCCTCGAAGGTAACACCTCTGTTACACATCGCATTTCTTTGTTAATCCCACTCGAAGACGTAAGATTATGTTTAAAATGAAAATATGTAAATTAAATAAATGTTGATTTCGTTCATCTTACACGTGTTATTGAAAATTTTGGAGTTATCAATGGCCGTTATTATAAGGTACTTGGTCGCGACTCTCTTTTTTTAATTTGACATTTAAAATTTGGAATAATCTTTTGAAATTCGCAACCCAAGAACCCATAGTCTCGAAACCAAACGGCTCAAATATGTAAGTGTTACTCAAAGATACGTATTTGCGCCTTTTGGTTTCACCGGCAAAGGAAGCTTATGAACCAGCTTGAAGACATGTTCTTGGCTTAAATTGGTTAAAAATAGCCCAAGATCGAGACAACTGGATGACTTTGGTGGAGGCCTTCACCGGTGAAAACAGGGTTCTCGCTAAAGACAAGTGTAACACAAACATAAACCTTAATAATCTCACTAAAAAACTATTATAAGTAATCTACTAAGATTAACTACCCATGCATCGTAACATACGTACTACCCATGCATCGTAGCATACGTACTACCCATGCATCGTAACATACGTACTACCCATGCATCGTAGCATACGTGCTACCCATGCATCGTAACATACGTACTACCCATGCATCGTAACATACGTACTACCCATGCATCGTAGCATACGTACTACCCATGCATCGTAACATACGTACTACCCATGCATCGTAGCATACGTACTACCCATGCATCGTAACATACGTACTACCCATGCATCGTAACATACGTACTACCCATGCATCGTAACCTACGTACTACCCATGCATCGTAACATACGTACTACCCATGCATCGTAGCATACGTACTACCCATGCATCGTAATATACGTACTACCCATGCATCGTAGCATACGTACTACCCATGCATCGTAGCATACGTGCTACCCATGCATCGTAACATACGTACTACCCATGCATCGTAACATACGTACTACCCATGCATCGTAGCATACGTACTACCCATGCATCGTAACATACGTACTACCCATGCATCGTAGCATACGTACTACCCATGCATCGTAACATACGTACTACCCATGCATCGTAACATACGTACTACCCATGCATCGTAACCTACGTACTACCCATGC
This sequence comes from Choreutis nemorana, assembly GCA_949316135.1. Taxonomy (NCBI): domain Eukaryota; kingdom Metazoa; phylum Arthropoda; class Insecta; order Lepidoptera; family Choreutidae; genus Choreutis; species Choreutis nemorana. The sequence goes on along the minus strand of OX438621.1, from coordinate 5,676,269 downwards.
ATCGTAACATACGTACTACCCATGCATCGTAACATACGTACTACCCATGCATCGTAACCTACGTACTACCCATGCATCGTAACATACGTACTACCCATGCATCGTAACGTTCGTACTACCCATGCATCGAAACATACGTACTACCCATGCATCGTAGCATACGTACTACCCATGCATCGTAACATACGTACTACCCATGCATCGTAGCATACGTACTACCCATGCATCGTAACATACTTACTACCCATGCATCGTAGCATACGTGCTACCCATGCATCGTAACATACGTACTACCCATGCATCGTAACATACGTACTACCCATGCATCGTAGCATACGTACTACCCATGCATCGTAGCATACGTGCTACCCATGCATCGTAACATACGTACTACCCATGCATCGTAGCATACGTGCTACCCATGCATCGTAACATACGTACTACCCATGCATCGTAACATACGTACTACCCATGCATCGTAGCATACGTACTACCCATGCATCGTAACATACGTACTACCCATGCATCGTAGCATACGTACTACCCATGCATCGTAATATACGTACTACCCATGCATCGTAACATACGTACTACCCATGCATCGTAACCTACGTACTACCCATGCATCGTAACATACGTACTACCCATGCATCGTAACATACGTACTACCCATGCATCGTAACCTACGTACTACCCATGCATCGTAACATACGTACTACCCATGCATCGTAACATACGTACTACCCATGCATCGTAGCATACGTACTACCCATGCATCGTAACATACGTACTACCCATGCATCGTAACATACGTACTACCCATGCATCGTAACCTACGTACTACCCATGCATCGTAACATACGTACTACCCATGCATCGTAGCATACGTACTACCCATGCATCGTAACATACGTACTACCCATGCATCGTAACATACGTACTACCCATGCATCGTAACATACGTACTACCCATGCATCGTAACATACGTACTACCCATGCATCGTAACATACGTACTACCCATGCATCGTAACATACGTACTACCCATGCATCGTAGCATACGTACTCACATGCAAGAAATAGAAGGCATTTTATTATATTTCTTGTATTAACGTTTCTTTGCATATTTTATATTTGGTCAAGGCATTTTTATGGTGTTTGTGTATAGCTGTTAAACTTTATTTTTGTTACTGTAATTCATACTTTCCTATGATATGCTATTTACAACATGAAGCAGTTCGCTGTGCTTCAGTTCGAAGGATTGCAGAGCCAGTATAATTACCGACACAAGAGGTTCATCTTTACCCGATATGGGCAGCGCATTGGTGTTCCAGACATCCGACAATAGGCGGTATGACTTTGCATCAGGTGAATCGTCTGCTTGTTTACTTATTAAATATATTTATTAATAATTAACTTTAATTATATACTACTTTTATTATTTTATTACATTTATTATTTACTATATATTCCTGCGGCTGATTAGATTTCGATGTAATTCATCCTTCAATAACTAATACACACATGTCCCTAACAGAGTAACATTGTTCCTCGTTCAAAGTCATAGGCGAACGGTTAACTATACTTGCTATAGTATAATATAGCTGTAAGGAAGTATGAGCGTTTATATGCGCACGCGCCGGCCGACACACGTGCGCCACATCTGCACTATGTAAATATAGATGCAGGGGTGCACAACATTCGACCAGTGGGTGGTCCGTTACAAAGTTTTTAGTAAAAAATTAAGAGGTAATAATGTGTTTCTGGGAGGTTTTGTTAAAAGTTACAAATTATTTACCTAATATATATACATATATTTACAAAGATCTTTTACGGTGGACTTGTTTAGTGGTTTTGTGTCAGAAACTTTAGGCAGTTTTTGGTAAAAATAAATCAGCGTTCCCTTTTTGAAACCTTCAATTATAACAGCTAAGACGTGAATTGATTTATTTTAAATTATCTAGTTAATGAATTAACGTTGTTTTATATATTTCATTTGAATATTGTTTGATTTTATTATGGCATGGTATAGACCTCTTACATTCTATTATTACTGTAATCAGGATCTCCCTTGTAATAATAATAACAATAAACAAAAAAAAAAAACATTTAAAGTACGTTCGAAAAAAATTGGTAGGTTATGAAAATGTTGTCGACCCCTGTGGTTTATGATCAAATAAACAGAGGCATTGATTGTGATTCCAGTCATAGAGGAGAAACAGTTACTTCCTGGGAACCACGGGAAAGAACCTATGTACCTCAGACTAGTTGAAACGTCCTGGCTTCGTTTGGAATGAGTTGAGTTGGGGCTAAAGTTAAAATTAATTTAATTCACATAACATACACAGAAACGCCGTAATTAATCCCTCGAGAGATGGAAGCAGGGGTGTAACACACCGCATTTCGCATGTTTATGTCGAGTCCCAGTGGGACAGGTTGGGAATTTGTCGCCACTATCCGGGCACAGTGAGGAACATGGCAGCTACAGCTAACGGCAACCCGAAACTCGAACCCTCGACCTGTCGGGTCGGGTCGGTCGGTTAACCATGACTCGTAACAAACTGAGCTACCACGTCCTCATATAATAGGTTCCAGAACCCCTAAAACTAGGGCTAGATTTGGACTGTACCTTTATAAGAAGTAAAACATAAATGTCAATGCTTCCAGTAACAATTGTAACGATCGACATAGTTATCACAAGATGTCATATAACCATTGGTATCTAAGTGTACAAATAAATATATATATATATATATATATATATATATAAATACATCTCACTTTACACGCTAGTCTTTACATCTCAAAGTATTTCATGTTTTTCGGGGTGCACTCTGTCCCACTGCAACTCCTGTTCACCAGGATCAACAGTGGCGTCCGTTGATAGAATAATCAACGAATAATGCAGCTGTGCAATGACGCATAGGCTGTGCCCGGACACCCTACCGGCTGTCGCGGGACCCGCAACGAACTTCAGAAGAAATAGTAGCAAATATAAAACCGATTTCAGATTTGTGAATGTAGTTAGTTCCAGCTTGAAAGATGGCATCGTTTCGGAGCCGACGGTTGACGTTTGTCGCATTCATATCCAGTAATACAACCTGCCCAAACCGGGAATCAAACCCGACACAATTTGGGTACTTCACCGTTTTAAAATTTCATGGTTAAATCTACTCCTCCCTAATAATACTTATACAAGTACGATATATACTACAATTTTTAAAAAATATTGAACTAGCTTTTACCCACGACTTACGTTCGATTTTTAATTACATGACATTTATCTTGATAAATTATGGCATATGTGTTATTCTGATGTATAAGCTTTATTATTGTGAAGTTTCGTTAAAATCCATTCAGTAGTTTTTTCCATCCATACATCCTTACAAACTGTCGCGTTTATAATATTATTAAGGATTTCTACAAGAATTAAGTAAGGAGATATAAATATTTTGCTCAAAGACTCATATGTTTTTGCTAACGGTACATAAGAATACAACAAAGAGTTAATTTGTGATTGCGAGTTAAGACGTATTTAGATGTACCGTGCTTATAGATAGGTGCTTTATGTATGGGAACAGCGGCCTGGAACCCGTGCTAATCAAATTATTTAGATATTATAAAAACATTTTCGTTATTTAATAATCTAATCTGTCTAACGTCTCATGAAATAATAGGTAAAAATCGGTTTTGTTTTATTAGGATGACACCATAATATAAAAAGATATATATGAAATAAAGTAAAATCATTTATTTGTTAGGTTTTTGGTAGGTACATAGTTCTTAATTTTTTTATTTTGCTCCTTAAAAACCTACCCAAGGGGGCATACAAATATTTGGTCATATAGATTTAAAAAAATGTCATTACTTATATATAGATATATGAAATAAATTTGAACTAAAATTATATGAATATAACTACACACACAACAGAACTACAATTCCTAAAGTCAAAGTAATTTAATCACTCATAAATGTCATATTTACATGTGACACGGGGCATGGCAAAAATATATACTAAATATTTTAAGATTATTTACTTCAGTTATGTATGTCATTTGAATAGATGTATCATATTTACTAGTCAAAGCTTTTTATTTACAGTTAAAATTTACAGGATACAAATTGAATATTTAATACATTAAAAAACTTAATAAAACTCGCTGCATAGCGATGTTCAACTTTTGAGCGAAATGCAGACCAGTGTTACGGTCACGACTCTCTTTTTTAATTTAACACTTTTGAACAATTAAAAATATATATATTTTATTTGTAAGGTTAGAGCTCGCTGCTCCGTTAACGGCGAGGCAAGGCCATTTTAATCAGAACTCAAGGGATTCGTATCTATTGTCTCATACTTAGCTACTTGTGTGCGTAATTGTACAGTCGCAAAGTATACTCGATTACTTTTGTCAAAGTTGCGAGAATGGGCGCGATTGTACATACGGGGTACAAGCTTTTGATATTCCGGTGAATATGAGGGAAAAGTTTTGTTTGTTCCCAGTTTTCTGTATATTTGTGTTACGTGCTCGCCCCGTTCGTATTTGCGTCTGTAATTTATAATTTTTAGACATTTCACAGCTGACTTTTCCGGGATTAACGGCGTTGGTTTATGTGGAGTTCTTAATACGGAATTCACGATTATATTGAAATTTATTATTGCAAAATAAATATTTTGTATGTTCATTTAAATCGACTTGACGCATTGTTTCGCTTACCGGTGTTGGATGTAGTATTCTTATCTATGTAGTTTATACCATTTCGTTGCTTAGTTCCTGCGATACAAGATTATATCTTAGTGCAGGGTTGAGTCAATGTGCGTGTCGTGATTATTATTATTACATCGGATGTGTAGTATTGGACAAAGCGGTGAATGGAAATGAAGAGCTATCGTACTCGATGTCAAAATAATTAAATTCCTGCCCAAGTGCCCTGCCTTGATGATGAATTGAAGATTAAATAAATAAAATTGATGACTCCCTCAATTGTAACTAGAACTTTCTCGGTAACCGCGACAAGAAAAGACGATGCTATTGTTTTAAAAACGGTTTGAAGTATCTGTCTGACTATAAGTTTTTTGTATCGTATCTTCTTAACTCTTCGACGGATTTTGAGGCGATTTTTTTAATTTAATAGCTGATTTCATAAGGCTGCTCTATTGAACCTACAAAAAGGAAATGGAATAGCATTTATTTCGGGTTTTAACTCAATGGGTTATAATAGTTTCAAAAGGGAGAAATATTTCTGCTGAATCCATGTTTCCCGTCGTTTGGTCAGTCATTGTCATGCAAATACCCTAAACGCAGGCCGTGCACGTAATAATATAGACCAATAAATAGTAGAAGACCCACTGCAGTGCAACTAGTGTGTTCAATTGATTTATTTGTTGATTAACAGATGGTGTTGCTCTTATGCTGAATCGCAGTATCAATGTTTTTCTACATAAACATAACAAACATTCACACCGTAAATCTACGAGTCCCGTTGGGGCTATAAGTTTCGAAGTCTCCTAGCCTCAAGGCTTGTAGACCCAACGTAATGCCCGGTTTTGAGGGCATCAGGCACTCGCCGCGCGGTTAGTCCGGTTACGCTGCGAAGGCCAATAGGGCCGCAGTTAGGGTCCAAAATAAAAAAAGAATCTACGAGAGGGGTAGGATGAGGTGTCCGACACCGCATACCGCATGTGCGTGCTGAGTCCCACCGATATAGGCTGCGAATCTGACGCCACTATCCGGGCTCAATGATAAACATGACAGCTACAACGTACGGTAACCCGAGACTCGAACCCGGTCGGTTAACCAACAAACTGAGCTACCACTTTCACGCGTTTTTCTCATATTACATATTTGGTGTCCGTAATAAGTAACTGCCAGTTTGCAAAAGTATACAACGTGGTATCATTCACTAGTTAAAGTAATAGTGGAAGACAGTAATTTGTGGAACTGTTCAGGCATCTACAGGCTACGGAAACTATTACCCCAGTCCACTACCGACTGTTTTTAGGACCGATTCTTTCTTATAGTCTTTTTGACAGATCTTTTGTCCGTTTTTTTAGGATGTGAGTGTTTCACTATTGCAATAAGTATGTTACCTATCTACAAAAACTTGTAATTATTATTTATCAGTCGTGGGCTGGCAGCCCTGATCATCAGACGGGCTTTTAGTTAAAAATACTTCAAAACAGTGCCACTATGAGATCGGATTTTTCCCAGGTCAGTTTACTTAACTCCTCATTTATAGGATAAAATGCTATTGCAGCAGGTACACTAGTGGCATTTAAATTATAACTCACGACATGACACACGGCAGGCTATGGTTACTGCTCACCACCAAGCTGGCGGTATGCTGGCTTTCTGTAACTCGAAACAAACCCCAATGTCGCAAAAATATTAAAAGTTTATGGGCAAATGCCCCCTTTTAACACGACGAAGCCCTTGATGTTGTGAAACACCAAGAGCACCTCCCAAGCGTTGCCCATGTAGAGGTAAAGGTCGTATACCTCTCGTACGCCTAAAGCTCCGCCTATGCGTTGCCCAAGTGAGAGTAAAGATACACCTCTCGTGTCAGGAATGATACTGGCTCTACAATCCTTCGAACCGAAACACAGCGAACTGCTTCACGGCAGAAATAGAAAGGAGGGTGGTGGTGATCTAAAAATTCATCTCATTCATTCATCTCGTTCATCGACTTTAATTAGACCTCATCCATCAAAATCGGTTAGTTTATGAGCTACGGTGGAACATACAATAATCATACATGCAATACTAATAAACTAATTATCCTTTCTTTCGGTTATATTTTTCAATTCGCTTGTTTCAAATACAGTTACTTATTTTTTTTTTACCGGTAAACTTTTTTATTTGAGATTGGGGATTTCTCTTTCTATTAGGTTTAAATTTTTAGTTTGACTCTGTGTTGTACCTTCTGAATCTGTAAATTTTAGTCCATTGACAGGCAAAATAGTTATTGAACTTTAGTACAATTCGACACATTGTTAAGGGATACAGAAGGGTAAAAACATGTAAACGTACGTTTGTTAAACAAAAAAAAAGTAGTTTTAGTTTTGTAAAAATCGAAATTTTACTTTATAGGTACATAGTAGCAAATTTATTTTGAATTTTGATACTTTGGGTGAGTAAGGTAGCCATAGATTTTGGATCAAGTGCTAGCGAAACTTGCATAATACCTTTGTACCTAATGCACATCCGCAATGTTTTTATCAAAAGAAACACTACACACAAGTCCTTTTACGTGATTGATTTATTTAATTTTTGGTGAAGAACGGTAGGTCTCTTTTCAAAAATTATTTAGTCGGCGATTTCGAATATTAATTTGCAGACGGTACTTTAATACAATGCATCTGCCTACCACCTGTAGCCCTGGACGATTAGTCACAACCTGGACATGCCATTAGGGTTGCTACTGCTAGTAATCATTGATAATTACGAAAATGCTTGATTTCGGTGTAGCTGCAACATGAAACACGAGTTTAGGATTCAAAACCTAAACGTTGACCACTAAACTCGAGAGGTTGGCAGAGGTGTTAAACACCGCATTTTGCATGTTTACGTTGAGTCCCAGTGTGACGGGCCGCGAATCTGTCGCCACTATCCGGGCACAATTAGGAACATGGCAGCTACAACGTACGGCTATCCGAGACTCGAACCCCCGACCAGTCATTAAACTACTAAATAAGTAACTGACTATTAAATATTAATAATAAACTCATTGCCATGTCTATAAGAACACAAACAACACAAACAAATTTCATTGGAGGAGATTTCGATACTTTAAGAAAACTAAAATGGTCTCTTAATAGGTTCATTTAAATCTAATATTTTTATTAAACCAAAGGTTTTAATTGTTTTGGAACCTTTTTTATTAGTGAAATTTAATTTTAAATAATCTTCAGTAACGAGATACCTCCTTTCTTGTACATTCGGTTAACTAATTATTTTTACATGACGATTTTTTTGGAGTGTAATTGAAAAATATGTTTAATGTATTTAACTCATTAGCGATAACCCTAATTGTGTCCACGTAGGAACGTGAGTCGACGCAACGTACATAGGTACGGGACAATGTGCGTGTTTGTGACGCATAATTCACTTGTTTACCTAGCTGTGTGTCTACCACGAGATATACCGCTTACTGTAGCAGCTAGCGACTGTATTTCCAAGTTTATATGAATACCCGCAATGCGCAGGACAGTAGAATATTACGTAGAAAGCCTGTACCGGTGCTTTCTATAACTGTAGCATTTTGCTGTTTGGTTAAATCCATTTCCAGCCATAATTTTCTCTTCCTTACTTCGATCTTGGATTCTCTTTATCAAAAAACAGCATCCAATATTGCCATCGTAATATGATCTTATCACTTTTGTTTATATCAGTAATGTATATCTTCTATTGCCGCTAGCGACTGCTGTTACTTTATATGTAGCATTCCAAATCTGCTCGAATGATTGAGGAATTAAGATCGCTATACCAATCAGTGTCAAATTACTTTTTCTTCACGTTACATACTACAATGTAATACTACTAATAGATTACTACATTTGTACCTCCTAAAGTTTTATTACCAATCTATGCAGTTGAGGAGAATACGAACTATTCAATCAAAATTAAAATGTGTACGAGCAACTGCAGTCGATAAATATGGCAACAAAACTCATGATATTCACACAGTGGGAATCTATTGTATTTATCGAAAAGAAATGAGATCTTGTGGTAGTGATACAGTACCATCTACGCCCAACCTATTACCTAACTAGTCTAATAGGGTTGAAGGACTACTGTAATTACCCAAATACTGACCTTGGCCAGTCCAGGGGGGGTGTAGTGGGCCAAGGGGGGATAGATTTTATGTAAAACATCAAAGGTCAGATTAATATTAAAGTGAATGTGTCAGAAATGTAAATGAGCGTTTTGATTGAAGTGTGTTTATTTTAATGTATATAGCTAATTAGGGTTAAGTTAAAAGATTTTCAGAGCAAAAGTTTTATTTATCCTGTCGTATTTCAGTTGGTTTATTTATTAATAAACTTTTTATTTTGTTTTTGACGCATCGTTTGTTTAGCTTACCGGTCTTGGATGTTGTATTCTTATCTATGTAGTATATACCATATCGTTGCTTAGTTCCTGTGACACAAGTTCTTACGATACTTACTACAGGGCTGAGTCAATGTGTGTGTCGTGATGTGGTTATTGTTATTTATGTAAGTTTCGTTTAGTACTCACGGAGCAAGGCTGTTCAGTTAGGGACTGAGCAAGACTATATAAAACCTAAATAATTATTTACCTAGTCAGGTCATACATTCTGTCACACGTTTAATATAAAATAATTGAAACAAGTTTATTCATTATGTAACCATTTATATACCAAAATGAACTTAACAAAACATAGATTCTTATGACACTAAAGTTTATTTAAAATGACCTCCGTGGTTTTGAATACAAGCCTTCAATCTGCGCGCCCAGTTGTCTATCGCAGCACGAACGAGGTCCATGTCAATATCGGCGGCTGCCGTAATCAAGGATGTCTTGAGTGACTCCAAATTGGGATGAGGCTTTGAGCACGCCTTTTCCTCCAAGTGTTGCCATATCTTGTAATCTAACGGATTCAAATCTCGACTGGAGGAGGGCCAATCTTCGTGCCGGATGAAGTCGATTTCACGCGCCGCCAGCCAGTCTTGTGTGCTCTTCGCTCTATGAGCTGGCGCCGAATCTTGTTGGAATACCCAGTGCCTGTTATTGAACATGGTATGAGAAACAGGTTCCAAAAGGTTCGTCAGGACTGTATTTTGATACACAACTGCATTCGTTTTTACACCTTTCTCACAAAAATGTACCTCTGTTAAGCCCCAATAAGAAACTCCCAACCATACCATGAGCGATGATGGAAAATGACCTCGTTGGACACGCGGAATACGGTTGCTCGCTTTTTCACTACTGTGTGCGTACACCTTATCATTTTGTTTGTTGTAGCTCTCTTCTACGGTAAAAAAATTTCATCCGAAAAAAGAATTTCCCGATAATTTTTACCGCGTACTGCTTCAACAAAGCGCGGCATCTCTTCAGTCTCAGGTCCATTAGACGAGCATTCAAACGATGTCCTGTTTTTCTTCGATATGCCCGAAGCCCTAAGTCTTTATTCAACACCCTTTTCACCGTGGTTCTGCTTAACCCCATCTGAAGGGCCAACAGTTTCTGCTTACGTTTGGGATTTCTTTGAATTCGCGCCTTCGCAGCTTTTATCACTGCTGGAGTCCTAACAGACCGAGGGCGACCACTTCTTGACCTGTCATCTACACTAGAGTCTTCATTGTATCGTTTGATGGTACGATAAACGAATCTTTTGGTTACATTCAAATTTTTCAGTATGTCAAAAATTTGAATTGGCGCGTAACCGCAACGATGCAACGCAATAACAGCAACACGGTCTTCTTTAAGCGTCCACTCCATATTTAAAAATGAGTAAAATTCTAAAAAGTATACATTTTTATTTTCATGAACAATTCGAAATTCGTATTCAATTAACTTTTTTGTGGCCAGCATTCTAAAAGAAAAGTTTTTACTGTGTGACAATACTTATGACCTGACTGTGTATAATCATAATTATCACTATACAAAATACTAAAAATACTAATTTTGGTAGATTAACCACCATCTTTATTGAAGGGTTAAAACGGGCGCTCTGAGCCGAATCTGATTATTTTCTGCTTATGTCAAATCGTTAAAATGTCTATATTTCCAATTCGCGTTATTTATACTTTTGTATAGATTCGTAAAATGGTATTACGTCTAATTTAAAATTGACAGCTTATAAGAATGCTTTAAACGGCCTATTTATCAAAAAAGTTCAAAAGTAGCTGTACAGCATTTATAATATTGAGATAATTATGAATATCATACCATCAAGAGCTTATTTTCTACCCGACTACGACGAACCAAAGTATTAAGAAAATAAGTTGAGATTCTGACTAATTTGTTCTAGATAACTGTTCTATAAAGTGTAGTTCCATACAATTTTAACATAAACAAGGTCTTACCCGTTTTTCGTAACCTTTTCGTAGTGACATTATTAACGAATAATATTACTGTATTGTATTTGTTTAAATACCTGTAATGAGGATTTTACAGTTAATTTTAATACGTTCCGAAACGTTGATTATTTAAAACAGCTGACAGAATGCAAATGGCGGCCGATTACGATTCCGCGCCATATTGTATCCGCCATTATTATTCATACACTTATATTTAAATCCGGGTTTGTTTACTTTTGAAAATCTATTTCCTTAGAATAAAATCTGATAAAGATACATCCTGTATATTGACATATTGTAATTGTTTTTGATATTGGATTACCAATTATGTTTGAAATCGATATTCCTTGTAAATCTTTTAAACGTTTATCTTCCATGACAATCGGGAAACGTGATTGGTTAGTTCTTAAGAATAAATTAATTGAATAAGCCCTGCAAAAAGATTCTACTATTGACCTAATTTACAAAAACAAAAGTAATCTACCATAGGTAACCATAGCAAAAGCTTGAAGCATAGATAAATGATTGGTCTCCGCTGCGCTACCAAATATTAACCTATTATTTGGCATATAAACTGAAAGTGACGTAATATATTGAGTTTCTAAGTCTTAGCACCAAATTTTTCCAAAAATTGTTCTAATTTCGTACCTATATAAGAAAAAATTTAATGCCTATACTATAACTCGTGTTCTTCTCTGTCATAGAGAATTGATGTAAATGATGACTTATGTTAAATGATCCTACACAATTAGAAGAATAAAATAGTTGTCAGATGACGTTATTATTTAATAAATGGGGGAGAAGTCTTAACGTATTTTATAGCCATTTTGCAAACCTTTGCAATTTAAAATTGAGAGATTTTCACTACTCTTGCTACTTGGTAGTATTAGTAAAATAGCCATTTTTGCAAACCTTTGAAATTTAAAATGGAGAGATTTTCACTACTCTTGCTACTTGGTCATTAATTAGTAAAACATTTAAAAAATTGTAATTTTATCCTTTAACTAAAATGCAAAATCATTTTTCTTTTGCATTAAATCCTTAAAAAGGACCATAGAGAATAAACTATTCTTTCCTATGCAGCATTATTATAGTGTAGATACGAGTAGAGTATTGTTAGGGGAATACCTCATCTGGGAGTGACTTCCATTGCTTATCGGTTTGCATTGTTAAAGCTTGTGTCCTTCATAAAATCTCATTCGTGCACTTATAGGTATTTATAGTGACGATCTCGGTGGCGCAGTGGTGTAAACAGCCGACTGGTACGCTAGAGTTCCGGGTTCGAATCCCGGCGGGGTCGGGACTTTGTGTTATTTGCAAGACGCATTGTTCCGCTTACCGGTCTTGGATGTTGTATTCTTCTCTATGTAGTATATTACGTTGCATGCAAATTACGTTGCGATACAAAATTTTCTCTTAGTGCTGGGTTGTCAATGTGTGTGTCTTGATGTGGTGATTATTATTATTAATTTAGTAACCATTTAAGGTATTTTAATATGCGAAACATAAATAATAACATGATTTGTACCATGTTTCTCGCAAACTTGATTTGACAAAAAAAATAGTAGGTTACTAACCAAAGAGTATTTTTCTGTCAAACAATACAAACAGACTTTATTAGTAGATAATGAGATTTGCATAAATCCGGCCCGGGGCCCGTGGAATTGTGACAAAAAGACAGTTTAAAATTCTCCTCCGACATTACTCCCATCTTTATAAGATAAAATAATTATTTTCCTCAGGGTTTTCCCCCCTTTTTGAAGAAATATTAAGATTTTCAATTAAGGATTAAGATCGTACTCTTTGATATCCGGAATATTTTGAATGGATTCCGAATACTGGAGTTTTTACGAATACCTTTTTAACAATGAAGGATTTATAACGGATTTTTGGCACATACTTCATTAAATTGGACTCCTTTGTAAATGTATTGTAAAACTAGATGCCATAGTTTAGCTTAAGCAATCTATATACAAACTTACATCCCCTAATTTTGTTATTCAGGGGTTGAATTAAAAGGATTCTTAACTGACGTCTCAAATAAATGTATTTAAATAACAGCCTTCGTAGACTTAAAATCACTCATTTTAAAAAATTTAAAACACTGTAATTTGCTCTATAAAAAGATATTCATAGTACCTTTAAATTGTATGAAATAATTAGGAAACTTAAATATTAAACATGTAATGACAAAACTATTGTATTTTTTTAAAAAAAGCGACTACGGAGGTATCTTGACGGCTCCTTCCCCGTAAATAGCATTCCGAACCGGTGGTAGATATGAAATGACGATTTGAAAGCACTTATTTTAAATGTATTTAAATAAAAAAACATGTTGAATTAGAATTTATTGAAGTTCAGCTTTCGAGAATAAGTAGGTAGTTTTGGCTATGCTTTTTTAGTAGCAATAAATTACGTTTTAACAGTATCTATAGATTATTTGGTTAAATGAAGTATGTATAATTCATGATTTCATTAATTGAAATGGTCTATTTCTATTTTTTCCAAATAATTATAAAAATACATTCCCGTAAAAACCCATCAGGTAAAACAAGCAGAAATAGTCGACCGGTAACTGGCTAAACCAATTTTGATGCTATTTTCGTCATCTACGGCCATGTGGTGCGTAGTTCAAAGAACAAAGCACAGGGTGCGCAATAAAAATAAAAAAGGTTATATATGGGGTGTTTATTTTTACAAGACCTTTAAAGTTGGCCTTCAAATGTATTTTTAGTTAATTAAACCTTGCCTGTGAATGTTGTGTGTGCTTATTTTGTGTAACCGAAAAGAAAATTTGACTTATTTTCGTTGCTTTTTCGATTCGATGTTAAGCGCTAAACTAACAGTTTGGGATATGATTTTGACGACCTCGGTAGCGCAGTGGTGTAAACAGCCGTCTGCTACGCTAGAGGTTCTGGGTTCAAATCCCATTGTTTCGCTTACCGGTCTTGGATGTTGTATTCTTATCTATGTAGTATATACCATATCGTTGCTTAGTTCCTGAGACACAAGTTCTTACGATTCTTACTGCAGGGCTGAGTCAATGTGTGTGATGTGGTTATTATTTGTATATTATTATATTTAACACCATTTTTGACCACACAAAACTCAGTTTCGTGTGGTCAAAATCGAAGACTTTTTCACTAAAAATAAAATATTTCAAGTTGTTACCACTGCTGAGGATAGAAATCTATCAATTCTAGTATTTAACAGTGGACATGTCGTGATCGACATCTGTTTCTGGAACTTGTTATAAATATCGTTATCGAAATACTAGACGTAGGCTGAAGTTGCATCCTTTTGTGGTAGATATTCCGACCATCCGGACTAAACGCTTCGATAGCTCCTTCTTAATGCGTACTGCAAGGGTGTGGAATTCTTTGCCCGCCGATGTGTTCCCTGACCAATATAACTTGGGCCTCTTTAAGGCAAGAGTGAATAGGTTTCTCCTAGGCAGGCATGATCCACCTTAGACCTCATCGCCGATTAACATCAGGCGGGTTTGGGGCCAAATGCCTGCCTGGTCTTGAATAAAAAAAAATAAAAAAACAAATCTTAAAGTTGTTCAAACACCCTGTACATTTGGCCTTAAAGTCAGAGGCCGGCGTCCAAATCGGGCATCGAACCCGGCACATCTGTTTCGATGCGCACGCGCCACAGCGCTGTACCTACTATATATTCAAGTAGTAAATGATTTTTACATGAAATGATCAGTACATATTGTGGCTATGGATAACATTTGTAGGTATAATAATGACATTATTATTCATTGATTAAGTTCCTATGTAATTATTATTATTTAAATAAGAAGGTTATTCATTTCAGATACAATGTAAACTGTTAATGAATAAATTTAATTGACAAACAATGTTTCGTCAACTTTTTAGATAAATTTCCGAATAGTATTTTCAAATTGGAAATTACCGTTGTTTATTTTGATGGTTAAAAAAAAGGTAACTTTTATTAATTGACTTCAATTATATTGTTTTTATTTGTTATGTTCACTCGTATCTCCGTCAATTGTTGACCGATTTTCAAAATTCAAAGTCAAATTCAAATTGTTTTTATTCAAATATACTTAATATAAGCACTTTCAAATCGTGATATTTTTTACTACCATCGGTTCGGAATGCTATTTCTACGGGGAAGAATCCGGCAAGAAACAGAAAAATATATGTTTAATTTTGAGTAGTTCACGTCCGGAACCTTGTCTAATAAGTCCTGAACCTTTATAGTTTCGTCATGCCCGTCCGTCCTTACTAGGCTTACCTTCCAAACGGTTAGTCCTAGAAAGATGAAACTTAGCTACAATAAAATCACTAATTCAGATACTAAACTACTATGATACGTATTTACAATTTAAAATTGGTGTATTTTTGACGTTGGATGCAGGGGTCTAGAATCGCTGAGGTTACAAATATTTGGGGGCCTTTGTCCAGCAGTGGATGTCTGACTTGTAATAGTGTTTTGACAAGCCGGGATTCGAACTCTTGACAGTGCAAAAGCAGGGCAACTCCGAAACGAAGAAAAACGCAGTATCGGCCGAATGTTCGTGTGTTTCCTACTACGAAAGTCTTTCGGTCGGGTCAGTCTGGCTCGCGGATACATCAGATGGTATCAGAAACCTCCGAAGACACCGACACATTGATTGCAAAGGCAATGTTATTGTTGATTTTATTCAGAGTATGGCCCCTGTATCTATGAAATGGTAACTGACCTGACAATTTTAATTGAAATTTTCAAAAACCCATAGAATTAGGTTTTTGAAAATTTGATCTAAGCTATTCTGATAGCTATTCTGAATGTTCTCTGCTTATTTTATGTAAGAATTCGAATTCGCGTATTTGACACTTTTCTGTGGAGATTCACAAAATGGTCCCTAAAAGACGAATTGCTTTTACGTCAATTTTAAAAATGAAGCTTTTAAGAATGCTCTAAACGACCTTTTTGACCCCCTGGATTTTCAAATTGGACTCTTGGACTTGTTTGTTAAAGTACATACTACATCAATAAAGTAAATTTTAAAGATTACAAATACCTACCTATTGATAAAAAGTTTATACCTCTATAAAAGGAGGTATTCTTTAATACTACATAAAAATTGATTAAAGGAGGTATTCTTCAATACTACGTAACTAAAACTTTTATAGGACTAAAAGGGACACAGACTTCAATTTAAGTCAGAAAAAAAGTGAAATTTTGAAACTTCAACTCTTTGACAAGACCTAAATTAAGTTTCACTAGGGTACTGTTCCGAAAACTGAAAGCATATCAACTTTAATAAGCTACTCGTAGATGTCATGTCAAAAAACAATATCTAAATCCGAAAGGTCAATTCGGACCTAACTTCCCTAACGACCTTTATCCGAAACGTTCCGAAAGGGATAATTCGCTTGTTCCCATATGACAAGACTTAATAAAGATGGATACATAATAACAAGGTACGAAGACAATACAATAATATTCCCGCGCCAAACAATAGCGTAGGGTGGTCAACAGACCGTAAAAGTTCGTAAATACCAAGTTTTAGCATTTCGCGTTGCCATTTTGGCGCCCTGACCTTATTTTTGACATTTCCAACGCCCGCCATTTTGAATGTTAGATAGGCATCTCGCTATAATGGCATATAAAAAGGTGTCGACATAAAGGAGCTATTGATATTTTTCAATAGACATCTTGAAGGGGCTATATATTCTGAGACAAAATAAAGCTTTTGTCTATGTGACCTCTAAATATCTATGGAAGAACTTTTAGAATTTGAAGCTTTTTCGATTATTATTAAAAATGAAAATATTTAAACTACAGATATATGTTCTAGATACCTTACTTCCTAAATAAACTGAGAAGCTTTTGAAAGGTAATATTTGTTATGAAAGTGGAAATAATAAACAACCCTTTTGCTAGGGTTGTTTCTTACTTCTTCTGATTAAATTGGTTGCGGGTGTCGTCGTTAGTATGTCCCTGGACATTCACTGGACACTCGTAGCCTGTGCTACATTGTACAGCTGCACTATACGTTACAAAGGACATCGCTGTTTATATTGTCGGTAAGAGTGGCGGGTGTACCCGCCTGCTGTTAAGCGGTCATCATAGCTTTTGGATGCTTGGAATGTCAAAAGTGTCACAACGCGATCTTTTAACTTGGCAAGAAGCTAATCCTTGTTTGAACAGTTTGTATTTTACATGGCAAGAGATTACCCTAAAATATCTACCTACGTAAAAAGTATAAACTTTGTAAAATGACTCACGAAATCTCTAGAACTGTAACAATCCAGCAAATAAACTAAACTTTAACAAGACTTCTGACGCCCACTTCGAGTTTCTCAGCTTGTTTGCCACTCGCAATGCAGTTTTGATGTACAAAAATATAAACTACAAGATTCATAGTTAGATATATTGTTTGTTAGGTTTTTAAAATTTTCCAATTTTAAAATTAGGTTTCTTTATGCTAATTGTTATAAAACGTTCTCATTATTTTTTTCTGTTTTATATCGGTATTAGTTCTTTGTTAAAAGTTTTCGATTTTGAAAGTTCCATCAGAACATCAAATTGATAGTTTTTTTCAGAAGAGCTTTTTTTAGAAGTAGGATTTCTTAATCTTGATTTAAAAATTTAGTTACAGTCCACATTGGGACGGCCATTTTGAAAACGCCGCGTTTCCAACATGGCGTAATCATAAAGCGCGCCAAAATTAACGCGGAGATTGGCAGCCGACCGGTTATAAACAGAAATATGATGGAAACCGCCGATCGCTAGCAATGTTATTGAAAACCAAGTGGGCTTATAAATAGCTTGAATGTTCCCACATACTTTCCTGTTTGTACTAGGTAGCTCAAAGGAAAAATTTATATTACAAAGAATCAAGCTTGACTTTAAGCGGTAATCTTGGAAACTTATCCAATATTTTATATTAAAATTATGGATTTTTTACTTAATAATTATGGGATAAACGATAAACAGTTTGATATGTCCTCGCTTAAGTGATATGGTGGAACAGATGAAACTGTGGAAGAGTTAAAGCAGCTGGAACTGTCCCCTCGTAGCTAACAGGATGACAGATCACACTTTTTAACCGTTAAAGAAAAAAAGAAGGTTCTTAATTCGACTATATATTGTTTCCTGTTTTTTTTTCAGTTGAGAATTAATCCGGTCGCAGGCAGAAGCTAAAATAGTGAAAGATAGGGAATGAGATTTTTTTCGATGTAAATCAATTTTAATGTTACATTTACACACAACGACACACTGATTCAGTCCTGCAGCAAGTATCGTAAGATCTTGTGTCACAGGAACTAAGCAACGATATGGTATATACTACATAGATAAGAATACAACATCCAAGACCGGTAAGCGAAACAATGCGTCTTGCAAATAACACAAAGTCCCGCCCCCGCCGGGATTCGAACGGAACCTCTAGCGTAGCGTCGGCTTTCAAACCTATTTCTTTGTGTTATTAGGCAATTGGTCTCAATCTCTGATGACTACATGGTTAAAGATGAGACTAAAATGCCGTTTTCAATTAAGAGTTTAAACCTGATCCAATTTTGCCAGATAATCAAATAAATAATTGGCACGAGGGGTGTGACATAATTTGTGCTCGTGACCAGCGCAAGGTGATCTTGTCGTTCGCAGACATCAAGCGCATCGTGTCAATATGCTGTCACTTTCATCAGGTGAACAGTCTGCTTATTTGCCTATGACATTGTATAAAACCTGCAATCTTAGGTCTTCAAATAAGTTAGCAACCGGCAACAACAATAGGCCTCAATTCAATAGAAAAACTTCCTAAAAATATTTCCAATCCAGAGCGAACCTGGCCCCTTAGACAAATGCCATTCTTCCGCAAACGTTAACGCCAACAGAAAATCAAAATGTATTGATATGACATTTCCTCGCACTCAAGTAATGTCATTGTTATGTCATTTCCATATAATTTTATTTTCTGTTCGCGTTAATGCTTGCGGAATAATGGCATTTGTCTAAGGGGCCAGGTTCGCTCTGGATTGGAAATATTTTTAGGAAGTTTTTCTATTGAATTGAGGAATGCTTATAGCTTTAATTTTAAATATGGTCATTCCATATTATTATTGGTTGTTAGTGTATGGGTTTTATTCATGATGATAAATAAATAATAAACCACAACACTCACATCGACTCAGCCCTGCAGTAATATCGTAAGAACTTGTGTCACAGGAACTAAGCAACGATATGGTATATACTACATAGATAATAATGATGTTGATATTCATGTTTAAAGGGTTTTTTAATAAGAAATATATTTACAAATACCTATACATTATCCAGCCTTTTTGAAGATTAGTGCTGACATAGACAAACTTAAAAATAAAATTAGATTTCGTTTTTGTTTGTAAAGATTTTTTTTTTGACAAAACACTTCCGGATAAAACGGATGTCTTTGTCAAATCGAAACAAAGTTATAATTAATTAAAAGTTTTGATTTTTATTAAACTGTCATACACACATTGTATTTTAAGTAGTTCTTATGACAAATAAAAATATATTTAAACCCTAATTGAGGGGATTAGCCGTAAAGAAACAGAGTTGCATTTAATTAAAGTATTACATTAATTATTCTGTAGATTAAATTCGTTGCATCCCCTATGTTTCATGCAATTAAATAAAATGTGTTTTAATTATAGCCTAAGTAGACTTAAAATAATTAATTATTAAAAATATAACATATTGTAATTTGCTTTATATAAAGGTAGTCATAGTAACTTTAAATTGTATGAAAAAAAAACTTAAATGTTTTAAATTGTAATAAAAACTATTGTAAATTTTTGAAAAAAGCAACTACGGAGGTTTCTTGGTGGCTTCTTCCCCGTAGATGGCATTCCGAACCGGTGGTAGATTAAAAAAATGACGATTTGAAAGCACTTATTTTAAGTCTATTTAAATAAGAAACATTTTGAATTTGAATTTATTTAATGCAGTACTATGGATGCAAAGTCATTAGTCCTGTGAGTCTACCGTGAGTTCTTGTAGTTTTTTTACACGTCAGGTAACATAGATTACTGTAGTGATTTTATGATCAATCTTAATTCCTCATCAATCCGTTAGAGGGACTTCACAAAGATTCATACAAATTTGTAACTGCAGTCGCAAGCGACAACGGAATGTAAAACCTATGGTAGGCACTGAACTAACAAAGAAGACAATCCTTGTGGACTGAATCTTGATTAGGTAATTAAAATAATAGAAAGAAATGACAAGTAAAAATTGTAGTAGTAAACTCCAAACAAAAATGCTTTACCATAGAAGCCAATAAATCGCGTCTGAAATAGGTTAATTACTGGTTCTTAACCTACAAAAAAAAATCTAAACAAAGGCCCATTAACGGCTAAACCGATTTCGATTTGACTGGCGCTAGTTTGAATGACATTTCCAAAAATATATAGGGTATTTTAGTTCCAGTGTTTCTCGATGGTAGTTCTAAGGTGGCTATGTGTTTTCCATTATGGCGATCGCTCACCCGTGTCATGAACCCGTGACCGGGTCATCGACCCGTTCCGTCTGTCCGTCAGTCAGTATGCCCATTGTTCCACGCCTCTGGAAAACGCTCTATTAATTTGAACTTTTTTTTTTCGAATCCGGTAAAGCATTGCAGAGACAATGGGATGAGGTATGTTTTTTTAATCAACCTTTTCCTCTTTAATTAACAGAAAGCGGTGTCAAGAATTTTAATTATGATCTGATATTTAGCTCGAAGTTTTGAGACGGACATTTTCTTGTTTTTTTTTTCTAAACGAAGTAGGTTTAATTTAATATTCAGACAATTATTAGTATTTAAAAACTGATTAATAGATAATATAACTGTTAAGAGTGCGTATCAGCAAATAAATTCAATAAAAACTCCGAAAATATTGCAAATGATTCAATGAGTTCAATTAATATTTTATAAACGAATCTAGTTCTCAAGTTATTCAAACACCTTTCCTATAAGTAATTAGAAAAAGTATAAAGTATTCTTTAAAAGGTTTAAATATTTTAAACTGGAACAGCTCAAGCGGCGGAGGGTCACGATTTTGCATTATCTCTATTTTAAACAACTTAACTGATAATAACTCCTAACACCAGGTAATACAGTCTCAATTAAATAAAACCTGTTGCTGGCAGCTCGGAATACTCAGAAAAAGAATCCTATTAAATAAAGAAATAAGATTTGAATTTAGAAGTCGGAACGGCGAATCCTTGGCTGGTTGAACTCGTTACAAAAGAAAATAACTTTTAATGCCTGTACAAAAAGATTTATTTCCCAATCTCCTTAAAGTTTTAGTTCAATTGTCGGAACAAAGCTTAAAATCGACCTTTCCCGTTTAGATTTAGAGCTCCATTTTATTCGATACGCACCGTGAGGTCAATGAGAACTTAGTTGGGCATAGACGTTGAGAATTAGTAGAACAGATTTGTAAACAGAAGAAGGCAGAGGAACAAAAACTATGCGTCCAAATTGTTACAAATCCAAACTACTAATTGATGATTTTGATAAAATATTAACAACTTTACTAATAAATAAGTAAGTCCAGAAATAAGTTCAGAAACTCGTATTTGCAGTAGCTTCTTTTGTTAGTTTAGACATAGAGTTCGGAGTAAGGTTTCTAGGTCATTTGGTTTAGTTTATAGTCTATAGGCAATCTATCCTGAACTAAGTCAACATTGAAGCTGGGCTGCTGTATTGTAGAATTAGACACAAAGGTTAACAGGTTTGATTCTGGATGGGAGTAGAAGGTCTTAATCCATGCCTAGTTTTAGCGCATTTTTTAATACAATTAACAAATTTTCTTATATTTTATTTAACTTTGGTCGAGCAATTTTTTGATGACCAGAAAACAAATTTTTAAAATGTTATTTAAAATCGTTTGGGTTCTTTTGGAAATACTTTGTACCGACGGACACATATTTTAAATAGAAAGACTAAAGGTCTAAAAGCATGAGACGTAAATGCAAGCTTGGAACGACAGACACGTTACGCGTATGCTGCTGATATCCCGCTTTAGAGGAAACCTATTGCGCTGCGACTCCTCATTTGAGACGATCTCGCTTTGTGCGAAATACATTTTTAATGTTGTTATTTCAATAGGTATATAATCTCTTTTAATTTAGCTGTGTTTTCTATAAAAACTACTTATGAACTGAAATAGATGGAAATAAACATTGATTTAATTACGCATTTCATTTCAAAGCTTCTAAATTTTAAATGATTAAATTTGAAGCATTCAAACGAATTTTTCTAAAATGGTTTCGGTATATCTTTTCAGTACATTACGTATTTATGATACGCATTCTATTTCTAATAATGACGTCATACGTCTGGAGCCCCTTAGTCTGGCCCCGGGTGCTTCGCCCCCAATATTATAACCTATAAAATATTACACTCTACTCATAAAGAAAACTCTTCATGCTAAATCTTTGTAGCCAAAAACTTTGTTAGATTTTCAATTCTATTGAACTATAAATAGGGTTGTTTTTAGATTATGTGTTAATAGGTAGATGGGTTGTTTTGAAAAGGGCGAGTGTGTGGTGTAAATCAATCGATCGATGAGCGTGCGCAGGCCTGGAGGCGATCAAACGTAGCTATTCTAAGATTTTTTTGTTAAGGCGATGCCTGTAATTTTTTAGTTTTGCTCTGTAAAGGACTTTACCAGCTATAAAACACTTCAAGTCTTTTCTTACATTTACATATAAAATTAAAAATACAGTTTCATCTTTCTAGAATTATTTACAGCTGAGAAAAATCACTTACAGTATCGTCGGCGTTGTCTTCAAAATTTAATCCATAGAGAAATGAAACATGCATAATACAACTCTAGCTGAAGTTTATGTGCCTATCTTATAGTTTGTTTTTCGAACAATCCATATAAACTGCCGTTATAGAGATAAAATACTGAATTTATTTGTTAAGGTAATAAAATGTTTAAGTGCAAAATTACATTAAATTCTCTAGTTTTTACGTGATTAAATAAAAAACCAAATTAATTATTAAAGGAACATATATTATATGTATGTATTGTATATCTTTTACTACAATACTGTGTTTTTATAGTGTTATTAAAACATTATATATATATATATATATATATATATATATATATATATATATAATAACCAAATAAAAATATATATATATATATATTTGCTATGTACTTACATGTATAGCTTATTTATCTTAACATCTATTGTATCTTTAACCTTCCTTCCTTTAGGTGCTTTTATATTTTTTAATAATATGAAACAGTAGGAATTTTTTCTTATTTCTTTCCTAGTTTCTCTTCACTATAACCCTCCTTTGTATTCTGTCTGTAAACCAAATCTTGCTCGGTGTCTCCTTTAACATCGTTCACTGCTATTTTTATTTGGTAAGTGAATAAACTTGGTTTGGAGGCAACGTGATTTGTTTCTTATTTATTACGAGATATTTATTTTCCAACTGAAACGTCTCGCAAATTGTATGGATTGTATTTATGTTCAATTTTTTTTACTAGATAGGAAAAAGCAGGTCCGGATGCTGTCCTGATGCTGACCACGTTCCTCAAACATGAAGGACCGGAGAGATATAGTATTGGTTTGTATATCAATTAGAACAGGAATATGGCAACATAATACGTACTGCGAGACTTACAATATTTTTAGTAATTAAGCATAGTACAGTCGCCTCCTAACTTATCGATGTATGTTTTGGGTTGGTGGAATACATTATGTGTACAGCAACCTGGTATTATCCAGCACCTCATAGTTCCCCATGGTCACCTTAAAATGCATATAGAAATTTGAGATTTTCAAAATAAGTTTTTTAGTATCCTCAATTTACTAATATGCTTAATATGAATTGTATATGCTTCATTACTCTCAACAGTTATATCAAACGATTGCCTATTTACATTAATAATTATACAGGAAGAGATTGCGTTTAGGTTAGATTGCGGTGGGTAATTCCTTCAATATTAAAAGTGCAAATCTATTTTTGGAGGCCAAATATTAATAAGTAATTCAATCATAATTATAATGACTTGGACAATTAACACAAATGGTCTTTGTCACAGGCTTGTATTTTGGGTACCAAGCAACTATACAATACATATATAAGTAGACACTATACTTTTATATATATATTAAGTACATACATAGAAACCACCAAGAAAAAATGCGTTTTATCTTTATTTTTGAGCTGGGATTCGAACCTGGGACGTTACGTGTCACAGCCAGATACTTGGTAGAGACTGTCGACAGACACAAAGAACCTGTCTCTTTCTTTTTTCTTTGTTACGACAGAAAGAGAAGTATGTTGGATTGCTTTAGCAAGTTAGGCTTGCTAAAGTATAAAGACATTTTACAACATCATAGACAAAAGTAGACAGTTTAACTAATGTTTTCAAAGTCAAAGTCAAAATGTTTTATTCGAATAGACTTCAAATAAGCACTTTCAAATCGTATTTTTTTTCACTACCACCGGTCCGGAATGCTATTTCTACGGGGAGGAATCCGATAAGAAACCTCCATAGTTGCTTTTTTCATTATCAATTTATGATAAGTGACACCGCTTCCGTTTGATGCCCTTGTCTTGACGCCAGAGCACCGCCAACAGGTTGTCCATGTAGAGGTTAAAATTATTCACTGCTTTTTCAGATGTCTTCGCCTTATCAGAATTTAATTACGCACCAGTAGCAAAGAGTATCCATGCACCCAGTTTTCGCGTTTCGATAGAAATCAACTAGATATCTATCTAAGAATAGCTTCAATAGTTTTAAAGAGAATCAGGATAGCTGGCCCTATTTCTCTAATAAAATTACTCTTAAATCAAACAATACAATCCTGCAATATTAATCAATTCCTTACAATATTGATTTTACACGAAAACATATTAGATGCCTAGCTTATTTCAAAATTATAGAAGTTATGTCCTGACCTTTGTAACATTCTCTTTAAGTCATTTCAACGACGTCTGTATTTTAACTTGTTTCCATTAGCCGCTAAACCAAATTGATTGATACTAAGCACACAACAAAGGTCGAGAATTTTATTGCTAATCCAGCTGTAGGCATCGATAAAACTGGCTTCGCAACTGCAGGGGAATCCCGAAATAAAGCAAATTCATCAAGTCCATGTTATGGGTCGCTTGGGAGCAAAACCCTTGTTACGACATAGTCTTTGTAAAAACAGTTGCACGGTTAAATCTTTACTCTATAGTATTTCTTTATACCATTGTACCTGTCATTGTCAAGAGAATTATCCTCACGTTCCCTCCCGCGAATGCTCAGGCTGGGAAAGGAAATCCCTGTCATGGTTTTCCAAAGTGACTACAGTTTAAAAAATAATATTTCAGGTCGAAAATGCATTGCAAACGTCCATAGGCTACGGTGACTGCTTACTATCAGGCAGGCCGAATGCTTGTTTGCGACCGTAGCGGTATAAAAACTTTTTTAAACAACATCACGGGCAAATAAGCAAACAGCTCAGCTGATGGAAAGTGATACCGCCGTCTATTGACATGATTTAATGTTCGGAACGCCAAGAGCACCGCCAATGCGTTGCCCATTAAAAGGTAAAGATGTTATAATTCTTGTGCCGGTAATTACACTGGCTTTCCAATCCTTCAAATGCTCAAATCAAGGTACACATTACAAGAGCATAATCAATTGAATCCAGCAATCTAATGTGCTTTACGATTTAAGAAAGGTACAAAGTTGAAATTGAAGAAATAGCATAGTTTGGGCTGCAGCTGTATGAATAAAGGGGTCCAGGGACATTTGCTATAATATATAGCGTATAATATATTGCAGGATCGTAAGATATCACACATTCAGCGGGTTTACAGATGGCCGCTATGCATATGTATGTACATGTGCGTGTAGTGTTGCGTGCTCAGGTTCCATTCTGTAGGATGCACTCTGCCCTGGTTGCTTTTCCTGTACTGGATGTGTTTGCGGATGTATGGAAATATTTGATGAATGCTTGCTTCAAGTTCTGTTACTGTTAATACGATCTAATTTATTACTTTTGTTGTTTTATATAGGTATGCTAAGATATTTTTAAGTCTGTGAACGCATTTCTCGCTGTATGTATGATATCTTACGATATATTATAGCGCAAGTCTGTGTCCCTTTAGACTAATTTGAGACAAAAAGCTCGAGGCTTCTGATTAAAAATAGACGAGTCAAAACGATTCGAGACCGTGGTCTTACGAGCCCAAAGATTTTCTGTCATGGAGGCTGTCAGATTACCAAAGTATATGAATAATAAAGTCTATAAAATATTTAATATTTTGAAAGGTTATCTTTATCGATGGTATTAGTAAAGTAGATTTTTTTTTGTAAATTCAAATTTTAAAAAAAGGCTGACTTTTCATTTTTGTCGCTAACCGATAAACGTGATACTGTTTTGTTGAAACTGTGCTATAAGGTTATTCGTAAAAAGTTATCCCAGTGATAAATTTATGTAGCATTTTTAAGTCCAAAATATCTATGGTTTTGTTGTCTTTGAACACAAAATTATAATGAGTCAGAGAACGGATCGATGGATGGTTAATTTACCTAAACTATATTTTTTTTTTAAATACGTAAAGCAAAAACTTTGTATTCCTTTTTACGAAATTTACGAGGACAAAGGAGTATGATATATGGCACAGTTAAAATTGACGTCCCGCTATTTTTGGTATTACGGGAAAAGAAGCAGTCGGGTCACCTGATGGAAAGTGAAACCGCCTATTGAACGCCACGAGCATCGTCAATGCTTGTAGAGGTAAAAAAGTTACATATGTCATGACGGTAATTACACTGGCTCTCCAATATAAAATATGCATTAGAAAAACATTTTATTTAAAAAAGTACGGACACTACCATGCGTCGACATACACATAATTGACATGTGACATGACATGACTTTGATATATAGTTAAAATGGAATTTGAGTTTTCTTTAGTAGTTTTATGTTTTTTATAGTGAAAGTAGAATTAAGTTATCCAACAGGAAAACGCTTTGCCCGTAACAGAAGGCGGACTAGCGAATAACGCGAAGAAACCACCGATAAGCAGTGTCAAAATCTTTAGTGTAATTTTTTTGTAACAATTACAATTAGCACTTGTACTGACCCTCTGACGCCGGCACATTGCACTCTTAATTCCTAAAAAAAAAAATCTCTAGAGAAAATTGACAAAAATGACATCGAATCAGACGTTTTTTTTTAGTGGAAACCTCTTTACCGACAGTTTCTTTATGTATTAGCAAAATTATTGGTTGTTATTTACGATGCTTTCGTTGTATAGTTAAGATATTTAACAATAAAGCTTAAATATTTTCTTAATAAAGCGTTAAACTGTCTGATTAAGAAATTTCGAAAGGAATACAACGTCAAGAATTTTGTTTTGATTTTTTCCCTGAAAAGGCTCGATATACTATCATATGGACATTCCTAATGGATCGTCAAGTTCCAGTTTCCTAAAGCTTATAATTTATGATGAGCTTAATTAACATATAATTATGTTAGTCGTGATTGTTTAGCAAAAGTTTAATTAAACAAATGAATGTATACTTAAATATTGATTTGATTTTGTTCTTGAATGTCCTTCTGATTACGCTGTTAATACACCATGTTGGGTATCGGTTTTATTATAATGATAACTCTATTTTTTACCTCCGAAGCTTTTATAAGTTTGATGTGTCTGTCTGTAGCATCATAACTCTCGAACGAATGAATGAAGCGATTTTGATGTAGTTTCTTTTTTGAAAGGTTACTTAATCGAGTGTGTTTTTAACTATGTGTGATCGATATCGGTCCCCCATTCAAATGTTATGAGGGGTGAAAGTAGGGATGAACATTTTTTATTTAACAAGTTTTTTAAATTCAAGTTTTATTTATATTTGTTTTCATTATGCTCTGTTGTATTTTACAAATACATAAATAAAATAAAATGAAAACTCCAGTTTTATAAAAGCTAAAAAAAGCCTCAGATTAAACTGAGAAGATTTCTAACAAAAGTTATTCAACAAAAAAATTGTACATCCCTCTTTTGAAAGCATTAACAGTCTTTTTATTTATTTTCAACTTTATGTCTAAGTGTTAAGGTTTAATTTCCATCGAAGTTGGGATTTGAGGCAACAAGTGAGAATATCGAGCGGGCTGCGCGAATGTGTACTAAGTAAAGAGTTATGTGAATTGAGTCTTATAAGTTATGAGTTAAGGTTCAATCTGGAATGGTTGTTGTATCGACTTAAATCAAGCCACAGGGATAGAAGTGGATTGTGTCACTCGGTCAAACAAATATGTAAAGAGGGAGTCGGTTTCATGAAAAATATTGTATTTTTTATTCTTTCTGGGTTCCGAACCCAAAGGGTGCCGACGGAACCCATTACTAAGCCTCAATCTGTCTGTCAACAACAAGTTCGGTAACCTTATTCACTCAACTGAAAATTACCGCCGAAAATTTAGTGAATGAATTTTACATAGTCTAGTTTTTAGTTTTTGGTCTCTGGGCCATTTCGATTGCTGTCTCCGCTTTGCTGGGAGGGAAGTCTGGAACCGCTTTCTTACTACCTACTATTTCTTCTGATTAAGTTCGTTGTGGGTCCCAAGACAGCCGGTAGTGTGTCCGGGCAAAACCTGTGCGTCATTGCACAGCTGCATTATTCGTTGATTATTCGATCAAAGGACGCCACTGTTGATCCTGGTGAACAGGAGTTGCAGTGGTGGGACAGAGTGGCAGGTGTGCCCCGAAAGTAACTATCTTCGAAATTCAAAATAGTCCTGGACTTTTTTTTTCTTTTGACAGCATTGCCATCAACATGGCAATGATAATATTTAAAGTTTTGATGAGGAAAGAAATGAATAATTAAATAATGAAAATGATAGATGAAATGATGAATCTGCCTACACTAATATATTACTACTGTATGCTTATCTGAGTTACTTGGGAGGTCACGAAAAGAGCATCCAAATCGTCGTATTTCACTTTCTCCACACTTGTACAGCACTACAGGTATGATGGTTAAACCACTAGTATTTACACATTAAATTCTGCTGATACACAAGAAAAGACAACAAAATATGAACATTCTTACCACTTCCTGCTCCCGCCAAGTATCTTGACAGTTTAATTTTGACAAATTCGACGGACTCAGATAAGCCAAATGTGTCCAAGTTTTTGACGTTAGTTTCTGTCAATTGAACTTGACAGTAAAAGCTCCCTTGTCAGGTCAGTTGTCAGTTTTTGTCTATGCCCAACCCAGAAGGAATGTTTCGGCTAATCTCAGGGTATTTAGTACAAATTGGGTTACAAGATAAACTGGAAGGGCTTTAATAAATGTTTTTTGTCAAAAGATACAAACTTTGTAAATGAAAAAAAAAACCGATTATAAAATGCACTATAAAAAGTATGAAGTCAAATTTTTTAACTCGAATAGACTTAAAATAAGCACTTTCAAATCGTAATTTTTTACTACCACCGGTTCGGAATGCTATTTCTACGGGGAAGAATCCGGCCCGAAACCTCCGTAGTTGCATTTTTCAATTAAAAAAAAAATCTATTACACTTTACAATATTAGAAACTTATAAACATAAGTAA
Organism: Choreutis nemorana; assembly: GCA_949316135.1. Lineage (NCBI taxonomy): Eukaryota > Metazoa > Arthropoda > Insecta > Lepidoptera > Choreutidae > Choreutis > Choreutis nemorana. The sequence continues at coordinate 5,646,653 of OX438621.1, read as the reverse complement.
AGAAATAGGATACGGAAATGAAAAGTTTAAAATTAAATTATTAGCTGTCAATCCACATACAATTTTGTGTGATGTTTGTATGTACATACATTATTTGTAAAAATTAAAAAAAAAAAACATAAAATGTTTAAAGAATAACCGTGATTGAAGGATCTTATAATTATTTTGTTGCTTACATATTATATTTTAGTAACATATACTTATCTATATACCAATATATTATAACTATACTAAGCCTTAAGGTGTTCTGCCCAACACCAACCACCAACTTTTGTAGGAAGTAAGCGTTTATTGCAATCAGTACGTTCTATTTTCAACAAAAAATTCGTTCAAACTATCGGTGATGGGTCAGAAGCCTTAGCTAGCCAAGTAGCATACGACCACGTCTACCTTCAGCTGACCAAAAAAAGTAAAACATTTCCAATATTCATTGACATGGCAGAAAATTTCTTAAACCCTCGTAAAATGTCAGTATTACTTATAATTTAGGTTAAGTTTCCAACCGTCCTGTTTTCCCAGGACAATTCCTGCCTTTTGGGGTGTCCTGGGACGTCCTGGACCAGACCTGACCTGGCACTGGACGTGGGAGACCTGATAAGTTCGATTATTTCGACGAAACTAGTGGAGTTAAAAGGTATTTTAAAAAAATAAGGATAAATTTTTAGAATTTATTAATTTATTTATTTAGGCACACACAACAGGTGACGCTAAAAAACTTAACTTACAGTGATCAAGTAAACTTATATAACTAGAATGGAACCAAAAACAAGTTTGCTTACTTCAGTTTAAATACACAGTAACTGCGTGCTATTTTCAAATCGATATGTCTAAGATTTTCAACTTAAAATCCTTGTTTTTATATTGCGGTTGGCAACCTTAATATATGTGAAACCAGATTATCAAACTAGTCGATATCAAACCAGCAAGAACGGCTAAAGTATAGGATATTAACATTTGTTGTTCTGCAAGTCACCATCGCGATAGGAAGGAAGGCATTAGCTAAAACATTTCCTCCAGTCAACCTTTGATTGATGACGACCACTGATATCGTGTTATTTCAGGTTATTTCGTTTGAGAAGTTTCGTTATAATTGTAACTATACCTTCGTTTTGTCATTATGTTAAAACTGTATTTTTTCAGTTGTAAGCCTCGTCAAAATATAATGCGCATGGCGGCCATTTTGATGATGTTAAATTGATGTCACATGAAGACATTGAATAATGGTTTGTATTTATTTTGTTTATAATGTAAGTTACGCGGAATAGAGAATATGCAAGACTTTTTTATTTTTATTTTAATAATTCGATACCTGTTACATACTAAAATCCGATAGAAGAAGAAAGTTATAAAGCTTTATAGTCTTTGGTTAGACGGAGAGATCCAATATGTACAATGACGTCAAAGTACACGGGCGCCGTACAAAGGAATACGTACATAGAAACGGTTGTTCTGATGAGCGAGATAGACATATTTACTTTTAATGGTTATATAATCCTGGTTTTACTTTTAATTCTAATTCCGTTTTTAATGAAAATATACCATCTTTATAAAACTTTACGATAAATTCATGCACTATTACCGACATTTTCAATATTAATTAGAAAACCAGGCTTTGAATTTACAGCTTTCTTCAGGTAACTGATCCCTAGCAACGAGGCCATGACGTCATAATTATGCATTGGGTAATGCACTGCCAGAATACAAATGCAACTTTAACACCATTCAATCTACACATCCAATATTCGGATAGTTTCGGAACAAATTGCAAATAGATTCGCTGCTGGTCCATTCAGAATTTATGCAGCGTAATTCCGCTGAAACAAGCTGAAATTTCAGCGCTGAATCCGCTGGATTTCGTTCTGACACTCGTCCACCGAATTAGCCTAGCGATTGGCTAAATTAGTTACGAATAAGTGACTTTGAATCGGGTCAGCGGAGTAAAAAGGCACTGATTTATCGTCTAAAGTACTATTGAGAATGAAAATTTATTAATGAAGTAGGTTACCAGTAAGGATTTTTGAAATTAAAAAACACACATACACATAAACTCACGCCGTAATCCCTCGAGAGGTTGGCAGAGGTGTTAATTTTTTAAATTTCAGTTGTGAATTGGAAAGAAAAGATGGGTTTTTAAATAAAGAAAATCCGGTCAAGTGAGAGTCGAGCCTGTACATGATGGGTCCTGTAAAATCTTACACGATTAAACATTAAATACTTTTTAAACCAAAATCGTAAAAGAAATAAGAAAAAGAAAAAAAATGTTTCTATGTGTTGTAAGATTATTTCAGCGGCAACAGAAAGAAGTATTCCCTGTATAAGGTCTTCTTACTAAGGGTACGTTCGACTAAACGCCCGCAACGATTGTAATACCCTCTGTATCGTTCCACCTAAGGCCCTTGGTCGTCGCGAGCGATCGCTCGACGTCACAGATGACGTCACTGTTCGCGACCACATCGCGCCCACTTCGCCCACAAAATATTGGTGGGTCAGAGTGGGCTTTCACCAAAACGTAGCGGGAGTTCGAAAAAACAACGATTCGAAAAAACGCTCAAGATGTGCGTTCCACCTAAAACATTCGCCTACAACGCCCGCGGCCTTTTTCCGTTAGTGGTACGTCAGTTTCAGCGGTCGCAGTCGATGGCGTTGCGGGCGTTAAGTGGATCGTACCCTAAGAAGATTACTGTGTAGTTATTATGATTAACACCATTTCTCGCACACCAAGCACAAGCGCGGTCATCAAATGAGCAGGAGCACCCATGAGGTTTATTAAGACCGGCGCCCCTGGTAGTAATTAATCCTTCGAGAGGAGTAGGCAGAGGTGAAACACACCGTATTTCGCATGTTTATGGTGAGTCCCAGTGTGACAGATTGCGAATCCGTGGTGACGGATATCCGGGTACAATGAGAAACACAAGCTGCAACTTACGGCAACCCGAGACTCGAACCCTCGACTTTTTAGGTTGAGTCAGTCGGTTAACGTAACAAACTTTTTTTCAGATTTATTATATAAGTTCATGCTATGCTTTGACTTAGGGATAGAAATATATAAAGTATATATTTACAATTTGCTCGTTAAATTCTGTAAACCAAACACCAAATACTACATTTAATCACAACAAAAAATACTTGGAAAAAACCAAAACCGCAAATTGCGTCTATTCAAATACCATTGAAGCATTTTCACAGTAAACTGTCGGTGAGGGAGACGGATGATATGATTGATTGTAGGGCAGAACGAGACAGCACGATCGTTATAAGGGTTGTCACTGGAGAGGCCAGTACTTGACCTGTCTTTGAGCTTGTGTGGTTTGTGGATAGGGAAATTATAGAGAGCACCACTGGGCGGAGTTGTGATGATTAATATGGTATATTTTTTTGATTTCGCTTCTGAAGTAATTTTATGCAAAAAAAAATATTACAAACCTACTTAACAAGACTACAGTTGACCAATTTTCTTTATAACAAACCAATTGATTTTTAAATTTCGAATCTACAAGTCAGAATCAATACTAAGACATGAAGACTGCAGTTATTCGTTTTGGTTGCTTTAAGTCTACATCTATTTGGTACATGCGTTTAACTAGGAAGACTCCGATGGCGCAGAAGTGCGCAGCTGACTGCAACGCTAGAGGTTCTAATTTCGGATCCCGGCGGGGGGAGAACTTAGTGTTATTTGTAAAACGCATTGTTTCGCTTAACAGTCTTGGATGTTGTATTCTTATCTATTGAGTTTATACCATATCGTCGCTTAGCACCTGTGATACAAGTTAACATCTTAGCGTATTGTGAGTTATGTGTATCGTGATGTGGTTATTGTTATTATTCGTACTTAGTAACTAAGTAGCGGGAATTTAAGCAGGCTGTTGAAAGTGTATTCATGGTTCACAAAGCATAGACCTGTCAATAGGCATCAGCACCACTTTAACCAAGAGAACCGTCTGCTTATTTGTATTCGACGTTGTTCATAATAATAATAATAAACCACATCACGACACACACATTGACTCAGCCCTGCAGTAAGTATCGTAAGAACTTGTATCGCAGGTGCTAAGCAACGACATGGTATTTATAAACTAAATAGATAAGAAAAGACCGGAAACAATGCGTCTTGCAAGTGATACAAAGTTTCGCCTCCGCCGGGACTCGAACCCAGAACCTCTAGCGAGTCAAAAGAAAGAAATATAAATACACAAAACAAGAAATTTGAGATAGAAAATAGATCGTCACCTAGGTCTATGGCAAAGAAATCACATGGGTGAACTACACAACGTGTAAAAGCTAGTTTTTAAGGTTCCTTGCCCGAAGGTTGCCAGCAGAACCATGTTACAAAGCCTCCGATCCTTCCCGTCTGTCAGCAGGCAGTCTCTCAGGTATAGACCAGGCAGGCGTTTTAATTTTTCACTAACTGTACATTTCTATTGGCGTTGCAATAACAATAGTAAAAAATAAAGCTCGCTATATATGCAGCTTGTTTTGTTCAGCGTTTTTGAGTCACAACATTTTTAATACCTGTTTCGCTTTTATTTATGCAATGGTACGGAACTCATTATATTTAGGGCCGATTTGCACTTTTTTTTAGTTTAAATTTTAGGTTAAGTTATGATTACTAGCTTATTTTGACGACACTAAACGAGTTTGATGAACGAAAGACTAAAAAACTTTTCAATTAATTAACAGGTAACATTATTTGTACTTAAAACAAGACAATTAACCAATTTTTCAACATAATTGTTGTTTTTTATATATTTTTAAGTAATTTGCAGACAGTTTAAACAATTTGTAAAGGGGCGAAATTGGATTGTTAGGAAAAAACGTCAAGTAAGAAACGGTTTTACAGCGAGGGTTTCCAATTTTGTACCAGCAATTAGCTTGCACAAACATGTGTCTTGTGTCGCTTTTTTGTGGCAGAGGTGGTGAGTGGTGGCTACCGTTGGTTGGCAGGACATTTATATTACTGTAGGGTTTATGTTACAAGGCCGCTTTATGCTGTATGTATCATATTGTTCTGAATGTAACTGTCAATTTGGCATTAGCAGAAACTATGTCAAATTGACATTTTCAATTCGCGTATTTGTAGAATTATATGACAAAATTATGATGTTCTTCAAAACAATGCGTATATAACGAGGACAGTATTTAGTTTTTTGTGTGTGAATTTTGCATTTTTATAGTAGTTTGTTTGTTTGCCTTACAAACAATACATACATACAACAATATATATAAATATATACCTTTTCTATGTTTTGTTATACATCCAAATTTAAACATTGTTTGTTCTCATCAGGTGACATTGTCTTAGTTGTCGTCTAATATGATTTTCAACATAAAACAAAAATTTGAATTTATTTATTACTTCTCTACGGATATTCGTAAAAGTGTTCTTTAAGGCGAATTGCTTTATGTAAAACTAAAGCTTCCAAGAATGCCTCCGCCATTTTAGGTCAGCTGATTTGAAAATAAAATGTTCTAACGACACGATACTACCAGCAAAGACTGGTCATATTTTTTTTTGTCAAATTTTGTTAGAAAATAATTAAAACTAATAATTTGTGTTTGAATTTTTCAATTTTATTGATAATTTTAAAGAAAAAAATATTGTTAAATTTGTTTCGTAGATTACATTATACATTTACAATTAGTATTATATTTTAAAAAAACACAATTAACAATATTTAGACAGAACGACGAATAAAAGGTTAAATACTAAGGTTTTAAACGTCGCTGCGGGACCCTGAATAAATAAACTGTTCATCAAATAGCAGCTTAACTTTATTGTTGTGAATGCAATTTGTTTTAATTTGCTCTTTTCCCAGTTTTAAAAGAGTTATTTTTAATTATACCCAGATGGCTGTTCTTTGAATATTAAACGAGTAAATTTACGCTGTAATCAAATTGTGTTGTGTTTTTAAATCTTGTTCTTTAAAAAAAAAATCATCACAGAATAAAAAGGATTGTGAAATGAAAACTTTTTAGCAAAAAAAACCGTAACCGACGAAAAAGTAAGGGAACTAAAAAAATAAAAAATTACCTTTTTACTAGCCTACCTCAATGGACATAAAATTAATCTGGGTCGACTTGAGACCCTTCTTCAGTTTTTTTATTTTTCCTCGGTTGGTAAAACAAGTCTATGGACTGCCTGATGGTAAGCAGTCATCGTAGCCTCGGGGCACTCCCGCCACTCTGTCCCACCACTGCAACTCCTGTTCACCAGGATCAACAGTGGTGTCCTTTGATAGAATAACCAACTAATAATGCAGCTGTGCAATACCAGCCCGGACACACTACCGGCTGTCTTGGGACCCGCAACGAACTTAATCAGAACAAATAGGAGGTAGTAAGAAACCGATTTCAGACTTCCCTCCCAGCCAAGCGGAGACAGCAATTGAAATGGCCGAGTCACCGTAGCATATGGACTTTTGAAATACTCACGCGATGCCAACCCATGCATTAACCTTTTAAACTTGAAGAACCCCATGCTGTAGTCCATCAGTCCCCATGATTTTTCTGAGCGTCCATCTTGCCGGCTATCAACTTTGCGTGCCTACTGTCTCTATACCAAATGTCATATCGAGCCTAAGGTAAAATATCGGAAGTGAAATAGCGTTTTGTATCGTCTTGTAGGGTTCGAGTCTCGGGTTTCCGTACAATGTAGCTGCCATGTTCCTCATTGTGCCCGGATAGTGGCGATAGATTCGTAACCTGTCATACTCGGACTCAACGTAAACATGCGAGATGCGGTGTGTAACACCTCTGTCTACCCCTCTCGGGGGATTAATGACGGCGTGAGTTTACGTTTTATATTGTTTATGTGTTTCAACGAAATTATCTGGTGTTTCAGGGTTTAATTTATACAGTCGAGGTCTGCCACGGAGTATCATTTGCCATCGAAATTCCTCTGTACACGATAATGCTACGTTTTAGGGGTTGGATCGCAAGCGCCATCCTATCAGCCGCAGTAAATCCCTATTACCAATGACGGTAAAGGAAGCAAATCATTCATTGAAATCATGATGTTTTTTTAAAAGTATGATAATCTCATCCACTCACAAATATAGTATGAAAACCCCAGCCGCAAAATCTGCAAGCAAAACTCGACCTTAAGGTGAGTACATTAAGGGGTTTGTTTATTGTTATTTTTCAAGGAAATAATGTCATTTGGGCTCATTCTATTTGGAATTTTGGGCTTTTTCTATTCGATGCCGAAGCGTTAGACAGACGGCAGATAACAATCGTCTAAATGGAAACATACGTTACTATAAGTATTTGACAATATCATAGAACCTCAATATGACGACCTCGGTGGCGCAGTGGTGTAAACAGCTGACTGCTACACTTGAGGTTCCGGTTTCGGATTCCGGCGGGGGCGGGACTTTGTGTTATTTGCAAGACGCATTGTTTAGCTTACCGGTCTTGGATGTTGTATTCTTATCTATGTAGTATATACCATGTCATTGCTTAGTTCCTGTGACACAAGTTCTTACGATACTATCGGCAGGGCTGAGTCAATGTGTTTTTTTGTTGTGATGTAGTTATTATTATAATAATTATTATAGAAGTATTGTAAATTGAAGAATTGTATTTAGCGAGCTCGGTGGCGCGGTTGTGTAAACAGCTGACTGCTACGCTAGAGGATCCGGGTTCGAATCCCAGCGGGGCCGAATCTTTGTGTTGTTCGCAAGACGCAATGTTTCGCTTACCGGTCTTGGATGTTGTATTCTTATCTATGTAGTATATACCATATCGTTGCTTAGTTCCTGTGACACAATAATATCTTAGTGCAGGGCTGTGTCAATGTGTGTGTCGTGATGGAGTTATTATTATAAAAAGCTTAGAAGTCATCATGATAAAGAGTCAGATTTAAAAAAACATATTTTTACGATGTTTTTTGATAAAAGGCTTGATATTTTCAGTTGACTGCGTTTATAGGCAGACTATTACAGTGGTTTATTGCTCAATTATTGTTACAAATAAAATTACAGGTGGTAGATTGGTACCTTGGTACCACCCTCCTTTCTATATACAACGTGAAGCAGTTCGCTGTGTTCCTGTTCGAAGGTTTGGAGAGCCAGTGTAATTACCTGCAGGCAACATATTTTCCCCTACATTGGAGGAGTCCCCTGCACCTCCAATGCGTTGACATCAAAGGCATCGTCGTTCCAATTGACGGTGGTATCAGTTTCCATTAGGTGAACTGTCTGCTGGTTCGCCTATTAAATAAACAAAGTTTGTTGCATTATTGTTGTGTCCATCTAGTAGTTATATTTCAATGTCAATAGTAATGTTTTCATTTGGTATTTCGGTTCAGTCAGGAATCGAACCGGCTACCAGTGCAGTTGGTTCTTTGTTCTAATTACTAACAAAACTCGTTTATAAGCGATTGTTGCACGAATCGTAGCGATAGGAGGCGCTAGGGTGCACATGCAATGAAATTATTTTAGACAAAGGTTTTATATTTTTTGTTTTAATTACAATCATTTAAACATTATTAATGAATAGAAAAAAAATAGTGTTTTGAACAAAAATAATATTTTATTCAAAAAACAGTACCTAATGATGTAATTCTACACTTTTAAAATTAAAACTTAACATTGCAATTAGCTACATGGCTTAGCATTTTTAAAATAAATAACCCACACTGTAAACTTTTGAATTCGTATACTGATTCATACTTTATAATCTTCAAAAAGGTTTCTAAAATTTTAAAAATTACTTAAATCCATCGTCACCCTACACAGCCCGGTACTAATCAAGAAACGGAATAATTTTGACGAATATTAATTCGTCAAAGTTGTTCCCAGTTTGGATTGCGTGCCTAATGAACATTTGAAACAGACAAACGGATGGACAGCGCCCAACTAGGCACACGAGCAAGCCAAAACGACCCTTGTCACTCAAAAAACAGAGCTCTCATAGAGTTTTTCGTTAAAAAATCACGATCGAAATAGACCAATACGTTATTTGCGAAGAAAACAATTGCTTTATTGTTCTAAATTTGATTAGATATTTTATTGTATGTTTTAATTGATGGAAGGTGTTAGAATGATGTTAATTTACTTTACTAGTTTCATACTGTTTTCTATACAACCAGTGGCGGATTTAGCAGCAGGCTGAGTAGGCTTGAGCCTATGGCGGCAGATTTTGGGGCGGCAAATTTAGGAACCGATTTTTTTACCTCAGAAATTAAAAAGAGAAAAAGAAATCAAAGTTTTCCCAACTACTTGCTCTCTTACTTGTCATTGCACATTCCAAGAGTAGCAAAATGCCCACACTTTGTGAGTGTGAGTGAAAAGAGCAAAATTGTAGAATATGTATTCCCCTCCTTCCTACTAACAACCCATACACCCATACTCCAACCTGTAGTGGGACTGGCCCACTACTGGTCGGAGGCTACGAACTGGTTGGTTTGTATATAATTTTGCTGTATACATGATTGAGCAACGATTAGTTCAAAATATACACAAAACTTATTTTACGTGCAATTTCAACGAAATTGTTGCATTGTAAACATAATGAACGATATGAAAATTGTAGAGGCAAGGGCGGCCAAAACTATACAGCCTATACCTTGATAATGTGTAAATCCGCCACTGTATATAACGTTATTGGCAAATAAGCAGACGGTTCACCCGGTGGAAAGTTATACCGCCGCCTATTGACACGACGATGCCCCTGATATGTTTTACGCATGTAGAGGTAAACATGTTATACCTCTCGTAGCGGTAATTACACTGGCTCTCCAATCCTTCGAACTAAAACACAGCGAACTGCTTCACGTTGTATTTAGAAACACAGCTAACTGCTTCACGGCAGAAATAGAAAGGAGGGTGGTACCAACCAATCTCGCACGTAGAACTACCTATAAAAGTTTATATACTTTTAAAGACTCAATCTAGACAAAGGAAGCCACCGTTGATCCTGGTTAACAAGAGTTGCAGTGGGTAGCTGGTGTCCTTCGAGAAGAACCGTTAAACTTAGCTTTTAAAGGATATAATATTTTATTTTCATTGAAATAAATTCATTGGTGAAAGAAAGTCTAGAAACAAATGCAGGTAATTAATTAGATTTGTTTTAATAAAGGATTGCCGACTGTCAAACAATAAAACTGTCAACACATACCTTTTTTGACAGTTGAAATAATCAAACCTCACATAAACAAAGGCTAACGTTAACACGTCCATTTGTCAAACCGCGTGTCACCTTACAAATTGTCGCGTGGTGAATTTTGACAGCTGTCAGTTCGTCTCTCGCTGTCGGTTTTTGGCGGGAGCCCCTCAACCAATCAGGAGCGTCGAAAGCTCTGTCAACGGCCGGCGCGTTCGGAAGCGTTGTTTTTTTAACAAGATTTCTCTTAACACGTTAGGATAAAGTTGTTTTTACTTTGCTCTGCGATCCGTCATTACGTTGTGAGAAGTTTAATTACTGCTAATGACGTTTATGTCACAAGTTTTTTCTTCGGGTTGTCGCGGTGGAATGATGGATGGCTCACCAAGAAAGTGTTTCTTGCCCTTTTGAGGGTTCTTGTATAAATAACTATTGCATGCTTGAGCAAGCACTATACGAACTTTCTTCGCCTATTCTAAGCTTGGGAGATGAACTTTGAAAATCCTTTGGTTGAAGGATGTCTGTACTTTATAAGCAAATCAAATCAAATGGTTTTAAAATGAATCAATCAATTTTGAAAATCAATTTTTCAAATGAAGGTTATTTACAGATCACTTTTTAAACAATAATAAATTTTGAATTTGAATTTTGAGCTTATGAGTTATGTAGTTCTTGAGATAATGAGTTATTTACATATTAATAGTGCTCTGCTAGTTGATTATCAATCTGATAGGTGTTTGTCGGTGGCGCAGTGGTGTAAACAGCCGAGTGCTACGCTAGAGGTTCCGGGTTCGACTCGGCGTGGGTGGAACTTTATGTTATTTGTGAGCCGCATTGTTCGCTTACCGGTGTTGGATGTTATACTTATCTATCTAGTGTATACCATATCGTTGCTTAGTGCCTGCGATATAAGATTGTCTTATTGCAGAGCTGAGTCAATGTGTGTGTCGTGATGTGGTTATTATTATTACAACACCAATAAAAGATCATCAATTCAAAATGAAATTAATCCAAGATTCTTTAAGAATTCTGGTCAGTTACCATTTTAAATAGTAATATAGAAACAAATACACATATACAATACATACAGCACACATGGATAGACGCAGATAAAAATGTCTTTTTTTTTCTTAAATGGCTACGGTTTTCGTAGTAACGTCTACGAAGTTCGTAGTGTCGCGTAGTTTGTACTGAGGAATTAAAATTTCATAGATTTAACAAAAGTAGATAGACGATTGTCTTTGAAAAGTTTCAAAAGGAAAAGCTTAGAAGACCACTTAGTGTGTCTATCGGTATTTTATAGGATACATTTCGGAGAGTGTGCGCAGGAATTGCACGATTCATAATATTTGGAAGAATACCAGATTTCTTAAAATTAAAACATAATTTTGAAGACAGCATCAACCTTTACAGATTTAGTTTCAAATTTGAATTCAGAATGTTTTTTTTTTAATATACTTAAAATGATTGCTTTCAAATCTTCATTTGTTTTATTCTACCAAAACTATAAAACTACAAAACAAATATTGATATTATTAAAAAAAGATTTCGACATACCTTTATATAAAACTTCAAAAGAGCACAATTTAATTCCACCGACCCCCTTCTATAATCGGAATACTAGACGTAGGCTGAAGTTGCATCCTTTTGTGGTAGATATCGACCATCCGGACTAAACGCTTCGATAGCTCCTTCATAATGCGTCCGCAAGGGTGTGGAATTCTTTGCTTGCCGATGTGTTCCCTGAGCAATATAACTTGGGCCTCTTTAAGGCAAGATGGAATAGGTTTCTCCTAGGCAGGCACGATCCCCTTAGACCTCAACGCCGCTTAACATCAGGCGGGTTTGGGGTCAAATGCCTGCCTGGTCTTAAAAACAAAAACTTTACGATATAATTATAAATTCCTAATTAGGACATACTTCTTTGTGAAATATTAAATAATTAGAAAACCTGAATTAGGTATAATGTTTAAAAAATTGTAATAGAAAATTATTGTATATTGAATATTGAAAAAGCAACTACGGAGGATTCTTGCCAGATTCTTCCCCTTACAAATTCCGAACCGGTGGTAGTAAAAAAAATATGACGATTTAAATGTGAAATAAGCACTTTCAAATCGTCATAATTTTTTTTAAAGTCTACACGAATATAAACATTTTCAACTTTCAATACATAAAAATATTGTTAAACACACACGCTTTAAGTTAAAACGTTTTAAAGTATTGATAGTGGAGGAGTTCCTCTCTTCCGACAACTGTCCCCATCATCAGGTCAGTCAGATCCTTACGTGATAACTCTTCACTAAATAAAAATCAAAACTTACGATTTTGAGTTACTTTTATTTTAGGGTTACGTTATTTAACTTGTTTTATTTAATACCCAAAGGGTCAAAAAAAATTGACATTCAGTACCAAAATCTATCTAATGAAATGGAAAAGTTTATGTCAATACCGTTTCTGAACTTCTACTGAGGGACAAGGGAATAAATTTTGACACCTTTTATGAGCAATAAAAAAACTATCAAAGACATTGTTTCAGTAACAGGACTATAAAAGGCATTTATTTAATTAAATTCGTTCTAGATTAAGAAGGGCGGCGAACTGTACTTATTAAATATTTACTTAATACAACTTCATGGGCAAACAAGGAAACGGTTCACCTTATGGAAAGTGATACCGTCGCCTATTAACACGACGATGCCTCTGATGTGAAACACCAAGAGCACCGCCTTAGCTTTGCCCATGTAGAGGTATAGATGTTATACCTCTCGTGCCAGTAAGTACACTGGGTCTCCAATCCTTCGAGCCGAAACACAGACTGCTTCACGTTGTATAGAAAGGAGGGTGGTACCGACGCAAACGATCTCGCACGTACATCTACCATATTTTTTATTTTTTTAAGAGTCGGGACACACCCGCCACTCTGTCCCACCACTGCAACTCCTGTTCACCAGGATCAACAGTGGCGTCCTTTGATCGAATAATCAACGAATAATGCAGCTGTGCAATGACGCACAGGCTGTGCCTGGACACCCTACCGGCTGTCTTGGGACCCGCAACGAACTTAATCAGAAGAAATAGGAGGTAGTAAGAAAGCGGTTTCAGACTTCCCTTCCAGCAAAGCGGAGACAGCAATCGAAATGGCCCAGAGGCCAAAAATTAAGGGGGGAGACAGTCAGGAGACGCCTGACCGTAAAATATCTACCATCTGTATACTTAATACTTAATTAACAAACTGGCTGGCACTAATGACTCTAACCGCTTTGATATAAGACGTGGACTAAAAAAACATGCAACCGAATTGAGAACTCCACCTTTTTTAAGTCGGATAAAAAAGAAGTAGGGTTTAAAGGTGTGAGGAAACAAAACGTGTTTTTTTTTCTAACTTGAATAAAATACCGATAATTTTTTAATAGGTTTTTTTTTTCCTAGAATACGTGTTTTATTAAAATTTATTCATTTACAACACTTCTTTGATAGGAATAATTGTTTATGAGTGTATATACAAATAAATATATTAATGACATTTTTATTAGAACTAAAGTAAAACTAAATTTAATGATAACGTTGTTGTAATAGGTCGTGTTTATTTTATAAAATGTATGATGACAAAATCTAAAGTAGAAAAAATAATCCAAATTGTTGGCAACATTTTAGTTTAAAAATAGGCTATGTTGCGCGAGAAAAAGTCACTTTATATCATCAGGTACCATTTAAAAAACAGAAATTACAAATTCTAATTGTAAATCAAAAAAAATTAACACATAATTTTTCTAAAAAAAAGCAGCAGTGATTGAGAAAAAACAAAGAATTAAAAAAAAACATTTTACAACACTTCTTACTTTAAACCATGCTCGAATGTCAAGTTACTTGGCAGGAACGAGAACCGTCAGTTAAAATTTTATTATTTTATTATAGTTACTTGTATATTAGCATAATTTAATGTGTAAAATGCTAGTGTTTTAACCAGTGAATCTCTGCAGTGCTGTAGAAGTGTGGAGACAGTGAAATACGACTATTTGACTGCGCTTTTCGTCATCTCCCAAGTAACTCAATAAAGCCTACAGTAACAGTACTAGCATGTTACTGTCAGGCAGATTCATTATTCCATGTATCATTTCCATCTCTTCATTTCATTCCTCATCAAAACTTGACAATAAATATAACTTGACATCGGTAAAATACTCAAAGTTATTGCCATCAAAACAAAAAAAAAGTCAAATGTCATTACAATAGGCAGTTTCCCGGCAAACATTCATTTTGTATAGGCACTGAATTCGAAATACGAATTGATCTCATATTTAATTGCTGTTCCTTTTTATATTATTCAGCAAAAAAAGTATTTCCTATCTGACGTCTCCTAATTACAAACCAACTAGCTGCCAAATTTCAGGTTTCTTTGTGGCTGTGCTTCCTTCTCCTGCATTTTTACTCCATACCTTATAGTACCAGGTGAGATTATGTAATGCCTTTATATCATATAAAAACAACCAATCCAAAATGGGCTAAATTTTTATACCAAAAACGAATATTTAGGGACAAAAAAATCAGCAGGAGCAGATCGCTGTGTTTCGGTTCGATGGATTGTAGAGCCAATGTAATGACCGGCACAATACGTACATCTCTACATGGGCAACGCATAAGGGGTGCTCTTGGTGTTCCACGACATCAGGGGCATCGTCGTGTCAATTGGTGGCGGCATCATCATTAGGTGAACTGTCTGTCGGTTTGCCCATGATAAAAAATGTCTAAGTTCAAAACAAAGCCCCAGGCTTGTACTGGTAAATAAAAACTACATTTAAAAAGTCAAATTATAACTGGTCACATTTAGCCATGTCTCACGTCCCGTTGGCCCTCATTCAGAGGGGCTAATTTAATGAATACCCTCACCCTCTGAGCAAAGACAAGCGCAAACATGTTTGTTGTATTAATCATCCCTTCGAAGGAGTCTTTAATTAAAAACGGAAAAAGTACTTTCGTTACGTTGTAAGGAACGTTCATTGTTGGCTGTATGTATGACCTTTTTTTCTTTGCCATGCAGAAATAATATATTTTTTTTAATTCCCTATAACTTTTGAAAAAGCGATTTTTCAAAGTTTTTTTTTTATTTGTTAACTATTTCTCATTTTTTTGCAATATGGCCGCGCATTAGTATGGATCACTGATAGTTCAATTCCAGCAGAAGGTAAGTGGGGGATTTACTCGGCGGGAACGGGAAGTGGCGGTTGAAATGCTCTTATTATATCGTCTTTTCTTGTATATCAGCAGAATTTTATGTGTAAAATGCTAGTGTTTCAACCAGTGAATATCTCTAAAGATGTACCAGAAAGATTTGGCTGCTCTTTTCGTCATCTCCTAAGTAACTAGCGCTTTCAGATTCTTTGTTCCATCTATCATTTAATCTCTCATCAAAAGTTGATTTTAAATATTACTTGACATTGGCTAAATAATTAAAGTTATTGCCATTATGATGGCAAATACAATCAAAAGGGAAAAAAAACATGCTCAAATGTCAATTTGACAATAGCCAGTATCCCGCCAAACAGTATGCATTTTGTGCAGGAACTGAATTCGAAATCGTCTTGGATTTATTCTACGTTTAATAATAAGGCGAAAAACTATTTTCATTATAACTTCTTACTGACCAGTCATTCTGTTACCATTTATCACGTTTAAGTGACCAGTGGATATTTAAATGAGATAATGTTATAATTTATTAGCTTGACTAATTAACTAAGTATGAATAGACGAAAACGATGGGTCAAGAACTTTTTGTACCAGTTCCTTATTCCATTTTCAATTGGGTAAAATTGAACTCAATATTTATTTCTATTTATAAGACCTTTTCCCATTTTTTGTATATGCTCATATTGAGCACACTGAATTTGGCACATTATGTACCATTTATTAGTATTAAAACTAAGTCAAGTGCGAGTCGGAATCGCGAACCGAGCATAACACATGAACATAACATAAACTCACGCCGTAATTTATCCCTCAAGAAGGGTACGCAGAGGTGTTAAACACCGCATTTCGCATGTTTATGTTGAGTGCCAGTGTGAAAGGTTGCGAATCTGTCGCCAAAATTAGGAACATGGCAGGTACAACGTACGGCGACCCGTGACTCGAACCCTTGTCCTGTCGGGTCGAGTCGATCGGTTAACCAAGGCACGTAACAAACTGAGCTACAACGTCCTCACTGCGTCCATGCCGCGCACCGAGGGTTCCGTACGTATTAAAAACACACAGTTGGAACAAATTTCTTTCATTACGAGGATAGAATCAGTTTTTTTTCGTAATATTTTATGATGTAACTACAAATTTACGTTTTTTTAAACTATTAGTTTATGATATGGCTTCTTTCCAAGTTTTATGATTCTTAGTCAGTGAGAAGTACCCTATAGATTTTGATTTTTAACAAGAGTGCTGTATTATCGAAATAATCATTTGCGTTGACTTTGAGATGTTTTTTCCACAGGTCTATAGGACTGCACTTATTTATTTTTATTTTTTTAATATCACCAACATAGTGTACACTTATTCATGCAATTGAAGAACAATAATAGTGTAAAAACAAAGCAAATGTCACTACAAAAAAGGTAAAAACAGCATGCAAGATAAAAAAACATTTAAAACGTTAATAATAATCGAGTACAAATTTAGGCTAAAACTTGATGTCGAAACATATCAATACTTAATATGTAAACATAATATATTATAAATGAATATAAACCAATAAAAATAAATAAATAACCACATCACGACACACACATTGACTCAGCCCTGCAGTAAGTATCGTAAGAACTTGTATCGCAGGTGCTAAGCAACGATATGATACATATTAAATAACTAAGAATACAACAACCAAGACCGGTAAGCGAAACAATGCGTCTTGCAAATAACACAAAGTCCCGTCCCCGCCGGGATTCGAACCCGGAACCTCTAGCGTAGCAGTCGGCTGTTTACACCACCGCGCCACCGAGGTCGTCAAAAACCAATAACAACAAACAACTCAACATAATAATTTAATAGATGTAACGAACGAATTGAACGACCTGTAAATCTCAGTATTTGGAATTAATTTAAGTTTTATACTTTTTCGTGTTCCTGAGAAAGTTAACTTAAAGTAGAAAGACACACAGACGACAACTCATTTATATTGTAAAGGTTCTTTTTTACCTTTTCATAGTAAGGAACCCTAAAATAGTACAAATTTTTTAAAAGAAACCGATTGTTTTTGTTGAGTAATTGATCTTATAAAGGTTCTTTTTTACCTTTTTTTATTACGGAACCCTAAAATAGTACAAAAATGTAAAAAGAAACCGTTTTTTTTTAACTCCAGATAACCAAGAGATAGTTAAATGTATATATTTTTAAATAAAAGAAAAAATCAGAAACAAAAAACGTATCTTACATTTTCCTTTTTAAAAACAGAGAATTAAGCATTTTATTATTTTTATTTTGACCTACTTCATAGTTATATTTACCTATGTCATACAAAATATTTCCTACATTGTCAGATGCAAAGAGCTTCCGACATCAGTTTCCGTTGCAGCGTGAACGCGCCCTAAAGTATTAGGCCGCTCCCAGACACTCCCACATCGACCTTTTAATTATAATATTGTCATAGCCACCGCTGTCCTATATACTATATTACCTATTTACTTATTAACGACATTGTCTTAGCCCAGCAGTAAGATACATATCGCAGGCAATAAGCATCGATATGGTATATACTACATAGATAATAATACAACATCGGAAACTGGTAAGCGATACAGTGCGTCTTGCAAATGACATAAAGTTCCGCCCCTGCCGGGATTCGAACTAGGAACCTCTAGCTAGCAGTTGGCTGTTAACACCGATCGTTCTGTTTTTTATTGATCAGTATAAAAATACCTACCAGTATTTTTTGCCTATTTGATACCTTTTTTTAATAATTGGTATTTCAGATTGGACAAAGGCTCTTATTCACCATGGATAAATCAAGGAATCTATCATATTTAAATAGTTTTTTTCCTGATTATTTGTATATAACATCTCAAAAAACATTCGCATATTTAGCACAGCCGAGGCGCGAATTATTTATGCCTAATTTATACATTAAATTAAGCTTCCGTGTTTAAATTTGTATTTTCGCTTGTCGATACATCGAAGCCATGGAGCGTTCGAAAGAAAATCTACACACGATCACCCCCTAACCTCCCACCCCCCCATCATTTATCATCAGGGGGGGAAGCCCTCGGAAACCTAATCAGGCTGGAATCACAACGATAACATGGTTTAATTGACATTATAACAGGGTTTCCAACACCGCCATTTTGTTTTTCTCCTCTCGTTTTTACGTACTTCAGTTAATTAAACTCAAATGAACTTATTTTAGATTCTGATTGAAACTTGCGACCCGCCCCGGCTTCGCACGGATATTATGCATGTATTATATACATTTAAACCTTCCTCTTGAATCATTATCTATTAAAAAAACCGCATGAAAATCCGTTGCGTAGTTTTAAAGATCTAAGCATAAATACGGACAGACAGCGGGAAGTGACATTTTATATTATGTAGTGATAACAATTTGGCCTTTAAGACTGAGCTGGATATTTTTTTGGATCTAGAATGATTTTTTTTTCATATTTTGACATCCCTTACAAAAAACGTTGAAATGAATTATAATTTCGTTTCCCAAAAAAACTTGTTTCATTACAGACATCCAAATTTTTTAAGAAAATCAATGGAGAAGTCCCTGCACTGTATTGTACTCGTACAAGTAACAAACTGCAAGTAGAACTGTCTTGTTCAGTAAAAGCCTGTCATATGTCACTTGCACACCAGTCAAGCCAGATGAACGAACGCAGCTGAACTTGTAGTGAATGATTTTAATATCTATCCTGTTATAATAAGACTCATTATCTATTAACGATTTGAGTTTTAAAACTAATCCAGTTCGAGTGGTGAGATTTTTATATTTCTAGGTCAGTGTGCGATTTGTGTGTGATGTACAAATAAAAAAATAATAATAATAACCACATCACGACACACACATTGAATTAGCCCTGCACTAAGATAATCTTGTATCCCAGGAACTAAGCAACGATATGGTATAAACTACATAGATAAGAATACTACATCTAAGACCGGTAAGTGAAACATTGGGTCTGCAAATAGCCCAACGTCCCGCCCCCGCCGGGATTCGAACCCGGAACCCCAGCGTAGCAGTTGGCTGTTTAGACCACTGCGCCATTGAGGTCGTGTGTGTATGTGTTATGTGTTGTAGAATAAATAATTGTCGTATGATAATAATATATAATCTTATAATTATAATTTATTTTACTGAAAGATATTACTCCTTAAAACACTTCTAAATATATAGGTTTGTTGTTTTTTACATAGGGACAGACAGAGGTAAGCGAATTTGTAGTGAAGTTACTAGTAGACTTTTAGGTAGACTTAGATTATTATTATTCTACTTTTCATACAAAAGTATGTAAGGCAATATACCCGCTTAAATAACAAAGACCGCTCAAAAAATACCGGTTGGTAGAAATAAGTAGTTAAAAGATTTTACCTTTATTGCTTTGAGATGTACTACATTAATCAATTTAGTAGTACCACGTTGGGCGCCAATTAAATATTGTATCTGATTAAGATGACCTCAGCTTTGCTTAGGGTTCACTATTCGAAATTTCATCCCTTTTTCCTGCTTAGGGGTTAAATATTCTCCTAGCCAAAACTATCGGTATAACCAATTTCAGCCTTATATATTTTATTAATGAGTTTTGGTTGAGCGTCGATTGTCAATTCGTAGTTATTTTTATTAATATCTGTACTACACTTAAAGTTTGTTTTTTGCTTACTATAGTCAGCCATGTTGACAACAAAGAAAAAAATAAACTTAATTGACAGTGTTGCCAAACTAAATATGATATTGCTACCAACAGAATTTATTTTAAAGTTATTTTTTTAATTTTTATAGGTGGTAGATCTACGTGTAAAATCGTATGGGTTGGTACCACTCTCCTTTCTATTTACAACGTGAAGCAGTTCGCTGTGTTTCGGTTCGAAGGATTGGAGAGCCAGTGTAATTACCGGCTCGAGAAGTAACATGGGCAACGTATAAGCCGTGTTCTTCGCGTTCTATTGTAATATTTGTTTAATGTATAATATTAAAGATTGAAATTTTACCGAATAAAATTTATTAAATATATTTTTAAGAAAGCTGATAAGAAAATGGCCTAAGAATTTTATAAATCGTAAAATACCTTTACTCAGCCGATTTTCAAAAAGGAAAATATCGTATTAGCCTTTGCTGAAGTCGTTTACTTTAAGGAAAAAAATAATAATTTAACGGTAAACAGAAATTATTGCCATAAAAGAAAAAAAACTTGCTTTAGGGAAAAAAGGGAATAGGGAGAATGGCCTAACTTTGAAGTCAAATTGCGTTGCAAAATGTTTCTCGTTAAAAACTTCTTGGATTTTTATTGAGAGGTTTAGGTATTTTATAACGAGAACTGTGTCGTTTAAAATAATAACCCAATGTGATAAAGTTATACCGAATACAAGTATTTAATAATAATAACCACATCACGACACGCACATTGACTCAGCCCTGCACTAAGATATAATCTTGTATCGCAGGCGCTAAGCAACGATATGGTATATACTACGAGTACATAGAATAAAAGTATTGATTTAATGATCTGCAATAAAACATTTTAATTTTTGCTCTAAACTGCCTACAAAATACGTAGCATTTGATGGTTCCTTCTACTAGAATGTATGTATGTTTTTTATCGTAACGAATTTCGATTCACCTGAAAATTTCATTCTAAATTTAGTTAAAAGATTCATTAAAATCGAATGAGTAGTTACAGTTACAAGTTTTCGTTTAGTGATCTCGGTGGCGCATTGGTGTAATCAGCCGACTGCTACGCTAGAGGCTCCGGGTTCGAATCCCGGCGGGGGTGGGACTTTGAGTTATTTGTAAGTCGCATTGTTTCGCTTACCGGTCTTGGATGTTGTATTCTTATTTATTTATTATATACCATATCGTTGCTTAGTGCCTGCGATACAAGATTATCTTAGTGCAGGGCTGAGTCAATGTGTGTGTCGTGATTTGGTTATTATTTATTTTATTTTATTGGACATTAGCAAAAACTGAAATCACACACTGACCTAGAAATATAAAAAATCTCACCACTCGAACTGGATTAGTTTTTAAACTCAAATCGTTAATAGATAATGAGTTTGTGGTTTTATTATTATCTGCACAGAATTTTAGCCTTTGTTCAGTCACAGCGAGAACCGCTTGGTTGGAATCATTCAGTCGCAGCCTCAAACTAACGGCCCGGTTTACAAGTGCTGTTATAACATCATGAGCAAACAACAGAAGGTTCACCTGATGGAAAGTGATACCTATTGA
Source organism: Choreutis nemorana (assembly GCA_949316135.1). Classification (NCBI taxonomy): domain Eukaryota; kingdom Metazoa; phylum Arthropoda; class Insecta; order Lepidoptera; family Choreutidae; genus Choreutis; species Choreutis nemorana. Next base: position 5,625,130 of record OX438621.1, on the reverse strand, counting down.
CACGACGATGCCCTTGATGTCAGAAACGCCAAGAGCACCGCCAATGCGTTGCCCATGTTAAAGTAAAGATGTCGGAATAATTTATTATACATATACTGTAAACAGACAGCAGGAATTTGTTACACAATACGTAACGAATAAACTAGTAACATTATAACGTTACTGTAACAATGATCTTAATAAATTAAACGCAGCGTAAAAAAACGATCGATATCAAAACGCATTTGACAGCAGAAAGCGCGGGAAACGTTACGCGAAGTGGCACGAGGCGGGACTATTGTTTGCCATAGACGAGAGATGAATTGAACAGGCAAAATGGCGTTGTTCGAACGAACTTTTTCTTTACTGCAATCCATTTAAAGTTAAATTCAATACGTTCAAAACTTTGGTTTTCTGGTTGTTTAAACGTCTAAAAACGGACATAAAATATTTTTTATTGACCGTAATGTTTTTAGTAGTTAATAAAACTTAGTTTATATAGAGTAGTAGTTATTTTAATTAGGTAGTTATTTAGGGTGCAACGCAAGATCAGCGTCGGTCTCGTAAGAGCTGACACAGTGCTGAGTTGCATACCCTTTCATGGTTGTAACACAGCATCTTAATGTAATCGTTTTGGTTAATACACATTCCTTGTTAAAACACTGTGATGTGAGATGCTGTGTTATTTTATGAATAAAGTTCCTACTTACTTACTTACTATTACTATTGTACGAACAGTAGTTGACAGTTTTTTTTTTCAGGTCAGACACATAAGATCTGATTTCCTAGATCTATGTTCGTAATTGGCTTAAAAAATCAAACATGCATGAAGTAAAGCAGATGTATTGCGTTATTGCGTTTAATAAACGACAGCGTAACTTTATAACCTCAAAAACCGTTAGTTTGGGAATGGGAGCGATTGACCTTGATTGGTTGATTGGGCGTAGAGAATCTCTTTGTGCTGTATGGTATGGTAGCATACCTTTGTTCTTTGTCTATGACCTGGTTCGTGGAACTTTTAGGAAATATTTTACTACATTTTTGTATATGCCCTTCAAAAAAAGAACAATTTATGATTTTAGAATTAACTATTGAAGGAGTGTTTTTACTTGTTCGGTATATTTTTAAATTATAAAAGTACTGAATTCTAAATCTTTCTTAATTTCTTTTGACATTGATTTTTTATTATTATTATTGCTATATTTTGGAGAATAATCTAGATTAAGTTTTAACACTATTTTATTAATTTTCATTGTTTAGTTTGATTTTTGTAATTTAATTAATTTATTGCTCACAGTTTTAATTTTTTTTCTTAAACATCTTTTGTAAAATTCTTAAAAAAAAATGAAATTAATTCATTTCAACTTTAAAGTTATAATAAAAAGGTAAAATTTAAATTTAATAGGTAATTTTCAAAACAACTCATTATTTTTTTTTAAACTTTCATCAATATTTTAAATTTATTTTCACAATTTTTTTTTTTAATTTTGTTAAAAAGGAAACGAGATGCATACAAACAATGCTACCTAGTAATCTAGTATAGAGACAAAATATATTATAAATGTTTTCGAGGAATCGTTAAACAAAATGGTTCTAAAAGTCAGCATTAATCGGAAATAGAGCTGAGATCTCATGATTCGGAAGTAAAAAATTCAAAAAACTAAAACCCGACTACTGAAAACCGAGCTCTAAAATTTATGAAACAAGAAAATATTCTCATCTGAAATTGTGAAGTTAAGTATCTATTCAATTTAGCCGTGGTCATATGCCTATCAAACCTAACCTAACAAAGCAAAATTAAGTGAGTAAGTTTGCCTTATACTGTAGATGGCATACTTATTTTTGTTTTCACTATTTTGGAGTAATCTGTTATGAAAAAGGTTTTGTGGTTTATGTATTTTGGATAGGATTAGAGAGAATATACGTTTAATTCACATCTTAGGCGTTTTTTAGAAATTTTTATCAATTATCGGTCGAATGCAAGCAAATCCGCGAATAAAAGCTAAATATATTTGAAATGTGCTTATTAAGCCCTTTAATTTGATACCAAACACGATCACATTACACGAAAAAATAATTTTCTTCATGACTTTATGTTCTATAGAGGGCGCCCTACTCAATTTAATGTGACGTCATATAGCCAATAACCAGCGGACGGTCATTTCACATCTATCGATACCTCAATTGTTAATTTATGACAAGTAGTTTAGAAGTAATGTGGGAACAGATCAACAATCGTACATACATACCGGTCAAAATCATAACACTAATTTTCGCTTCGTTGTAGTTGGTGAAAAAATAAAAGAAGTTACGTTAGCAATACTACGCACTCTTCGTTTAAATAATAAATCTTTATTTTAACACCTTTACGTCATTAAAAATGGCGGCCGGCCTCATTAAAAAATGATTTAGAGGTTATGAAACATTTTTACACAGCTGTCAATAATTAACTAAATTAATAATGATTTATTAAAACGCTGCACTACTTTAATTATCCGACTACGGTAAAGCCAAGAAGGGTTATTTTATAGGAAGTATTTAAAAGATAAAATCTAATTATAAATATCGTTGATGGCTCACGATATCGTTTACCAATATTGACTATGCTGCGTTTTTTTTTTTGGTATTTGCTACCAAAGGGTTGATTTAAAAATAATCGTACTTCGATTCGTTTATTTCGCGTTTTTTTTTCAATAATTATTATTAATTTATTAAATGATAAATAATAATTATTACAATAATAATTGTTTTATTCGAATAGACTAAAAATAAGGACTATCAAATCGTCATATTTTTACTACCACCTGTTCGGAATTCTATTTCTACGTGGAAGAATCCGGCAAGAAACCTCCGTAGTTGCTTTTTTCAAGTTTAAAATACAATGATTTTCTATTACAACTTACCATTCGGTACAAATTAATTTTTAAATGACAATTTTCAGACGTAAATAACTTAGCTTGGGAGTTTTTTTTTCATAGCATTTACGTACCTACTTAAAACACCTTATCGAAGCCTACCTAAGTGCATGAAAATCGTTGCAAAATATTTTCACCAACCGGATATCGAACCTGGGACATCGCGATACGTTGACAGTTTAATTCTGACATTGACTTTTAACGCTCCTGTCACACTGATGGCCTTTAATACCACATCCTTATTACAACGAATCCTATTACGTGTAGCAATAGCACCAGTGAGTATCAAATGTGAAGAGCTAAACAATTTGAAAGACAAGGACGGGATTACGTGATTAGTGAGGTAGAGAGAGACGGAGGATAGTGTGGGGAAGATGTATTTTGTAGAGTTCATGTAAGTAAGTCTAGGACATCCTGGTCTATCCAGGAAAGCTACTTCCTCTGGGTTTTCTTATGCAACTGGTGGTAATCCCACTTTATAGTAGTTACTAAATTGGAAAATACCAGTCAAGGGTGAGTCGGACTCGCATGTGAAAAGTTCCGTTTTATCTTTTAAGCTTAAACATAGTGTACCTCTCAGATAATTTCGTAAAAGAAGCAAGAACTAGCAGAAAATTTTGAGCACGTTTATTGTATGGGAGCCCCCTTTCATTTCTAATTTGTTTATGTGTTTATTATTTGTTGTAATAGTGGCAACAGAAATAGACATTCTCTGAAAATTTCGTGAGTCTATCTACTATGGTTTATGAGAAACAACCCACTGACGGACAGACAGACGGATAGCGGAGGCTCAGTCATAGGCATCGGAGACTGCTTTTTACTCTTTTTGATACGGAACCCTAAAAACCTAAAACCATTGATAAATAAAGCGTCATCAGTAATTAATATTAAGAGTAACAACATAATTCAATTTCAAAATGATCACAAAACACTTTGTAGTAATTATTCGAGAAACGCATTATTTTAAGAGACCTTTTTGGTAAAAAAAAATACACGTTGAAACATTATTTATTTTGTAAGTTGGTACATAATGACTTTTTATGTTTAAGCCTCAAGCATCGATAAAAATTGTCAACCACTAACCACGGACAGTAATATAAAGGAACGAGGTAAGTATTTTATCACAAATATTTTTTTTGGATAAAAGTTTTTTTTTTCATCGTGTTAGGGGTTGAATTTAAAAACGCTAAAACACACGTTTAATGAGCAAAGTTTGTTAATTTTTTATCGTCATGTCATCACTCTCATTTACATCATGTAGTCATAATATAGCAAAACTAAACGAATCCGAAAACTTGTAACGTAAAAAAAAAGCCGAAATGACAAGCGGAGCCGAAGGTAGCTCACTAGTCGATGAAAACCCTGAAAACGCAAAAACCGTCAAAACATTCAACTTTTTTCTACCGAAAATTCAGACGTCGGCCATCTTGTTTAAATGGCGGCTTATTATCCATTTGACATTTATTTAAATGATTCATTTAACCCGCCTCATCTCGTATATTCAATTATCAATCGCTTCATTTTGCCCTGAACACCCGAACGTACCTTATCCCATGGAGACAAGAACTCTTTTCCAACGTCCCCTAAGGTTTGTAGGTCATGACGAACCCAGGCTTGCTTTTGTGATATTAGAATAATAGCTGAGCCTACGAATGAATATTTCTCATCGTTTTGTATAGAAAATGCGTAATTACGTACATGATCTTACTTTGTGAACGTTATTAGATAATGACTATTGAGGGATTTCATATCAAGGCCAATAAAACCTACACATTGATAACTGAAGGTAATCGTTTGAATATCTACAGTATCTGGAAGTCGGCGACAAACTTTTTAATTACAGAAGCAAGAAAATTCTTGATGGAAAAATTATCGATTTTTCTTTCGACACTACGTAATAAACATTGAAGTTTCATTGAATTCTTTGATTAAATGTGGGAATATAAGGGAAGAGGTAAGCCGGCAAAGTGCCTGTTGCACAAACGCCGAAACTGACTGGTCGCCGCACAAACGGAAAGAAAATTTTCCCGAACGCAACCCGCACATGAGGACGACACACTGCCGTCCTTTTTTATCGATCTGTGGAAAACTTTCTGAGCGACTGAAACACGATACATCGCTCGCTATAAGCCCACAAAGCTCCTAAGTAACATTCCAACGCTTCACTCTACTTCTGAAATTGATTAAATAGTGCATTTTTCCAGTGCGGAAGCAAGGCGCGGCCTGGGGAGCGGCGGCGGGGAGGGGCGGCCGAGGGGCACGCGGGGGGCAATATGGCGGACGCCATTACGTCACTTTCACAGTCGTACGTTTGGAAATTAGATCAGTGTTCAGAACGCGGGGCGCCGAGCGGCTGGAGCGCTCCCGCTAAAACATCTCCGAAATTTTTGGACGAGCGCGGATGTGGTTTTTAGTTTGTGCTCCGGCAGTTTTGTTTTTAATTTTTATTTATTTTTTTCCCGTGGAACAAGGATGCGGAAAGACGTAAGTTTTTTTTTCTCGCCTGCCAGTGATCGATTGGAAAGCTCCAAAGTTTTTTCTTCGTTAAAAGCGGGAAGTTTGCATAGGTTTTTTCGTTTTTCCGGTATTGCCTTTCAGAAGGTATCGGGTTCCTTTAACATAATCTCCTTATGATACGGTGGAGAGGTTTTCGTAATCGATACTTATTCTTCGTAATAATTTTAGATTTAATGAAGTCGTAAAATCGTTCTTTGTTACGAGTATTACGGCGGAGTTTGAAAGCATTTTCAAGTGGCAATATAAAACATTAGTAAAATAAAGTTTATGACGCATTGTGCCTCGCCTGTCTGCGGTTACGAATTAAAAAAAAAAACTTTTACGAAACTGCTGCGAAAAAAAAGAAACGTCTATCGAAGTTTTTTCTTTTAAAACTTTTTATTTGAAGACAGTCAAAATTTTACTTTAAAGTTTCTTATTTGTCAGTTGAAAAGACAAAGTTTTCGATTCAAATTCTAAACATAAACAGTCTTTACGAACGACGTTTTTTTCTTTCATTAACGCATAATAGAATAGAGTGTCATTTGAATAGGAATCCCATTGTGACATGTGTCTAACTACGCATAAATAAATCATAACATAACTGGACAGACAATAAAACATAGCACTCATGTGTTGTTGACATCGTGAAAAATCAAAATAAAACATTAACCTGTCCACAAGTGATATTTAATTTACTGAATTGAGCTATGTAAACTAACAGAAATAGGTTGATAAAGGTCTCTACACACGACCGAGCACACACTGGATCAGTTCATACACAAGCGAACCGAATGATCAAACACAAAGGGCAAGTTTTACTGACCTCAAATTAAACTCTGACTAGCCCTTAATGATTTTTAAAGATGTGTATTGATAAAAATCTTTCGGATAAATTAAAACAAAGAGTTAACTTGGGCTTCACAGCAGCAAATTTCTCCAAATTTAAGTACTATGTTTTATAGAAGATTTCTTGCATAAATATTTTAGATAGGTAAATAAAATATTTTATTGCTTAAAAAATAAAAAGTTTTTCAAAAGCTATACGTACGAAGGTCCATTGGGTTCTGTGACAGCAAAATTCTATGTTTTTCATCAAAAAAGAAAAGTAAAGAATGTTTTTTAGATTGCTCATATTGCTCGGAGTGCTCGTTCACCACCGGTCAGTTGGGTCGTGTACAGGCAGCTTTATCACAATAGTGACTATTTCTTACACTAATGGCAATTCAAACAATGTCAGTGGAGTTGAATTTGTAATCTTTTCAACTGTCTCTTTTGATATTTTCATTGTTACACTCACTATAGTCCGAAAGACTTTTAAAATTAATGTTTCTATTCGAACGAACACTTACCCGACAGCGGTGAAGCCAGCAAAGGAGGTTATGATTTCATGTTTGATTCCGTCTTTTGAAATATGATATTCACGCTGTATTTTTAATCTCATAAAACCCTATTAATGACGTTAATTATTATGGTTCTGTAGTAAAATGTATTTTTACGTCTTATGTCAATTTCTGATGGAGATTCGAACGAAGCGAAATATACTATGTTAGCAAGTATCAAATGCGGGCTCGACGGACCAATTTTATTTGGTTCCCTTATTCTAGGAGTACCTACTAGTTAGTGTTACAAATAATATATCTAGAAATTGTTGGGTAACACAAAATAACATATATAAATATACAAGATTAAAAACAGCTGTTGTTCCCGTGCCCGTAGCCTGTGCTGCATTGCACAGCTGCATTATACGTTTCAAGGGACGCCACTGTTGATCCTGGCTAACCCAAAAATTTTCAACTTAAAACATCAAAACTAAGCCAAACAGTATTTTTATATTACTATATCACTGCATAGTTAAAAAAAAGTCGCTTGCCGCTGTCTGTCCCTGTGTAAGCTTAGATCTTTAAAACTACGCAACGGATTTTGATGCAGTTTTTTTTAAATAGATAGAGTGTTTCAAAACGAAGGTTATGTACATGTAACCTTCCTATTGAATTACTTATCCTTTTCTATCTATATACATATAGTACATGTAAGTATAATATCCGTGGGTTGCTAGTTATATAATATAGTAAATTAGTATACATGTAAATATAAAGAGTCTCTATTACGCAGGTCATAATCTAATATTATATTTCAGGCGAATAAAAACTTTTAATTGTTTATTTGTATAAATAAATAAATAACACATTGACCCAGCCCTGCACTAAGATTTTATCGCAGGCACTAAGCAACGATATGGTATAAACTACATAGATACAACATCAAAGATTTGAAAGCGAAACAATGCGTCTTGCAAAAACACAAAGTTCGTCGGGATTCGAGCCCGTAACCTCTTTCGTGGCAGCCAGCTGTTACACCTCCACAGAAATTGACATATACATACGTACATAGTCTCCATAAATGTGTATTATATAGAAATTACCCACACTGTCTCAAGTTTTATAAACATTTGGCGCGATTCTGCATTTCGTATTCCAAATCGTAACTTTCGAAAGCCTGCAATTCATCATGGCGAGCAAGCGGTTCTAGAGCGATTTTTGAATTCGAATAAAGAACAACAGAAAAGCGTTATATGACGTCGAGGTCATTTTAAGGCCAGTTTAGTTGGAGCTTTGTGTCTTGTTTGCTTTATTCCTTTATTGTGATTCCGTGGTACGGCGAGCGGGGAGGGGCGGTTCTTGTTATACTGGTAGGCAGTACAACGTCGGTCATTGTGGGCGACCAAGCGACCTACATAGTTTAATTATTGCTGGGATGCGACTAACAGGCGCCCGCCATGAAGGCCTTAAAGTGGGCGATTGTACCGATGTACGGTCAGCAACGAAATTGATTTGCAAAATTAAATCTTGCCCCAACAGCTGAGGGGCGATGTGCTAAGCTGTCAGGTACAGTAGCGAGAGAAACTGATCAGGAATTATGTGCCACTTTATAGCCTTATGTCATATCCGGTCGTTTAGTTGGAAGCGCGATGCATACAAAAAAAATATATTTTTCATTCACATGCATATAACTTAACCCAACTGACATAAATGAAAAAAAAAAACCACAGGCAAAGCTCAAAAATGATAAAAATCTTCATAATGCAATACATAAATAAACTGTTACCTATTAAAAATTATATTTGTATTTAAGGCGAGCAAATTCGCTCGAATAAAGCCAAACAAATGAAGCTGACATTCAAGTTGGGTACAGTAACGCTCGCGGCCTTGGAGTCGTCTATGACAATTTGTATTTGTCTAGATTCAATGCGATTCTCCGACTTGTTAAATTACAACATTAACCAAACTGTTTCGTTTCTTTAGACACAAATATATTTAGTCTATAAATGACGAAAAAAAATGCGTTTACAATTATTTTTTATAAAGTTTACGACTGATTTCTGTGACTTAATTAATTTGGAAGTTTTTTTTCAGTAGGCATTTTCAATATTTTTCTTGATAGCAAGTGATGATGCCGTCAGAAGATGAGGATATATTGATTTTTTAACTCTTTTTGGATTGGAAGAGGCTCGGGAACCGTATTTACTGCGAGAGTTTTAATCTTAAACGGGTCCAATGATCAGCCCAATCTCAGGAGTTGCTAAATAACTTTGCCTATCCAGGTATATACATGTTAATGAGTCAGACTCCTAAATATATATTTATATAGACCAGCTCTAGCAAAAGTTACAGCAAAAGTTAATCATCCATTTACATATTTATGAGATGGATAAACTTTCAAATTTAAAACTGATTGCTTGTCTTTGCAAACTTATATCCTAACTTGATCTTAAGGACTAACAATAGCTAATATATATACTGATGAATATAGAAAATATGCAATATGCAGTAGGGAAAATTAGAAATTTATCGGATCTCCCGACAGCTAGACTGGTATATTTTGCATATTTTCATAGTATTATGTCTTATGGGTTACTACTATGGGGTAGTGCGGCCGAAACAGATACGATATTTATTTTACAGAAAAGAGCTATAAGAGCTCTGTATAACTTAAAGCCACGACATTCATTACGACAATTATTTAAGGAAATTGAAATACTCACCTTACCGTCCCAATATATTTTTGACAATATTATGTATGTAAGGAAACATCTAAATGAGTTTGATAGACTAGGTCACGGTATAAATACCAGAAATAGTGATACATCTCTACAGTTAGATTAGCAAAAACTAGTAAGTCATTTATTGGAAATTGTGTTCGCTTTTATAATAAAATTCCAATAAATGTAACAAAAATGTCAGATATGAAATTTAGGCAATATGTTAAACAAATTTTAATTAAGAAGGCTTACTATAAAACTCAAAATTATGTAGAGGATAAAGATATATGGAAGTAATTGCACAGGTTTATCTTATTGACAGTTTAGCTAGATTTATTATGTTGAAAAATTGTAATTTGTAGTACAAAATATTGTAATTGAATATTGACAAAAGCAACTACGGAGGTTTCTTGCCGGATTCTTCCCCGTAGAAATAGCATTCCGAACCGGTGGTTGTAGAAAAAAAAAATGACGATTTGAAAGTGCTTATTTTAAGTCTAATCGAATAAAAAACATTTTGACTTTGACTTTGTCTTTGAATGCGACGATTTCTGTCGCACACTCCCGCTGTAAGCACTGAATCAATTCAGATGAAATTTGGGAGGTTTTCAATGAATTGATTTGATTTTTGATTTGTTTCATACTGGATTAAGATCAGATGATTTTTTATTTATTTATTAAGATCAGATCATATTTTCAGTGATTTGGTAAACGTTGATAAAGTTGAAGCTTTATTAAGACGATGAATCTTCAATGCTAAAGAACTTCCTCGAGCTAATGTAAATTACGTATATGCTATAATTTTGTAAATATTATATCTTACAACTGTCAGTACCAAACGGATACTTTACCTAAAAAAAAGTATTTTATCGATTTCAAGCATCTTTTTTTGTAACTTTAAAAGAATGTTTTTAAGAAAGCACTAGTCCTTTCTACTTAAGTTTTAACCCACAGTCAAAAGTACAAGTAATAATAATCTTGAGTGAATGTCACTGTTTACTGGTATATAGTGCAAGCTGAATATATCATTGAACATTTGTAACACAAGTCTCACCATTATAATTTCACTTGCTATTCTATTCATCTAAAGACAGAAATAATAATAACCACATCACGACACACACATTGACTCAGCCCTGCAGTAAGATATACGAGTAATCTAGTATCGCAGGCAATTAGCAATAATATCGTATGGTAACATCAAAGACCGGTAAGCGAAGTAATGCGTCTTGCAAATAACACAAATACCCGCCACTGCCGGGATTCAAACCCGGAACCTCTAGCGTAGCAGTCGGCTGTTTACACCACTGCGCCACCGAGGTCGTTAAATACGAGGATTAATTATTGTATTTGGCAAAAAAAAAATCAACAGAAAAAAAAATGGTGACTGATACTAGTATCAAATAGCGTTTCTGGTTTTAAATGTGATCGTTTATCGGCATTTTGTCCAAAATCATAATGTTTAATAAGAATCCTTTATTGTACAAAAATGCAATTTTTCACTTCTATAGGTGAAACAATTTCTACCTTCAAAAAATTAAAAACATGTCTCTTTTTCAGGTGTTGTTATCAGGCGTATAGTTAATATTTCATTTTTTACACCAATTTTGATCTAAAACGTTTTGTTTTCGCTTGCAGATCAGCTGGGCGCGTTGTAGACTTGACATTGTGCGTTCTGTTAATTAAATAAGATTATTGAAGCGTGAATTTTTAAAAGCACCACGCATGAAAGCTTTGGTGTCCATTACAATCGACTATAACATACATCCCAAAGCTATCAAACAGAAATAAAAAAAGTTTTTAACTAAAATGTTTTACTAAATTTTTACACGGGACCTCTGGATTTCCAATTTGATGTGCTGGAATTCGGTGAGCAAAAATGTTTGTAATAAATAGAAATATTTTTGTCGGTGGTGTAAATAGTGAATTTGATTTTGGAGATTCTGGTATAGTTTCTTTGTCTATAACGGTCTATTTAAATCAAAATAGAGATTCTTTTCACTCATGGCTTATAATTATTTAATTCTTTGATTTGGTCATCGACTTAAATATTATATAAAACATTGTTTTATATAACTTAAAGTTATAGATAAAGGGGTTTACAATTAGAGAACTATATTTTATTTACAAATTGTTGTAATTATTTTGAAAAAAGCAACTACGGAGGTTTCTTGACGGATTCTTCCCCGTAGAGATAGCGTTTCGAACCGGTGGTAGTATAAAAAGATGACGATTTGAAAGTACCTATTTTAAGTCTATTTGAATAAAAATTAAAATAAAAAGATACATTCAACGTGTATGAGGTTTTGTTTATTATCTAAAATCGTTTAAAATTAAGCAGAAAAACAACGAATTAAGAATTTGAAAAGTAAAATTAAAAGTTATATTTTTCTGCCGACTGTACAACGCTGCGCAAGCGCATGAGTCAGGCCGCGTGTCCTGTTTATCTGTCACATCTGTTAGATCGGAAACTATGCGGTTCCGATGCTACAACCAAAGGTTAATTCACGTTAACATCGCCCTATTTTCTAATGGGCTTAATGGAATTAACTTCGGAAGTGGTTTTTAGGTTATGTCTGTTTGTTCATCAATGTAGCTACTTTATATATAAATGTATACCGATGTATATAGCTATGAGTTAACGATAGAATTACAATTCAGATTACTAAAATAACATGTTTTATATCATTCATTACAAATAAATATATTATTTTTACTAAAAAATCTATTTTATTTATTACAAAAACAAATCAATAATGTATTTCATTTTCACCAACAATATAAATATGTTTTTTTAAATTAACTGACATTAATACGATATTAAAGTTGTTCATACATTCATTTAGAAGTGCATGGTCAAAAACATGACCCTCCTTTCGCCGTAGTCGGTAATGGTAAGACAGTCAAGGCTCGTTTGTGTCACAAACAAACACTTTTTGCTATATTTATATTTTTCCGCTACACCCTGTATATATTCGTCGCGGTCTTTACAAAACATCTGGTTCTATTAATATACGTATATTAATATGTGGGACGTCCGTCGGTCTGCTTGTAAACGCCGTCATCCCTTTTGATGTCTCGTTACTGATAGGGTTTGTTTATTTTTTAAATATTCACGGTTAATTATTCGTTTTATTGTTAAAATTTGATCTGAAGTTTCTTTGACTTGATTTATTTGTTAGGAGACAACAATAGAATATTTATTGAATATGAGAATCATTAAGATGTTATTTCTGGAAGAGGTGGTAGCTCAGTTTGTTACGTGCCGTGTTAACCAACCCGGGTTGCCGTACATTGTAGCTGCCATGTTCCTCATTTTGCCCGGATAGTGGCGACAGATTCGCAACCTGCCACACTGGGACTCAAAATAAACATGCGAATTGCTGCGTTTAAAACCTCTGCCTACCCCTCTTGAGGGATTAATTACGGCGTGAGTTTATGTTTTATGCTATGTATATTTCTTCTGTCAAGATTTTACAAAATGTAGCCTTTGTCCACCCTGCAGGGCTAGTAAACTACGCAAGAGAGGCGCGAGAGCGACAGGGACGCGACTTAGCAACCATCCCTTTCTTTTTGTCTTTGTTAAGACAGGGATAGAAGATCTTGTCGTTCGGGATTTGTTGTATTTATTAAGCATGCTAGACCCCGGGCATATTCCCGTTGGGGCTACAAGTATTGAGGCCTCCTAGCCTTAAGGCTTGTAGACCCAACGTAATGCCCGGCTTTGAGGGCATCAACGCAAGGAGGCGGGGAAGCACTCGCCGCACGGTTAGTCCGGTTACGCTGCGAAGGCCAATAGGACCGCAGTTAGGGTTCTTAAAAAAAAAAAAACCCGGGCATATTTTACTCGCAGGGCAAAAGGGCCATGGTCCGGGGCGGTAGTCAGCCAGAGACGGCATGTGATTTTTCTTAAATGATATACTTTATCATAAATAAATGGAGTGGCATAGCTAAATGGCCCAGGGTGCTAAATCTTCCAGCCTCAGGGCCTTCCAGCCTATGGGCTCTAGGGCTGCTGAAAATCGTAAATATGGGCTAATTATTGATTTCGGATGAGCAGTTTTTGAAACACACAAATTCAAAAACTCAAATCATTATAAAGTTCGTGTTATTGATGTTATCCTGAGAATTTAATTTGCCTCGAGCAATAATTCAGCAAAATATTTCGAAATCTGTTAAGTTTCAAAATTAACATTTCCTCACAGTTTGGGAATTCGTGAGTTATTCTTAAAGTTTTGACAATTTATGCGATTAATATTAAAACTTGATCTATTATATGAAATAAATAAAGCATTGCAGTTTTAAATGTAGTTTTAATTATGTTATTTATAATATTAGCATGAAGAGTAGGTTAATAAGTTAATATGAAAAAAAAAGTATTTAATCTATTAAAAAAAAAAAAGTTTATTTAAATAAACAAAGTTCATGGATGTTATAAAAAATGGACGAAAATTTAAGAGCGAAATCTTGCATTATTATAAAAGAGAATCCCTGACTATGATATAACGAATAAAAATACTATAATAATAACAGTACATAATAGGGAATTTGCATGACTTTTTATTTATTACTAATTCGATACCACAAACCTAAACAAATACGTTTGATTATCTCAAAAAACTGACTTATTAACTAAGTTATAAAGTTTCAAAGTCGTTGGTTAGCCATCTGTTATGTACAATGACGTCAAAGTACACGGGCGTCACAACTTCCATAGAAAAGGTTGTTCTGATGAGCGAGATAGATATGTTTTCTTTTAATGGTTGTGTCTCCCTGGTTTATGATTCAATTCTATTTTTTTTTCACTTATTATACGATAAATTGATTAAATAATCAAATTAAAATTTAATGCTTATTCCCTATTGATCAATCAGGGCGCCATTTTGAAATATTTACTATCGCTATTTTCATCAAGTATGACGAATGATCGATCATCTTAAAAGCAATTTTTATTCAATAATGGCGTGCAAAACTACCCGTAGGTGCATGCACCCTTGTTTTAACGAGCTAAATTCTCTTGTCAGCCAAGGCGGGGTGCAGGAGGGGGGCAGAAAGGGGGGGTTATCACTCAGCTGATAATCAACCCCCCTTTAGCGTAGACACTTCATAAACTTGTTGACGTAATACCTGTGGTGACCATGCTTTTCAAAGTTGTAGGATTACAAAAAAAAAAAATTTGTAGGTTTAAACTAAAGAGTTAGGTTTTCAGATTATTGTCGTATTGCAAATAATAATAATAATATCTCGGGACAGTTCACCTAAATTTCTTAGTCCCAAATTAAGTCTTAACAACGATATATTTACATATAAAGAAAAATACATACTGAAATAGATAGAAAACAACCATGTCATAGCGCAAATATTCGTATTCATTCATACCTGCTCGAGTCGGGACTCGAACCTGAAACACCACAGCTGCGTTTAATCCGCTGCGCCACTTAGGCCGTCGAAATTTTCACAGCTTAGTTCTGTATGTTATATTCATGTCATATATTTTGTTTGCTATGTTGCATATATAAATAATCTGTTTGCCATATAAAGGTTAATGAAGGGCTCTGCCAATGTGTGTTGTTATATGGATATTATGAATATAGATATGTAACTTTTATATGGGAGCTATGTACATAATCTTTTATATGGGAGCTATGTACATAATATTAAGTTAGTTATATTTCAGTTGAGTTAGTTATATTTAAGCCGATTGAAGATCACGGTGGCATAGTGATGTTATCAGCCGACATCAAGAGGTTCCGGGTTCGAATCCTGGCGGAACTTTGTTTTATTTGCGAGATAGTTTCACTTATCAGACTTGGATGGATTCTTATCTATGTAGTTTATACCATATCGTTGCTAGTGCCTTATACAAGATCATATTTTAATACAGGGCTAAATGATTATTGTGTAGTGGTTTATTATTATTTATAATATCAGATTTCGAGATTGTATGTATGAAAATGTATAACTTTTTTGTTTGTAATAAAGATATTCCATAAAACTTTATAAATCATGGTGACATTACTGCGATGTAATTTCATATGTCACGTGCTAAAAGGCTTTTAGATTGCTGGATATAATATTGTATGAAATAATATTTTTTTTATTGCAACACTAGCGACGTTCTGTGTCTTTCATCGCTTTTGCTTCCGTTATTGTTATTGGCAATGGAATTTGCCCGCTAAATTAAATCCATGTTTAAACTGAGATTGAATTTGAACTACCAACTTTGAAATTATTGCATATACTTATATAATTATACATTTTTCATTAACTAGACAATTTTTTTTTTTTGAGATTGCTACGATTTTTTAAATGAAATTAATTGTCACTTCATGAAATTGATACTGAATGTAATTTAAAAAAAAACTAGTAATTTTTTTTTCTCTTTTTTTCATTCGACAGTAATAAAACCTACGCCCGAGGAGGACTACAACCATCACTTTGGGCTTAGTCAGCCGCATAACGAAAAAAGTATTAAATTTCTGCCTTCCTTAATTTTTGCAAGCAGGATAATAAGATCTTGCCTTAGGATAAACCATGAGGATAAATTTACTATGTGCAGATATAAATATTTTCCCCTGTAAATAACTGCGGTTATTATATTTACACCAGTTTTTGCTTATGTATTTGTCCATGTGAAAAAGTAGCCTATTTCCTGCATCTTAATAAACTTTTCCTACCAGTGAAAGTTTCGTCGAAATCGGTTCAGCCGTTCGTAATATTTGGAAGAATGACAGATTTCTTAAAATTAAAAACATAATTTTGGAGACAGCATCAACCTTTATAGATTTAGTTTCAAATTTGAATTCAAAATGTTTTTTATATACTTAAAATGAGTGCTTTCAAATCTTCATTTGTTTTATTCTACCAAAACTATAAAACAAATATTGATATTATTAAAAAAAGATTTCGACATACATTTTAAAGAGCACAATTTAATTCCACCGACCCCCTTTTATAATCGGAATACTAGACGTAGGCTGAAGTTGCATCCTTTTGTGGTAGATATTCCGACCATCCGGACTAAACGCTTCGATAGCTCCTTCATAATGCGTACTGCAAGGGTGTGGAATTCTTTGCCTGCCGATGTGTTCCCTGAGCAATATAACTTGGGCCTCTTTAAGGCAAGGTAAGGTTTCTCCTGGGCAGGCATGGTCCACATGAGACCTCATCGCCGACTAACATCAGGCGGGTTTGGGGTCAAATGCCTGCCTGGTCTTGAATTTAAAAAAAAGAGTCTGTTAGGTATAGTTTCACTGTTACTTCGAAGTAATTAATTACCGATTACCAGAATCGGTTAAGCAGTTTCATTCCTACTTACAAACAAACAGACCATGTTTATTTATCTTTAGACGTTACCAAGAAGCCCACGCCTACCAATCAATTGAATAGTATGTAATTTTATTACTGTGTGGGTAAAATTGAATGATTTATTGATACTTATATATATTGAATGTCTGTTGTCTGTACATACAAAGTATATATTCCCATAAAATGTCTGACATTCTGTTACAAACTCCTAAACAGAATTGGTTGGTTTAAGCCAAAAAGAGAGCACTTTGTATAGTTCATTCCATGAAACGAACTTTATACAAACATTTGAAGCGTCCAGTTGTCTCACGTGACCTTCATTAGCTATCCAATGAACAGCTTTAGTTAAAGCTGACTTCGCTCATAGTGCTGCTCATCTCTGGAATGTACTTATAATATAATAGAACGAATATGACGACCTCGGTGGCGCAGTGGTGTAAAAAGCCGACTGCTACGCTAGAGATTCCGGGTTCGAATCCCGGCGGGGGCGGGACTTTGTGTTATTTGCAATTGTTTCGCTTACCGGTCTTGGATGTTGTATTCTTATCCATTTAGTATATACTATATCGTTGCTTAGTTCCTGTGACACAAGTTCTAACGACACTTACTGCAGGGCTGAGTCAATGTGTGTGTCGTGATGTGGTGATTATTATAATAGAAATGGTTAAAAAACTTAAATGTTCTAAAATGTAATGAAAAACTATTGTAAATTTTTGAAAAAAGGCAACTGCGGAGGTTTCTTGCCGACTTCATCCCACTATATAGCATTCCAAACCGGTGGTAGATAAAAATTTACGAATTGAAAGCACTTATTTGAAGTCTATTTAAATAAAAATATTTTGAATTAGAATTTGAATAGAAAGCCTCAGGTCCTCAGCAGATATCCACCTAGAGCTCTCCCTACAAATCAAAACTCTCTGTTGACGGTCATGATGTCCCAGCCTTGTTGTCTCCAACCGAATCTCCAAAGGTTTTATACCTAAAAACGATGACCACGACCAAATAGTCGTAAGTATAAATAGGCAGGTGTTTACTTCAGTTTATGCCTTATCCGAAAGGAATTTGAGAAAACAGGCAAGATAAGTTAATTTAGGAGGCAGTAGACATTAAATAATAATTATTTATAACAGTCATGAAGTCATTGTTGGCTAAGCTTATCTTAATTGCGTTGATGAGCCGCTCTGACTACACTCCTGCCAAGATATATGATCCTATGTGTATATTTGCCGACTGCTACAGGTTCTTGGTTCGAATCCCGGTGGAGGAACTTTGTTATTTGCAAGACGCGTTCGCTAACCGGTCTTGGATGTTGTATTCTTATCTGTTTAGTTTATAACATGTCGTTGATAATGTGACACAGGCTATTACGATACTTACTGCAGGGCTGAGTCAATGTGTGTCGTGATGTAGTTTATTATTATTTATGTAACTAGCAACCCGCCCCTCCTTCAAACGGATATAATGCACGTATTAACCACATATAAACCTTCTTCTTGAATCACTCTATCTATTAAAAAAACTGCATCAAAAGCGACATTGTTTTGTACTATGAAGTGATTTGTTCGAAACTTCTGTACCGATTTCAGAAAAATCCGTTAACTATATTTAAACTAATCTTTCGGGATGGACGCGATGGACTATGATTAAAAAAATACAAATTCCATGCAAATGGAACCGCAGGTAAAAGATTCCACAATATTATTGATTAAAGAATAAGTTTCAAAAGGAAAAAATAAATGTTCAAACCGGAAGTTATTTAAACGACTTAAAAAAAGGAGTTCTCTCAATTCGACTGTATTTTTTTTTTGTTTTAATTTTGCCTATTTAAGCTACAACTAGCTCTAGAACCGAAACAGCGATTATGTATTTTGTATTTAAAAAAACAAACACTCTTGTATATTTTTGTTGAGCAAGGTACTAATGAAACTATGACACAGCTTAGGCGTAGGTTTGCCTAACTATGCGTTGAATCATCACTCACTATCAAGGAAATACAATTTATCTATGTACTAACATTGTACCTATGTAATGTGTGCAGAGGCGCATTTAAATATTTTGCCGCCCCGGGCCGCTTAGCTTTGCCGCCCCGGGCCGCTTAGCTTTGCTACCCCGGGCCGCTTAGCTTTGCCGACCCATTTGCTAACAATAAAGTATTTACTAAGATTAAACTTGTATCGTATTATTAACAATTTGTGGACCTGATCTGAAATAATTAATTTTTGTTTGTTAATTAAGATAAAAACCTCTAAAATACTGCGCCTCTCAGCCTTGGGTGAATAAGCCCCTACATCCCAACACAGAATTATATGTAGAGACTTTATAACGTAAACATTCGTATAATATATAAGTATTTTTCCGAGGCATAATTAAGGTTATATTTCTGAAAGTCTACTAAATAAGAGAAATAATTTTCAAAATCGGATAAACGTCTCAAATATATATCAATACTCTAGGTCTAGGTATATACTTTATCTTTATGGAGAAATTATTGAAAGTTTTTGACATATATTTTTTTTTTGTTTCAGGACTCTGTTGAAAGATGATACAAATATATTGTTTCCATTTCTTGGTGAGTCTTCATATAATTTGTAGAACTTATCCTTTAAAACAGCGATCCTCAACCTTTTGGCTGGCCGGGCCACGAATACATTTCAATCATAGCGTCGCGGGCCGCAAACAGCACTCCCCTCACTAGCGAAACTCTTGGCGGGCCCATCGAAAGGCTCGGAGGAGCTATCGATAGGATAGGAGGAGCTCGAGGATAGCTGCTTTAAAACACCATTTTACTTCAACGGTTTTTATGTGGTACTTTGTTTTTCGCTTAAAAAATCGATGAAATATTCGCTCAATTTATTTCTACTCGACCCCGAAACACAGTACAGTCCAACCTCTGACGGATGTTAATGTAGTGTATTCGAAATTTCTTGAGAAAACAAGAAAAACCATTGTTTAGACAAAATGCTTTTTTAGAGAAATAACAAAACTACAACATTGAGCTCAACAGTATTTTTAATTTAACAATAACTGTAACTTCATAATCAAAATCACGCGGTTTTTAAATTACTGTATTTCAAACCGCAGACGTGGATTGAATAATCAATGTTTCGGATCAAAATTAAGTTGTTTCTGTGAAAGTGGCCTGTTTTTTTTCATAATTATGTTTATTGCTTGATCTGGGTAGTTCATGCATTTATATGACACAAGCTTTTGCCCGCAACTTCGTGCGTGTAGAATTCTTTTTAAAACAAAACGCAGCCTTTTTTATGGCGAAAGTTCACTCTAAATTGACGACAATTTTTTAATAGCGAATGACTTTTTAAAATTAATTTATTATAATTCGATACCACCTATGTACACAAAACCGTTAGATTTTTTCAAATATCTGATTTATATAAAGCTTCAAATCCACTGGTTACACAAAGATATCTAATATGTACAATGACGTCAAAGTACCTGGGCGCCATACAATTTTCATAGAAAAGATTGTTCTGATGAGCGAGATTGGTATATTTACTTTTAATGGTTACATCTTCTTGGTTTATCTTAAAATTCATGTTCTGTTTTTACTGTAAATTTACTATTTCCACGTACTTTCCGATAAATTGATTGGATGATCGAATTAAATTTTATGCATACCCCCTATTGGATATGTATTGTAAGGTTACATTATCCGCCTTTTTATATAACGTTGACATAAAACACAGAAAATGATTCTTTCGTCTTTGAAATTACAAGAGGCAGTTTCTCGTCAGTAATAATACATTTCGTATTGGAACTGAAAACGAAATAATCGACTCATAAGCTCCGTATGGTTAAAAGGCCGCTTCATGCCAAATCTGATTATTTTCTGCTTATTTCAAATCGTTCATACCAACATTTGCTGAACAGCAATGCGAATGCGTATCTGACAATTTTTTGTCGTACTCGCAGAATGGTCCCTAAAAGGCGAATCGCTTTTACGTAAAATACTAATTACTATTATTTATTGATTGTTATTATGATTACATGGGAGATCCCAATTACAGTGATAATAAGAATTAAATTACAAACTATTGAATAAAATGTTACAATGAATTAATTAAAAATTATTAATTAAAACTGAAATAATATAATTTTGTACCATACTATAATAATATAGATTAATTCAAACAATATTCAAATTAAACATTAAAAAAATACGTAAATTCATTTATTAGATAATTAAAATAAAAGATTAATTATTTAGATAGAAGCGAGAAATATTTGAATCATCAAAAATATCTGAACTATATATAGGTCAAATTCAAATAGTGAACCGAGTGTTTAAGTCTAAAATAAGACGACTAAAGCCCTAACTTATATAATAAACGCGAAAGTTTGTAACGATGTATGGATGTATGGATGTTTGTAACCCTTTCACGCAAAAACTACTGAATGGATTTTAATGAAACTTTACAATAATATAGCTTTTACATCAGAATAACACATAGGCTATAATTCATCAAGATATTGCGTGAATTGTCCAAAATATAACGATAAATGACAAGTAATTAAAAATACTTTTAGAATCTCTTACATTATTTCATTTTTAATTGATACTACTGAATTAACACGACCTCGGTGGCGCAGTGGTTAAACAGCCGACTGCTACGCTAAAGGTTCCGGGTTCGAATCTCGGCGGGGGCGAGACTGTGTGTTATTTGCAAGACGCTTTGTTTCGCTTGCCGGTCTTGGATGTTGTATATCGTTGCCTAGCACCTGCTATAAAAGTTCTTACGATACTTAGTGCAGGGCTGAGTCAATGTGTGTGTCGTGATGTGGTTTAACTTTTAGAACCATTTTCGTCTTCTAAGCAGACGAAGTCGCGGACAAAAGTTAGTTTATTATAATGGTATAGTTAAGTCGAAATAGGACTTTTTTTTTTCAAACATCGTATCAGATTTAACACGACTTTCAGAAGCGTAAAAAAAATTGCTAATGTCGTTCGGCATTTTTCTCTTTCGTTTCGTATCATTAACCTAAATCCATTTGACTTGTAAATTACTTATTACCACATCCTTTGGACTCCTTTTTTTAAATCGACTCTGTACCGTTGGAAATAAGATTCAATTTTCTAAAACAAAGGTTATCCTTATAATCTTGTAATCCAGGTTAAAAAGCTTTAAGGTTTTGATACCGGTCTTCCGTGAAATAGTTAGGTCTTATTGCTAAGGGAATAAGGTATAATTTTCAATGATTTCGTGTTGGATGTTTGAGATGTGTGAGCATAAAAGTAAACTTCAGCGTTATTTAAAAACATTTAATCCATTGTTGGACATTACTTAACTTGATATGATATCATATTATATATGGCTATTTCGTTTTATTTCTGAACAAAAAAAAAAAAAACTTATTTCTGTCAAAAAATGTTTTCGACCCCTGTATCTGACATGATCAAAGGGATAAGCGAAAATCTTATGGTTAATTTTTAATAAGTTTTAATAAAACAATCTAATGAACTAAATAGATTAGAATAGAATATATATTTATTTCCATGAAACATGGTTTTAACAATAAATATGTAGTTATCTCTTTAATATGTTTTATCTCTTTAAGTGATAGGCAATAACAAAGTCAAAAAGGATTTTCAATAAAAGTATGTTTTCAACCCCTGTGGCTAACTTTAACAAAAATGACATATACATACATATATTAATATTTGTAGTATTAGTTTGAATGTCATCTTTGTTCAAAATCTTTACGTCAAGTCTTTTAGAGACCATCAATTTTTTTTTTGGAAAAATCTAGATTTATCTATAATCATTAATCGGACACCCAATTAAATAATTATTCGATAAATTATTACAATTATATAATTATTCCATTAAATATTTATTTTAACGCAAGCTTTTGCTTGGGACTTTAAGGATTTTCCACTCTGAAAGTTTTTTTTATTACAAGCTTTTGCTTGGGATCGCGTAAAATTAGGGTTGTCCACTCTGAAAGTTACACACAAACCCAACATCTTTGTTATATGCGTTTAGATCAGTGGTCCTCAACCGTGCCTATGGGATCGGACGATTTGCGTTACAATTTTAGGATAAACTTTAACAAAAGAGTAAGTAAATAAAATATATTTCCCTAAAAGTAATCATAAAAATGCTGCAAATTCAAATGGTTTGTAATAAACACTATATTGATTTAGCTCGCGGCCCGCGATAAAAAGGTTGGATTCCACTGGTATAGAAATATGTGAAACAAAATGTAGACTTTTCTTTGTTCGCTCCACATAACTCTTTGTTTAGTGACATTTAGAACAAAACGCCCCTTGTCACATAAATCCATCACCCTTTCCCCCGTTATCGTCACTAATTAAAACTCATTACGTCACTCCGTTAGCTACGTAATCGGTTAACAAAACTGCTTCATGCCGAAATAAGAATACGCCAACCGCCCAAATCATCAACCTTATCTAGAAAGAAATAAAGGCGAGATTCGATTGAAAAATATCTCCCAAACTGTACAGTATCTTTGTCACCGCAACACAGATGTAGAGCGAAGACTACGACCAAAAAATCTTGATCCGTGAAATTCTTTGTGTTGCTTAAAAATTAGGCTTCGGCGGACTTGGAGGGAGGTCTAGTAAAATTGGTTTTGTTTTGATTTATTTTTTCTTTGTTTGAAGAGAGCTCGCGACAAATGCCGCCATTTTTTTATTATTTTTAATTTAGGTTGTAATCGAATAATTTTCTTATGTCACAGCTCGGAGTAAGTTATGTTTTTTTCTTCTTTAACGTTGACGTAACGAGCGCTGACAATTATTATGAATGCGATTTCTAGACGAATCTCTTTTAATGCAAGTGTCAAAATTATTTTTCCAAGTACTTTTTCTTTTGTCATTTTGCTTAGTTTTAGGATTAATTGTTCAATTACTTTGATTCATTGATGTAATAAATAGATTAAAGTTGATTAAAATATGTTAATTCTGGGCTTTTACCATTCATCCGACGATTCAAAATTATTTTAAATAAAACATTAATTAGTTTTGACTTTTGATACAAAACACTGAAGTTAAAATTTGCTTTTTTGTACGCAACATAAATTAAAAAAATTGGTAAATAATCTCACTACACAAGAAACTTAAATAAACAAGGTAAGAAAAGAAAAGAAGAAATGACAAAATATCTTTTGACCCAATTTTTTTTTTGGCAGAGAATAAATATTTTTAATTATTATTATTATCACGTTTAATAGTAAATAACAATCTTAACATAATTGTCATAAAAACTCAACACTTAATTTCCGAACGTGCGAATAAAAATTGCAAAAAAAATATAAAAACAGTCCCCTGGGATTGTGTTCATTAATTTTAAAGGCCTCTCCAGTGATTCCTTCTTGACCTGAAAGCCCTTTCAAAGATAAGGCACGCCTTCGTCCGGCCACAGACAGTGTCTTAAATTTTTCAGACACTTTCCAAAGGCCATTAGGCGTTCGGCCCACAACCGACATTTTGTAAAACCGATTTTTCCTCCAAGACTTTTTAAAATGATTTAGTAATGACAGTTTTTTTAAGACCGATAATCGGCCCGATTTTTCCTCCAAGACTTTTCATAGATTTTGTGGTGACAGATTTTAAGTTGGGCACGTCACTATTGGAATCAGTAATTTATATTTTTAACTGCAAAAAATCGGTTGCAAAACACTTAAAAAAAAATCTGGCTCTTCGGTTACGGAAACGCCTATCGTGATTTCACAGTAACTATAACTGAACTTAAAAATGTCAACATGGTTATTTACACGGGAAAAATATGATTTTTCCTTTGTATGGAAGTCGGTTGGTATATTAATAAAGGGATGTAAACGAATATGTCCCGATAATTTTGGATACCGCGCCTGTAAATGGCACCAGAGGCGACATTCTCACTTTTCTATGGGTAGCTAGGTAAAAGTTAATATTGTACAGAATAAATTTTTAAGCTCTGCATTTTCTCTATCATTTGACAGCACACTTAATTTTTTATAAAAAAATTTTTTAGTTGTCACATCCGCCATATTATTTTTTAACACAACAACCTGATCATAAACTGTTGTCTGTAACTTAGAAAAAGGATGTTTAAACTTAAAAATATTTTTTTACATAAGCTGTACTTTGATAAGGAAAAAAAGAAAACCTTTGCCGACGAAGTCACAGGCTAAAGCTAGTTAAAAAATCCTTTGTTACATGTCTTGCACAAATGCTCACGATCATGATAACCCCACATTTGTGTTCAAAGACTTCATTCACGTTCCTCGACCCATTCTATAAACGTTCCTCCTGAAGGCAATACCAATAAAATCTTGAACTTTAACCTTAGAGAAATAAGAATCAAAATTCAATGACCGATATGTTAAGTCGAATTCAATTTCATGGCAGCTGCACTACAATGGCCAATGTCTTTTGGTCTACGTGTTGGCGTTGTAGTGAGACTTTAATGTTATTAGGTTCATTTAAATTTGGAAATTTCAAAAGTAACTTATTTTCACTAAGGACGTGGTAGTTTGTTACGTGCCTTGGTTAACCGACCCGACATACCGATGGTCCGAGTTTCTGGTTGCCGTACATTGTACCTGCCATGTTACTCGTTGTGCCTGGATAGTGGCGACAAATTCGCAACCTGTCACACTGGGACTCATCATGCACAATGTGGTGTTTAACACTTTATCCCTTTATATTTATCCCTTTCGAGGGAATAATTACGTTGTGAGTTTATATTATGTTATTTTAAGTAATATGTTATCGGATCATTTCTCTAACAACAAGTAAGAGTATTGCATTGGCACCAGAGGTATAAATCTTTAACTTCTACGTGGGCAACGCATTGGCAGTGCTCTTATCAATATCATCATATCTCTTCAGGCATAAAGTCTTAGCCAAGGACATGCCATGAAAAAGTTGCTTAATGAATAAGTTACTTTACTACCCACGTTATAATAAATAAAACCACTTTCCTTAGAATCCTTACACCTCATTTACAACTCTATAATTTCACTGTCACCAAAGACCTTAATAAGATCCAATGCCAACGTTGGCCGGTTGGTCGTTAAAATCCCGTTGGCCCGTGGTGTGTACCACTCAAAAGGTTTTCGTTTAAACTGGTAACGTTTGAGATTCGTTTTATCCGAACGCAACTAGGGCGGCCGTCGCACGTGCGTTCGGATACGTATGCAAATCTCTTTGTTGTCTACAGTGACGTCATCTGTAACGGGACCTCATTTCGGACGGGTATTTTAAATTTGGTATATGGATCATTTTTTTTTAGTTTAACATCTCTCCATTCATGTAGATAATATTTTTTGAAAATGCATAACTATTTTCTTTGTTTTTAATTTAAAAAAAAACACGTCAACTTGTGTAGTTTCAATCCCAAAAGATGGTAGATAGTATTCCGAACTGATGGTAGATAAAAAAATGAATTAAATGAAAAAAAACTTTACAAATGGCGTAGTCAACAAAAGAGAACAATTAAGTTCCGAAATATCCTTACAAAATATCAGTTAAACTCCTATATAATGTAATCAAACAGTTATTTTTCGTGTTGGAATATGTAATGGAAATAGCAAATATTATTGAAGTTGGAAAAGTCGGAAATTGCTAACAGCAACACACAGGTGACAGGGTAATGATCTACGGAACTGACGCTGCCTGAACAGTCTCCTGTCTACTCGAGTCAGTCCCGTGGCACTGTTCACTGACGGAACAGTAAGTTACCTTGCAAGCAATTAGAACAATTTATGCTCATTGCTACCAAGTAAAATGTCTATCGCTTCTTTATGGATATTAAATATAGATCTCTGAAGGATTTACTTATCTAGGAATATAAGGATATTATAAAAAATCGTACCTAGGAGGTATCTTATCCGTTTAGTTAAAGATTTCTCACAAACATTTAAAAGTCACATTAGATTTAACCTATGTAAGGGATTTGGCAGTAATTGTTAAAATCGAACTGAATAGTAAAAAAATATATTTCGATTAGTTACGTAGAAATGCGGTGGCTGCAAAATGATGTAGGTTCCACCGGATTACGAGATCAGGGTTTTTGGATTGCAATCCATGATGATTATGTGCATGTCAGCTCATGCTTGGTTGGTTTTAGAAAAGGGCTTATCAAAATAGACAGTAAGCCAACGCACTGCGCTTATAGTAAAATAAATAACAACAAAATTCTATATGTAGCTCGAGGGATCAACTTTTTTGATGTTGAAAGCCCGAAAGATACATATTGAAATGAATTTTTTACTAACATCCGGCTATAAATACAGTGATCTGTATCTATATTATAATTGTATGTTAGATCTGTAACACGTGATTATGGTATTTGTTTTTGTAACGGTAAATGTCGTAACAAAAAAAAAAAAACTTTGTAACATACGTTTTGACAGTTTAAGTACCTATGCATCATACGGTTGAGTTGTGATACTTTTTTTTTTAACAGCAGTGCTATTCTGTAAATAAAAAATCGAAATCAAGCTTCATCTGAGTGAAGCTCGCTTCAATACTTTCACAAGCGTAGTGCTGCCGACACTGCAGAGATATAAAGAATGAGAATCTGATATCTCACCGCGGAATCCGCTTTCGAAGTATCGAAGCGACCTTCAGAATAGTCCATTCATTTAAAATCATAGGTATATTTATCAAGAGAATAAGAATTGCTCTAAATTCAAAGGTATTTGTTAGTTGCAGCCTGAAATATGTTTATGGACAGTTTAAATTCCGATAAGTGCCTTGTCTTAAGTATAAAAATTGCTGAAGCAAACCTTGGGCGGTTCTTGTTATTTATGTATGTATAAAGCTTTCTGGACTGAGAAACAGACAGCCTAAACATCTGATGTATAGAATTTAAATTCGGAAAATTCTTTCGGGTATTCTGAACAATTCCTAAGATTGTTTTGGGAATTAAACATCTTCCGCTTCATAATAAAACATAAACTAAAGCCTGAACTTCTATGTATAGAACTATTTCGTAATTCAATGTTAGTTTCATTACAAAATGCATACTGTTTGGCGGGAAACTGACAATTTTTTTCATGTATTTCTTTAAAGGCATTGGTTTTAGTACCATACTGCCAAATCTTCAGTAATTAAAATTTCTTCATTCTTGAAGGTGATAAGAAAATAAATGACAGGGTTACTATAAAAATGATGAATCTACCTACAGTAACATGCTAGTACGGTTACGGTTGGCACTAAGGAGTTAATTGTCTTAATACTCAAATAGAAATTATTTAATTATTAGGTATAAGACGGAGTTTGTATTGACTTAGTATACAAATCATATAATTTACGAGGTAAACTTCAGTGACTAAGAGAAAGCAAATAACTGATGAAGCTAGTTGCTAATAAGTTATGCAATAGGACTGATAATTGGCAAATTTGTATTTAAACTATCAAAAACAATATAAAACCTAACTTAAATAGTTAAATCCACGCATTAACCAAGGAACACTGTAAACAGGCAGTAACAACGTAAGTCACGATCCCTTAATTACCAACGTCATTCCCCTGGAGGCTATAAGAGTTGGCATTAAAATGATCTTGTGCGATGACTGTAATTACCGCCAGGGGGCCCGTGCGGATCTATTGTACGCTGTACAGTGCTTTAAAACAGATTTAGAATTAATTTTCGGTAATAAAAATATCATTTAGACGTAATAAACAGTTCTCTGGACGGATCGTAAAACGTCATGTAAACATGGTATTTTTTAATCAAACGAGTTATAAGGGAACAGATGTACATTGAACAAACAATAAAAAAATAGAGTATGACGTGGTGACAGGTGGTACTACATATTTCTTACCTGGCAATGTCATGTTTTCACTGCTCAGTGTGGAGTTACTTGGCGGGAACGGGGAGTGTCAGTTGGAATTTTCTTATTTTATTGTCTTTTCTTTTATTACAGCAGAATTTAATGTGTAAAATGCTAGTGTTTTAACCAGTAAATATCTGTAGTGCTGTACAAGCGTGGAAAAAGTGAAATACGACGATTTGGCGCGCTTTTCGTCATCTCCCAAGTAACTCCTTAGAGCCTACAGTTACCGTACTAGCATGTTAATGTAGGCAGATTCATCATTTTCATTGTTCATCTTATCATCTTCATTTCATTTATCATCATCAAGAATGAATTATAGGCTGAAAAAGACTCGTATCCAGGGCCGTGGAAACATTTAAAAAGAAACAACAACTGCTCAGTGTTGCCAGAGAGTCACTTAAAACACCCAAATTTTATCCAAATACATTTTTGACCAGCTATTGGTAAATTCCGGTAAAAATCATAGTCCGCCTCTTTCCTTTACCGTAATTGGGTAAGTAGTAAGAAAAATTGGTTACGTAGTGAAAAATGTATACAGAACTACTTTCAAAGTACGAGTATTCAAATGTTTCGACGTATGTAATTTAATGTCTTCATCTAATAGAAAAATTAGGTTTACAATTAGAGAACTGTATTTTATTTACAAATTGTCGTAATTATTTTGAAAAAATCAACTACGGAGGTTTCTCGCCGGATTCTTCCCCGTAGAGATAGCGTTTCGAACCGGTGGTAGTATAAAAAGATGACGATTTAAAAGTACCTATTTTAAGTCTATTTGAATAAAAATATTTTGACTTTGACTTTGAAACAAAATCATTTCGCTATTTCGTTTTTTTTTTTAAATTTTATTTAATAGGATCCTAAACAGTAGATACAAAATTTAATTGTTCACCCAATTACAGAGGAACACGACATTATCACAGTGATATTGCTCAAATTATTACGCGGTAAAAACGGAATATATGAAATTTAATTCATTTCATTTATATTATAAGTATCTTAACAATATTTTTGGAATAATTATAATAATGTAAAATAAAAATATTGGTACTTCCAAAGGACATATTCTTAGGAACGAAACTTGTTAAACCAACCATTTTAACCAAAAATCTTACGAATAAATGATTTTCATTTTGGTTTTGATTTTATTTGTACATGTCATATCACCAGTTTTTTAGTCTCCAAGTTTTTTTAACTGACTAGAAGCATTTTTCGACCGGCCCTTAAAATAATGCATTTTTCTATTTTCCGGTAGTTTGTTAAACTTTACCGCATATAAGCATTTCTTGTAGATTTCCAGCTAAGCATGAGGTAATAGTCCAGCCGGAGCAGCCGCCTTACGCATGACTTGCATGAATCATCGTCTAAATTATCCAGCTAATAGAAATAATGCACTACTACAAGCCTCAAGTTACATGGTGGAGCGGTTTTGAAAAATCTCACGCTTCGAAGTTTTAACGGTCAAATATCGGAGTTTAAATATATAAAAGGAAATGTATTTTTTTTAATTTATAAAACATTGATAAGTTGAATTGATAATTATTTTCTTCAACACTAAATATATGCTAACTAATCAACAAATTTGAACTAAATCATTCAGATTCAGGGCTAATTTGGCTGTGAGAGAAGAACAGATTAATATACCTACAGTTGTGAAATTTTGCTTCATGTCTTCTTTTGTCGACTTTGGTGGAACAGTAGTGTAATCTGCCGACTGCTATCTAGAAGATCGAATCCCGGTGGGGGCGGATCTTTGTGTTGTTTGCAAGACGCATTGTTTCGCTTACCGGTCTTGGATGTTGTATTCTTAACTATGTAATTTATACCATATCGTTGCTTAGCGCCTGCGATACAAAATTACATCTTAGTTCTGGCTAGGTCAGTTTGTTTGTCGTGATATGGTTATTATTAATATTTTTCAGAGTTACGGAATCCTTTAAAAATTTAATATTCAAATCGCTATCACCTTAGTTTTGCGGCACACGCGAAGTTATTTTAATAAGCCTCGATTGTTTTAGTACGTAACAGGAGCCGGTTCGATTCTCGACGCGATCAAATAGTAGCTTTTTGGCTGAACAATAAAACGCTTGTTTGTAAAACGTTTTAAAAGTGAACTGTTTTCTTTTATTGTTGGTTCTAGTTACATAAAATGAACAATGGCTTATTTTTGACATTAATATTGACTGTCAAAAAAAGGGTTTTACGAATATGTTTTCTTACTACCTCCTATTTCTTCTGATTAAGTTCGTTGCGGGTCCCAAGACAGCCGGTAGGGTGTCCGCGCACAGCCTGTGCGTCATTGCACAGCTGCATTATTGTGATTCTTGTATCAAAGGACGCCACTGTTGATCCTGGTGAACAGGAGTTGCAGTGGTGGGACAGAGTGGCGGGTGTGCCCCGAAGACTATGTTATGTATATAAAGCTAGCAGAACATATATACTTAAAACCTGTCCATAAACTCATTTGGATTTGCCTATAGAGTTCTCTTACTTGTAATATGTAATTTTATGTTTTATTTTACTAAAAATACATAAGGAAAAAGAAAAGTTGGCATTATGTAGCGATGGATAAAGTTATGTACACCGGTATAGTACATATAAGTGTAGTTATGTAAACATAATTATGTGTAAACATAATAAGACATAATTGTGAAATTTTAATACAATATCTTGTTTGAATTTGAATTTGCATGATGAGGTAGTACTATCGGTATAAATAGTATAAAACAAAGTCGCTTCCTTACATTTGCTTAGACTTTTAAAAGCCCCAACGTATTTTGATGCAGATTTTTTTCATAAATAGAGTGATACACGAGGAAGGTTTACATGTGAATAGAACATGCATAATATCGCTAGTTTAATAAATAAATAAAAAAAGAAGAAGAATAAGATGAAGAAAAGAAGTTGTTGTTGAAGCCAGGAGTTCCAAATGTTAGTACTTTAAGATTGGGAACTTTACCTATACCTGTGTTAAAAATAATTAAGCGATGTATCAAGTAAGTAATTTTGTAAGAAAGCAATCTCCCTTGTGGAAAAACTCCAAAAGTTTTTAGGGGCATCACAATTTTTTTTCAAAATTATTCAGCTTGTGGACATCGTAACTCTAAAATTTAATGATGAAGCAATTTCGGCATGCAGCATCACAATTTTCTTGCAATAAAAGAGTTTCCGTGACAATGGAGTGGAAGCCCAAATGCCTGGACACAGTCCCTAATTTATCACGCACCAGTAAAATTCAAATTATATCGTAAAGAATGATACCCGACGCATTGTCACTGTTTTAATATTTAAAAGGGTTCCGTCAAAGGGGAAAAAGCGAACGAGCTCCATTTGCGAGTCTAATTCAGTACGTTTGATAAATCAGTGCTGCCATACCGCTATCAGGGTTACCTCCACTCCCAACCGCGCCCTGGCCAGGCCATAAAATAAAACCTTCCACCTATTTTCTTCGACATTTGCCCAATAGGGCGCGGCCCCATATAACTCTATTACGAATCCACCCCGTAATCGCGCAATCTATCCCCTATTAGCCCGCTCCGTAAACGCGCCCCGGCCCGAATAAGTCACAAAAATAAACCGATAAACTGTTGGACTGGCCTTAAAATAAAATAAACAGGTGATCAGCCAAATGAGGGACCCCATACACCTGCAATAAAGGTGTGTACACAATCCCCGGCGCGCCCTTTCTCTAATGAGGGTGGTTTATGAAGACCGCTAGCATTTAGCTTTTATTGTCTATGCGCGCGCAACCCCTTCCAGCTTTATAAGAAGTGACATTCTCCGTAAATGCTCAGTCGCATCTGAGCTGTCAGTTTTGCAGTTACGTTTGAAACTTGTTCGTCTGTTTCTAATAAACGGTCTAAATTGTGTTAATTCCTCGTTGCTGGCTTTAATAAGTGACTCAGTACTGCCCACACTGTTAATTGTAGAAGCTCTGAGACTGTTTGCATTGTTTTGAACGTTCATCTACCAAGGTTAGTGATCTATGAGTTGCCCTGGCAATTAGTACTTTTAAATTTTAACGAGAGGTGTTCTAATTTTTGAAAGTTACACATTTCTTAGAAAGAATTTTAAAAGCAAACACTCGGGTTTCAAAACACATTTGCAGGTGTTATATCTACGTGCGAGATCGTCTGCGTTAGTACCATCCTATTAACTACTTGAAGCAGTTCGCTGTGTTTCGGTTCGAAGGATTGGAGAGCCAGTGTAATTACTTGGACAAGAGGTATAACCTCTACATAGGCTACGCATTTAGACATCAAGGGCATCGTCGTGTCAATAGGCGGCGGTATCACTTTCCATGAGGTGAACTGTTTGCTTGATTGCCCAAGATGTATAAAAAATCTTACAGATGTAACTAATGTACCTTGCATTTAAGAGTACGACTTGCAGTTGTCTGACTTTCGAACTTTTAAACCGGGAAAGGGAAGGGATTGACTTGACTTGACTAAATAAAAAAAGTTATTTTAAATAGCAATTTTCCGGTTCATTCCAGTGGTCATCAACATTATTAGCTAGAATTGCTTGGCGGGAACGGGAAGTGGCGGTTAAAATGTTATTATATAATTTTTTCTCGTATATCAGCAGAATTTTATGTGTAAAATGCTAAAATTTTAACTAGTGAACATCTGAAGTGCTGTACAAGTGTGGAGAACGTGAAATACGACGATTTGGCTGCTCTTTTCGTCATCTCCCAAGTAACTCAATAAAGCCTATACTAGCGTGTTACTGTAGACAGATTCATCATTCCATCTATCATTTTTATCCTTTCATTATTCATTTCATCTCTCGTCAAAATTTGAAATAACTATTACTTGACACTAGCAAAATACTCAAAGCTATTGCCTTAATAATGGCAATACCTTAAGAAAAACCATCAGCTAAAGGTCTTCAAATTAGTAAATATAGTTACTAACAACCAATCTTTGAGCACGACACCAAATCTATAAAGACCGGTCACAAATTACTACCTAATTGCTGGTTGCCGTTCGTCCGTTTTCAGAATAATTTTATATGAAAAAAAATAATGACTTTAAAGTTGTACAGGAAAATCGATTTTTTTAAATCAAAATCTTACGTTTATTTCTTGTTTATTTTGTTTTGTTAGTTGAAAAATAGAAAATGCATTCTACAAAACGTAGCTTTGTTAAGTAAGAGAAGCAAGGCTTTGTTTTTTCTGGCTGTTCTTTTCCATGGAGTGGGCCTCTATTATTATGTGCCAATGGAACCTGTTACAGAAACTGTTACTATAGGTTTCTGGTTCTAGAAATGGTGGAAGCAAAGCCCTATCATTTTCTTTAACTGTGTAGTGAATAGGCATAAGCCATGCTGCACCTTCGGGCGCATCGTCGTACTTCAGTATAATGAAACTGGTCAAGTTTGAGTTGGACATTGGACATACACGAAGGATTCCGAACCATCCTAGATATATAACAATGTTTAAAAAAATTGTAAGAAAAAATCAAGAAGAAGTCAAAAATTTCGAAAAAATCACATTTGTTTCTTTGTATGTGAGCACACTTTAATTTTTAATTTTTTTATGTATTTTTTGTTTTTAAAGCCGCATTCAGTAAGACATTATCTGAAAATTTCAATTGTCAAACCATAAGGTCAGTGGTGTGCCTAGAGTTTTAGAATAGGGCAAGCCGAGAGATACGTTTTTGTACTTTTCATAATTCATTTCGATAAATGTCTTCTTGCCTCAATACTCTTAAATCTACACTTCATACTTACGCGTTCGAATTAGCGCGAATTTTGAACCATGCTATGCAAAGCATAGATATTGTTATTTGATTTGAAAAGTAATGAATGAACGAGAGCTCGAACTTACCTTGATTCGACAGGGCAAGCAGGGCTTTTGGGCTTGTATGACAGTTCCGCCACTGCATAAGCTATATAATATATATTTCAAGGTCCATGAAATACAGTTCGCTAATAGACGTACGGACGAACAGACAGTCAAGGCTTAGTAATAGAGTTCCGTTTTTAATGATTTTGATGAGGTTGTGTCGAAATCTTTCATTAAAGGAGCGGCAGAATTAATTACCAGACCCGGTTTTCCCCTCCAAAAAGGAAGGTATGGATTTCTTTAAACCAACCCTGAAAGAACCCAAAAGTTTCCGTCCGGGAACGTCTTTGTGCTGAACTTCAAAAATAACTGGCGACCGGTCACACGTAACCAAAACTTATCAAAGCACAGATTTTGACAAGGCCTTTTTCGGCAACTATTTTTGGTATTTTCACCCAATTAAGTATCCTATGATTCTTTAAGCCTACCCTCTTGCTCAGTGAACCGGTACAGTAGGGCTCCCAGGGCTCGGTGAGGCTTGAAGCTAGTAGCGAAAGCTACAAAATATGATTTTTCAAGCATGTCTCTTCTTTGATTGTTATTGCCGGTGGAAAAGCATTAAGAATTGGTGATTTGAGGAATTTTGATTTCCTTTTTCGACCGTCAAAACATAAACAAAATCTTCATTTTGCAACCATTTGACGACCTCGGTGGCGCAGTGGTGTAACAGCCGACTGCTATGCTAGAAGTTCGGAATACGAATCCTGGCGGGGGTGGGACTTTATCCTATTTGCAAGTCGCATTGTTTCGCTTACCGGTCTTGGATGTTCTATTCATATCTATGTAGTACATACCATATCATTGATTAGTGCCTGCGATACAAAATTATATCTTAGTGCAGTCAATGTGTATGTCGTGAAGTGATGTGGTGTGGTTATTATTTTTCAAAATTTAAATAAAAATTATTAACAATATAATATTTTAACTATGAATGGACGTTAAACTGTTTTACAATCTGTTTTAAATGTGTCAGTAAAAATAATTATAAAATATAAAAATCTTATTAAACAATATAATAAAATTCTAGCTAACGCTGCATTTAAAAAAAAATCTAATTAAATTACTAGTTACAGGTTAGTTAAGAAGATATTTGTTTTTTTGCTGTAAATCTTTAACGATGAAACCATAAAATTTACATCGGTTCGAGACGGCTTTATATCGCGGATATCTATTCAATAAGACCTTTAAGATATATTTGTTAAAAGTACCGCTTGTAGGGACACCTGACCTCGACATATTTGGTAAGTTACATCAACTTTTTGAATACTTCCAGCAGAGTTTCCTGAGGGATCTTTCACAAAGTTCGATTGTAAGCGAAATATTTTATTACTGCGTCGTAAAGTCTGATGGTTTGACAGTAACATTGCTCGTATTTGGTGGCGCAGTGGTGTAAAAAGCCGACAGCTACGCTTGAGGTTCCGGGTTCGAATCCCGACGGGGGTGGACTTTGTGTTATTTGCAAGACGCATTGTTTCGCTTACCGGTCTTGGATTTTACAGCTTCGGGTTCTTTAAAAAAACGGCCAAGTGTGAGTCGTACTCCCACATTATGGATTCCGTACTATTCCATAAGATTAAACAATAAGTAATCATTAAATAATTTCAAGAACAAGCAAAACATTTCGAAATTATCTTTCTTAAATGAGAGCCCCCTTTATTTTTTAATTTCTTTATGTTTTTAGTATTTTCTGTTGAAGCGGGAACAGAAATAAAAAATTTCTGGAAGTTTCACGAGTCTAGCTTTAATGCTTCTTGATACAGCCCGCTGACAGACCGACGGACAGCGGAGGCTTAGTAATAGGGTCCCGTGTTTAACCCTTTGGGTATGGAACCCTAAAAACGAAAGAGGCCACTGGAATTGCTAAACGTCCATAGGTTACGGCGACTGCTTGCCATCAGGCTGGCCGTAATCTTGTTTGCCACTTTAGTGGTAAAAACAGTGAATACCTTTCATCAAATTTCACTTACCAGACTATTGAACCGGAATTTTTCATAATTAATAAGCACAATATATAATAAGGTGCTTAAGCCCTTAGCGGCGAGGCCCTTGGTCAATTAATACCTTAGGGCCCTGTAATAATTAATTATGTATAAGACACCTAATTACAACTCTGCTTATCGACTCTATTCAATAAATAACCTTTCAATAAACAATGTATGAAAATACATATATATACATATGTACATCCTTTCCTTTCATACATTTTCCTTTTTTATTGAGAATAAATAGAATAGAAAAAAAATGAAAATACATGAATACCATGTAAACGGTATCACTTTCCATCAGGCACGTGAACGTTAGCAGTTATTGCTTAAAAGGTTCAGCTCGGACCCCTTTCGAAGAACCTGGGAGGGAAAATAAAATATTTACATTAGTTAAAATCATTTGCGAGCCCGTTACGATATTTAATTCAACAAAGTGTTTTGTTCACTTCCTAGAATTCTGTCGTGTCGGATAAATTTGTTTTTCTTTTTTTTCTTCTGCTATGGCTGAATGAGCACCTTTCCTGTGGTTTGTTGTGATAAAAAAAAAACAGTGACTCTAGTTCCATTTTCAAATAGATCTGGATTCTGTTTAATTTGAAATAGTTTTATTTATATCGCATCTGTGTTTGTTTTTATGTAATATAGCTTTTTCTTGTGACTTCGTTTCCGAAGATTTCGGTTTTATATCCTTAAAGGACCTCATTTTTTTAGGATAAAATTACCATGAGTGTATCAAGGTGATAAACTATCTGTGTGCTAAGTTTCATTAAATTCGATCAATTTTTTATAATGTTTGGTAAATTTTTCTATTGAGACCGACGGACGAACAGGTCGTGTAGATCTAAAAAAGGGTGGGATCATGTTATGTAAAGAATATCGCTTTTTAGTTTGAAAATTTCGTTTTTTAGCCCTCCTCAAAAGCATAGAAGTCTTTCTTACTTGTAGCCTTCACTTTGTTAAAATCTAACGATAGAGGTTAAGTCTCCTAAAGCGTACATAAACATAAATTCACGCCGTAATTAATCCCTCGAGAGGGGTAGGCAGAGATGTTACACACCACAAGTTAATGTTGAGTCCCAGTGTGATAGGTTTTCGGGGCACACCCGCCACTGTGTCCCACCACTGCAACTCCTGTTTATCAGGATCAACAGTGGCGTCCTTTGATCGAATAATCAACGAATAATGCAGCTGTGCAGTGATGCACAGGCTGTGCCCGGACACCCTACCGGCTGTCTTGGGACCTGCAACGAACTTAATCAGAAGAATAGAAGTGTGATAGGTTGCAAATCTGTCGCCACTATCCGCACACAATGAGGAAAGTGGTACGTGGTAGCTAGGTAGACCTGTCGGATCGGGTCGGTCGGTTAACCAAGGCACGTACCAGACTTAACTACCACGTCCTAAAGCGTTTCTAAATAAAAAGTTTAATAACTAAAACCCGACTACATCAAAACTGTCACCCGGGATATTTTTACGAATCTATTGACGCCTCTTTCATTAAAATCGGTCGAGTAGTTTTGGCGCTACGGTGAAACATACATACATATAACAACTGCCAAAAGTTTTACCCTTTTGCCTTTGCCGTAGTCAGGTAAAAAGGAGGTCAGTTATAAGGGTGAAAATAAAATGACAATCCAGCCCCCTCAGACAAATATGATTTTCTGCAAGCGTTTACGCTTGCAGATAATTAGAATGTATGGCAATGACATTTCCTCACGCTCGAGTTACGTTATTGTAATGTTATTTCCATACATTTTTGTTATCTATTATTGTAAACGCTTGCAGAACACGGTGTTTGTCTAGTAGGCTGTTTTAAATGCGGACACATCTGAAAAGACAAAGTAAGGAACGTAAAAATCCATGCATGTTCTCTAGGTAACGAAGACATTACCAATTTATTTTAATCCATCCCGTCCCATTTATCTCAAGTCGCAACTCCAGGGAAATGCCCAGAACAGATGCAACCGGAAAGGGAATACTGTAATTGCTCTGAGGAAATTGTTTAAGGGAAATACATTGGTGTACCCACGGCCATTGTTTTTATTTTTTTAACTTGGAGAAATCCTCATGGATCTCGGTGGACCCGTGCCTACTAACTAAAACCCCACGTTCTGCCAACGCTGTTAGCAGTCAGAGCATTACGGGATTAGGGAAGCCAAAGGAACCATCAGGCGCCGCACTACTCCAACGGCTGGGCCGCCTTAAGAACCGCCACTGGTGAGCCTTGCAAACAAGCAGGCCACACCGTCCCAGCAGTCTCAAAACGGGCCTTCATCCAGTGGGAATTTTACGAGTGTAGGGTCCCCTGACCCAGCACTCCGGCCACACTATTACGGCGGAGTCAGAAGATGCGCATATGCGCGGCTTCGCAAGCCCGACCTGCCTTCGAAGCGGGTCAGCATTGGCGTCAGCCTCTCTGTCCAGCTCTGTCTGTCTTGCAGAAGGAGGCCACCTAACCTAACCTAACCTTTTTGGACATTAACCGTTCTAACGCTGGACAGCATAATATGTCTTAGTTCTGTAATTTTTAAATGCATCTAGGTCAGCATAATGTTTATGTTGTTATGGATAAAATACTTTTTGCTTATGTGTTTGGTACACAAAACGCAATGGATTGCATTTAGTTTTCAATTACTATAGCGTACACCTAAAATCGCAAAACTTTAAAGGTATGACGTTTGGTACCCCAAACACCACAAATTTAAGGGTTTCGTACCTTAAGGGTGAAAAACCCTATTATTAAGCTTCTACTGTCCATCGTTTCGTCTGTCAGTGGGCTGTATCTCAAAGACCATAATACTCGTAGACTTTTAGCTAGAATGTCTTTCTGTTTCCGCTATAACAACAAATAAAATTATGACATGAAAATTTTAAGGGGCTTAAAAATTCTGCTTGTCGTTGTTTCTTTTACGAAATTAACAAAAAATATATAAAATTTAACCTCGTACGATGCTAAAGAACTCATCATTTGTGAGTGGCTCTTGCTTTACCCGGTTTTTTACCTGTATCTCTTCGCTTAAAATCGTCTCTCACGCAGTCTATCCACGATCCATTCATATTTCTTACTTCTTTTGGCTTCTTGTAGGTCCCATGTATGTCCCTGCCGTAGCCTGTACTTCATTGCACAGCTGTATACGTTACAAAGGACGCCACTGTTGATCCTGGTTATAGGAGTTGCAGTGGTGGGGCAGAGTGGTTTGCGTGACCTGACAAAACAGTCCAACCAAGTTTTATGTCTACCTCTTCTATTACAACCTTTCTCATTCCTCCATATTGAAATTTATAAAAGTGTAATTTAAGAGTAACCGTTCGATAAATTCATGTCTATTTATAATATGCCTGGAACCAATCAACGCCGATAGATCCACAAAAAGGTGATGATAAACAGAGTTTTGGCTTCGGCCTGAAAGCTATTTTTAAACTTAACAAACTTTGGTATAATAGTTTCCAATAGACCAGATCATTTAACCATTTTCTACTCATATAAAAGTGTTATTTATTTTAAACATCACGGACAAACAAGCAGACGGTTCACCTGATGGAAAGTGATACCGCTTATTGACACGACGATGCCCTTAATGTCTGGAACGCCAAGAGCACCGCCAATGCGTTTCCCATGCAGCGATAAAGATGTCATACCTCTTGTGTCGGTAATTACACTGGCTCACCAATCCTTCGAACCAAAACACAGCGAATTGCTTGACGGTAGAAATAAAAAGGATGATACAATGTTTTTTATGTACTTACAAGACTATCGCATTATTATCCTCGCAAATTGGTAAAACACCTGACAGTAATTTTGAAGACGTCAAATTTGCGTCAATCCCTGCTATTGAACTCATAATACAGTTAGCGACTCCAGTCAGCGCATTACAATAATAATACGTAATATTACATTGGTTTATTTATTTATTAAAAAGTTACATAAACAGATAACAACCATGAAAAATAGTAAAATAATTTTAACATTGCAAGATTTTTATTTTTTTTGTTTGAAATACAGAAAAGTACAATACAATACAATCAAACAATAATGAAAAGGCTGTTTTATAATTTTGTCGTTATTTTGTTTTGTTTTTTGCTGTTTTTGTTGAGTTTTTTGATTAAATGAGTTGAAAAATACTCAAAAGTCATGCTCGTGACCAGTGTTCAGTGTCAGGAAGTGACAAAATAGAATGTATGGACGAAACTCCAAGAATCGATATGGACGAAATGGGTTCGTTGTAATGCATAATTTATTCCATCAAAATGGCGGAAAATAATGGGGTATAGGAGCTATTTTTTGGACCTTTTTAACTTTTTTGATGTCATCAACATTATCAGGTGTTTTATCATTTTGCGGGGATTCTAACTTTTGTTAAAATTTTCCAATGTGGCGTTACGGTTTGAGTGATATACTTTGTATGTTCTTTAAATGTCTTTTAAATAAAAAAAAATCATGTTTAAAGATAAAGATAGTTTATTCGCTTTAAACAAGGCTAATCTATGGTCTTATAATATATAATATAGTCTCACATGTTTTATTATATACTTTAAGTAAGATGCAAAAACATATTAATCGTAATGTACTCAAATAACTTTTACATTTCTTTAATTTCATTTGTTTTTGTTTCAGATTAATTCGTCTATTGTGTCTACTTACTTGGAAGTAACTTATTTAGATTGTCATGGTTCACGTAAGTCTTCCAATTAATGAATACATAACACTAATGGCTTATCTTTAAACGAAAATCGTATAAAAATCCGGTCAGCAGTTAGTTGC
The DNA here is from genome assembly GCA_949316135.1 of Choreutis nemorana. Taxonomy (NCBI): domain Eukaryota; kingdom Metazoa; phylum Arthropoda; class Insecta; order Lepidoptera; family Choreutidae; genus Choreutis; species Choreutis nemorana. The sequence continues at coordinate 5,583,987 of OX438621.1, read as the reverse complement.
GAAGGTCCAGATTAACAGACGAACTAAATGTTTCGGTTTTGGCTTACGCTTCGTTTTGTCATATGTCATTATGTGGGTAAGGCAGGTAGGTAGAAAGGTATATAGTAAAGTTATGTGTACATATACGAGAATTATGTGTGGTCTGTATTTAGAAAGAATTTAATCTATCAAATAGCTTTGCAAGCTTTTGTTCCACGTGGAGTTCAATTTTTTCATTATGTGCATCCTACAGCTACAATTTACAGTATCGTTGAAAGAATTTAAAAAATTGGCCAAGTATTCAAAATCAAAATTACTTTAAAAATAAAGTACTTAGAATAGTCAAATTATTATTTTTTAATTAAAATTTTAGTTGCGAAGATACCGGCAATAAACCCCAGATTCTGTAATTTGTTATACGAACATGTTTTAAAGCTTATAGCCACTAATACATCTTACAGTCTAGGGCAGGGTTTCCCAACCTTTATTTCACTGAGCCTCCCCAATTCCAAAATAATATTCTCATGCTCCCTTAAGTTTGAAAACATAAAAAACACACAATATTTTTTACAACTACATTATTTATTTGAATTAAAATTAAAAACAAAGAGTGCGATACAGATATTTGTGTTTTAAGGATATAATAAGAGAAGATCTATGTATGTGCACTTGAAAACCATTAATTACTTTCACATTTAGGTAAATAAGTTAGTTTTATTTTAATTATTAAATACTAATGAGATACTTGAGCTTGCATGTTCTGTACCGGTACTCTAGGGTGAGATAATGAAAGCTCATGTCACAACATTTGAATTAAAATGATTTTTTATAAATTACGTCTTGTAGTGACATAACAAATATGTACCACACTAGCCCGTAACATACACGCTACTCACATAGAACAAGTAATTATATGAGCAGCATGCATGCACCGCCAACTGTTCGGATCTTGTTTTAAACTAATTAATTGTTGTATTATTAATTAAGAAGTCCTCTACCTATTTATAATATATTTTAGTATAAAACTACAGACATATTATGCATGTATATAGGGGTTACATAGGGGTGGGTATATAGAACAAGTTTAGTTCACTTTAATTAACAATTGGTCCAATCAGCTTTAAAAAACCGCATCAAAATCGATCCATTCGTTTAACAGCTACTGTGACACAGACAGAAACACAGATCAAACTTCAAGCGTCCCTGTTTTTCGTCGGGGGTTAAAAAAGTCGATAATAAAAATTACATACTTAACTAAGACATCTGTCAAATTATTAAAACATTAGACTTTAAGCAGTGACATAAGAGAATATTTCATCGGCAAAATCCGTTTAAAATCTCAAACAACAATAGACTATTGGTTTTAGTGTGAGTAATGCAGTTGCTACGCCAGCATCCGGTATAGACCTTTGAAATCATAGAGTAATGAGTATTTATATCTTATATTTTGGAAATTTGGCAAAGGAAAATGGTCGTTATTGACAGCTGTATAGAGTGTATCGATTATAATCCTGCGCGTGAGTGGCAGCTCCGAACGGATACGAACGAGACGGGTTATGTTGTGGTGCGAGTAATAAGCGGATTGCTTTACAAGTTTTAGAATAAATAATTTAAATTTTCCTATTGGAAGTTAGTTTGTTTATGTATAAGGTTCTCCTTATATATTAAATGTAAGTATTTTAATACCATTAAAGTGGCTAGCCAGTAAACGGTTCGCCGGATGATTACCAGTTATCGTAGCCAAAGCTCGCAATATCATGGGCATCATGCACACGTTGCCGACCCTGTAAAAACCTTAAATCGCCCTTCAATACATGTTTACAATTCAGCTAATATAATAAAAACATTGTTATGAATTGATTGATGCAACGTCAAACAAATATTTTAATGATTGAGATTAAAATTGAATTTAAGTTACATGAAAATCACTTGTTGAAATGCACATAGTAATATCCTATTTTATGTAATTGGAACTTAATTAAAAGAGTGAAAAAATAATTAATAGATTTAAAAAATCTAAAACCCCACGTTTTTAAATGTCCTAAAAATAAGAAAATAACCCTACGGGTCTGAAAGAGGGGCCACTCAAAAGTGAGGGCGTATATTATTTAAGGGATTATTAATGGGATATATTTACATTTTATCAAAATCGGTCCAGCCCTTTTTTATAGTTGTAAATTGCATTGTCATCGTTGCATTGGGTTTGAAGCTACCCTGAAAATTTCAGCCTGCTAGCTTATCGGGAAGTGCCTCAAAATAGAGTTGCAAAAATCCAACCGGAACGACAAACAAACAAGAAAAGAGAGTGTATAAAAACGTGGGAATAACTACTACAATTCCAGTGAGTGTTTTTTCTTTAAAATTATTAAAAATACTGCGTTATTAATTATGTGTTTGATGTTTATTTGAGAACGTGATTAATATTGCTGCTTCGATACATATCCACGGTAAAAGACAGCTAAAAATGCTGCCAATATGCTATTATAATTTATTTTTACGAACATAAAAAAACAACACCTGAAGTTGTGTTGCGACTGTCTCGCCTCTCTTAACATGAACCCTCAGCAGGTATCCCTAACGGATCGATCTCGTATTAAATTTATTTTCGGACTGAAAGGTTAATAATATTTTTGGCAGAAACTCAAATTTTCCTATGGCCCGAGTGAAAAAGTACAGACGTAAGCAATAAACTGTTTTATGTATCTTAAAAAAGTACGCACAAACTGGTTATATAAACAGAACGCGTTAAAAATGTTGCGTTTAAAAATGATTCTTCACAGTTCAAATGAGTTCGTCCACAGCATGGGGTTCTTCGGAATACATATTAAAAAGTTCTTGCTGGGCCTGGTATTGCAAACGTCCATAGGCTACGGTGACTGCTTACCATCAAGCAGGCTTACTTACCAACGCAGTGCTGTAAAAAAGTTACAGAAACTGAAGCAAAATAATTAAATGTTTTATCTTAAGTTGTTCCAACACTTTGTTAATTTGTTAGTAATTAAAAGTGAAGGAAGGAGACATATTTATGAGTTTTACATACAAAATCGGATTAAAGGGTTAGAAAATCACAAAACACGTGTAAGTTTTGTAAAAATTTAATCAGATATTTTAGATTATCAAATTATCGGCAAACAACCAGACGGTTCACGGACGCATGGAAATTGATACCGCCGGCTATTGACACGACGATGCCAAAGACATCTGGTACGCAAAGAGCACCGCCAATGCGTTGCCCATGTAGAGGTAAAGATGTTATTTAGTTGGCTCTGGAGAGCCTTCGAACCGAAACACAGCGAACTGCTTCACGTTTTGAATAGAAAGGGTGGTATTAACCCAGACGATCTCGCACGTAGATCTACCTCCGAAGATCTGGTCAATTGAAAGATTATGTTTTTTTTATCAAAAAAGTAATTTCAAAGGCAACCTCTTACATTAAAACCTTATTCTATATAACCTATTTTTTAAAGTGAAGAGCCTATTTTAACACGCTTTTATTAATTCGACCTGTATATAACTAACTATGTAATGGAATCTAAGGTAACTAATTTAACCATCTACCAAGGGTCGTAGCGTAATGAAAATTGGCAGCTGTATGTAGTTCTGATGACAATAATATGGTACTGTCGAACTGATTTGATGATGGAGCCGGAAGATATGAACTGGAACTTCATGATGGAAAATCGTATCATAGCTGTTTTGGATTTCTTTCCACGATACTAGGTTTCAAGGTCTGATGATGAAGTCGGAAGATAGACACTGGGTTTCCAAGCGGATTTTTAGTAATTTTAAACTATGTATTAAATATTTCCTTATAATATAGTTCAACGAATTACATACAGCTAAAAGGCCATCGTAAGTGTACTAACAACATCTATCGGATTTACGGGGAAGCATTTCAGGGGAAATTCATTTAGCGTGGATATTAAATGCCAACCAGCCCGAAGCTATATTGTGACCTTAATATGGCAGTCCTCTTTAATCCAAACATTTCAACACACGAAGGCTGTTTGAATAAGTTTGTTTTTAATTTTGTTAGGCCACACCGACCCCTTAGACAAATGCCGTTATTCCTGAAGCGTTAGCGCCAACAGTTAACTCTAACGCGACGGAATGTCATTTCCATACATTTTATTTTCTGTTTACGTCAATGCTGGCGTGAAGTGGTATTTGTCTAAGGTGCAAGGGGCCACAGTCAGAAATAATAATAAATAATAAACCACATCACGACACACCCCTGCCCTGATGTCTCAGCCCTGCAGAAAGTATCGTAAATACTTGTATCGCAGGTGCTAAGCAACGATATGGTATAAGCTATGTAGATAAGAATACTACATCCAAGACCGGTAAGAGAAACAATGCGTCTTGCAAATAACACAAAGTTCCGCCTCTGCCGGGATTCGAACGCAAAACCTCTAGCCTAGCAACGGCTGCTTACACAACTGCGCCACAGAGGTCGTGAAATGCCGCCACCGAAACTTCAGGCCGATCGATAAACCGACCGAAGATAAAATCAACGGTAACACTGCTTCCGATATCAATGTGTCGGTGTCTTCTGATTAAGGTTTTTGATGCAGTATAAATGTCAAAGAAAGTTCAATCGCAATGAATGTATCTGCGAGCCAGACTGACCCGACCGAAAGACTTTCGTTGTAGGAAACACACGAACATTTGGCCGATACTTCGTTCTTCGTTTCAGAGTAGACGATCTGAAGCTCCACTTATCAAGTAGAACATCACCTTTAGTTTTACAACTCGGTCGATCCATGACCTTGTGTACATGGACATTGTAACAGTATGTGTGGAATTCGCTCATTAGAACAATGTGTTGGTATGTACATTTGAAGCACAACTGTAGCAGATCGGTCTTCGTGGGATGAAATGGCTATAGGTGACAGAATTTGAATCATGTTTCAAATTTATCGTTTACATATCGCTTTTTAGTTGATCACCAATAAATTTCTGTAATTATTACCCACGCGACTTCGTTCGCGTAGAAGTCGAAAATTGTTCGAATTGGTTTTTTAATTGACATCTCTCGTAATACTTAGGGCAATTAAAAAAAAATCTTTATTAACTATAATCTACGAGTATGTGTCATTCTGATGTATAAGCTATATTGTTGTAAAGTTTCATTAAAATCCATTCAGTAGTTTTTGCTTGAAAGAGTAACAAACGTCCTTACATCCTTACGAACTTTCGCGTTTGTAATATTAATTAAGGATAAATCTTAAATCGTTGTCGTTTTTACTTTTCATGTTAAAAATTTTGCTGATGATTTTTTTAACTGTAAGCATAGAGTTTTAGCAGGCAAAACAAGTAATTTTTTATTTAAAACTAGGCAAGCATTTGACCCCAATCCCGCCTGATTAAGCTACCCAGTAGAAGCCTATTCACTCTTGCCTTAAAGCGGGGTTAAAATTTCGCAAAAGGCTGTTCAAAGAGAAATAGATCATCATTACATATATATATATGGGGGTATATATTTTCCTACAGATATGGACCCTAAAAGGTAACCAGAAATACTTTTTCATTTTCAATATCGGAGATATCCCAAGGGACGCACGTTCAATTCTAGAGGTTAATCATATATCTTCCCTTATATACCTACATATATACTAATATTATACAGAGCTAAAGTTTTTATTTACGTAAAAGGTAATATGTAAACTAGAAAACAGTTATTTTAAATTCTGGTCCCTTGTTAATTAATCTACCGGGTGGGACTTTCTGTTGTTCGCGTGTTGTTCGCAAGACGCATTGTTTCGCTTACCGGTCTTGGATGTTGTATTCTTATCTATGTAGTATATACCATATCGTTGCTTAGTTCCTGTGACACAAGTTCTTACGATACTTACTGCAGGGATGAGTCAATGTGTGTGTCGTGATGTGGTTATTATTATTATTTGGAGGAAAAATTTGATTGTTCGTTAGAATTGAATAGACTCCGAAACTACTGGACCGATTAGAAAAACCCTTTCATCATTAGAATATTACAACTTAGCTGATGAACATAGGTGATGTTTTTCAAAAAAGTAAAATATCTATCTAATCGTGTGAAGCAGGGTGGCTAGTTTTACAAATTGAGAATTAAGTGTTGTCAGTTAATGAATCATTCCTACCGAAAATACTTATCAAATTTAAAAAGTCTTTAACTTACATTTAGAATGAACTTTCGGGGTGGAAGTAGACTACCGAAACCGGTCAAGTTAGAGCCGGACTTGCATATGAAGTGTTCCGCACCAAAAAAAGTTTCCAAAACAAAACACGTTTCATGTATTTTATATAAAATTATACATAAAATTTTATATGTATTTATTATTTCAACACAGGTAGCTATACCATGTATAATATATCAAAATAAATATATATTATATACAAACGTAGATATGCTTTACGTAGACAAAAGTTAATTGAATCAACAAAGATCACGGGTGGTCTTCACTGGGTGATAAAAGATAGTTAAACTGAATAGTTGCGACTACTTGCGACTAAATAGTCGTCATTTATCCCCTGACGACAATGACTCATGGTTTCGTCGGAATCCGCCAACTCTAAATTAAACTGCTGACAAACGTCTCAAACTTACTGGTCGTAAAAAACGCAGCGTTTAAAAAAACTTTATAGATTTTAAATAGTGGGATAAACCGTTACATGCGAGGTCTCGGGTTTGGATCCCGGCTCGGTTGATTTCTATATATTTAAGTATGTATTTATCTATATGTTGTTTATATATCATTGTTTAGTACCTATATACCTATGTATAACAAGACTGTGGCTTAGTTATGGGCTAAGACAATTTTGTGCATTAATAGATTGGCGGAAAATAAAAAATTACGATTTAAAAGCACTTACTTTAAGTCTATTTAAATAAAAACATTTTGCATTTGAATAATAATAATAATCTTCTATTTGCCAAACAAATAAAATGTTTCTTAATAGTTTTATTTCATTGTCCCGATAAATTATTATTTCACGTAAAGAGTTTATACGCCTATTGGTAAATGCGTGACTTTCACTGACTGATCCCAATGAAAACGTACCCCTAAAACTGACTTCGCTTATTCTGTTGCTTATCACTGGCCACGCTCATTGATCAACGAGTATTTCGCACTCTTGGAGTTCCACTCGTTGAGAAGACCATAGCATCTGATGAAAATAAATTTAAAAAAGGGTTTTTCTTTTCACAAAGTTACAAACTGACGGGATTTGAACCCTGTACTGCTTGTGTAGCAGCCAGCCCTTACACCAGTGGCCAGGAATGAAGTTTGTAAGGAGTACAGTTCACAATTTTTCAAAATTGAAGACCTTTGAAGACGTTTTGGGTTTTAACTAAATAAAGACTACAATTCCGAAGAATTCAGATTCCTTGTGGTTGGGGGGGCTTGAGCTACCGGGCCTTTCCTGGATCCGCTGCGCCACATTGTCGCTGTGGATGTTTGTTTAAAAAAATGAATAACGATGTTAAGATTCTTCCTAAGGGCCACCCTTTCGAGACGTGACGATTATTTCGAACAACCCTTTGTCCGTGTCATTTTGAGATTGACAGGAAAACGATTTGCACCCACTAAGGGGATGACGGAAGGAAGTGTCAAAGTCTTACAGGGCAGTTAATATTTCATCCCGAGCTGAAGTCGCCAGCTTCTGCTTGCAGTAAATATTTTTGACAGATTTAATTTTTTACTGGTTGACACACACATCGAAGACAATTTCCCTAGTTTACGTCAAGTTAAGTCGTCATTTTACGATTTGACATACGCGTCATATTTATATTCAAATGCAATGTTGCCGAAGCGGCCTTTTTTGATATACAGTTTTAATGTGCTTTAGCTAATTGATAAAAAATGAAATGAAATGAAATTTATTTGTTAGAAATATGGAACATTGTAGATTTACATTTGTTTATATTAGTCCATACACATGTCACTTTATAAAGCCTGCAACATTTTGGTCATCAGGACCTAGAAAAAAAAAAACAATTTACATGAAAGGCATAAAGTGAGGTAAAAATATTTTTTAAAGACGAAAAAACCAAATCGATAGATGTTCTTAATTCGACACGTGTAAATAAATTTTGGTTTTAACGTTTACTATCAATAGCTTAAGAAAACTCAAAAAGAAATTCCGATTTTTTTATTATGGATATCAATTTAATTACGTACCTAACCCTAAAAAAACAATCAAACGAGGCAACTCCCAAGATAACCTATTACTTTATATTCGATTTTGTAAGTAGTGTAGCAGTATTTTAAAAAAAATCACCTGTATTTATTTCTCAATAAAATGTAACGGACTTTCAGAGTGCACACGTGCTATATTTTTAGATAGAGAAAATTCAAAATATGGGCTTTTCCCGGCCGAAGCCAAGGGAAAAAGCTAGCTAATATGATTAAATACACAAACAACATGAACTTGTTAAAACAGCCTGTACAAATTAGGCCATCCATAAACTTGCTTGTCTGCTAATAGAATAATAGTGGGTCATACAAATTACTGATGTAAACTGGCCCAGTTTTATTACCAGCATGTGTAATTGTGACACTAATTTAACGTTTTTTTGTCAGTTGATAGTCTATTTGGATTTACTTTTACAAAATAAAGTTTCGAAATGTGAGTGTGTGATGTGAGCGATGGTGATGTGTGTGAGTGTGTGTTAAAAAGTCAAAAACAAAATGTTTTTTATTCGAATAGAGTTAAAATAAACACTTTCAAATCGATTTTTTACTACCACCGATTCGGAATGCTATTTCTACGGCGAAGAATCCGGCAAGAAACCTCCGTAGTTGCTTTTTTCAGTATTCAAAGACAATAATTTTCTATTACAACTAACAATTTGTAAAAAAAAAAAATCTAGCTTTCTAATGATTGAGTATAAAACAATGTGGTATATTAACAAATTAGATTAAATTTACAAAGATTTGTACGATTACGTTATTAATCGACTTAAATTATATAAGAATTACAAACATAAACTCACGCCGTAATTAATCCCTCGAAAGGGGTTGGCAGAGATGTTACACACCGCATTTCGCATGTTTATGTTGAGTCCCAGTGTGGCAGTGTGATATATGAAAATAAATTTATTAAACAACAATATAAATTTACAATTATTAAAGAGATTACACAAAACATCGAAAAACAATATCGTTGCAAAGACTACTTGCTGAGTTGCTACGAGTCCTGCACTAGGCAAAGCCTGTCTCGCAGGTACACATTTTTCAAGTTTATCTTTTATTTGACTTAACGCGGTCTGTCATCTATTTCATTTACATATTATAATTTTTCACAATTTAATTATTTATTATAAACATTCTAGAAATTGATTAGTGTATATGAAAATACATTAATTATTTAATTAATATATTGAATAATTCTCATATTTTTAAGGATGTTTAGTTGAGACCATTTCATCGTTTATGAATAATTTAGATATTGTGTCAGGTAGTATTATATTGAGGTTCAATTGAGGTTTTTGGCGGCAAAAAAAAAAAAAAAATCTGTCGATCTAAAAGTCAATACAGTAAAAAGTAAAAGCAGGTGGAGTATGACAGTAAAAAGGAAAGAAAAGTAGGGGCTTTTCCACAGTATTTAATTGTTTTTTACACAAATCAGAAAATCATATTAATTATGAATAGTAAATTATTTAGATTTTTTGTCAGTCTCAAAAATAATAAAAAATGAATTATATACGATAGTGCATATTTCGCGTAGCTAACTTACAATAGATAGTACAGTACTTGTAAGTTACGCGAAATGGCACTATCCCGGAAATACATTTTCTTTGTCATCGACGATAGAATACGTTTTTTTTTAATTACATAAATCACCGGCAAATTCCAGTAACTTGTGTTTTTTTTTTTTCGTTTAAATACTAAAATATATATTGCAATTTATTTTTTACGAGTAGTATTTGACTTCACATGAAGAATAAAAAAAATATATATATATATATTCACGACACTTTCACAAACAATTCAGTGATCTAATAACATTTAAAAAGCGTTTATACGATGAATTCATCGTAAAAAGGTTCTAATAAAAGCAATTTATTTTTATAGGCAAGTTTAATAGCATATTTTTCTATTCCCTTAACTCATAATTCCGAATTCAATTAATTTTTATATTAAAGTAACTTAGATATTTCGGTATCAGATAGCTAAGTAAATTCCCAGATTCCGGAATCTCACTTTATGGTGAGTGACGATGTAAAAAACGAAATCATAATTTTGATATTTAAAAAACCAATAACTTTTATCTACCTCAGTACCTTACTGACTAACTAACTAATCAATTTCATTATGAAATGTCAAGTGGTACTTTATAAAGACATTTAAAATCGAGAATTTTTAAATCCAAATTATTTTATTCGTGTGCGATATTAAAAAGAGACAAACTAATTAAAAAAAAGAAGCATAAAATGCATACAAATACTTTAACAAATAAATAATAAAAATTAAAAGAGGGAAAACAAAACAGCATTAGGTAAAGTAAAATTAGAATTTTTACCTTAAAATAGTAAATTAATTAATCAATGTAACATCATCAAAAGCTATTCCAAGTATCAGGTTCCTTGGCTTATTTTATGTGTGTGTATTTTATTTGTATGTGTTGATAGACACATACATAGATGTAGCCATGCATACAGCCACACCCGATTTTGTCCATCAGCTAGATAGCTTGATGGACGTTAAGTGGATGAAAACTGAAATGGTTACGGTTAATTCAATTAAGGTCAGACCACTTGCGAAGTCACGCGAGTGGGCGTAATGCTGGTACAAAAATTATGGTATAAATATACCAAGTTTAATGTACCAGGTATAAGTAAGGTATGAATATGGGTACAGGTTCATTGGTTAATTTTGTAGGTTAGGAATTGAGTATGGTATCCCATACAAAAAATTATCTCTAATTTAGAACTGAACATGTTAATCTTATTGACTTCGTAAGCGATAATCCTTGTTTTGATGTTGCCAGAAACAAGCTTATAATTTCTGGGATCAGTCAACCAAGGGTGCTATCCTTAAGGATTTAGATGGTTGAGATTTTGAAAAATACGTTGTATTCACGGCCATGGGTCAAGCTAACCTGTTTGGACTTCGTACCGTTCTTAAGTTGTACAGCATAAGGATTGATATTGCACTTGTTGTGTGAAGCTTTACTTGAGGCTGCTGTGGCTACGAACTTCTTTATAAGTTTATAGAATTACATATATTTTTAATTAAATCATTGACAATTCGGAACTTCCTCAAACTAGCATCAAATCTTGGACTTTGGGTTCATGGTGCGGCTTAAAGACTACTTAAAGACGTTTGAAGGAAAGCTTATTTCTTAGGATGTATGTTTTTTTCACATAGAAATTATGACACACTGAATTTGAAATGAATTCGGAAGAAACAGTTTCAAAATTTAATTAACCGTTCCAGAGTCCGCTTTTGAAGTCCAATTTGACTAAAACTTCAGGTTGCATAAAATTATTAAGCTAGCTAGCTAATATTAATGTGTGTAGCATGTTCCACAGTTGAAGCTAAACCGATTTTAAAGTGATTGTCTTTTTGGAAATATATAGTTTTATTAATTACCTTTTAATTAATTAACTATTCAACTTCCAACGTTAAAATTTTACCTTGACTTTTGATAAATCGTATAAAATCTGATATTCTTAAAGAACTACCTACCCTCACTGTTCATAGAATATCTTATTAAAATACGTTAAATAATTGCAAATTATACTAATTGTAAATTATTTGACAAGCCTGTCAACCAAGTGTCAACAATCAGCGCTCCTAGCGGAAATGTAGAGAAGTTTGAAAACGAATTTGTTCTATGTGAGAAGCATGTATGTTACGATATGGTACACATTTGTTATGTCACTAAAAGACATAATTTCATTTTAATTCATACATTGTGACATGAGCTTTATCGCAGTCTCTCAGCCTAGACTGTAAGATGTATTAGTGCAATACAAGTTCATATAACAAATTACAGAATCTGGGGTTTCTTGCCGGTATCTTCCCCGACATAAATTTTCTGATCCTGTGGTCGAGTCATTTTTTAAGAAAATTAAATTAATTTGACGATTCTAAGTACTTTCTTTAAAGTTCATGGAATAAAGTTATTTTGATTTTGAATCCTCTAAACCAAAACTTGGAAAAACTCCAAACTGGAGCTACGAATAATAATATATCAAGAGATACTTTAAATTAATAACATTAAAAAGATTCGCTTACACTATGTAACTTTATCTATGACAATAAAAAACAAAGTATGAAGTTTCCATTTATTACCCGCCAACCTTTCCCGCGTTTTCTAATTGACAGGTGTCAAATCGGCCGCCATTTTCCGCGCCATGTTTGTGTGTCGGCGGTAACGATGTAGATTTTGATTTTTGATATTGTTCGCTTTCCCGATGTCTATTTTTGAATAAACATTGAGGAGGAGGCCATGTTTTTTTACGATTGCGTCTTGTTGTTGATGGGTCGTTAGAATTTGTTGTTTTTCTCCGATTTCCTCGGCTTTTGTCTTTCCTTTGTAAATTCACTCGGTCGTGTTTTATGTTAGACAAAATGATTTAACTATGTTTTTATTTCAAACTTAAATATCTTATAGCGTTGGTTGTTGATAGCTGTGAGAAAATCAAAACTAAAATTAAAGCTTTTACAGGTTTTTGTGTTTTTATACAGGTACGAGATCGTCTGAATCGGCAATCTTTCTATTTCTGCTGTAAAGCAGTTCGCTGTGTTTCGTTTCGAAGAATTGGAGAGCCAGTGTAATTACCGGCACGAGAGCAATAGCGTCTTTACTTCTACATGGGCAACACATTATTCTTGGTGATCCAGTCATTAAGGGTATCGTTATGTCAATAGGCAGCGGTATCAGCTTGTTTGCCCATCATGTTGGATAAAAATAAGTATAATAAATAAATATTTAGACTGAAGATGTTCACTGCTACACAAACCCCCCCTAAATAGTTCCAATCAGAGCAATCCTGTCCCCTTAGACAGATGGCATTATTCCTCAAGCATTAACGCCAACAGAAAATAAAAATGTCGTTTCAATAGATTTTTATTTTCTGTTGGCGTTTACGATCGAGGAATAATGCTATTTGTCTAAGGAGCCTGGGTTGCCTGCCTGAAGCGTTTAAGGTCATCCATCCACATTATATCAGTATAAGAAGAATAAGGATCAAGAAGGAGATAGAATAAAGAAGAATACGGTACACTGATGGGCCTGAATTGTTGCTCGAACCTGTATTTAAGACTAGGTGAGCAAACTTTCAGGTGTGTTAGTGCCGACAGTTCTTCAGATAAAGAAGATAAATAAGAAAAAAAGATCAGTTTAAGAAGAAGGAAGAAGGAAAGCTTTTGTTTCTTATTTATGTATCGTTGACTGGATTTTGTAAAATAATTAATACATATCTTATTGCAATTGTTTGGACAGCATATCAAAATAAAAAATATATTTTCTATGTGTAGCAAATAATATTTACCTATACCCTCTCACCCGTAAGTAATCTGTTACCATTTTGTGTGCACGAAATATTTTTTTTTTTTTTGTCTTCAGAATTTTATTTCATGAGTACAATATAGGTATAACTTTATTCATTTTATTTCTTGTTCATTCTATTCGTTAGCATTTGAGTAAAACATGTTCTCATGATATTTTTTTTTCGGGGCACACCCTTCACTCTGTCCCATCACTGCAACTCCTGTTCACCAGGGTCAACAGTGGTGTCCTTTGATAGAATAATCAACAAATAATGCAGCTGTGTAATGATGCATAGGCTGTGCCCGGACAACCTACTGACTGTCTTGGGACCCGCAACGAACTTAATCAGAAGAAATAGGAGGTAGTAAGAAACCGATTGCAGAATGTTCTCATGATGATGATGATGTGTAATCCATAGTGGAACATGCTTGCCTAGACTGTGCCTGTACTCTCGATGAAGACTTCCAATTTATTGCTGAAGAGCAATTTACCAGATTCTCCAGACCTCACCAGATCACACCATTACCACCAAAAAAGACCAGGCCCCTTAGACGAGAACCATTTCCACAAGCGTTAACGGCAACAGAAAATAAAGAAATGTAGAAAAAACATTAGAATAACGTAACTTGACGCGAGGTAATGTCATTGCTATACAATTTCATCTTCGGTTGACGTTAACGTTTGCGGAAAATGGAATTTGCCTTAGGTTGTAGATTCGCAACTAACCAAATACTTCTAAAAAGATTCCACTCTTGAAAAAATTGCAGAACTGGTTAGATTTAATTGTTAAAGTTATGATAAGAATGTAAGATATATAGAGTTAATTACTCCAGGGCTTTTATATTGTAAAGGCAACAAATGACCACCGACCATTAATGGAAGCTGTTAAGTATTTTTTAAACTAAAAGCTTTGTTTAGTTCTCAAAATCCATTAGCACTGATGCCTATTGTGTTTCAAGAGGAACTTCAAAGGGACATACTGTCTTGGCATATTAAAACTGGTTTATAGGGTCGAAAATCAGGTCAGCCAGGCCGTTAAACGTGCGACATTTTAATATTTCCATTCATAATACCAAATGGTTCCTTATGGGAGAGTACTAAACTATATGGCATACCATACCGTAATGTTTTATTGCTGTCGGTACTTAAAACTGGCATAGATTATCGAGTGTGCTATAAACAGATAGGTCAGAAGCATCTAACGTTTTTTTAATGGTAATCCCTTGGTCATTTTCTCTCTCGATGGCAAACGACTTTGTGATCGAAAGAAAGAAAGTCTGTTTATTCTAAGGGAAAATATTTTGGGAAATTTTGAGAAAAAAATTGGCTCCTGAAAATGTTTGTAGTCTTTGATTTCTCTTGTTTTATTTTCAATTAGCATATGCTGTCTAATATCTTAATCCGATACATGCAATAATTACTTAGATTGTGAACGCGAAAGTCTGTAAGGATGTATGGGTTAATGGATGCCTGTAACTCTTTCACGCAAAAACTACTGAAAGGATTCTAATTAAACTTTACAATAATATAGCTTATACATCAGATTAACACGTAAGCTATAATTTGTAAAGATATTTTGTGAATCGTCCAAAATATATCGAGAAATGTCAATTAAAAATCCTACTAGAACCATTTTCGACTTTTACGCAGGCAAAGGCAAGTACAATCATTTCGGGGCACACCCGCCACTCTGTCCCACCACTGCAACTCCTGTTGACCACGATTAACAGTGGCGTCGTTTGATCGAATAATCAACGAATAATGCAGCTGTGCAACGACACACAGGCTGGGCCCGGACACCCTACCGGCTGTCTTGGGACCCGCAACGAACTTAATCAGAAGAAATAGAAGGTAGTAAGAAAGTGCTTTCCCACTTCAGTACTAACATATGCGATACCAGCTTTTAGACTACAAAAAGATCTTTAATTGCGACATACGATGTTTTCACTTGTTGTAGACGATATACACTGGGATTGACTTAAAATTCTAAGCAGTTCGAAAAAAATATCTTGAACGCTTGCGATAACACTTGACCAATTATTTATACGTTTCGAAGTCTTGGATGATAAGTAAGCGATTAAATAGTAGTTAATAAACTTACTATACTTAATTATTTATTGCTCAACAATTCAACATTAACTTTTATCCCCTATTTTTCCGCTTAAAGGGTTAAATTTGTAAAATCCTTTTTAAGCTGCTACGAATTTCAAAACATTTAAATGGATATTACAAATTTCACGAATTCAGACTTAATCTTTTCGGTTCTACATTCATATTTAGGTCGGTCTACTCGTAATACCTACATTTCTTGCTTAATCTTTTTTTTTTTGAGGACGAGGTTGCTCAGTTTGTTACGTGCCTTGGTTAACCGACCAACCAGCACAGGTCGACGGTTCGAGTCTCGGGTGGCCGTGAGTTGTAGCTGCCGTGTTCCTCATTGTGCCAGGATAGTTTTGACGACTTCTATGGCGCAGTGGTGTAAACAGCCGACTGCTGCGCTAGAGGTTCTGGGTTCGAATCCCGGCGGGTGCGGGACTTTGTGTTATTAGCAAGACGCATTGTTTCGTTTACAGGTCTTGGATGTTGTATTCTTATCTATGTAGTATTTACCATATCGTTGCTTAGCACCTGCGACACAAGTTCTTACGATACTTACTGCAGGGCGGAGTCAATGTGTGTGTCGTAATGTGTTTTACTATTTATTTTTATTATTTATAGTGGATAGTGACTCAACATAAATAAGCGAAATGCGGTGTGTAACATCTCTGCCTACCCCTCTCAAGAGATTACGGCGTTAGTTTGTTGTTTTACTTAAAATTATTCGTGACTTCCAAGTCTGTTTGTTTACGTAAGAAACAGTTAAAAATAAAGGCATTCTAATTAAGTACGTGTAACCTACTT
This sequence comes from Choreutis nemorana, assembly GCA_949316135.1. NCBI lineage: Eukaryota > Metazoa > Arthropoda > Insecta > Lepidoptera > Choreutidae > Choreutis > Choreutis nemorana. The sequence continues at coordinate 5,567,625 of OX438621.1, read as the reverse complement.
CCCTTTTCCAAAACACTTAGTAATTGTTGTATAATTATTTGTTTGTTCAGATGAAGATCCCCTCCCCGTATCACTTCCCCGAGCATTTGGAGAATTTATTGGCGACCAAATTGGAATTTATTTAAGGTATTAACTCTGTCATCTTTAGCATGGAACAGGTTATAAGATTTTCAAAACGGGATATTATTACTACACTTACAAATTTAATGCTAGCCGATCTACTTTTTTTTTAATGTATTTCTTTAACGGCATCGGTTTTAGTACCATACTGCCTAATGATCAGTTATTATAATTTCTTCATTCTTGAAGATGTTAAATGAGATAAGGATGATACGATGAACAAAAAAAATGATGAATCTGCCTACATTAACATGCTAGTACGGTTACTGTAGGCCCTAAGGAGTTACTTGGGAGATGACGAAAAGCGCAGCCAAATCGTCGTATTTCACTTTCTACACACTTGTACAGCCCCTACAGGTATTTACTGGTTAAAACACTAGCATTTTACACATTAAATTCTGCTGATATATAATAAAAGATATTCAAATAAGAAAATTCTAACTGACACTTCCCGTTCCCGCCAAGTAACTCGCCCATCTACTAATTTGATGACGATAAATCAATTTGATACTACTGTACCGAACTGGTAGTAAGGAAAGGACTATTTGAAAGTGATTATTACAGTCTATTCATATAAAAACTTTTTGACTACGACTTTAACAGATTTGAGAGGTTGATTAAAAGAAAAATCAAAAATGGTTCTTTGTAATAACCAGATCTTTATTTTTTAGTTAACTGTTTCTGCTTTTTAGTATTTTTTTTTTCAACGGAAAAGACATTGAAAATTTTAAAAGTCCCTGGGACTTCTTGAAAACCAAGAAAGTTCCTTTGCAAGAAGAAGTTTGTGGTATTTTATAGTGTTTTTGCTAAACGAAGCTTTTGAAATGAAGGGCTGGATAGAGAAGGAATTTTAGCAAAATATTTTAACAGAATTTAGTCCAAATTGTTTTCGTATTGAAAGTCTCTCCTGTAATTACTTTAATTATAACAATGATGTTTTCAACGTACAAACTCACTTTGCTTCCTAATTTAAGCTTGCATTTCTGAATCAAACCGAGGCCATGCTAGACCTCAGGATTCTAGGTGATTAGAGCTAAGTACTCACGTTTGTTTCTACTTCCAAGGTTTCGTAAATTTAATGAATTAAGCCGCTCTCAGATCTCCGCGCTTGGGATGCTGAGTGAAACGTCAGTAGTGTTTGTTGACACGCGAGCAAAGTTCTCGGAGTCTGCTGGAACGATCCGGCGTTTGTATGTGTGTCTGTATAAATGTTAGTTCGACTATAACTTAAGTATCGTTGATCGGATCGTCGAAAAATTAGGTAGATTAAGACCTATTGTACCTACAAGAACCTTAAAAATTTGAATTAAGGAAATCTGGAAAAGAGAATTTCAAAATGTTCAAATTACATTGAATTGTCTATGATATGTCTTGGTGTGTTATGAGTGATTTCTGATGATTTAAATTATTTGAATTGCTTTAATTTGGCATTTTTATTCCTCAGCGTACTAGCAATAGTACGAATCATCGTAGTAATGGTAATTGGATCTGATATGTAGAAAAGTAATGATGGACTGGACACACTGTAGGCATCAAATCTATATCCAAAGACAAAATTCAAGGCCACCGAGACCTGATGATGTCCACTGCAAAAGTTTAATATGAATGTAGATGAAATAATAAAAAAATGGATGTGAACTTTTGAATACTACCCTACAATAACCAAAAAAAAATATCGAAGTGAATCATGAAAATTTGTCTTTTTATTCGTTATTCAATATGGTTTTTAAACAAAATCAATGATGACGACAAAAAGTGCACTCATTTGTGGAACGTAAGAAATTGCTCATCCCCTTATGGCGTTATCTATGTCATTTTTATGGTGTTCCAGACGCTCGGGTATTTTTTCCAGCTTTCATATGGGGGTGGAAATGGGGTATAAAATGGCTATTTAGAGGAATTTCTTTAATAATATCGCTCCTTAAGCCTGTTAAGGGTAGTCTACGTGTCCCCTTGTTAAAGACTCTCAGACGAATATAAATTTGTACATAAAAAAGTAACTTGGGGCAGTTGTTACATACAATTTGAGCTGTTGGTGTTGGACTTAGGGTATATAATAAAATTATATAAAACGTTAACTATTTTTTTTGTCCGTAATATCATTATAAATTGTTTGTTAAATAAATAAATTTGAATTAAATAAATAATTTCTATAAAGAAATATTCAACTAAAGCCTGGGCAACCCTTCCGTCTGTCGGTCAGCGGGCTGTATATCTCTTGCTCAGTTTTACTAAACATGTTGAACTGTCATAAAAAACGTGACTTTTTTTATGTTTAATTTTTGTACCAGGGTTATGAGGACTTTGTAGCTCAGTTTGTTACAAGCCTTAGTTAAACGAGCGACCCAACCCATCAGGTCGAGGGTTGCCGTACATTATAGCTGCCATGTTCCTCATTTTGCTCGGATAGCGGCGACAGGTTCGCTACCTGTCACACGGGTACTAAGCATGATCATGCGACGTTTAACAACTCTGCCTACCTCTCGAAGGATTAATTACCGCGTGATTTTATATAAGTGATTTTGTCAAAAAATAGATGGTTCTAGTACCTTCGTGTCTCCTTTTTGACAACTAGAAAAAAAGCACAGGAACATAATAAATAATGTATTCAAATTTACCATGAAACAATCAGATTGTGGTGACAGGCATTCGCTACCATTAATGTACAAACGATCACAAACTACTTAGAGATTCATATGAAATTAATGTCGGAACCCATTACGAGGAGGGCCCTGGAGGGTTATTGTAGCAATATGTCCCTCAATAACTTATGGGGTACCCCGAAAGGGTATATCATTCACCTGCTTAAGCTAATGTTATGTCTTGGAATTCTTAAAACGAATCATTTATTAATCTTAATACATGTTTAGAACTTAAATAATTTGAATCGTTTCCAATGTTTATAGGTAAATTTTAAATCTAATCATACGATTTTTATAATTTTTTACAAAAAAAAAAAATAATAGATTCTACGTTGCCTGTCAGTGGGTACCTGTTAGTGTTCTAAGTAGATGTACCGATTTTGATGGTGACTTTATTTAACAGCAGATATTTTCGAATTTAATTCCAAAATAAGGTAGTTATAAAACAAGAATAATTGCTGTTTAATTAACCTAGTTATACGATTTTTACATTTCCTGTGTAAAATAAACGATATTACTGGCATACCTATCCACAAACCTAATGATTTTCAGCAGACAGCGAGAATAATGTACATGTTAAAAAATGGACATTGAAATTTTCAAACAAAAATATGTCATCATTATCATCAGCCTGGAAAAAACCACTGCCGGACAAAGGCTTTCCCAATCAAGGTGATTCTGAGCAGGAATACATACTTCGTGTTCGTGTTCGTGAGTCGTCCATCACTACGACATCTGACCCGTGGTCGCATCTCTACAACTTTTCTTCCCCGATTGTCCATCGCTTCTTCGAGCTGTGTAGCTATAGTCAATCTTTACGGTCTCTGTGGCGCTGAACAGCCGACTGCTACGCTTGAGGTTCTGGGTTCGAATCCCGGTGGGGGCGGAACTTTGTGTTATTTGTCAGACGCATTGCTTCGCTTACCGATCTTGGATTTTGTATTCTTATCTATGTAGTATATACCATATCGTTGCTTAGTTCCTGTGACACAAGTTCTTACGATACTTACTGCAGGGCTGAGTCAATGTGTGTGTCGTGTTGTGGTTTATTATGATTTATTGGTCAATAATAAATTACCTGAAGTCGCACCTAACCTTAACCATAAAAAAGAGTACAATCACACATTACACATTAACATAAACACTTTTAAACACTTCTCAGTTCGACCGCAGACTTTAACCACAGTCTTATACAAATGTCACACATGTCATGTTTTATACTTGGATGTGTGTGTGTCAAACGCACGGTAGTATTCATTGTCTTTTTTACTGATTTGAAGTTTGTATTATAGATATGATTTTTCTGTATTCCTCTTTGATATAAACATTAACCGTGCCAAATTGCGTAATATTTCCTTTTTCCTTATTTGCGTATTATTTGGAAAAGTCAGTAAGTAGTTTTGCTTCACTTATTAATAGTATTAAATATTTAAAAGACACTGTCGCCACCTGTACCCAGCCTCTGACGTCACCAAGTAGGGCGCCCCATGATGATGTCATTCCATTGTCATATAAACTAGTAGACATACATACAAACAAATCTATATCAACAAGCACCTACAGAACTATAGCCGTCTCGCTCTAGCACCATTAATTACCGCGCGAACGTCAGAGACGCAGGCATTTTTGTTATTTTAAACTTTTAAATACAGGATGAAGTTATTTGCGGCTCATTTGGATTGTTTCTTTTCGTCCATTTTTTCAAACCCGACCCGACGGTCTTTGGATGGTGAGATTATAGCGTTTTTATCGCACAACGTCTCGGGCAACAGCTTGTTTTAGCTTTCAAACAGAATAGTTTCATTAAAATCGGTTCGACTGATGTAAGAAAAACAGAAAATGAGCATGCTTGCCTAGAAAAGGCCTATTTAATATTTAAATTTTACTTCAACTTGTAAAAAAAATCTGGCAAGACTTCTTGCACACGGAGAGTTCTGTACCAGATATTAGGGTTCAAGAAATGCAGTTGTTAAGGTTGGGCAAAAGCTACGAACCAGTGGCGTAACTAGGGGTTGGCATGGCGGCAAAATGCCAGGGGCCCCAAGACTAAAGTTCCCTCGACGCGACCAGCACCAGCATTAGGCCCCTCTTGGAAACGAGACCTAAAAAAGATCGCCAGGTTTTTTAACTTTTAATGCCATGGGCTTGGTCATAATAACAATGAACCACATCACAACACATTGATTCAGTCCTGCAGTAAGTATCGTTAGAACTCGTGTCACAGGAACTAAGCAATGATATGGTATAAACGACATAGGTAAGAATACTACATCCAAGACCGGTAAGCGAAACAATGCGTCTTGAAAATAACACTACCGCCCCAGCCGGTATTCGAACCCGAAACCCTTAGCGTAGCAGTCGGCTGTTTACACTACTGCGCTACAGAGATTGTAGTACGGTGCGCTAACGCTTTTACTTGAAATGAAGACCAAAAACTAGGTCCGCATTTTCCACCATTTTTAAAGGGCCCCATTCTATTTATTTGCCAAGGGCCCCGGACGATCTAGTTACATAAACATAAACTCACGCCGTAATTAATCCTTCGAGGGTGTTAAACACCGCATTTCGCATGTTGCGAATCTTTCCGTTAAGTAGTTCCAGTGTCCGTCCGGTGGTCTTCATCATCAGATCCAACACCAACTGGTGCTCTCGGAGAACAAATGTCCTAGATATTGTCCTTTATACCCAAATAGCTATAGATGGGCCAAATTTTAAAATTCATTTGCCTTTTAGAAACAAGAAAAAAATTGTCAGCTCTATAAAATTTGTTGCCTTTGTCAATAATAATAATAATCACGAGACACAGAGTGACTCAGCCCTGCAGTAAGATTAAAGGATCTGACGCAGGTGCTAAGCATCGATATGGTATAACCTACATAAGAAATCCATATTATACTATAATAGACGCACCTTACCCATTATATAATGGTTTGGCTAATAATATACCACTAATGGATTTATTTCATGACTCGATGACTAATTTAAAAGAATATACGTGACCATCTCCTCAAAGCTTATAATGTAATTTTAAATACTAGTATATATTTTGTTCTTAATTATTATTTTTTTGTACTTATTTGATTATTGTTTTAATTTTGTTATTCAAATTTTCAATTGATTTAGTAGTTTTTATTTGTTCGGCGATGGATAATGTAATGTATACCGGTATAGTACATATTAGATATAATGTATATATAAAAAATTTCTTGTTTAAATTTGAATATAAATAAATAAATAACCGTATTTTGGTAATGATATACTTTGAAGCAGATTGGACTAAAGGACAGTAAATCTAATAATAATAACCACATCACGACACACACATTGACTCAGCCCTGCAATAAGATATAAACTTGTATCGCAGGCGCTAAGCAACGATATGGTATACACTACATTGATAAGAATAAACATCCAAGACCGGTAAGCGAAACAATGCGTCTTGAAAATAACACAAAGTTCCGCCCTTGCCGGGAATGAAACCCGGAACCTCTAGCGTAGCAGTTAGCTGTTTACACCACTGCACCAAGGTCGTCAAAGTAGTCACTATTACATCATACATAGAGTTCTGGCTTAAATTAATCAATGCATTGCTAAGCTGTGTAGTGTTAGCAATGTTCTTTGTAAGTAAGAAAGAACTTTATTCATAAAATAACACAGCATCTCACATCACAGTGTTTTAACAAGGAATGTGTATTAACCAAAACGATTACATTAAGATGCTGTGTTACAACCATGAAAGGGTATGCAACTCAGCACTGTGTCAGCTCTGAGTCTTTGCTTTGTCTAATGAATGGGTTAATCTTCGATATAGAATCATTTATACGAAGAAACAAATAGAGCTTTTTAAAATATGAGTATAAGTAAAAATGCTTTAAAATTTCAAAAGTCTTCAAGTCGTTTTTGACCTGTTTTTTAACTGTGTGTCTACCATAGTTTGTGTAGTTTTACTACAGTGATTTTGTATGGGCAATCTTAATTCCTCAGCTATCCGTTAGGGGCGCTTTACAAAGATTCATACAAATTTGTAACTGCAGTCGCTAGCGGCGATCGAAGGTCAAACTCATGGTAGGCATACTGATGTTAGTATCATGGCGAATCATCAATCGGTACAATATTAGTAAAAAACATCAGCCGGGCATCGAACCCAGACTTAATTCTACTTAGCGGTTTAGCAGTAGCATCATAGATGTACTGTTCAAGAACTAGATAGATGTATTCGAAGCTCGTAGCTCGACGATTTTTTTTTTTAATTTTTAACAAAAATTAGAATGATATATGCTTCAGATAAGCTCCATTAAATTTATTAGTTTTAAAACGAATACTATAATAAATGCTGGTGGTCACTCTATCAATATCGTGTGATCTCAGGATCGTGATATTTAAATACGTTCAAATATTATGACAATAAATTCATCAATATTAACGTGACATAATCACGATACCAACGCGAATCGCATGATTATATTGACAGTGTAACGATCCTTTGAGTATTATCAATATTACTGTTTTTATATGATTTTATTGTAGTTTTAAATATGGATTTGACTAGTATTGTATTATTTATATTATAATTTCAATTTTCTATATTATATATATCGCGCCCGAAATATATATCAACACAACTCGTAATCACAAAATATTATATACCTTGGTATTATTTAACATAATAAAATTAATTTATTTTTGGGGCGCCATATTTTTCTACTATCATTTGATATCCCAGTCGACTTGCTAGCAAAAAATAAATCTTTATTTGTTAGTTATAACTTCCACCATATAAATATTTACCTGTAGCCGAGTAAAATTAAATTGTTTTTATTATATTACTTCATTCGGGTAACGAACAGTTATTATAATTAATTAAAATCAAGTCATAAATAAAAAAACATAAACCAATCAAATTTCCGGTGAAAATTTGGCAAAACGAATAATATTTATTGAAATTAAAACATTAACATTACCTAAATATAAAAGCTGCTATAACTATGACGATCTTTCTAAAATAAAAAATTCAACTGGAGCAACTTGCGTCATGCTACTTTTTAAACTTTATCATGTTCTTCTGTAATACGTCTATGATTCGCACTAGTTTCTGAGTAACCGCTGTCCTTGTCTAACAAACGCCAGACCACTAAGAGTGAAAGGGACGGACGGCTGTCTGAGAAACTTGAACTAATTTAGTCCGTTTTCATTGTATTCAGAAATATATGAAACAATTCCTTCGTAAGTTATATGTTACTTAACATTAACTTTTATTGTTAATGTTAAAGTTATGGTTTACGTTAGATACTGTTTGTTTTATTTATTTCCATTTAAATTATAAAAAGATTAAGTAATGTGTAATAGTAAATTAAGATGTTATATTTCAAACTCAATCAATTAAAAAAAAAACCTATCGTTATTAAAAATGGACTTTGAGACATCACTAACGCTTTTTAAAACGCGCGTTCTAACGGAACTCACGGGAGGCTTTTAAAGCGCGGCGCTTAAACCCAGCACTGTTGGGTTTCTCATTTGCAACAAACATTTTATTACTGCTAATTAAAACCGTTCGTGAGAATAAAGGCTTAGGATAGACAAATTCAATTTAAAAAAATCGAAAATTTGAATAAAGTCTATGATAAAGTGACGTAATTACTCCGTTTGTTATGTTCATGATTTGACGATAACAATTTTAATAACAAAGTTGTTGGTATTAGTTTCCACATAAAATTTTGTTATTTAAAAATATCAGTTCGGAATAGAAAAATTTTGAGTTGATATTAGTAACGAATACCAGTGGTATTATTTTTAATAATTTTAACACACATTGACTCAGCACTAAGATATAATCTTGTGTCGCAGGCACTAAGCAACAATATGGTATAAACTACATAGATAAGAATACTACATCCAACACCGGTAAGCGAAACAATGCGTCTTGCAAATAACACAAAGTCTTCCCCCGCCTGGATCCGAACCCGGAACCTCTAGCGTAGCAGTCAGTTATTTAGACCACTGCGCCAACAAGGTCGTTGTAAGTTACATAGCTACCTATTTGTTAAAAATTAATTATGCATATAAAATTACAATAATTAATAATTCCGAACTTACTACAGTTAATATAAAATATATATTTAATGACATCTATCATTTGAAATTAAAATTCACGCAATAAATATCTGCCCCGCCCGGTATTCGAACCCCGGACGCTCACCTCGTGGGCAAGATCCGGAAACAAAATCGTGACGGTTTGTGTCGCGAGAACGGTAACCTTCGTCACGATCCAGTCACCTTGGTTCAGTTCCTCTGTCCCAGATCCGTAAATCAAGGACGAAGGTTCGATTCCCGTTGGAAGTTAAGCCAGAAATGAGCTAATTGAAAAAATTGGACTCAAAAAAATGTGTTGGACTTTTTAAAATTTATTTTATATAATGTATGTGTCTTAAGGAAAATAAAAAAAGGAAAAAATATTTCTATTTTTGACGACCTCTGTGGCGCAGTTGTGTAAACAGCCGACTGCTACGCTAGAGTTTCCAGGTTCGAATCCCCACGGGGGCGGAAATTTGTTTTGTTAGCAACACGCAATGTTTCGCTTACCGTTCATGGATGTTGTATTCTTATCTATGTAGTATATAGTATTGCTTTGTTCCTGCGATACAAGTTCTTACGATATTTACTTCACGGCTGAGTCAATGTGTGTTATTGGTTTGGTTGAATGTTTTAATATACGCATATGATTAAAAAAATATATTACTTTATTCATAACAATCAGTGTTACGGTATCAACACGAGGTTTCAACATTAAAAGATGCTGTAGTAAATTACAAACATGAAAGTCCTTTCATCTCAGCAATGTGATAGCTGTCACAAGGCCAACGCCTATCGTGTGTTGCCAACACAATTTGTCCCTAAAAGAAATACATAATGCACACCCTTTTTGTCTATTTGAGGAAGTTTAGGAAAGTAATATTTAAAAAAAAAACATTATTTTTAATAGCACAACATAAAGTCACGCCGTAATCCCTCGAGAGGGGTAGGCAGAGGTGTTAAACATCGCATTTCGCATGTCCATGTTGAGTCCCGGTGTGACAGGTTGCGAATCTGTCGCCGCTATCCGGGCACATGGCAGCTCCAATGTACGGCAACCCGAGACTCGAACCCTCGACCGAATATTAATAATATTTTGAATAGCAATTAATTTTTATATGTGTGTCTTTCATGATGTTATGTGTTTTTGTCATTATATTTTAACCTATATGCCTCATTTTATCTCCAAATAGTTTGAGTTGGAGCGTGTCTAGAATTATTATGTTGAAAAATTGTAATCTGTAGTAGATAATATTGTATTTGAATGTTGAAAAAAGCAACTACGGTTTTTCTGGCCGGATTCTTCCCCGTAGAAATAGCATTCCGAACCGGTGGTTGTAAAAAAATTACGATTTGAAATTGCTTATTTTAAGTCTATTCGAATAAAAAACATTTTGACTTTGATTTAGAAATGAATAACTTAATTTTTTTCTTTGTCTCCCAGTTGCGTAAAATATAAAAATAAACAGCTCGGGGAAACTAATTTGTTTTAACGTGGCATAATAAATACTTTCAAATTAAAATGCTACTTTAGGAGCGTTTTACGGTCTTCCTTCAAGGGGGCGATTCTCAAAATTGAACGTTACGTAACGCTGGATTAATGTCGCTAGAAAATATCGAACGCGACTCCCTCGAATACGTGTACGAGTGTCATCGAATCAAACCGGTAGAGCGTTCTTCAATTTGGATCGATTTGTAATCTCTTCAATGTTACGGTTTATGTATGTATTTGGTATGTATGTATGTATTTGTATAAGGTTTTCGCTCACTTATCAAACGATTTGTAGATACACAATTTATGGTATTTAAATGAAAGTCCTTGTTTTAAGTCTATTGAAATAAAACATTTTGACTTTGAATTTGAAAACATGGCTTTCTCATGTATAAGTATTTTTGTGATGGTTAATTAAAGCAGGCTTGAGGTTATTTACTATATTGATTGTTGTGTCGTCCATACATAATACAAACTTTTAATTTATAATATTATTAAAGGAAATAATTTTTTTTAAACTCTATTGCAACGTTTGAATGTTTGCTGATTAGGGCTTAAATAATGTCATCCTGCGAGTATAAAGGGCCTTATTCATTGTCATTTAAAATTGACCAACCTTAGCTGTACTTGAGAAATCTATGTAAGATTTTGAATCTTTTATTCAGTTGAATTAGAAGTTTTAAATTTTAAGGAGTTGAATTTGAGGTCCTTCCACCTATCTGATAATTATTTTTTTTCTACATTCTGTGTTAGTCATTTCTTCGCATTTAAAACAGTTTTTTGTGCATTTAAAAAACCATATAATTGCAGGATTATAAAAAAACAATTTTCAAACTAGTTACCAATTCGTCGACAGAACTGCATTCACTTCTTAGTGAAATGTTTGGATTGAAGTCTTCCTCCCTCGACAGCAGCTGCAATATTGATCGAAAGTCTGGCTGACAAGTGAGTGAAAACCCTAACCGAGTGTTTGGGAATGCATTTGGAAAAAATTCACAGCAAAATTTTCTCTTAACTGCCTTTTTGTATGACATTTTTCAACGGTTTTATTTAGATTAACCAGTTTGTTTGGGTCAAGTTTAGTGACAGAAATTTTACTCTCTAACTATCGAGAGATCGACCTGATTTTAGGCACACGTCTTTAGTTCTGATGACAATTCAATATAATATATTCAGTATCTTTGTATATCTAAGATGGCCGCCGCTACAAAATGGCGGACTACATGTTTTTTCACAACACCCTCAATATCGGTATCAAATGAAAGGACTTGACTAGAAGAATATAAAAATGCAATATGGCCACCAAATAAAAAACAAAAAAACAAAGAATGACGTAAACGTGGAATTTGAAATATTTTAACTTATTCTTTATTAAGGTTAGAAGTAAATTTTATGTATGAGTAACTTGGTTTTTTAATGACGATCGGCAAAGAGTGCAAAATGCCCCCTGTGTTACAAACATCGTAGACTTCGCTGACAGCTTACAATTTGTTGGGCCGTATGCCACCTAAGTGATATAAAAAGAAAAAAAAAACTTTTTTAATCTCATTAAAGTTATCTATCGAGAATAACCCCCTAGCAGTAAAATTTTCAGACTAAACTATTTCAGTAACATTTTACAATGTACCTTCTGTACTTTGTGACACTTTACATTTCAGTTTTGTTGCCAGTAAAGCATAAACTAAAATAAATTTGCGTCAAGTACGGGCCGGAAGCGAATTTATGTCGATTTGTAATTACCGAGGGATTTACGACCCTATCCTGATAGCCTTAAGGGCGCGTGGTTTACAATAATGATGGAAAACCGCCTCAGGTAGGAATCACTACAAAAATAGATGTGTTTCCGTTTTGGTTGTGGTACGGGGGATGAGCGGATAGCGGGTAAGCGATTTATACATGTAGTGTGACAGCTTAAAGCTATTTGATAAATCAATGTCTGGTAGGTGCACATTGTAGTATGATTTGATTAGTTTTTAATAGCTAGAGTACTTTAAATTCTATCAAAAATATTTAAAACGGATTATATTGAAGGAAATAGACTATGTTTGTTTTTTCAGAAAAAGCTAGTTTAATTTAATACAATTGTCACAAGCTTAACCAAACGTAAAATCTCGAAAATTATTTGACCTTATATAATATACGTCTAGGATTCAGCTGGTAAGTATGTCAAAACTGTAAAAGTTTGTATGGAGAGTAACAAGATACTCGTAACTACATAATTAAATATAAAACTAAAAGGATTATGACAGAAATAGAAAAAATTGTTTCCAAATTGTAGCTGAGTATTTTGGATAAACGAACAAATGGTCCACCTGATGGAAAGTAATATCATCGCCTATTCACACGACGATACCCCTGATGTCGTGGTACGCCAAGAGCACCGCCTATGCGTTACCGATGTAGAGGTAATGATGTTATAAATCTACCTCTAACTCTCCGACCTAATCTCTACCTCTAGTTACAAAGACCTCAGTGGCGCAGTGATGTACATAGCTAACTGCTACTAGAGGCTCCGGGTTCGAATCTCGGTGGGACTGGATTTTTGTGTTATTTGCAAGACGCATCGTTGAGCTTGCCGGTCTTGGATGTTGTATTACTTTCTAATTAGTTTATAAAATATCTTTGCTTAGTGCCTGCAACACAAGATTATATCTTAGTGTACAGCTGAGTTAATGTGTGAGTTGTGATGTGGTTATTATTGTTAAATATCTTTATAGTTGTTATCCAAGACATAATGGAATGGTACCCTAGAAATGGAAAAGGGACAAAAAGAACGTAAAATTAAGAGATAGAAAGATGACCTTAAAGGTTGTAGAAGGTTAGTTCTTGACAAAAACGAGTGGAAAAAAACAAGGGGACGCCTATGTCAGACGACCACCTGACCATTAAACTGGCTACGGAAAAACCAATAAATTAAAGTTATTTCTTGTTAATTATTTATAAGTACCAAAGTCAAAACTGCGCTGGTATTTAGTGAATAAAGGCTTTACTATTATTTTTATTTCTTCTTGTGTTATGTGTAAATAAAGTACTCAGTTATTTACCACAACTGAGATCTGTGATGATATGCCCTAAGGCACAAAAGAATTTAGGTTTTTTTTACAATTTACAATGGCTCTTTTCACGGCTCTGTCGAAGTTTAGTTGCCTGGCCTTTTTAGATAGATATTAGTGTCCCCTTGAATATGACGCACAGAAAATGCACTCTTACTCTTTAGATCTGGAGCTGTCGCAGGGAGCAAGCTTGGCTATAAAACGCCTACCTAAACCGCTCCCGCTACCTCTAGTGGCACACACCACACTATAAAGACAACGCCCAGTGTTCAGTGCGAGGTGCGGCCTGCATACAATGTTCCTTAATGGATTGCTTTTTGTGTTTTTATACATAAAGTATGTCTGGCCTTTAAAGAAAACAACCTAATAGGCTATTAGAGGGAATTGCTGACTTAATTTTATTAATATCGGCTTTTGGGAGTTGTTAGTTTGAAGTTCATCAAACACGTGTTTTGTTGAAAAAGAATTAACATTAATAACCACATCACGACACACACATTGACTCAGCCCTGCAGTAAGTATCGTAAGATCTTGTATCGCAGGCGCTAAGCAACGATATGGTATAAACTACATAGATAAAAATACGACATCCAAGACAGGTAAGTAAATAATGCCTGTAATTGTCTTTGTAATAATGAAATATGAAACAATAAAGGTTGTACTTGTATCATTTTATAAGTGTAAAGTGTATGAGTTTGTATGTTGGAGGTATTTCGAATACAAAATCTTTCACATTACGTTAGACATGCATAAATATTTATAAAAATTAATTAATTTTCCATTGTATAAATGTTTTACTAAGTTTAGAGAATATGTCATCCAAATACTAGTCATAAGACTTAAAAGAGTAGAAAACTAGCGAAGTAGCTTAATTTAACTGCACAGGTTTATCTAATGACAGTTGAAGTGTAGGGGTTGCAATGAATGATTTATCCGTGCTTTAAAGGAACTTTGAGTTGTGTCCAGTGTTCATGCTCGCTTAAATGTCTGTGCTTACGGTAGCGTTGGGGCCGGGTCGTTCTCTTCCCTCTAATATGGTTAAGGAGGGCGATGGCTGAAATCCACGTTATACTCGTGATCGGGTGCTGTTTGTGTGGACTGGCTCACTCGGTCGCAATATTTTATTACGATAATTTTCGATCGAAATGTTCTGTAGATTAAATTCGTTGCATCCCCTATGTTTCATGCAATTAAATAAAATGTATTTAAACAATAGCCTAGACTTAAAATCATTATTATTAAAAAATATTACAAATTGTAATTTGCTTTATATAAAGGTAGTCATAGTAACTTGTAATTGTATGAAAAAAAAACTTAAATGTTTCAAATTGTAATAAAAACTATTGTAAATTTAAAAAAAAAAAGCAACTACGGAGGTTTCTTGCCGTCTTCTTCCCCGTAGATAGCATTCCGAACCGGTGGTAGGAAAAAGAAATGACGATTTGAAAGCACTTATTTTAAGTCTATTTAAATAAAAACATCGTGGAAATTATTTTTGATGATTTTTTTCTTTGTTAAACATGCAAAATTAGAAAAAAAAACACGTAATTATTTCGATATCGAAAATTTCCGAATATCGCACGCGAATCGATATTCAACCCGAGAATAACCCCTAGAGGTGTTTAAGTTAATAAATAATTTAATTGTACACAGCACGATTAATTGTTGTTAACTGTTTTATCTTAACATCTAGCGAATTAGTCTTATCTCGATTTCGGCCATTTCAATTACAAACAATAAAATACAAAATAAAACAATTTTACTGTAAACTGAAAATTTGTTTTTATTTTTATCAGGTTTGTATTTTTATTTTAAATTTTTTTTAATACAACAAGGTTGTTATATGTTTTTGTAACGCCTTCGGACGTTTGTAACACCTCGGGCATAACGCACGCGATGCTGACCCTAAAAAACAAATCTCCATATTCATATGAGTCTACAGATTTATTTATAAATAAAAGGTGATTTTAACTTACAAATTATGAACGAAGCCACGCAACATTGCCTTTTATTTCTTTGAATAAATTTACTAGTAGCTACTTCGGCAGCTTGTTAGTGATTCTCAGGGTGTTTCACTATCTTCAAGATACGTATTATTTGACGACCTCGGTGGCGCAGTGGTGTAAACAGCCGACTGCTACGCTAGAGGTTCCGGGTTCGAATCCCGGCGGGGGCGGGACTTAGTGTTATTTTACAAGACGCATTGTTTCGCTTACCGGTCTTGGATGTTGTATTCTTATATATGCAGAATATACCATATCGTTGCTTAGTTCCTGTGACACAAGTTCTTACGATACTTTCTACAGGGCTGAGTCAATGTGTGTGTCCTGATGTGGTTATTATTATTGTTATTATTAAAATACACAAACACATACATACACGCATGATGCCCATACATGCATGGTATTAAAATTTAATTGATTTGTATGTCCATATCTCGATTTAACTGGCGGGAACGTGTATTGTATATCAGCAGAATTTTATGTGTAAAATGCTAAAATTTTAACTAGTGAACATCTGAAGTGCTGTACAAGTGTGGAGAACGTGAAATACGACGATTTGGCTGCTCTTTTCGTCATCTCCCAAGCAACCCCATAAAGCCTACTAGCGTGTTACTGTGGTCAGATTCACCATTTGATCTATCTATTTTCATCTATTAATCTCGCCATAATTTCATCTCTTCATCATTTCATCCTTATATTACTTGACAATGGCAAAATAATCAGTTATAAATAAATTTAAATAAAAAAGTCCGTCTCTTACAAAAATTTTATTTTGAAAATTTTACCGAACTATTTAATAATGTAGTCAAGCTATGTATTTACTGACGTTAGAGACAATAATAATTATTATTATCTAACACATAAGAGCTTTCATTTCCAAATAACAGAAAACTATATATACATTATCTAATTATTTATTTTTTTTCCCCTCGATTTTAACACTAATAAATTTCTAGAATCATCATAATAAATAATGAATATGTGAAAAATTATGACATGTAAATGAAATAGATGATAGACCGCGTTAAGTCAAATAAAAGATAAACTTGAAAAATGTGTACCAGCGAGACAGGCTTTGCCTAGTGCAGGACTCGTAGCAACTCAGCGAGTAGTCTTTGCAACGATATAGTTTTTCTATGTTTTGTGTAATCTTCTTAATAATTGTAAATTTATATTGTTGTTTAATAAAAAAAATATCTACATATAGCATATTTCAATGTCGTGAAAATTTTCCCTTACAAAGTAAATAATTAAGAAATATAATATATAACTCTTACTTGTTTGCATGTCATATTCTTGTTACCCAAACTTTTTGATTACGAAAAGCCATCTATGTTAAAAACTGTGGTTAGGTGTGTCTCTTTTGTCAAACTGTATGATTTTTACTTTTTACTGTACCATATTATAACTTTTGAAAGCCCTTAGAGACTGGCCATTTGCACGATCTCAAATACCGAACAAATAAATTCAAACGGTTGCCTAGCAGCGGAATAACAGATTTGACTTTCACCCTCTTCCCCACTCATTTTCAGTTCTATCAAAACATACTGTCTGCTACGTCGCGTTGCGAACCAATTCGAAATACAAATTTTTCAAATTCGAACTCTCGCTTCCGAACCCGGATATCTGACGTTATTTTTTTAACGACAGAGATGAGCAAAGGATGTTTCGGTGTTGTGCCAAGTGAATTTTTAATGTCGATATAGTTGAATCGATTGCCCGCGACCTTAACATTAGAGAATGGTGCAATGTATTGATTAAAGTTTGAGCTGTTAAGAACTAGGGCAGGTAGGTAGACGTTTGTCTTTGTCTAGCCGTAGGGGCTCGCCTAGGAGACTATTTTAGCGGCACGTGCCAGGTTTAGGCACTGTTCCTCGTCAAGGTTACCCGAAAATTTATGCGACATCGACAACAGCAACATTATAAATTGTATACGCACGGTAAAATGTTCATTAATCTCAGAACTTTGTGTGAAATAATTTTTATGGGTATTTTTTGTAAAAATAGAAATATTTAATTGTTTAATTTTTTCGGCTCTGCCGTAGTTGGATTTTTTACGTTTGTAACTTATTTTGAGTATAGTTAGTGTTAATGATTCAAAGGTTTGGGAACGCTGGTGTAACGCCCCCTGCGCTACAAGCATACTTTTAGAGATAGATATCAAATTATAAACTAATTCTGTACATTCGTCGGTCGGATCTTATAAACTACTTAACCGTTCGATCGATCGATATTTCAAACTAGATTTTGTAGAAGTAGAAATTAGTTCTAATAGGATTTTTAATTACTTGATATTTATCGTTATATTTTGGACAATTCACACAATATCTTGATGAATTATAGCCTATGTGTTATTCTGACGTATAATCTATATTATCGTAAAGTTTCATTAAAATCCATTCAGTAGTTTTTGCATGAAAGAGAAAGAGATACATCCTTACAAACTTTCGCGTTTATAATATTAGTAAGGTTAGAATGATTTATAAATATCGTTTACTGAACACAAACAATATAATTAATAAAATTAATTATCTTTATCATACGTATAAATCTTATTTAAAAAATTATCTCATTATTTAGTGGCCTTTGACTTAGTTAAGGACTAAAGCAATTTGTGTGAATTGTCCCGAGATATTATTATTATAATACAAGCCTTACCTTTTAAAAAAAACATCCCTTTCCCAGGCAGTTCAAAGTCAGCCGGCTTTTGAATGGTTTAAAAAGCATACTACAAGAGGCTCAAACATGAATGACATGGTGAATGGAATGAGACAAAGCTATATAAGAATTCTTCGGTGAATGGTTATTGACATCATCGAAAAAAAAGGTAGCACAGCTTAAAAGGCTCATGGTACGAAAAGTTCATGCAGTTCAAATTTTGCTCGGCTATCAGTGGTTATATATAGTAAACGCTCAGATTTGCATTAATTTTAATAATCTCTTGGAACATGGCAACCCCTATCCATTCTATGAGCAGGTATCTTTAAATACCTACATTATATGAATATTGGTTTATCCTCAACATGAATTCTACTAATATAAACGTGAACGCTTGTTTAGTTGTATGGATGTTCGATAATCAATCACGCGAAAACGGCTCAAGAGATTTGGATGAAATTTGACACACAGATAGATTATCATCTTAATTAACCCATAGGCTTATTGTTATCCCAAAAATATTAGGTTCAACAACCACAAACAAATCGTTAAGTATGGTTAAGACAAGAACGAAATCCACGCAATCGAAGCAGAAACTCCAAAAACAAAGGCATTATAAGAGCGTTTATTTATTTCTTCCTTTATTTATGAAACCCTAAAAAGCCATCTAAAAGAGTGTTGCCATCTCATTAAACGGTTCCCCTAAGTAAACTTTTCCCCAATAAAAAGTTCAATCGATCAGCCGGTATCAGGCAATCTCGTGAATTAGTTAAAAGCGTCTATTATCGGCTGCGTTCGGAATTTAATTAGCGATAATACCTAGGTATTAGATAACTTAATATATTATATACCTGCTGATATTAAAACGAAGTAAAGCTTTGCGTGTCATTTGTAAAGGTGAAAAAGTAATTGATGTGTTAAACCAAAAATTCAAAATCTTAAAAAAAAACATTGGATAGATGTTATTGATTTCGAAAAATTATTATCATTAAAACTACTGTCTTAATCTTAATTAATTTTTATCTAAGATTACTTAAAGATTTGCTTTAGAAAAAATATTATTTTGTTTTTAATTACTTTCAGTAATATGATTTCATTACGAAACCAATTTTTAAGAAATTTTTAATTAAATTTGGTGTCCAACTATAAGGATAACAGTTTAGCTGCATTTTTTAATGTATTTTTTCTTGCAAATGTCATGATTATTATCTATCCGTTTTTGGGCCTATAAATAAATAAAAAGTTATAAATAAAAACTCCAAACGGGTAAAATAATATTTTAATAGTCCCTAAAACGAAGAATCATCGGGATTGACGATGATATTGCTAACTTTCATGACCTCAGCCACCGCCGTGAAGTTGCGTGTCTATCGGTATTTTATAGGATACATTTCGGAGAGTGTGCGTAGGAATTGCACAATTTAATTCCACCGGCCCCCTTTTATAATCGGAATACTAGACGTAGGCTGAAGTTGCATCCTTTTGTGGTAGATATTTCGACCATCCGGACTAAACGCTTCGATAGCTCCTTCATAATGCGTACTGCAAGGGTGTGGGATTCTTTGCCTGCCGATGTGTTCCCTGACCAATATAACTTGGGCCTCTTTAAGGCAAGAGTGAATAGGTTTCTACTAGGCAGGCATGATCCACCTTAGACCTCATCGCCGCTTAAAATCAGGCGGGTTTGGGGTCGAAGGCCTGCCTGGTCTTGAATAAAAAAAAACAGAAAGAGAAACATTTAAATATCAAAATGAAAAATTAATTTACATACGTAAGCGTCATTAAATAAAATCAAAATCAAAATAACTATATTCCATAAACTTAAAAGATAAATTGGCGTATAGGATAGTAGCGTTCGGGAATCTTCGCCAAATTCGAGAAAAAACGAAGCAACAACACTATATCTGTACTTGGATTCCCATAAGTTCAACTAATTATTTAGACACAGAAGTAGTGGTTAAAGTGGTACATGGTAGCACTTTGAGACGTACCTTCGTTAACCGACCGACCGAACCCTATAGGTTGAGGGTTCGAGTGGAGGGCCGAACGTTGTAGCTGCCATGTTCCTCAGTGTGCTCAGTGGCGACAGATTCGCAACCTGTTACACTGGGACTCAACATAAACATGCGAAAAGCGGTGCGTAACACCTCTGCCTACCCCTCTCGAGGAATTAATTACGGCGTGAGTTTTATGTTTCAGAGGTTAAAGGAGAGATGTTAAATCACGTTTCAGGTGTGCTATATACATCATATCAATTATTTGACTTCTATTCCAGAATAACCATCCAACATGGACGACCGTACGGTAGACCTGATCTTCGCAGGATCCTTGAAGTCCTTGCCTCCAGTCAGCTCGAAGATCGTAAGGATTTTCACCAGCTCCACATTCACAGGTAACGTCGTCATCATTATCACCAGCAACTGAGGGTCTGTATAGGTAGATTTACGTGCGCGATCGTCTAGGTTGGTAGCACTTTCCTTTCAGTCCAAAGTCAGTGTACTTACCGGCCTGAGGGGTTTAACTTCTGTATCCTTTACATGGACAACGCTTTGGCGGCGTTCTAAAACGTCAGGCGCCTCGTCGTACTATCGGCGGTATAACTCTCCATTCGGTGAGCCGTCAGCTTGTCAGCCTATGATGTATAAAACGTTGCATTTATTTTTCTCCATAAAAAACGGTCAAGTGCGAGTCGGACCCGCAAATGATGGGTTCCGTATCTTATAAGATTAACCATTATGTACGTTTTATAAAATTTTATAAGAACAAGCGAAATATTTCGAAACAATCACGTTTCTTGTATTTTTCCTTTAATTTATAATTTCTATATGTTTTAGTATTTGTTGTTATAACGACAACAGAAATAGACATTCGCTGATGATTTTACCAGAATAGCTATTATGGTTCATGAGATACACACAAACGGGTCCCGTTTTACACCCATTGCGAACGGAACCCTAAAAAATACTACCTACCTACTATACTATACTATACTATACTATATAGATTCAATCAACCAATTAAATTTTCCTCTGGGAATGCCACATACTTTTTTGTCATTTATCACCAATATCTAAAATTACTTGGTATCCGTCGATATTCTCACCAAATCTTTAAGAGCGTTGTCAATAAGTTAGACGTTTTTTGCTTAATTTATAGGCATATTATTTCTATTAAAAATTCAATTTTGAATCATAAGAAAATTCACTTTATCCTTATAGTCCGGTCAAATTAGACCAAAAAATAAGAGTAAAGATACATAAATTTACAACAAGCTGAAAATCAGAAAAATTGTTTGTAAATATAATAAAAAAGAAAATTTGAAAGTTCCCCACCAATTCGGTTTGTGGAAAAATTTTAACTCAAGGTCAAAGGTCAAAAAAATGAGTTTTTCGCGATTTTCAGCAAAACGGTAAGTTTTATCATAAAAATACTTCAGACAAAAATTGTAGATCATAAAATTATCTACAAAAAAGGTATCAATACTTTTTTTCCTACGAGCTACCGTTTCTGAGTTATTACGATCCAAAAAGTTGTAATGGTCATAATATGCATGAGTACGCCACGTACATACATCTCTAGAGTTTGAATATATGTTATATTATTTATGTATCGGTCATTGTAACTTAAATTTAAAATATAAAATATAAATAAGTTATAACTATAAGAATATCAGGTAAAATGAAACCCAGTCCCTTTATTCATACACCAGTGTAACCTCGAGACAACATCTGTCCCCTCTTCAATTGTGTGCGTGGCTAGGGTCTTATACCTGCTATATTATATGAAATACCGTTAGTCTTGAGCTCTACTCTGTAGTAAAAACATGTGTTTATTCTAACCTATATTCTAACCTATATCGTGCTGTTTTGAGTTTTAATAACAAAAATGTCAGAGTATTGTTTTATTTGTGCTAAACTTTTAACTGAAAGTGAGGTTGTTACTGTTGAACGTGGTATGAAGACATTAATTAATGCAAGTATCGAAAGAGCAGATGAGTTTTCGGAATATCTTAAAAATCAGAAATCTGTGACAATTCATGAGAATTGTCGTAAAAATTATACTAGAAAGTCTTCTATTGCTGCAGCTAATAAAAGACAACGTGAAGAACAAGAAGCCAGTACATCCACATCAAGTCCTCCTCGTACTAGATCACGTAATAGTGAATCAGCTTTTTGTTTTAAAAAACTATGCTTCTTTTGTGGCCAGGAATTGAATGAAGAGTATGAGAGAAGAAGATCTTTAAATTCTCGCCGTCGAATTAGCCAAGTAAGTACACTTCAATTTAAAGATTCAATTCTGAAAACAGCTCGGACTCGTGACGATGCTACAGCAAAAGCCGTTATTGCTAGAATCGAATTTGAATATGATTTAGTTGCTGCTGAAGCTAAGTATCACCATGATTGCTATCTTTCTTTCTTGAAACCTACCACTGGAGCTAAAATAGGTCGTCCTAAAGAAGAAGCTACGAATCAGGCAATGGAGGAAATATTTACTTATATTGAAAATAGCGATGATTGTCAGTTCACTTTAAATGAATTAAGAAATGTTTGCGAAACTACGACTTTAGATTATAGAACGATTAAGGTACGACTAAAATTGAAGTATGGTGATAGACTTATTGTCACTGAGAAATCGGGAGCATCAACATTCATATGCTTAGTAGATAATCATCATGATATTTTGAATCAAGCCTGGTACGAAAAAAAGAAAATGAATAAAAAAGAAGAACGGTTCAGAGTCCTAGACGCAGCTGCAGCTATCATTCGCGAAGATATTCAAACCGCAGTGTTTGATAACTCTTACTACCCGCCACCAAGTCGCATGTTTGAAGATTTAAATAATGAAATCCCAGAATCGTTGACATATTTTGTAGACCGAGTGATTTTAAAGAATAAACGATCAAATTTAGATCATTTAAAATTAATATGCACAAATATTTGCCATAGTATCATGGCTGCTGTTCGACCAAGGTCTTTTAAGTCTAAATTACAATTAGGCCTCGCAGTTTTTTTTCATCGTAGGTTTGGGTCTAAACGTCTTATACAAATCTTTTCGTCTTTTGGTTTATGTGCATCTTATAATGATACACTAATGTACGAGGCAGCAGCAGTTTTTCATCGCCCTCCTCATGTCTTACCACCAGAAAGTGGCACACTTATTCAATACGTTGCAGACAATGCTGATATCAATGTAAATACGCTAGACGGTAATAACACGCTCCACATAATGGGTATTATTCAAATTGTTACACCAAAACATTCTGTTTTGCTAGAAGAACCTATGTTGCGAATAAAAGAAGCTCTTCCAGCAAAAGATTTCAAGGCAAAAGCTCATGTACCGATACAGATCTATCATAATGATGGTGTAGTATTTTATATATAATCATGTACTATTTTTACACGCAATAACTGGTTGTGATACGACATCTGCATTTTATAGGAGAGGTAAAACAACAGTTTTCAAAATGTTTGAAAAACAAGATTTAGCTCCCTGTGCTCAAGTTTTTAAGAACAGTAATTCAACTCAGCAAGAAATCATCACCAACGGCATTCGCTTTCTTCTTTCTATGTATGGAGCTCCTAAAAAAACTACCTGCTTAGATAAGTATCGATATGCATGTTTTGTCAAAAATACTAAAAATAAAAAACAAGTTCAATTAGCTTGTCTTCCTCCAACCTCAGATGCTGCTCATCAACATCTTTTTCGGGTATATTATCAAGTTCAAGTGTGGCAGGGTAATCAGCTAGACCCTACAAACTGGGGTTGGAAGTTGGTTAACAATACATTAGAACCAGTTCAAACTTTACTTCCACCTGCGCCGGAGAAACTGCTGAACACAATATTTTGCAACTGCAAAAAAGGATGCAGTGCTAGATGTGGTTGCAAAAAAGTTGGACTATTTTGTTCTCTAGCATGTACAAATTGTCAAGGCCGGTCGTGTTCTAATGTTGAATCACCAACAGTGGAAGATTCGTTTGATTCTAACGAAATGACATGCGATACGTCGCTCTTTACGCAATTTACTTGTTCTCAAAATGAAGATGAAGAAGAGGAGGAAGAAGAAGAAGAACAAGAAGAAGAACAAGAACCACAAGAAGAACAAGAAGAAGAATTTGAATCAGACGGATAAGCTTCATTACTTTTTTTTAATTGACATCGCTTTTATCTATTACAATCTTTGCTAATTTCCGTTATTTTGCTAATTTCCGTTATTTTGCAATAGTTACAAATTAAACAGGATCATAATTGACTCGTGGAATAGGCCTACTGGGGAAACCACGTTAAAAAAAACGCGCTAAGTACACTACCTCATAGGTGGCGTGGAAACGTGTGCATATTATGACCATTACAACTTTTTGGATCGTAATAACTCAGAAACGGTAGCTCGTAGGAAAAAAAGTATTGATACCTTTTTTGTAGATAATTTTATGATCTACAATTTTTGTCTGAAGTATTTTTATGATAAAACTTACCGTTTTGCTGAAAATCGCGAAAAACTCATTTTTTTGACCTTTGACCTTGAGTTAAAATTTTTCCACAAACCGGATTGGTGGGGAACTTTCAAATTTTCTTTTTTATTATATTTACAAACAATTTTTCTGATTTTCAGCTTGTTGTAAATTTATGTATCACCAAATGTCTAGATTGACCGGACTATTAATGCTGAATATAATTTTTGGCTTTTTCTTTAAAAAAAAAAAAAAGATTGAAAAACGAGGAAAAATTAATACAGTGTACATTTTATCTTATCTTATGCAAACCAGTTCAGTAACAATTTGCTGTACAAAAGATGGCCGTGAAACACCGACATAGATTTAACACGTACCTAATTGGAGAAGATAAACTTGGTTTATATAAGTACTGCTCGTCCGCTGCAATTTCAAACCTGTTTAGGCCAATCGGTTGAAATTCAGACGTATATAAAAGTAAGTTTGTTTGAAATCTTTCAACTAACTCATTTGGCAAAATTACATTATAAAAAGGTTTCCAAACTAGACTGTATTTTGTAAAGCCCCTAACAAATGATTGCTAATTAATAAAAAGGACTAATTAAAAATCACTATGGTTGGTTGTAATGTGAATCAAAAGTCAATGGTTATTTATAAAACTCTAATGCAAAAAAAGCAAAATAATAAAAATAAAAACAACAAACAGCTCACTTATGCCAAAATGGATACGATTTTGATCTTCCATTTCTTAGTTGAGTGGTATTCTCGAGATCGACTATCCGATTTTTCATTTTTAACATTATTTATCATTTTTCAAAGTTAAAGTATTAAACGTTAATTCGAGTCAAGGTTCAATTTTAGATTAGACAAGCAATAGAAGACAAATAAAAGATTTATGCAATGCTTAGAGTTACCGCGATGAATATTTCAGAATTTACGTTCAAATAATCATTTCAAAACACCGACAATTATCGTCTTAAGTTCTTTAGAATTAATGTGATAGTCTAGGTTTAAAATATCTTGAATCTGTTTTAAACAAAACATTTCCTCTCTGCATTTTTGACATTAAAACCTGTAAGTTATAAATAGACCATGATTGAGGTACTTTTTATTGGCTCTTGCGACTGCAGTTACTTTGAATAAATATTTGCCAAGCTTCAGTCGGATCGATGAGCAATTAAGATCATATAGGTATCTCAAGTGCAAAAGTAATCAGACATCAATGTCATGCTAGACTCACAGAAAAAATATAGCTGATTGTTAAGAAAAGAGCGTCTTTAAACTGGCTAATATTACGATGGTGATGATTGGAATAAATAATTAGAAAATAATTGGTAATTTAAGACATTTAATTTTTACATCTTAGAAATCAAAACAAAAGACAAACTTCAGAAATAAAAGAATTGTTTTTATCCAATGAGGCGGCACCTCTAAGGAGTTCTAATCTCTAACGATGGAGGCTTAAGCTTTTAACTTATGCTAGGCGTTAACAATGATAATGACAATTGCTGTCAAAACCACAGGCCACCAAGGGGTAGGGGGAGAGTTACTCGGCGGGAACGGGAAGTGTCAGTTAGAATTTTCTTATTTTATTGTCTTTTCTAATATATCAGCAGAATTTAATGTGTAAAATGCTAGTGTTTTAACCAGTAAATATCTGTAGTGCTGTACAAGCGTGGAGAAAGTGAAATACGACGATTTGGCGCACTTTTCGTCATCTCCCAAGTTACTCCTTACAGCCTACAGAAACCATACTAGCATGTTACTGTAGGCAGATTCATCATTTTAATTGTTCATCTTATCATCTTCATCTCATTCATCATCTTATCATCTTCATCTCATTTATCATCTTCAAGAATGAAGAAATTATAATTACTGATGATTAGGCAGTATGGTACTAAAACCAATACCGTTGAAGAAATACATTTTCATACATTTAGCGTTGGGGATCGCAACAACCCCGCTCTGTCCCACCACTGCATCCCTTGTTAACCAGGACGAACAGGACTTTTTGACGTATAATGCAGCTGTGCAATGAAGCACAGGCTACGTTCCCGGAAATACTACCGCGGTACCCGCAAAGAATTTAACCCGAAGAAATACAATAAAGTAAGAATTGGAAGTTGGAAGATTGGTGACAATGATTCATCAGTTCTCAACACGTATAAAGCAATGAAGAAAACAACTTCAATCCAATCAAAATCCAAGGCTTTTTAACTAGTTCCCGGTGACTCTGAATACACTAGTGACGAGTGCCTCGAACGATGTCGACTAAGTGCGTAAGCATTTATCTAACCCTATAGAAACTTAGAAAGTAGCAGTAGCCTGGCTATTAAAAAGAGACTAGTCGACAATGCGAATAAACACTAAATAACATAACACAAAACATAAACTCACGCCGTAATTAATACCTCTAGTACAGAGATGTAAAAAACCGCATTTCGCATATTTATGTTGAATCCCAATGTGACAGGTGGCGAATATGTCGTCACTGTCCGGGCACAATGAGGAGCTTGGCAGGTACAATGTAAAGCAACCTAAGACTCGAACCCTATCGGGTCTGGTCAGTCGGTTGAATGGCACGTAACAAACTGAGCTACCACGTCCTCCACTAAATAAGTACTTTTAAATCGTTAAAAATTACTTTAAAACTACATAAACATAAAACATAACATCCAAAAACGCATGCCGGAGTCCCTCCAAAGGGGTTGGCAGAGGTGCTTGCTATAACCACTTTTCGCATGTTCATGTTAAGTCCCAGTGTGACAGGCTGCGAATTTGTCGCTACCATCCGGGCACATTGAGAAACGTAGCAACTGGAATGTACAGCAACCTGAGACTCGAACACTCGTCGTTTAAATCGTTAAAAATCACTTTAAAACCACGGCAGGACAATGTCTGCCTGGCCCATTAGCATTTAAATCATCAACTGCATTTCTTTTACTATTTTAGATTGTAGTTTTAACGCACTGTAGCTAACGATACGTGGAACCGTTTTAATGTTTAGACGAATGTATTTTAGTGGGTACTTTATTGCTTCTATAGTCACTTCATCCCACGAAGACTGTCTGGCTATACTTGTGATCATGTGTACATGCACACTGTACTAGTGTGAACCTCTTTACTGAGAGCTTACGCACACTAAACCAGCGTTCACGTACAGGCCTGACAAAAGTAACAACCTCTTCAGTCAAACCGTCTCCGTAAGATAGAATGAATGCAACTGAACTGAAATAGAGCTGATTAACATAAAACCATTTAGGTTTACAGTATATCCTAGCTCATTGCCCTGACTTCACTCGTCATGTTTACGGTACTTACATAAAAATACGTTTACATAAAACATAAATTTATTTGACTATAAATTACTGTCAGTTTGTCGTATTTGCCATTGAAGTGTAAACTCTCTGATAAATATAATAAAATTATAAGAATTCGTTAAACTTAAATAAAACTAAATGCATTAATTTAAACAGTTGTTATTTAGTACTTAACCTTATTTAAAGAAAATCTAAGATTTCTTGGCGGATTATTTTCTATTGTGAACCGGGAAATTGAGTGTGACAAATTTCATATTGTGTCTGTAATAGTAAACTTTGTGTATTTTTAATTTATTTAGTAACACAACAGGTCACCATAACCAACATTAAAAATAAATAAAACGTTACAATCTCGTGTTCTATTTGTTTTACTTTTAAATAAAAAATAACAAATCTATTTCGATCCCTTTCAATTTCAGAAAACAAACAAACCGGAGCTATGTGTGTCAGTTCAATTTGAAAGTCAAAGTGGAATTGCGGGGTAACACGAAAACATAACGAAAAGTAATCGACAGGATAGTTTTAAAAGGATTTTATTTTCTGTTTTGGAAATATTTTTTAGTATCAAACATAGAACTGGAGGGTCCGATGAAGGTTAACACGAAAACGTATGAAAATTCATCATCAGAAAAGTTTTAAAATGATATAAAACATAATATTGAAGGTCCGGATTGAAAAGAATACATAAACAGACAGAACTGTTGGATCGTCTCAAATTTGACTTATAGAAAGCTTTAAAGTCGTTGGTTAGAAAGAGAGATCCGATAAGTCACGAGATGTCAAATTACAGTAACCACATCACGGCACACACATTAACTCAGCCCTCTTCTAAGTATCGTAAGAATTTGTATCGCAGGTGCTAAGCAACGATGGTATATACTAAATAAATAAGAATACAACATCCAAGACCGGTAAGCGAAACAATGCGTCTTGCAAATAACACAAAGTCCCGCCCCCGCCGGGATTTGAACGCGGAACCTCTAGCGTAGCAGCCGACTGTTTACACAACTGCGCCATCGAGGTCGTCATACAGTAGTGTTAACTTCCATATGAAGCTTCCTTGGTTTAATTCTTCCCTTTTGTCGGGAAAGGCAAAGAGCTTCAGCCCATTCAGCACGAGTCTTCAGTGTTATATTTTTCTTCTTTCTTAATTGTTTCAACAGTAACATGCTAGTAACGTTACTGTAGGCTTTATTGAGTTACTTGGGAGATGACGAAAAGAGCAGCCAAGTCGTCGTATTTCACTTTCTCCACACTTGTAATGATCACTGGTTAAAACACTAGCATATTACGCATTAAGCTCTGCTGATACACAAGAAAAGACAATAAAAGAAGACAATTTCAACCACCTACTGGTTCACCCGTTCCCGCCAAGTAACTCTATAAAAGCGAGATAGACGTAACAACTTTATATTGTTTAATCTCCCTAGTTTATCGTCCAATTTTAATTCTGCTGTCACAGGATATTACGATATTTTTTTCGATAAACTAATTGAATAAAGAAATGATTTTCATGCAGATTCCCTGTAAGCTAGATCTAAAAACAACATTTAAAGAACAACATAATTGTTTTTATTTATTTATTCAGGCTTACCAAATAAAAACATTGACTTATTCTGATCGGTGTGTCGTCCTTTCTAAGCGAGTTTAGTTTCTAGAAATGAAAAAAAGTATAATTTAGTCGCTGTTCATAAATTTGCTGTATTTTTCGTCGCCTGCAGCAAGTCTGAGGTACCATTGGCATTTCGCCACATGATCTAAGATTTGCTTACGCGAAATACCTCCTTGGTTTGTGTAGTGACGTTATTTCATATCAAAACTGAGGGCGTTTGGAGATTTCGTATATTATTTTTAATTATTACTAAGCCTTCGCTGTTCATCTGTCAGTCAGCGGGATGTATCTCATTTTTACTGTATTATTTTTACGTAGTTTATACCATATCGTTGCTTGTACCTGCGATACAAGATTATATTAGTGCAGGGCTGAATCAATGTGTCTGTCGTAATTTAGTTATTATTATTAATTTTTCATAAGTATGTGATAATAATACATATTGCCGCTTTAACAAATTATTAAAGATTTTTAAAGAAAAGTGACAACTAGACCGATGATAAAGTATGGTATTTTTTTCACTGTACACAGTAAAAGCCACTTACAGCCAAATCGATTTCTCATACTGCTGACGTTGGCGGGAATTTGCGTGGTTTCGTCACTAAGTCAACTTTTACGACCTGTTTCATATAAGAGCTGCGCCAATTTTTAACTGCATAGAGGGTTCGCAGTAAGCCAAGATATATTTAAAGACGCAATTTATAAGATTTGAGCCAATACTTCATTTTTGGACTGGAATATGCTGTTGTTTGGAGAAATAATTGATGAATTTGTCTCCAAAGGGCAAGACACGACGGAAGATGAGTTATTATTCGAATAAAATGCGAATTGTGAACACATGCCATAAATGTTTTGGTTTGTTATTAAATCAGCGGAAAATTTTCCGTCGAAAAGTCCACAATTAAGGACATCACGACACATACATTGACTCAGCCCTGCAGTAAGTATCGTAAGAACTTGTGTCACAGGAACTAAGCAACGATATGGTAAATACTACATAGATAAGAATACTACATCCAAGACCGGTAAGCGAAACAATGCGTCTTGCAAATGACACAAAGTTCCGCCCCCGCCGGGATTCTAACCCGGGACCTCTAGCGTAGCAGTCGGCTGCTTACACCATTGCGCCATTGAGGTGGAGGTTGAAATCGAATTTTACGGTAACATGTCTTCATCCACACAAGTGCGTTGCTAGTAGGGTCGCCAGGTCAAGAGACACAAAAGCCTGACTTGGCGCATTGACATTTTATAGCTGATCATAGCCTTTTTAAAGCCGGAATATACTCACAAGCCGATGGCGTTGTGAATATTCTTCAATTTTTTTTGTGATATAACTACAAATTTGCAGTTTTGGGGTTTTTACCTTTTTTTTACGAAATTTCAACCAGGTCAACGGGAAGTACCATAAATGTCCCTTGAGTATTGGAGGCATACTCGCCACTCTGTCTCACCACTGCAACTTCTGTTCAAAAGGATCAACAGTGGCGTTCTTCTAATCAACGAATAATGCAGCTGTGCAATGACACACACAGGACTGGCTGTGCCCGGACACCCTACCGGTTGTTTTTGACCCTTGAGTATGTAAGAAAATTAGAGCGTAAATGACTTGACACATGGACGGATGAACGGATCACGTGACTAACAAGCTTATATTTCCATACTTCTGCCCACTGGGCCTGGACCGGACATTACTGTCAAAAGTCTAAAAACCAACCCTGCAACCCTAGTTGCGAGACTTCCGCGCCGCATCCAACTCAGTCAAAGTCAGAATGTTTCTTATTCGAATAGACTTAAAATAAGCACTTTCAATCGTCATTTTTTTACTTCCACCGGTTCGGAATGCTATTTCTACTTGGAAGAATCCAACTGCATTTGCTGTGACATCTGTCATAGAATTTTATACTTTGCAAGTTCTTATGCAACTCACGGTGTTGTTCAGACTTTTTGCTGTAGTGGCTCCAAGCTGCTTTGATATTTTTAATCGGTTTACTCACTAAAGTAAGCTCAATCAATCTTTTAAGCTTTACTGTATTTTCAATAACCTTTTAACACAGCTTTGATTAATCTGTGACAGTTATTGATAGCGGCTGTCAATCTTACGCCAATACCTAGGGAATACAGGCGTAGGTAATTAAAAAATGCGCGATGAAAACGTTTTAAAAATGGTTCCATACCCAAAGGGTTAACAGGACCCTTGCGTCCGTCCGTCCGTCTGCAGCGTGTTGTATCTCATGAACAATATCAGCTAGAACCTTGAAATTTTCAAAAATAATGTCTATTTCTATTGCCGCTATAACTAAAAACATAAAGAAATTGAAAATGAAAGGGAATTGGAGCTCCCTACAAGAAACGTGATTTTTTGCTTGTTCTTCTTTCTTATACGAAATTATCTAAAAACTACATAGGTAAACTTGAATCTTATGGTACGGGACCCATCATGCGCGAATCCGACTCACACTTGAGCGTTTTAAAATTTTTAATTCTAGTTCTCAATTGTTACCTGTGATGATGTGAGCAAAGATGGCGCATGGCTAAAAATATTACAAAAACTCACACCGTTACCCCTCGAGAGGGTTGGGCAGAGTTGCTACACATCGCTTTTCGCATTTATGTTAAGTCCCAGTGTGACAGGTTGCGAATCTGTCGCCACTATCCGGGCACATCGAGAAATATGGCAGCTACAACTTACGGTAACCCGAGCCTCGAACCCTCGATCTGTCGGCTCGGTTAAAACCACGTCCTCACCTAAAAATATTTATCTGGCCTTTACTAGTGTATTATTTGATATTCGTGGTATTTGCCACTTTCACGTCACCGTTGTCGGCAAAGGCTTCCTTTATTATGACATCTCCCATTAAAATTCTTACCGGGAATATTAAATTTCGTCAACCAACTATCTGATTATAGGGGCTTAATTAAAAGTTGCCCATTCGCCGGGGCCACCCCGGCAATAAAATTGCTTTGTCTTTGAACGATAAAAGTACCTAAATCTAACTAGGTAAAGTCGATTTTGTCCTGCAAGGTTTTAATGTAGAAGGAATTCCATCAGAACAGTAAGATGATGTAAAATTAAAACGTTCTTGTCCCAAGTATCCGATACGAAAATTGAAATATTTTTTACTTTAACCAAAATAGTTGATTAAAGTGTCTCATAATGTGGTGTTTTCATAGGCAAGCTTATACTGCCTATTGGCTGATTGCTTCAACAGCTGTTTCTCCGTTTCTTCTGAATAGAAATCTATTTCTACCTTATTTCTTTTCATTAAACTATTTGCGGGTTTTGCATAGCTGTAATATTCATCACAAACGACGCCACTGTTGATCCTGCTTCATAGGAGTTGCAGTGGAGGGAAATAGTTTTAAACAAACAAGAAGATGGTTCATCTGATGGAAGTAATACCCATGTAGACGTAAAGATGTTGTACTTCGTACCGATAATCACACTGGCTCTCCAATCTTTCAATCTGAAACACAGTGAACTAGCATAGCAGAATTAAAAATTAAAGTGGCAGGTGTCGTCAGAAACTGGAGTTACAATATAGCACGCTATATAGATGGCCTAATTCACCAAAGATAGACGATGAAGACTAACTGCCCCAAAAGCTGGTCTTGAATCCCATAGAAAGGCTTGCCAAGAGGCTAATAGGTTTCCATCAATCTTCTCTCTTCTATGGTGGACGTTAAGCTCTAAAACCTCAAAAGATCCTCTTTTATTGGTATTATAAGATACTCTTCGAGGAATTTGCTTACGAAATGGCACGGACTGATTCGCCATTTCCTTCATCTCTGGTCTTGTCATTTAAACTGAGCATTACATCTCTATCACCTCTCTTCTTCGTAACATAAGTACAGAACTAATGTGCTTATGTAGACTATGGTCAAAAAGGAAATTTGACTAAGGTTCTAGTTAGATTTGCCGTGTATATGCACATTTTTTCAGGGTGCGTTGCCTCGTGTTTTCTTAGTAAAGAGGTAACGTATACTAGAACAATGTGCATTTACAGTTTTTTTCGACAAAACAGTCTTTGTGAGATGGAATAACTGTGCTTAGACATTTCTATCAATTTGGGTTTGAAGATCGAATCGCTTCAGGCGGCGTAAATACTCAAAAATACGTATAAACTCACGTCGTAATCCCTGGAGAGGGGTTGGCAAAGGTGTCACACACCGCATTTCGCATCTTTACGTTGAGTCCCAGTGTGACAGCTTGCGAAACTGTCGCCACTATCCGGGCACAATGAGGAACATGGAAGCTACAATGTACGACAACCCGAACTCTCGACTTGTCGGGTCGGACGGTCGGTTAACCAAGGCATGTAACTAACTAAGCTACCGAGTCCTCAAAAATACTGTATTAAGTTGATAACTCTACGCTATCCAAAGCGTATAATCGCGTGTTCTACACCAGTAACCGTTTCGTGACTTTACCCGACTTCGAAAAAGATTAATGCTTCGTTAGGCGCTGCAATTCGTAGATTGATAACGTTCGCTTTTGTGAAGTTATACAACAATTATCAAAATGGGTCAAGCTATAAATAGTAGGGCTGCGCCTTCGGTGGCATTTGAGGGGTTTTTTTAATTGATTTGTTAAGAAAAAACAGGGAAGTGTGACCCGTACTCAAAAGGTTCCGTCTTATTAAAAAAAAAGTAACAAAATTTTCTGTTCTGTTAATTACATAGATAACAATTGGACTTCATTCAAATGAGTAAGCATTTGCAATTAAGAGTTGCAGCTTTCCAATTAAGAGTTCTCTGTTTACTGAGGTTTTTGAGGTCAGATTTTTTATTTTAAAACAAACGATATTATGTAGGCGATTCTATAATTAATTACACATTTTATTATGTAATGTAACGTGTAATAATAGCTTATACAGGATTTATTTAAAACCGGTGTTACCATCGTTTTTAATTATAAGATAAACTCATGGAAAAAATTGTGCTATTGGTGTAAATTTTTAACCATGTATGTATCTAACAATGTGGGGTTTTGGTTCGCTCATTTCTACTTACGGAATCCAAAAGAGGGGACTCACTAACGCTTGTCTATTTAGACAAATACACACGAACATACGAGTTTAGTTGTTTTTTCATGCTAATTACTCCTCTTTGTCTTTTTTAATTTAAGAGGTTGTATTCACATACAATACACCACACCTACATGTATATCTTCGGCTTGAATTTAAAGAGTGAGCGATTCGTTCTTTTGCTATCTTATTTTAAAAAAAGAATTTATGACTAGTACCAAATTCCACTGTAGACAAGCTAGCTAGTCTAGTATGAGTTTTTGGCCCGATTAATATAATGATTTAAAATATTTTTGTATGTGAAACTGACAAATATTTGACCTGATGTCAAGCGCCTAGTCTAAGGTAGACTATTAGAGCTAGACAACTTGGAGGGAAGTCTAAATCTACTCTCTAATTTCTATATCAATGCTAAGATATGTCTACGTAGATTGAATTGAAAGATATTTAGTGGACAACTGTGCCGCAATGAACAGCTGACTGCGCTAGAGGTTCTGGGTTGGAATCCCGGCGGGGCGGAACTTTGTGTTATTTGCAAAACGCATTGTTTCGCTTACCGATCTTGAATGTAATATTGTTATCTATGTATTTTATGGTATTTGTTTTTTGCATTAGCATCGCTTAACTCCAGTGACAGTTCTTACGATTATTGGGTACTGCAGGGCTGAGTTAATGTTTATTTATTCATAGTTTTACTGTAATAAATAAGTTAAATAGTATTAATGTTTTTCAGATACCGCTATGGAACGAAACACTCTGATGGCCAAATGCTACCCTCGTATTAAGGACTACTGCAGAGAGAAGCATGGACTAGAGTTTCAGGTATGTAGAACTTCATGGGGAAACCAGCTGACGGTTCAACTGATAGAAAGCGATACCGCCTATTGACGACCCCTTTTATATCTGTTAACGAACTGCATAAGTCAGAAGCTTAAGCTTTAATCGTTGGACTTGATAGAGATGCCGCCTCTTTAGGGAAGCTGTCTCCTTACATAGCCACCAATCCAATTCCAATTTGATTTATGGCATCGATGATATATGACGACCACTTTGCCAATGTCACGTGATGAGAACAAACGGTGTTGATAAAAGCAAATGATACTTATACCATTAATCAGTTGCTAGATCTGTAACAATATATAAAACACACAAACAGCACAAGGACATCACATTACATAGCCACAATTATTCTCTTTATTTATGACAGGAGTTTGCTTTGTTTTTATTCTAAGATATCAAATTAAAATGTCAAAACTAAAGACGAGGCTGTATGGAATTAATCCTTTGCCTTTCCTGTGGGATAAAGAAACAATCATAAATCATCTTAAAATGTCTAAAGAAAATATGAGTTACTTGGCGGGAACGTGAAGTGTCAGTTAGAATTTTCTTATTTTATTGTCTTTTCTTATATATCAGCAGAAATTAATGTATAAAATGCTAGTGTTTAACCAGAAAATATTTGAAATGCTGTACAAGTGTGGATAAAGTGAAATACGACGATTTAGTTGCGCTTTTCGTCATCTCCCAAGTAACTCCTTACATCCTACAGTAACCGTACTAGCTTGTTACTGTAGGCAGATTCATCATTTTTCATCGTTCATCTTATCATCTTCATCTCATTTATCATCTCATCATCTTCTAGAATGAAGATATTATAATTACTGATGATTTTGTAGTATGGTACTAAAACCAATGCCGTTAAAGAAATACATTTAAAAATCTAAAGAAAATACCAATTATTTCTTGCAATTATTATCTTTTCACTTTTCACAATATCTGAACACCAACATCGTCAATGCGTTGCCTATATAGACCAAACAGATGTCCCTGTAATTTCGTGCCGGTAATTACACTGGCTCTCCAATATTTACAGAAACACAGCGAACTGCTTCACTGCAGAAATAGAAAGGAGGGTGGTACAAACTCAGCCGATCTCGCACGTAGACCTGATGTTTATATTATAGTGGTAGGTAGGAATAGACAAGCATTTGGGGCAGTTCATCTGATGGTAAGTAACAATGTGACTGGATACAGAAAAAATGCCAAACTCAAAGAAATGATTCTTATAAAGGGCTAAGATTTAAAAATTACTACTTCAGATTGTATCCAGGGAAAACATAAATCTCTTGGATCCGTTAAGATAATATTATTTTCATCGATAGAAGATATTTATTGAAATTATTTTTATCCCTTTGAAATGGAAATCCTTGGAATTCATTTCAAACGTTTTCCGAGTAAAATCCAATTAAAATAAAGAACGGTATTTATTCCTGGTAATAAAAACTTATTTATTTGATTCCGTTTATTAAAATATATATTTCCTGTCTTATTTTAAGTAGGTATATGTTAGATTGACCAGTATTAAAGATTGGAATATTTTTGTCCAAATAGTTAGACCATTGGACTACTAGTCGAACTAGGTGGACCTTTATTGGGACCTAAAAACTAAACAAACAAGATGGCCTCAGCTGTACACGAGTAATCTTCACACATACATACCCTATTTTTCCCGCTAAGGGGTGAAATAAAAAAATATTAATAATTAACTTAAGAAAAACTGTCACAGTTAGTTGAGAAGGAAATATAATTTATGTACAAAAATTAATAAAAATAAAAATATTCAATCATATACTGATTGGATATTGGTTATTTACGCCTTCATATCTGTAAAAGATATTTTAATTGGCATAGCGTTTATTGAAATTATAGAGTTTAAATGATAGTTAGAAAATGTTAAGGATAGCGGTTAGTCCAATTTTATTGTCTAGTTAAAGGGTCATCAATCAAATCCGATAAACCGGGTATATTTTGAAGTCATTATAACTCCATAACAGGCAAGCGTCTGACCACACGTGCCGCGTTGCTTCCGTTATGAATTGGAAATAGCTTTGTATGCTGTGGTGGGTTCGTGTATGTTTACTAGTCGGGCTCACAAGTGCTCGGTATGTGCTGGCGGTTTATTTTTGGTGCTTCGAAGAAAATATTAAAACATGCTGAGGAATTCATTGATGTTTTCCCGGTACTGTTGCTATTGTAGAAAATAAAGATATTTCTGGATTTAAAGGTGATACTTATCGATTAGGGAAACGAACGCTTTGAAAGTTTTTTGCTCGACTGCGGCTAAGCAGAAAAGACGGGTTATTGCGAGATTGTCGTAGCGGTTCCGTTTCCCGCTGGGAGTACCCAAAATTTAAAAGATGATGATTCTTTTTTTGTGTAGGTATGTTTTATACTGATGGTAGATCATCGTGCATTGTCGTCTGGTTGGTTACCACCCTCCTTTCTATTGATTCTTGAAGCAG
This sequence comes from Choreutis nemorana, assembly GCA_949316135.1. Taxonomy (NCBI): domain Eukaryota; kingdom Metazoa; phylum Arthropoda; class Insecta; order Lepidoptera; family Choreutidae; genus Choreutis; species Choreutis nemorana. The sequence goes on along the minus strand of OX438621.1, from coordinate 5,529,881 downwards.
TTTGCTGTATTTCAGTTTGAAGGTTTGGAGAGCCAGTGTAATTACCGGCACGAGAATTTTCTACCTCTACATGGACAATGCTATGGCGGCTCTTTTGGCGTTCTAAGACATTTATCGTTTGTATGTGTGGCAGTACACTTCCCATCAGGTGCTCGTTTTCCCATGAGATTTAATAAAAATCACACACCGGCTATCGGGAACGAGATAATAGAGTCGTTTTTTACCCAACTGGATAGCGTTTGTGCGACTCTGAACTGAGGTAGATCTTAGCGAGATTTCTAGCTCAAATTGGTTCAGTCCGACTACGGAAATGTTTCTTCTTATAGACAATAGCCAAATACAAGAATACTAAAAATTTACTGGGTTCTTATTCTATTTTATTTATAATCCTTTTGAGTATGAAGCGTTTCAAGAGTGGTAACTATTTAACATCATGAAGTGTCACCATTTTATTTGCATTAAGAAATAATTTGATCAAACCTGAATAGTTTAAGCTAATCTAATCTAGATAGCCTAGGCATATAGATAATCTAGTTAATAAGTCTCCTGTATTCTCCAGGTGGTGGATATGCGTTGGGGTGTGCGTGATGAAGCCACCGATGACCACATGACAACTGAGCTCTGCATGAGGGAGATTAAGAACTGTCAGAGGCTGTCCATGGGGCCGAACTTCGTCGTGTTCCTTGGACAGAAATATGGATACAGGTGTCGTAGAAACAGGAGTGACATACCTCCACTAAGCTTGTCTTTTGACGTTTAACCGGTTTAGTTCGTCGAAAGGCTTCAGTGACTGCTTACCGTCAGGCACCAGGCATTTGCCACCTTTGGTATTGAAAAAAGATGTTCTTAAAGATTCGTCTATAAAATAGGAGAAATGACAAAAACATTTATTAGATACTAACTCACCAAGTGACTCCTCTGTGTTTCCAGGCCGATCCCGACATACGTGCTGTCTTCAGAACTGGCGTTGCTGCGTGAGGAGCTGGTGGCATGTGGTGTTGACGTCATATTGCTGGACACTTGGTATAAGAAGGATTCCAACGCCGTTCCTCCAGTTTCGGTCTTGCAGCCCATCTCTTCTATACTCATAAATTTTAATAACAAGGTCTGATTAATGTATGCGAATTAATCTTTATTTTAGCAATTAGTTCGGAAAATACTTTAAAGTATTATCTATCTTAAATTCAATAACATTACGTGGTATGATTCTGTGTCTGCGTGTGAGTCATCAAATCATCGTCAGTGGTTGAATAGTCAATCTTAACTAATTATTACCTCTCATGTGTGTTTAGTAAACAAATGTGCAATGTATGATAATACTGTATTTTTCAGGAGAACAAAAGTTTAAGGATAAAAGCGACTCGTTAGCCACGTCATAATTATTGTATTAATGAAATATCAATCCAACTTCTATGCCCATGAACGATCGGGGTTTTTTTCTAGAGGGTTCCAAAACTCCAAGCTGAGGACCAGGCGATCTGGTGGGACACCCTCGGCAAGATGCAGAAGCTGTTCCGTAAGGCTTCATCGCAGCTGTTCAATTCTGGCAAAATGGATAAGGATGCTATGCACAACTATTTCATGTCAGGTAAATTTGAATTTTGCGGTTTGTCATTTTATTTCGAGCTTTTAGTTAAATGAAGACGAAGTTAATACTGAATAAGAAAAAAATACTAGTCCCTCAAGCCATGGAGATGCCCAAATTGTAGATGCTGATCAGGATTTAACAGAAAACAGAAAAAATGTTATGTTTCCATTTATCAAATTATTATCTATTTGAATTGAACTTGAACTTGAAATTGTTCTGAATTTAGAAAAACCATTATTTTAGAAAAAAAAAACTTATTCTGATCTTATATTTCAAACAAAGTTAACCCTGATTCAATGTCAATTCCTCATGATTCCAGTAACGGAACGAGAAGTCATAAACGGAGTGCTGAACGTTAAGAACACCAAGAACCACTGCCTGGCGTACGTGAGATACATCAACAACATCAACCTGCAGAACCTGAAGAAGGCCAGCAACTACGTGGACATCTTGAACAGAAGCTTGGATACAGAAGCATCCAAACTCTTGTCTGATCTTCGGGACACCAGACTACCGAATAAAATCGAAACTACAAACATACAGAAGTATGCTTTTTGAACGTTTTGCATTACCTTAAAAGCTAGAAGTATGTCTTTTGTATTGATTTCGAAGCCACAATTACTACGAAGACGTCCAAGACCATCTGAATAGGGCTCCTCCATCCAACAGGAGCAATTTTGGGCTGCTTGTAGGCAACGGCTCCCTGTAGCCCGTACAAGATCGTCCATCCGTAACTTAGAAGCAATGTTATGGAAAGTTATCGAGGATATAATAATAATAATAATAGCCACATCACGAAAACCAAATTAACTCAGCCCTGCACTAATCTTGTATCGCAGGAACTAAGCAATGATATGGTATAAACTACATAGATAAGAATACAACATTCAAGACCAGTAAGCGAAACAATGCGTCTTGCAAATAACACAAAGTCCCGCCCCCGCCGGTATTTGAACCCTGAAACTCTAGTGTAGCAGTCGGCTGTTTACACCACTGCGCCACCGAGGTCGTCAATATGTATTATTACTTGTGGTTTCTTGTTAATTATGCAACATACGATAGGTCTTTCTTACTACCTACTATTTCTTCTAATTAAGTGCGTTGCGTGTCCCGTGTCAGCCGGTAGTGTGTCCGGGCACAGCCTGTGCGTCATTGCACAGCTGCATTATTCGTTGATTATTCGATCAAAGGACGCCACTGTTGATCCTGGTGAACAGGAGTTGCAGTGGTGGGACAGAGTGGCGGTGTGCCCCATAGATGTGAAAAACATTTATGGGGTTTTATTTTAGGATTGGAGTTATTGCATTTTCCACTTTAATTGTTATAATCTTGATTTTCTTTCATTATCAATACAGAGTTCATAATAGTAAAATTTCGAGGGTATGATTGTTTGCTGGACTATAATTTCAGTGAAATATTTTGCTTAATTTCAGGTACACAGTAGAGTGGATCGGAAGAGAAGGTTTGGAAACTGATACTCACAGCGAATATCTCAACCACTTCATATCACATTTCTACAAAAATATTATCAAACTCGTAGACAGGTATGAACCATTTCCTTTGTTGTTATAACCGTCTACGTTGAAGCAAAAAAGGGTTATGATTTGATTTCGACCGGTATTTATGTATGCATAACTTCTAAACGACTTATAATAAATTGACAATTGAGGTATCGATACAAGTGAAATGATCGTCCGCGGGTTATAGGTTATATGAAGTCAAATTAAATTGAGTAGGGCGCCCTCTGTAGGACATAAAGTCATGAACAATTTTTTTTCATTGCATCAAGACCTTCTCGAATGATTTAAGCCGGAACTATCCTGTGCCGCTTGCATGGACCTACAAAATTACCTGTCTACCTTGTGTTTTTCAAAAGAAAAATAATTATCATCTTGCGACATGAGTTTGTACTAATTCTAACAGATACCCAAACGTCTCCGATGTTTTCTATTTAACTATTTGTTAATGCATTACGGTCCCAAATTAAGAATCAAAAATTGTTTGCATTCGAGTAGTTTTTAATTTACTTCATGTAGTCAGTTATTGTGGTTTTACTTCCAGAGCAATGCGCAAAGAAGACAGCAGCACCCAAGGGCAGATAGTGACCGAGATTCTTCAGCATCTCCACGCCTGCAACAACTCGGTGAAGGTGTTCCATGGCAGAGAGGACGATCTTCTATTCATCGAGAACTACATGAAGAACAGCTCCGATAAGCCTCTGGTGCTTTACGGAGAAGGTGCCTATAGATAGTTTGGTTTTGTGAAATAAATTTAAGATTAATGGGAAAAAAGTTCCTCATAGTAAATTGAACAGTTATAGAGGCTGGATCAAAAATACCCACAAATTTTTCTTTATTTCTAATTGTAATGAGGTTTGGTGTCAATTTATTTATTTTATACGCATTGTTTCGCTTACCGGTCTGGGATGAAGTATTCTTATCTATGCAGTTTATACTATATCGCTGCTTGCTGCCTGCGATACAAGATTATATCTTACTGCAGGGCTGAGTCAATGTGTGTGTCGTGATGTGGTTATTATTATTATATTCGCAGATTTTTCATGTGCATACGATAGATCTTTTTTTTTACTTTTTTCAATTTTAATTAAATTATACTCGTATAATTTTGGCTTTTCTTCAAAAATTGTAATCCATAAAAAAATTCTCACAGGTGGTTGCGGTAAAACCAGTCTCCTATCCAAGAGTTCAGCCATGTCCCTGAACAGCTGGTTCGCTGAGGTCCGTCCGACCAACATCATCAGGTTCCTCGGAACTACACCTGACTCCAGCGCCCTCACGCCCACCCTCATTTCTATCTGTCAACAGGTTTGCTTTACATTTAATGAGCTACAAACACATGTATTACGATAGTATCGTTGTGTTTGGTATTTTTCTTATGCGTCTTGTGTTTAATGATTTCTTTTCAGTGGAAATAGGCTTAGAAATCACGCACCAGCCTACAAGAAACAAGCTAAACAGCCTAACAAAAATTTGTTATCAATTAAAAAAATGTCTTTCATAATGACCTAAGCTTTTTTAAATAAGGCATAGTCATGTGTTTACTCATGCTCAGGGTTTGTTTATTTAAATAGAGAATTTAGCTTTTATATGTTGCTCCTATTATTCTTCAATTTTCAGATCTCCTACAACTTCGCCTTGCCATTTGAGAGCATCCCAGATGACCTGGTACCACTGACAGCTCATTTCAAGCAGCTCTTGACAATTGCTACACAGCAGCAGCCTCTTCTGCTATTCTTGGATTCTGTGGATCAGCTCACTGGCATCGGAACTGAAAACAATAAAGTTTCTTGGCTTCCTACAAGACTCCCGCCTCACGTAAAGGTATTTTAACAAGAAATTTAAAGCTCATCATTATTTCATTGGTAATATTATAAATTCATATGAAATGACAAAGTAACTCTCATTAATAATTGTCTGAACTGATTTCAGTAAAATTTGAAATTCGAAAAAAGTGATAAATTATATTCTGAGAAGGGACCAATTTTTGTAAAAAAACAAGCTTAAATAACAAGGACAAATGTTCGTAAAAAAACGAATAAAACGCACATGGCTTAGGCTTTGGTAACTTTAAAACAATTCTTGAATGCACTTTTCTACAAAAAAATGACCCAAACATATTTCAGATCATAGTAACCTGCGCATGTGAACAAGCAAATCCGGAGGTTTCCAAAGAATACGACGTGTTGAGACGAATGATAGACTCGGAGGAGAATTTCCTGGAAGTAACAGCTCTTGGAGAAGATCTAGCTATGCAGGTTTTAAAGTAAGTTTTGGTTACTTTAAATTCAATTATCCATGATTAGTTTTTTTTTTTGTAACATTTTATACTATAACTGTAATGAAAGATTGTGTTATGATATTGAAAAAAGCAACTACGGAGGTTTCTTCCCCGTAGACAGGCATTCCGAACCGGTGGTAGTTTAAAAAGAATTTTGACGGTTTAAAAGTACCTATTTTAAGTCCATTTGAATAAAAAATTCTTTAATTTTGATTTTGATGGTATACGGACGTCTTCTTACGAATGGAATATTAAGAAAAAGACAAACGGAATCAAACTGAAATGATTTAAATTATCACCTGATTAAGATTGATGAGGTTCACCCTACTAGTGGACAGATGGCTTACGTACAGCATTGCCCTAGTAATAGAATCCAGTTGGTACCCTTTCCCAGGTCCCCAAAAAGAGTTTGGAATTAAACATTTAGCTTTCTTGGAATACATTCTTAGTCAGGCTGTCCAGACTCGAGCTGGGCGATTCTATCACGAAATAATGTTTGGTTTTGTAGATTGTGGATGGCTTCAGCGGCTCGTGACCTTTCTAACTACCAGTGGCGATTGGTGTCCAATGCTATTGGATCCTGTTCTCTGCCTATCTTCGTGAAATTAGTATTTGCAGAGGTATGTAGAACCATTTAACCAGGTATTTAACTGTGGTGCAGGGTTATAAACAGCCGACTGCTACGCTAGAGGTTCCGGATATTGTGTTATTTGCAAGACGCATGGTTTTGCTAACCATTCTTGGATGTTCTATTCTTACCTATGTAGTGTACACCATATTGTTGCTTAGTTCCTGTGACACAAGTCCTTACGATACTTACTGCAGCGCTGAGTCAATGTGAGTGTCGTGATTCGGTTTTTATTATTATTTGCAGAGGTATCTAGAAAACGAGCCTATATCAAGTGTATTACTTTGCTTTACTCATCAAATCAATCTTATAAGCTCATTTTATTTTATTGATAATGACAAAGGTCCATCAGACATCTATATCAAAATTTCAAGTAGTTGTCTATATCCTGTGGTTGTTTTTATAATCCTACACGATTATTACCAAAATTTTTCAGGATAAAAATATATGTTAATACAGGCAATAAAACCATCTGAGTACTAAATTGATTGATTGATTGATTGATTATCTAAAGTCGAAACATAAAGATGCTGACAGATGAAGACAAAAAAGGGTTACTTTTACCTTATTTTAAAAAGTAAAGACCGCTGTATAATATGTTTCCAGGTGTGTAGATGGCGTAGTTACACCAAACCCCAGGACACTCATCTCGCTTCCACTGTCATGGATTCCATCATGATGCTTTTTGAGAGGATTGAAAAACAGGTTTGTCTATTCCATTACAATTTTTCTTTTCTTGCTTCGTACGGCCTTTCTCTGGACTTGCAGAAACAAATGTTCTATTCCTAACGGCTTCCGTTTCGAGCATGTCGTGTCCAAATTAATAAATAAGATTAAAAATAGTTTTTGTTAATTACAGAATCCAATCGCAGGTGTTCTCATTGATCTAGCTATAGAGCTCATCTTACCCGAATAGGTCTCATATATCAACTGTTTTGTGATGCCTTGCCCATCGTCAAACTTCAATAATCCAATGACATTGGCTTGGCTTTTAGCTGGAAACATTATTTGATCAGCATATCATTTTTCTACTTCAGCACGGCCGTCTGCTAGTGTTCCACGCTCTAGCATACATCACTGCAGCCAGGAGCGGTCTCTCGGAGACTGAACTGGAAGACCTGATCTCCTTGGACGACAAAGTTCTGGATGATGTCTACCAGTACCATTTGCCGCCGGTCAGAAGGATTCCACCTCTGCTTTGGACTAGGTGTGTTTAAGTTTTATTACAAACTACAGTATAAAATGATATAAATGAGTCGCCTAAACAGTATCGTTTTTCGTTTGGCCAATAAACAATCCTGCAGGCCAAACACGTTAATAAAAAAAAACAAAACACAGCGCAAACCAGATACTTCTCTATCTGAAGTAAAAAGAAAAAGGCAGGCTCTAACAGGATGCTCTATGATGTGTATGAAAAAGAAACTTGATAAACACAACAATAAATAAATAAATAAATAATAGATTTGAAAAAACTTATAAAAAGAAAAGATACAAGATAAGATGAAAAACTAATGAATGTTTTTTAAATGTGAGATTGAAAAACTGTTTTGTCTGTGGTTTCTTCTTCTTCCAGGATCCGCAACGACCTACCAAACTACCTGTCAGAGCGCGAAGCTGACGGTGTCTCCGTGATGAACTGGTACCACAGGCAGTTCCGCGACACCGCACGGGAGAGATACTTCAAGAACATGAACATGGCCATGTACTTTCACTCCATGATCGCTGATTATTACCTAGGTAATCTTAAAAATTAGCTCTATTTGTATAGCTCTCTGCGAAAACCAAACTGACGTTCACATATATTTGCTGCACAAATGTAGAGCCGGCATTAGACTTTTCGTTGAGAAGGGCTCCAAAAAGCGTAATTTGTTTATTTATGTTTTTTTTTAAAGTCTTAAATTCATGCCACACCCTGATTCTTCATGAAATCTCAAAACTAGTTGACTTGTGAAGCTGAAATTTATTAGATATGTAGTTTAATTGCGTTATTGAATTTATTCCGTCAGCGGCGAAATAGTAGACGAAAGTACAAAGATTGCAGGAGAGAAGTTGTAACAGGTAGTTTTACTTCTAGTTCTAAACAATTTGTGTTTTCACCAGGTATTTGGGGGGGTGGCAACCCAAAACCATTCAAGTACACCGAGATCCAACGTCACCGCTTCAATTTAGCAGACCGCGAGGGTGTGGCTGACAGGAAGGTGCCTCTGCAGCCACTCATCTTCTACTCCGCAGACAAAACCACTAAGCGATACAACTTGAGAAAGGTTATATTATCAATTGATATTAAAAAATTGTTCATGTGATCACTTTTTATTAGATTTTTAGGGATGAACTTTGGGGGATGATCACTTCTGAATAATACGAGGGTGTTAGGTATACCTTATATTTTGTCAACCTCGGTGGCGCAGTGGTGTAAACAGCTGACTGCTACGCTAGAGGTTCCAAGTTTGAATCCCGGCGGGGGCGGGACTTTGTGTTATTTGCAAGACGCATTGTTTCGCTTACCGGTCTTGGATGCTGTATTCTTATCTATGTAGTTTATACCATATCGTTGCTTAGTTCCTGTGACACAAGTTCCTACGATATTTACTGCAGGGCTGAGTCAATGTGGTATTATTATTATTTTTATGAACCAGTACAATGCATCGGTGAGGTTACATTCTCGCCACATGTTCTTATAAGATACGCAATTTCACAGTAATGAAAGTGGTAAGATGTAAAAGGATTTAGGTTCCAGTAAGGTCCCGATTAGTTTTTTGCGGCAATTTAGAAAAAAAAAATGATTTATTTGTTTTAATGGGATATTGTTTTTTTAAAATTTCAAAAACTCTATGCAGTGCATGCAACACCACAACCACTGCTTTATTCTCAGTTCGGAGAGTTACCATTCCACTTGGTCCGGTCGAAGAGGTTCACTGATTTGTACGCGGAAGTATTGTTCAACTACGAGTGGCTCCACGCGAAACTGAATTGCTGCCCGCTCCAGGCTCTGCTCGCTGATTTTGAAGACGCAAAACTTCATGTTAATAAGGATTCTGTGAGGTGACAAACTTGTTAAAATTAAATATATACCTGTGCTACAACTAAGAGTTATATTTTTTTTTTTTTTAGTTTTGTGTATCTTGATGACGCTTGACGATTTCGGTGTTAAAAGTGCCCATATGGTTTATCAATGCGTTTGCTTGTTTACCATTTGAACGATATGAAAGTTTTGCATAAAATTACGATTTTGTCAGGATTTAGTCACTATAACCTGATGGAAAGTAACGACGTTGAAGGTATATCATAATTCTCTAGAAATGATGATCAAATTTATATTCATGCTCATGGAATACTTTCTCTAGGAGAAAATTCCAATCCATACCAAAAATTATGAAACTTACATTTTCCAGGGAACTAATGCTAGTAGCAGATGCTCTCCGTCTTGGTGGTGCTATATTAGGCCAACATCCGGACATGCTGGCTCCTCAGCTGGTGGGGAGGCTTCTACCTGAAGCTCCTAACAACCCAAACGTAGCGTCCCTTCTTAAGCAGTGCCATGATAAGGGGAAGATGCACTGCGCATTGCTACCTTCTCATCACTGCTTGCATACTCCTGGCGGGCCTTTAAAAGTAATTTTTCTAATATTTTTTTTACAAAATCATGGCGAAACAAGCAGACCGTTCGCCTGATGGTAAGTGATCTGTCTATTGATGTCCTTGATGTCTAGTTGTTGGTGGTTGTTAGTTGTTGTAGCTGTCTTGATGTCATGTTGTTGGGCTCTAGACCAATAAATTATTCGTAAATCAAAATCTTTACGGGATAGTTACACCACATTATACTCAACTAACTTCCTTGTTGCTTAACAAAGAAAAACTGGAAGACTTCACTACAAATCAAATATTGATGAAAAGTTATTCTCCGAATGAATTTATCTATTAATATAGATTAAAGCAAGTATTTTGTATGTTTTCACATCAGCTGTGATATAAATTGTATTGATTTAAAGATAACAACGTCATAAGGAAACAAATCAATACAATTGAGCTGTATGGCTTATCAAAGAAGCGTGTTGTCTTTTCCAGTATTCTCTAGAAGGTCACCAGTTTGCTGTGTTCGCTTTTCGTCTAAGCTCCGACAAACGATACGTGGTCTCCATATCCAGCAGGGTCATATCTTGGGACCTGTCGACTTCGGACCTAGCAAGGGACTTATGCCCCCAACTCGAAGGCATCATGCAGAATCTAGAGCTATCTCCAGATAATAAATGGGCTGCAGCATCTACAAACAACTCTGTCGTGAGTATAGTTTATAAGTCGAAAAAGTTTGCGTTTCAATAGTACCAACTATAACGACTATCGGATTTAATGACCATGTTAATACGGTCCCTTCAATGTTGTATCCGACTTATATACTGTAAAACTAATTCTTGTTGTAAAAACGCTGTAAACATAATGCGAAATAAAACAAAGTGGATATTTCTGATAAGCGATACAAGTCTATACCTTTTTCCATTTCCAGTCCATGCTTCTAAATATGCTGACGAGTGAATACATCACCATTGAAAATCCTTTGGATGAAGGTAAGTGGGTACCAAATGTTTAGGTACTCAGGCGTTAAGAAATCAAGATTTCTTATTTAGCAAATTTTGGCACCTTTCAAAGATTACAGTAAAACATTGCGTTGTATTCTTGAGTACTTGGAAGCACTAAATGACTGGAATATCTTAGGGATGTTGCGAATAACAAATTACGTGGATAACTTTTTGAGAAATGTTGTGGGATCAAATACTTGTGCGTGAAGCTTTTATCCTGCTACAAGTATCTTACAGTAACTCCCTACCATCAGCCAATCCATATATGTTAATGTCGTCAATTGCAACAGCAGTTATATTAAATTCTAGGGGTGACTATGAGGACCGTTCAGTGCTGAATAATACACAGGTTGTCAGGTACACATGATGTATTTCGCCAACCAGTACAATGCATCGGTAAGGTAGGGAGGCTACTGTACTTGTAGTACCTAAAGAGAACTGCCTTGTTAACGACATAATTCTCAATAAATGTTTTAAATGTGCAACTCTCTCATTAAGTACTACTGTGTATCCACAAAATTAATTTTATTAAATTTAACTTATAAGATCCCTTCTTAAACCAGTATTTTTCTTTTTATCCATCATTCACGAACTACTATATTAGGTGAAACCGTTCGAGGTATAAACGTCCTGAACCACCACATGTTCATCTATGGACCCCACTCCTGGGTCCGGTACAGCATGAGGGCTGAGCATGAGGAGACCTGCCCTGCTCCTCCGACTGAACCATACGAAGATCACTGGGAGATACTTTGTAAGTTTTGTCATTTCTTCAGTATCTTCAATCATTTGACTTATTCATATGGTAGTAATTTACTTGATACCTGTCTCAAATTCGTTTAATATTATATTACTAGTTGTCTTGGCCTCAATTAGTAATCAACATTCATCCCAACCATCTATCTACAGACTCAGATAAAATCACTTTCTTCTTAAACCCAATCTTTTTTTTGGACCTATCCAAGAACCTCAAACCTAAAGACTAACCAATAGTATAGACGACAGTAATTCCACCATCCCTAGCGATGGAGTTCCGAGATCTGGAGAACTTTTACCTGGTGATGTGGAGCGGAGACCTGGATGAGGATAGACTGCTCCTGCAGTACTGCAAGTCCGGGAGCTGGCTGAAGCCGCTGAGATGTCGTGGTGCTCTCGCCATGAACAAGACCTGGACTAGAGTTTATGCCAGCGACCCTGAAAGGGGGTACCAGGTACAATAAAATGAAGAAAATTCATCATGGGACAATTTATAAAAAATCCAGAAATAAATTAAGTTTTGATTGAATTTTGGTTTTTAAACTACAAAATATATGGTTTTTTATATTTTCTTTAAATTAATTCAGTTTTTGTTCAATCAGGTATTTCAAATTTCAAAGTAAGAAAACTTATTTTTATGGCAGATTTCAATATTTGAGCTGAATGAAGAAGAAGGATGCTGGAACAAAGTAGAAGAGTTATATCACAAGGAAACGGATACTGCGGAGGCTATGCTGCAGCTGAAGAGAGGAAGGAAAGACCGGATGCTGCTTGGTAAGGTTCCGTTGTAAATATTCTACTGACAAAGATTCTTGCACCTCATGTCTTAAATTCTCAAATCACCTATAATATTTAATTACAATGATTACCATGTTTAGGGGACGTGGTGGCTCAGTTAGTTACGTGCCTTGGTTAATCAACCGACCCGTCCTAACAGGTCGAGGGTTCGAGTGTCGGGTTGCCGTATATTAGCTGCCATATTCCTCATTGGATAGTGGCGACATATTCGCAACCTTTCACACTGGGACTCATCATGCGAAATGCGGTGTTTAACATCTCTGCCTACCCCTTTCGAGGGATTAATTATTGCGCTAGTTTATGTTTTGCTAAACGCGAGAACGAGCCTTAAGGTTTAAATGCAAACATTACTTCTTTTAAATTAAACATATTTATTTATTATTTTTAATATAGCTACTACTACATACAGTTTCGTTGTATGGGACTTTGAGAATATTATATCAAGGGAGAATCATGAAATAGAGAAACCGAAGAAGATCGGCGATGATGATGATGATGATGACAAAGAGGAGGAGGTTGAAGTAAGTGACATTGTAATGAATATTAGTTATCGTAATAGTATAAAAGTTGCAAATTTGGTTGATGTGATTCTTACAAACTGTCGAATAAAAAAATCTGTAGAACACAATCACAATTGGACTATAACATGACCATAAAGTCATGATTATTTATTTGACGTGAATAAAGAATTTGCTCTACTTATAAAACACGATTATTGAATCACTTTTTTTTTTAACAATTTATTTAACTGCCAAAGAAGTGAATTCAAAGATTTGGTATCCCCATTAAGCTTTGCCACCCCAATAATAGATATATAAAGTATTTCATTTTAAAAATCTGCAAAACGACCCTCTCAGCCTGCAGGTTGGGGCGTGGCCTCTTAGGACCTGAACTACCATGATCATTATTTAGTATGAAGATACATTTGGTAATTTCTGTTTTATTTTGGTCCTCAGGAAGAGAAAATTGAAGACGAACCAGAGAAAGACATCCGACTCGAAGGCATAGTGCTGAAACTTCCTCACACGATCAGAAATATCTCCACGAAGATGACCTTGTCTAATTCATTTATGATAAGCAATAATAATACTTACGCTGTAGCTGGTGTTCGGTGAATATTCCCTTTTAATATATGTAATATGGAACAGAGTACAAATGTGATTTTGCCTTGTTTTCCAAAGAATTGGAACTTTGGACATCCAGGCGAAAGCCCATGTCAATCCGATACACTGAACTTCATAGAAAATCTTGAATCACAGCCAACATTCGGCTTAACTTGTTGAAATATTAAAATTTAAAGAATAATGACGTCTTTCTTAATACCTGTTGTATTATTGGTTAATGAAAGCAAATTTTTCATTAAAACAATTTTAAATACGTACTATTTTTAACCAAGTACCAAAAAAAAAAGTGTTTCCTGTAGGTATATTATTTTTAATATAACTTGTTTCTTAGTAAACCGAGTTTTTGGAGGTCCTATATAAATTAAATTTGCATAGGATTTGAAAGATTCCTTCATCAAAGCTAAGTTTATGGAACTTTCATCACTTCCTTCAGTAAAAGTCTGTACGTCTGGAGTTTGGATACGACAAAGCTGATCAAGGTTCTGGACGCCCACTTCGGCAGGATTGTCCAATTGGAACCTTTGACTGTTGGCAGCTGGAACAACGTCATCACCTCCTCCATAGACAGGACTGTGAAGATCTGGAACATCGATAACATCTTCGAGCAGGTCCACAAAATAGACCGCCAGGAACTACCTATCGATTCTATCAAGTAAGAAAATATTTGAATCCATTTTCAATTTTACATTGGTTTCTCTACAAAGGATAAATTGGGTAACTTCTTGTATCTACAATTATTAATTAATCATGCTTTTCCGAGCATTCTGGCTTGGTTTTTTTGTGCACTGTTGTTATTTAAAAGATGCATGTATATTCTTTTTACTTAGGAATGTAGTTAAATAATCATTGAACAAATATATCTAGCAAATATACCAACAGCTCACTGTGATATGTGAACGTTTTGAAAAATAAGATCATCCTCCTGATTTTAGTTTGGCTCGAGACAAAAGGCTAGCTGTGACCGTGACGAGAAGTTGCTGGGGTCTCTGGGAGACCACTAACGGCAAACTTTTAGCCCAGCTAGCTGATGCACCTCTGGGAGCGATTGTGACACAAGCAGTCATTTCTCCAAGTGGTGACAATGTGGTTACCGCCGAATCTGGTAACGTGCTGATATGGGATACTGCTGAAAGACAGGTTAGATTAATCTCACATCATATTTTTTTCTATGTGTTCATGCGTATTGGTTTGTATACCTAAAATTAAGAGATAAGTCAATAAGTAATTTTGTATAAGTGTTTCCGCTTTGTAAGACACAAAAATAAAATATCTTAATAATTTTCAGGTCATATTCAAAGATGAACAGAAAGGCATAAAACAAATAATTCTGCTAGAAGACGGCACCAAGTTCTTGACGATATCCATGCAGTCACAAGCAGAAAGCCCCGAAAATGTAGCGGTTGCCACGATCATCGCTAGAACAATACCAGGTAAGAGGATTTAAAATTATCAACTACCTATTTGAACAGAAGCTTAGCGATTTTTCTTATGAGGAAGGAGCATGTCTTTCAGAAGACTGCAGCACTGCAAAACAAATTTTTTGCATTGAATTTTATTTTGCTTGGATTTGGGTTCATGCCAAGCAAACAAACAGTTATGTTATAATCAAGCATTCCCCGCAGAGCAATAACAGTCCCTAAGATGTTGACGGAAAATTCTATTAATCACTGGGTAACGAATCACTCACTGATACAGAGGTTCTTACTTGATTGAACACTGATACTTTTGATTCTGGTTATCAGGAGTTGTAGAAAGCGCAGAGTAGAAAGTATAATCCGATGATGCAGATTCTTATTTTGTTCCAGAGGGTGAGAAGATATACTCAGTGGACTATGACGTCCGTGGCATGGGCTACCGGTCCGCGGTGGTGTCTGCTGATGAGCACCACATGGTCGCTCCAGGGGTAGACAAGTCTGGCAGAGACTGCCTCCACGTCTTCCATGCCAGAACTGGTGCCAGATTACACAGGTACTTGTACTACTATGCCTCCCTAATAGCAAACAGGATTAAATTTTTACACCCCTGTTAGTAGTCTAAGCACTCTGTTGATATCGGCATGCATTTTGTAACTCCTGGTCCATTAGGCAGTAGCGATAGGGTTATTAAAGCTCTGTTGGTTTATCGTAATTCATTGCTTGTTTTCTTAGCAGAGTTTCTTGAGGGCTTATATTGCAGCAAGCTTGGAATTTTAGGTTCGCAAAGATTTGTGATTCCAAATGCCAAACTTATGGGTATAACTTGCATAAAACGCTTACTACAGTTGATGATATAATTTTCATAGTCTCTTCAATCCATCCGCCAACCAACCGCTTTCTTACTACCTCCTATTTCTTTTGATTAAGCTCGTTGCGGGTCCCGCGTCAGCCGTTAGTGTGTCCGGGCACAGCCTGTGCGTCATTGCACAGCTGCATCATTCGTTGGTTATTTGATCAGAGGACGCCACTGTTGAACCTGATGAACAGGAGTTGCAGTGGTAGAACACAGTGGCGGGTGTGCCTCGAGTCTATTCAATCAATGTTGTTTTCAGGATTCCAATAAAGAACAGCGGCATCAAAGACATGCAGGCAATCGTTGCGTTACCCCACAAGCCCCACTGGGTTGGGGTGGTTGGGAATGATAAAGCTGGGATACTGGATATCAAAACTAAGAGACATGTGAGGTTCGTAAAAAATATTTCTAAACCTTGTACATATTAAGATCAAAAATAATAAACTTCCTAATTTTTTTAAATCTCCACGATCTTCTAAAGTTCTCTTGTTTTTATGTCACAAAATAAGTCTGTCCCCATTGGGGTGGCGAGTTTATGGTGGTTTTACAAGTGGTAGATCTACGTTCGATTCGATTGTCTGGGTTGGTACCAACCCCATTTATATTTCTGTTGTGATGCAGTTCGTTTGTGTCGGTTCGAAGGATTGAAGGGCTAGTGTAATTAATTTAGTGTAAACCAGTATGAGAATTATAAATATTTACCTCTTCTTGGGTAACGCATTGGCAGTGGTCTTGGCGTTTTAAATTTGAACCGTCTGCTTGTATGCCCATCACAACATACCAATGAAAAAAAAGAAACGTAGTATACTATATGTTTATGATGTTCAGATTCGTCCCACGATGGAATGGTGCCTGCACAAAAGACGGAAAGACAGGTCTTTGTGCGCCAACCCGCGGTGGACTGGAGCTGATCGAGCTGAAGCGCGGAGCCACCACCCAGCAGCTCATCACGAGAGCAGCTGAGGGAGTCTTCTCCATCATCACCATGTTCAGCTCCAACGATCAGTACGTCTTCTACTATCACAGTGGCCGGAAGACTTTGAGGATTTTCAGGCAAGATTTGTAAATCCATTAGAAAAATAAAGTACCTGACTAGATATAGATTCCATAATATCGCGCGCAATTAGCTATAAATTGATTACTTCTACCACAAAGGTATATTTCTTTTGACATAAGACCCTTTTATCTTGAAGACAGAAGATAAATGTCCCAGAAACTTCGCTCAACGTGGCGAAATTTATTTTAGATGTATTAACAGACCAATATCTTTTGTTTTTATAGAACCATCGACGGCAAAGCAGTAGCTGAGTACAGAGCCCCTGCAGAAGTGACCGGGCTGGCGAGTGCACACGGGGGAAATTCCCTAGCTATTGGTTCCTTAGACGGCTGCCTAACAGTCCTTAACATTGTCGACCCTTACGACTAGATATCCTACTGTTTTCACCAGCATCATAAAAGTAAATTGGATTGCAAATATCATTCAAAACGTTCATGTTTAGTTTTCCGATCCGTGGAATTGACGCTTTTTCTCTAACTAAAGGCATATTACAGCCGTTAACTCTGTAACCTATTGCGTCGATTGTGGAGTGATTGAAAACGTTCAACATATTTTCATGGAATGTGTCCGAAACTATTCTAGTAGGATATTTTTTTTTGGCGAAATCAATTATAACATCGGTCTTATTAACGGCGTCTTGTCTAATCCTCAATTTTTAATTAAGTTGGCTGATTTACAAAGATTGTAAACTGTTTGTATTAGTATTTGTTTTTTGGCGATAGTGTTGTTTAGCAACGAAGCCCTTAGAATAAAATACTAAAAAATCTGTAACCCATTGCAAAATGCATAACAGCAAAAAAGCCGCGGCCCGCTTTTCGTGCGCAATGGTTAATTTAATACCCCAAATTGATGAAGGATTTTTGTTTTGCGATTCCTCTTATGCTAGAAACACGATTGTGCTATGCCATGGCGCGTCGGAAGATTATCGGATTCCTATGGTTTTAAATTTTTGTTTGCGGGATGCGATCTGACCCATGCTAGAAACACTATTGCGTTATGCCGTGACGCGTCAGAAGCAAAGTTGTTTCATACATTGAATGTTTGTCACATTATATTTTTGAAACCAACGCTTCCCGACACACCACAACACAATAGTGTGACTCTAGCTTTGATGTACGCGTTTGGTATTCTTTGCCTTTACGCTTATTGCAAGAGTCATGTTATTTCATATTGTCAGCGGCAAACTTAGCACGAACGTTTTCGTGCGTAGTCTCAAATTTAAAGATTTTAGGTGAAATAAATTAGGTGTATCAGAAGGAATGCTTTTTCCATAATAGTTGATTCAGGTATAGTTGGTATACCTAAAATTGTTATATCCTGAAACAATAAAACCTATATCTAATCTTAATTAGGTACATTCAGGTAACAAAAATACTTAATGAAAAAATGCCTGCGAAATCAAAAATATGTGACAGAAATGTAGACATGTAGGAGCATTTGCTTTTTGAATGTAGTTTCTAAAACTAAAAAAAATGTATTATTAGTGTAGTAGACTTTCGTAGACATCTTTTGAAAATTTTATGCAGTGATTAGTTAAATAGCTTGCTTGGATAGTTTGTTACATCTGACTTTAAAAATTCAGAGATATAGTAATGACAAATCTGCTTCAATGTTTTACCTATTTATAGGCAAGTATTTATTTTTTGTCAAGTCTGTGATATGATGGATTAGAATGACTTAAGGTTTACTAGGTACAATATGGGTATTCAAAAGTGTTGTTTTCATTGTAATATAACATTTTAATTACCCAAGTGTTATTGACCATGTCACGAAAGTAATATTTATTATTTTGGCCAGACTTATATAAATTATTGCAAAAAAGCCAACACAAAGTTTGGCCAAATAATGTCAAAAAGTGACACTAAAAACGGGGTAGTTGAGACTAATATTCCCAACCGCCCCCGGGGCCAACGGGGTGCATGAATCGATACTATTGAATATGTCGTATTATTTAAAAAATCTAAATAAGGAATGAAACGGAAATGATCTCAAGTATGGATAAGTTAAGTTATGTAAGATAATTAGAATAAGATCCACTAGGGCAGACATGTCAAACTTGCGGCCCGCGGTCCGCATGCGACCCACTCGACATTTTCCTGCGGCCCAAATCAATGTTAAAACAGCTAGATAATGCGGCCCATGATTTTGAAAATAAAGTAAATTACGATTTGTACAAAATAGCAGATCAATAATTAATTAAGGTACGCGTACCTTTTCTGTCATTTGATTGAGAATTGCAATGTTAAGTAATTCTTCAAGACACGTTTGCGGCCCATCTAGTCTTCATGCTTTCGGCACACCAGTGACTTTGAGTTCCGCATGGCTGTACTTAGGGATAGGGATACTCTTTCGAAATATGAATCGAATTTTTTCCTACAATTTTTCCATGAATGACAGAATATTTTGATAGTCGAGTTTCGAAATAGAAATAGGGAATATGCATGTTTATTTTATTCGATACTACATATATGTACACAAATCCGTTAGATTTACTCAAATATCTGACTTATTAACTAAGTTATAAAGGTACAAAGTCGTTGGTTAGACAAAAAAATCCGATCTGTACAATGACGTCAAAGTACACGGGCGCCATACAACTTCCATAGAAAAGATCGTTCTGATGAGCGAGATAGATATATTTACTTTTAATGGTTATATCTCCCTGGTTTATCGTTCAGTTCTAAAACTGTTTTCATTATAAGTATACTATTTCCACATACTTTACGATAAATTGATTGAATAATCAAATTAAATTTCATGCATATTCCCTATTGTAGGAGTATAAGCAAAACGTGTTTTCAGTTTGAGACTCAATAAATAAATTGTAGGCCTGCGGTGCCGAAACAGTGCGTGAGCTGTTATGCTTACGGACGATGGTATATTTTCATATATTATGTCTCCGTTTGTCGCAAGGTCACCGTTTTGCGCATTTGTCAAAAAAAAGTGATCGTCCCTTAGCAGGATGACTATCGCTCGGCTTCGGCACCGCAGCCCACGTGCCTCGCTCCCTTGTGGGGAAGCCCTCGCCGTTAGTCCGGTTACGCTGCGAAGGCCAATAGTGCACGAGTTAGGGTAAAAAAGAACAGCAACTCACTGACAGCAAACATCTAAATCGAAAGAGCCAAAAATCTATTCAGAACTCTTTGAGGTTCCACACAAACGAAAGAAGGAATGTTTGGAGTGGATTGAGGAATCTATTAGTCACCCCAATATGAAGAGAGAAATGTATGACTAGACATTTATAAAGTAGAAAATGCCTTTTAAATTGCACCTTGTAGGCAGATTATAGAGAATCTTTATATCTTAAAAAACTCAAACTTTAACTAATTAAAGAGAAAAATATCAATGTTAAAGAAGTAGTTTCATTGAAATTGTAGAATTTAATTAATTACCTATATTTTTTTAAAGCAAGAAATAAAAAGTGAAAAAGAAATTTGTTATTTTATTATATAATTTATGTATTACTCTTATCTTATATACATAATTTGGTTTAAGTATTATCAACCTTAGACACTTTTATAAGTACCTATGTAACATGTTTATAAATACTGAAATAATGATTAATTTTTTCATTATCGTTTTTGTTCGAAAAAAAATTCCATACAAAACACAAACACTTTGAATCTGATTCGATTTTGTATTACAATTTGTTTGTATTAATTTTGTATTTCCATTAGTTTGTATTTTTCTAATATTCGTATTCGGAAACGTGTATGAAAATCTTGGCCACCGCGATACCGCCAAACTGCTCGTAATTATACAGTTCCATAGACAACTCCAGCTCTAGACTCTGTGGTCCTTCCAAAGACCTGACCAGAGACACCACTGCCTGGTGACCGGTTTGGAGCAGTCTGAAACAAAGATCACAACTTATTTTCTTAGAAGGAGTTCTACGATATTGTACATTACAAAATTAAAAAAAAAACTTCCTGCTTCTAAAAAAATGGCTTACTAGACATCCAATTAACTATTAGTATTGAATAATAGAATAAAGTATGAATAAACATTGCAGATTCGTCTTTATTAATATTTTCTGAGATTTTATCTCAATGAATTTTTAGTCTGCAGTCTTTTGATGGCAATATCTTTGGGTATGTTGCCAGTGTCAATTTTTATGAGGAATGAAAAATATAGATTAAATGATGTGTCTGCATACAATAACATGCTAGTACTGTTGCTGTAGGCTTTATTGAGTTGCTTGGGGGATGAAGAAAAGAGCAGGCAAATCGTCGTATTTCATTTTCTCCACTCTCGTACAGAACTACAGATATTCACTGAATAAAACTCCAGCATTTTACACATTAAATTCAACTGTTTTTTTTTTCTTTTGAAAAGGCAATAAAATAAGAAAATTTAAACTGACAGTACTCGTTCCCGCCAAAAACTCCCTTCAAAAATTCCTAGTCATTTTTTCCGAATTTTTATTAATTTTGTCTAGCGATGAATTGACTGAAAGGTATAAAATGACTAAAGGAAGGTAGGTCTACTTACAAGAATGAGTTGACATCAGCTCGATCCTTGACTGTGGGAGGAGCGTTCACGTTCACCAGACGTAGCTCGAACTTCATCTTCGCGTAGGGCCACGACGGTCCTTTCATCGTAAACAGGTCCACCTGTTAGCACCACCAAAAGCAAAATAATCATAACCACATCACGACACACATATTGGCTCAGCCCTGCACTAAGATATAATCTTGTGTCACAAGCGCTAAGCAACGATATAAACTACAAGATAAGAATACTACATCCAAGACCGGTAAGTGAAACAATGCGTGTTGCAAATGACACAAAGCCACCGGGATTCGTACCCAGAATCTCCACTACGCCACCGAGGTCGCCAAACATACAAATATGACAACACTGGCACTCCAATACATTTTAAAGACCACAGGACTTGACGTATCTCTCAAAATATATAAGTACTGTCTGATCGGATAATTCTATCTACCTAACCGGAGCCAATTACACAAACACATTTTTCAAATAATCCAAAAAATACTTAGTAGGTAATATTTGGACTTTGGACAAAGCAAGTAGTTTTGCTGCAAATTTGTGACGGATATTTTTGTGAACGAATTGAAGATAGTTTTATGTCACTATACTTTGTTATTTGTATACTTTTATTAAAATAATCAATGTTATTATATTTGTTTTGTCTCGCAGGTGGTAGATCTACGTGCAAGATCGTCTGAGCTGGTACCTTTCCTTCTATTTCTGCCGTGAAGCAGTTCGCTATTTCGGTTCGAAGGATTGAAGAGCCAGTGTAATTACAAGCACGAGAGGTTTAACATCTTACCTCTACATGGCATTGGCGGTGCTCTTGGCGTTCCGGACATCAAGGGACATCATCGTTTCAATAGGTGGCTGTATCGCTTTACATCAGTGAACTGTAGATATGTTATATTAAATTACCTTTGATTCTGGTATGTAAAGCTTCGAGACGAAGGTGATGTAGTTATATGAATAGGTGGACGGTTGGTGAGCGCATTCCCAATCAGATGGTGAACAAACTGTGTCTATTTTGGTGCAGCGACTGAAAATTACAAAGAGTCATAAAAACAAATTTGCATGCTTTCGATTTTTCATCCCTACTTTCATCTCCCATAACTTTTGGATGGGGGAACTGATATCGATCAAACATACCTAACACGCTCGATGAAGGCACCTCTCAAACAAAAAAAATATACATGAAAATCGCTTCATTCGTTCGAGAATTATGATGCCACAGACAGACACACAGATAGACATAAACGTCAAACTTATAACACCCTTTTTACGTCGGGGGTTAAAATAATAAATTTTTGTTCTCCAAAATACAATTAATAAAACATATTGACCATATTGACTCTTCTCTCCAAGTTTTCAATTTACATATCTAACTACTTAATTTTCTTAGATAGTACAAAGACTGTTTCAAGGTTTTTGACAAATAAAAAGTTAAAACTATGCGCTAAGTTTCAAAAAAAAAGAGTCGGAGAACGCGTACGCAACGCGCATTGAAGTAGTGCTACGAAGTAATTAATTTTTAAAAATAATTATTAGTGACTTACAAAGACATAAATACTTGTAAAGTGTAAATATAATAATAAATTTCCCCAAAAACACAATAAATTTGAAAAAAAAAACAGTGAATTTAAAAATACATTAATAATTTTTTAATTAAAAATATTCGTAGACCAAAAAAGAAGTGTTCATATTTTAAAATTATTTAAAATAAATATAAATGTGAGAAACGGTGATTGTGAACAAAGAAAGTGAACCATCCACCCTCATCTACCAGTTAAAAACTGAACGGCCCTTGTTTTAAAATCTCTGAAACGGTTCAACTGATATTTTCACGAATATTTATATAAGTGCATTACAGCCTAGTGGCAATTTTAAGTCTGTTGTAGACACGGTTCGAGTGACGCGAGTTCGAACCGATACAAAATATTTTTTTCAAAATTAAATATTCAACAATGTCCTTCATAAACAATATTACTTTTCGACGAAGACGTGCACAGTCCGAAACTGAAAATAATAATATTATGTCAACTGATGAAGTTAACACTACTAACAGCACGCTAGATGGCACCACCAATAGTTTACCTAATATATCCGTATCTGAAGAGGAGTGTCGTAAAATAGACGAATCGAATGAAACGGTGAATAGATTTACTAATGAATTACAATTAGCGCACAATGAGGTTGACAATTTAACTCTAGAAAATATTGAATTGCGAAAAACCATCGAAACACTAACTAAGACTAAAGAAATTTATAAAAAAGCTATATGCGATAACCTGACACCGAAAAAAGGAAAAAAAACATGTACGCCATCAAAGAACAACCAATCGCACTCAAATATTTTGCCAACAAAAATTCTATTACAAACAGACAAGCAAGAACCGAAAACACCTATTAACCCTGAGACACCCAATACAAAGGGTAACAAAAAGATAATAGAAGTTAGTCTTAAGAAAAAAATATTATTATTTGGTGGTCAGCAGTGTAAAAATCTGGCCGCAACTATGAGGAATATGAGGCAGTCGTCAAACTACGAAAAATACGAAATAATCTCCTGGATTAAGCCTTTCGCAACCTCTGCCGAAATTTTAAAAGGATGTCTACAAAAAGTACTGTTCATGATGGCGATAAAATTGTTTTAAGCTTAGGAGAAAATGACAAAAACCCTTATTTAACTATGTCTCAATTACATAATATCATAAATAAATATAAGGAGAATGATATTTATATTTTGAGTGTATGTCAGAATCGATTTCTGAATAAAAAAATTATTGAATCATAAATTAAAATTAATATGCAACGAGTTTGTAAATGCCCACTTTATTCAACCCAATGACATCGATGTCAATTATGATTTGTCTTATTTTAAAATAAATCTATGTCGGCTCTTAACTTAGCGATAAACTATACAGATTATATTTAAAACTAGGTGCCAAAATTAATAAAAAAAAGGACACGCATTGTAAAATTTCAAAAATGAATAAATCATCAATAACAAAAGGCACTATTCCATTCTGCTTTGATAAAATCAATAAAAAGAAGACCATGGATATGACAAAAAACTTATCAAAAATAAAGGGAACTATACCGTTTTATTTTCCAATCATGACTACATGTAAAATTAGAAGCAATAATAATTTGAATAATAACGGACATCTTTTTCGTGAGAAATAATAACACTTTTAATGTTCTACACCAAAATATAGCAGGAGTCCTTGGCAAATTAGACAACCTAAATTGGGCTTTATATGACTTAAAAAAATACACAAAAACTGAATATGGACGCAATATGTCTAACAGAAACATTCATTAAGAGAGGCTCTATATCAAATTTAGTGTTACCTCATTACAAAGTAGTTGCAAGCTACTGTAGAGATAATAAAAAAAAGAGGAGGATCTTGTATTTTATTAAAAAACAAATTGAATGGAAAAACAAGAAAATGGGTAGACGATATGGCTAGTGTATTTGATTTTGAATGTTGTGGAGTAGAGGTCATGGAATGTAATATTATAATTGTGTGTATCTATAGAATACCAAACTACAAAACTAAATCAATATTTTTAAGAAAACTAGAGGAAATGTTGGAAATTTTTGCCCAAAAGAGAATAAAGAAAAAAATGATTATCTGTGGGGATTGGAACATAGATACTTTAAAAAACGATAAGTATTCAAACGATCTCAAAAGTATTTTAAAAAGCCATAATTTTACATTACACATTAACAGCCCAACTAGAGATTCTTCCTGTATAGACTATACTGCAAGCAATATTGATAGCATTAAATCAATGATACAGTATCTAGGATTGTCGGATCATGACACTGCGCAAATAGCATCAATTCCGACAGCATTGAATAACTGCTCATTGATTCATTGGTTCCAAATAAAAAGAGATTACTCTAAGGATAATATTACTAAGTTAACAGAATGTATTTCTGCAATTAAATTTTCTGAAATTTATGAATCTAGTAATTTGGATCATTCTTTTAACATTTTCCATGACTTGTTAATACTTCTGCATGATTTATGCTGTCTCAAATTAAAGGTTAAAATTAGTAACAACCAGATAAAAAATAAATGGATGACAAAAGGAATTAAGAAATCTTGTTTAAATAAAAGAATTATCTACTTAAAATTTAAACGATTAGGAAAAAATAATAAATCCCTGTACAAAAAATATATGACATACTCAAAACTTTTAAAGAAATGTATCTGTAAAGCCAAAATGATATCAAACAAGAGATTTATTGACAACCATGTTAATAAATGTAAAGCTGCGTGGAATATCATAAATAGAAATAAATCTGATAACTTGACATATTCAGGGATAGACGAAATAAATAACAATAATATAGTATATAAGGAACCACATTCAATTGCAGAAACTTTTAATAAACATTTTATCGACATGACTAATAATCCTAAAATAGAAAATGAACTACAAAAGAAATCTAATTAATAATGAAAATACAATTTTTCTTAAGCCTACAGATCAATACGAAATTATTAAAATTATTAAAAGCTTAAAGAATACCAATTCTGTAGGATATGACGAAATAAGCACGAAAATTATAAAAGAAAGTGCCAGATACATTGCGCAACCACTGTCACACTTGATAAATTTATCTTTTGAGGAGGGGAAATTTCCAAACCGTTTAAAGCTATCAATAGTTAAACCAATTTACAAAAAAGATGACAAACTAAATATGAACAACTATCGACCCGTGACCCTAATATCGATTATCTCAAAAATCTTCGAAAAGGCAATGTTTGAACGAATACACAACTTTATTGATAAAAATGACATTTTGAAGGCACAACAGTTTGGATTTAGACGTAACAGCTCAACAACACTGGCATGTTTTCATCTCATTAAACAGGTAACAGAGGCAATTAATAATAGAGAACATGTAGCTACTATCTTT
Organism: Choreutis nemorana; assembly: GCA_949316135.1. Taxonomy (NCBI): domain Eukaryota; kingdom Metazoa; phylum Arthropoda; class Insecta; order Lepidoptera; family Choreutidae; genus Choreutis; species Choreutis nemorana. The sequence goes on along the minus strand of OX438621.1, from coordinate 5,503,860 downwards.
TTAGATATGACAAAGGCCTTTGATTTTGTCAACCACGACATTTTACTAGACAAATTAGAAAGCTATGGTATAAGAGGAAAAGCAAATGATTGGGTAAAGTCTTATCTTAACGAAAGAAAACAAAGAGTTTCAATTACAAAAATCGACACCAACAAAGTTAAAGTCAATTGCTTATCGGGTTACACATGTAATAAAGTGGGTGTACCTTAAGGAAGCGTACTCGGCCCTTTTCTCTTTTTACTGTATATTAATGACTTACCCGACATCACACATCATAAATGTATACTATTCGCAGATGACACTACTATAATAGTAAAATCAAAGGACAAAGTTACATTTGAACAACAAATCAATAATACATTGGACAAAACTATTGAATGGCTACAAAATAATAATTTGCGAATCAACTTAAAAAAAACTAATATTCTACAATTCAGAACACATCAATCACTGCCAATTAAATTAAATGTTACATATAAAAACAATAAAATTGATGAACTGAATAGTACAAAATTTCTAGAAATTATCGTAGATAAACATTGTAATTGGAAAGATCATGTTCAATGTATATGTGATAAATTAGACCGTTTCGTTTATGCTCTAAGAAAATTAACAGAGACAGTGTCTGAGGAAGCAGCTCTCACTGCTTACCATGGATATGTATCTTCAATACTTTCCTATGGAATTATACTGTGGGGAAACTCGGTAGATATGGTAAGAGCGTTTAAGATACAAAAAAAGTGTATCAGGGCAATATGTAGGGTCCATTTTCTAGAAAGTTGTAAGCCCCTGTTTCAGAGACTTGGCGTTCTCCCACTCCCATGTATGTATATCAGGGAAATTTGTATTTTTGTTAGGAATAATAAGGACCTATTTCTCAAACATTCAGATAGGATAAAGGGGACTACCAGACAAAAACACTTGATAACCCTTCCAAAAGCGAATATGCTTTTAAAAAATAATGTTTATGGAATGTGTGTCAGAATTTTTAATGCGTTGCCTAAGGAATTAAGAGATATGCCATTGAACCAATTAAAAGTAAAACTTAATAAATGGCTACTACAGCAATGTTTTTATGACATACAGCAATATTTTAATTTTAAAAAATGAATGATTTGTATTTAGTTTTTTTTAAGTTTGACCACATTATTTAATTGTAGTAATTTTAAAAATGTATTTGTATTATTTAATATTTGACAATCTAATATTTGTACGCCAAAAGGGCAGATTTTTGTTGAGACAATAATTAAATTAGAAATAAAACCTGTATCAAACACTTAAATCAAACAAATAAACGATTATTATTATTATTATTAAAAACACTTACTGCTTCCCTTCAAGCCTGTAACCAGGTGGACATGTGATGCGATGGCACCTGTAACTGCCTCTGGTGTTGACACACACATCACTGATGCCGCCATACGATCCCCCATTGGCACATGACGCTTCGCCGGTTTCACATTCGTTTATATCTGGAATATGTGTATAAAAATTTGACTCAGCCCTGAAATAAGATATAATCATTTATCGTACGCACTAAGCAACGACATGGTATAAACTACATAGATAGGAAAACAAAATTTAAGACCGGTAACAATACAACTTACAAATAACACAAAGTTCTGGGAATCGAACCCATAAGCTCTAGCGTAGCAGTCAGCTGTTCTAACGAGGAGACCACGGGCCGGAAGATGGAGTGTTGTGGTGGCCCCTAACGATGTGGATAGACAATCATTTAAGGGTTGCAGGGTTGGATGCAAGCGGCCCTGGTTTCCATTGGTCTCAGGATTTGATTGAAATATTGGGGGGCAGCCTATGTCCAGCAGTGGACGTGTCATGACATGAGATATATTCCCACTAAAATGATAATGCTAGAAAAGGTTTACCAATGCAGCTCCTCTTGTCTTCTGAGAGCCGATATCCTTGTGGACAGCTGCATCGATAGCTGCCAGGTTCGTTGTGGCATCTCCCCACGCACACCACCTTCGATTTGAACTCTGTACACTCGTCCACATCAGCACATGTGCTGGAAAATATAGTTAGAGGTGTATCGTCATTGGTTTGTGATTCTGGCTAGTGGAATTGGGATTCCCGGCAAGAGGGGTAATGTTCGATGGCTGTCCACGAGATGGACGGATGACCTTGTAAGAGTTACAAGGACCCACTAGATACACTATCGATCTGGTTAGCAATCTTTAGGGGGAGCCTAGTTCAGGAACGGATGTCTTCCAGCTGATAATGTCACACTTGTTTTCTGCAAACTACAACTATAATCTCTTTGAGAAATACAATTTACCCAAGTATTTATTAAGGTGAAATTTTCCAGGTTATTTCAAAGCAAAAGAAATAGGGATGGGCTTAGCATCGCTTACCTGTTATCAGCATTGAGGCGGTATCCTCTGTGGCAGGAGCAGCGGTAACCACCCCACACGTTATTACACCGTTGCTGGCAAAGCTCACCCGCACGAGACTCCATACATTCATCCACGTCCATGCACACCTTGAAAAAAGAGAAATTTTGCATTCTGCTCGTATTCTCCTTTGGATTGTTGGGGAGCTGATTTTTGAGTGCAAATCACGTAACATAGACATAATGTCAGTCTTTTACTGGTTGTAGAGTTAGCAATGGCATTAAAAATGTATACACAACATACATACAATTCGTTTTAATTACATTTTGATTTGAGCAATGGCCAAGATATAATTTACCTCTCATTTAGGAATACGAAGAAACAGATTATTTTGAAACATACCCTATCATTAGCAGGTGCCGGCCGGAACCCGTTATGGCACCTACATTGGTAGGATCCAATGGTGTTTATACAGTCGGAGTTTTGTGAGCAGATTGGCTGAAATTATGAAATGACATTTTTAATATTAAGATTTCAGATATCGAAATTTAAAGTGATTTATTGCATTCATGTTAGAAGATCTATTGGTCTTATAGTTAAAGGACGTGGTAGCTCAGTTTGTTACGTGCCTTGGTTAACCGACCAATCCGACCTGACAGGTAGAGGGTTCGAGTTGCGGGTTACCGCACATTGAAGCTGCCTCATTTTACCCAGATAGTGGCGACAGTTTCGCAACCTGTCACACTGGGACTTGCGGTGTTTAACAGCTCTGCCAACCCCTGCCGAGGGATTATGGCATGAGTTTATGTTTATGGATAGTTGAAGCTCGCTAGAAACATAAACTCTACAAGGGCCGGACATTATTTTAAATAACTCTTCAAGTGATCCTTACAGCTCTTAAAGTGCTGGTCATACGTTATTTCTAAAGCGAAATTCAATAAAAATTACCACAGAGCCAGTAGCTTCGCATTCATCGACATCCTCGCACTCGTGGTCTCCAATCAACCTGTGACCCTGGGGGCAACTGCAGGTATACCCACCAGGTAGGTTGGTGCAGATCTGGATGGGACTGCATTTGGCTTCTCCAGTTAAACACTCGTCTATGTCTGCAAGTTTACAATTATGATGCTGATAAATTTTGGATGATGGAAGAAAGCTTCTAGATTGGCGACGAAAGGAGTTGTATTGTACAATGTACAGCACAAGGTGAAAATATGATCTTTTGAAGGCTGCCGGGAACTGCTGAACAAGTGGCCTGGGATTACTCCGGTTGAGAATATTTGGAGGAGGCTTTTATCCATCAGGCAGGGGACTTCTTACAACTGAAAATTATTGTATTGATGATTTTTTTTTCGGTTTGAGTGTAGACTTCAGCAGGTAACTCGTAGTATCCTAGATAGACTATTAGAATTTGAGCAATAACTATTTAAGCCTTATTTAGGTACTTTCCTACTTCTCCAAAAGTAAGCTTCCTAGAGGTAAAGGCAGATTTCGTTTTCTATTTGTTGTTCATAGATGTTGTTTTATTCAAGTAGCTATTGTTTTTATCTATTATATGTATGTTTATGTTTTGTAAGAGATATTTCAATCAATAATACAAATTGAAACAATGAAAAAGTGTGTGAATCTTCCAAAATATTATTATCATTCCTTGTCACCCTATTATAATCATTACCTTCACAAGTATTGTCGTCTCCAAGCCTGTAGCCCCAGGGACATTTGATGATGGATCCCCTCTCTCCAAGGTTGGTGAGCTGGGGCTCCACGAACTTCGTGCCTTTTGTTCCATGGCTGATTGCTGTATCAGGGTTTGCTGGGTGGTAAACTGAAAACAATATTAATATTAGTAATAATATTTCTTTAGTTTAAAAATGAATTGCTCCTCATTCGTTTCGTAAAACTTGAAGGCGGCTTGATGGATTTAAAGTTCTTTAGCTCTAATCCAGGTATAGTTATTTTTTTTAATACACCCGGTAAAAAAATTTGCGTGTCAACCAGTTTAGAATAATATTTTCGCATATCTCACTATATACATATATATTTCTTATATCCAGTTTTTTGTAAATCTTTCTTTATCGAAATAAAATTCAAATTTAAAAACTACACCTTGATTTCATTGTCCGTTTTGAATTCTAGAATTTTGACAAATGTATACGGTAGTGTATCAATTTTATAAAATTAAATCCATTTGCATACCAGGTTGATTCTTGTATCCTGGTGGAAATTTCCCCTGGCTTCTGATCGGTAAACATCTGTGTCTAATGTCATCTAGTTTCCAGTTGGGTGGGCATTCGCAGCGGTAACCACCCTCAGTGTTGATGCAGATCTCCACGGCGGCACAGTTGGCTTGGCCGTTGGTGCACTCGTTTATGTCTGCCATAAAATATCAAATATTGGTCACTTTAACTCACATACATACATAAATTCACGCCGTAATCCCTCGAGAGAGGTTTGGCAGAGTTATGTTGAGTCCCAGTGTGACAGGTCGCCACTATCCGGGCACATTGAGGGCAGCTATAACTTACGGCAACCCGAGACTCAAAGTCTTTTACTGCAACTAATGTTTATAATGAATTTTCTAGGTGGAATTGCTACATTTTGTCATGGATACTATAATAAAATAAATCAAAATTAAGTTGCAAAAATCCAACCGGAACGACAAACAAACAAACAAGAAAGTGGGTGTATAAAACGTGGGAAAAAATAATTCTACGTTGGCGAAGCCACGCAAAGCAGTAGTTTCCAACAGATTCCTGACTCAAAATCTTTGTGACAAAATAAAGTTACTTAATATAAAATCGTTACAGACTTTTTAATCAAGAAATTTAGGTTAACAATTTTACCTTCACATATTCCTGTTTTAGTATTAAGATGGAATCCGGAGTCACACAAATTCCTCGGTCTGAAAGGTCTGGATTGGACTGATTTTGTGTCAGGATAACCCCAGAAAAATGTTCTGCCTGAAAAATTGTTATTATTACAAACAGATATCTATACCAAGTGCTATTAGATTTTGGAAGCAAAACCTCTACAATAGACCGCTTATTAACTCGTAAACGGATATCAACACCACATCAGAGCGTTTCGGTATTTGTTATATGAAATTCCATACTGCAAAAACACTTATCAGCATTGGGGTGGTATCGCCTTGGTTAGACAGCCATGCGAAAGGTGAGTCTATTTTTGAGTTAACAGGTGTGCTGCAATCTAAGAAACCTGTTTGTGAATAAACTGCTAGTTTGAGATGATGCAGTATATTTGAGCTTAATTTTTCGAAGTTCATGTATGCTGCTCATAAAATTACTTGTTCTATGTGAGTAGCATGTATGTTACGGGCTGATGTGTGAAGATATTTGTTTTGTCACGAAAAGACGTAATTTATAAATAAATTCATTTTAATTCCTGTATTGTGAAATGAGCTCCATCGCAGTCTCTTACCCTAGACTGTAAGATTAAGTATTAGTGGCTATAATTATAAAACATGTTCATATAACAAATTACAGAATCTGAGGTTTCTTGCCGGTATCTTCCCTGACATAAATTTTCCAAACCGGTGGTCGAGTCATTTTTAAGAAAAAATTAAATTCATTTAACGATTCTAAAAACTTTCTTTTAAGTTTATGGAATAAAGTTTTTTTGATTTTGATTTTGAAATCACAGTATCAAGCAATTATACAGTATTTTAGAGAATCTCAAACATTTGACGCTGATGACGTGTCCTTTCTTTAGCATTGTAGTAGAAAAAATAATCAAGTGTTTATGGCTTGCAAGACTAAAATTAATGAATCGACTCCCGTAACTTCCAGGTAGGAAAAGGTAACTTACGGTTATCCATAGTTGAAGTCGTAGAAGGAGTCGTTGGTGGAGTAGTAGGTGTTGGAGTGGTGGGTGCTGGGGTTGTTGTAGAGGTGGTGGAAGAAGATGAGGGGGTGATGAGGTCGCAGACGCCACTGATCAGGTCTCTCCTGAAGCCAGGCGCGCAGTCACATATGTAGCTGCCCATGATGTTTCGGCAAACCTCCGTCAAGCCTGAGCAACTGTGCTTGTTGGTAGCGCATTCGTCGATGTCTAAAAAACATGATTTTCTAAGTCAAATGAGAATTGAGAATGTTACATGTAAACGAATTAGTTCCTACATTTTTTCGCTATATATTTAAAGTCAGTCAAATAAGCAGAAGGTTTACAAAGTATCTACACGACAATACCATTGATATTATATAATGCCAAAGAGAACTTATACTTTTCACTTACCAAAGCATGCCCCAAACTCATCCATTTGAAAACCAATTTGACAATCACTGGGTTTCACATTGATTTTGGTCCATTCATTTTTGGGTACGTCCTCTGTTTGGACCACCACTGCACCATCGTTAGTTTTAGCTGCTTTAACTGTTGCTGTTTCTGGACCAACACTAACAAAAACAACGTGAGGCGATGCATTATCATCAGGCTTAAAGGTCTCTGGCTCTGGTGAACTTGGTTGAGGTTCTGGACTTGGATGGACTTCATTAGTTATTACATCAGTTTTAGGCTCTTCTGGCTGTCTGCTAGTTTCGTAGTAATAAGGGGATTTAGGCTCTGCTTGTGTTGGTTCTGGTTGTCTGGGATGATCTACTATTATTGACGGTTTATTTGGTATTTCTTGCACATTTGGCCCTCTTTCTTTATGTGTTTCTTCTGTGGGTACAGGAATAGTAGGTTCTGCATCAGGGATAATTTTAGTTTCTGGTGAGGTTGGTTTTTCAGGTGTAGGCTCTGTAGGTAGTGGCTGTGGTTCTGGTTTTGGACTCGGAGCTTCACTTGAAGCGGGCTTTTCAGTTGTAGTTGTCGTTGGCTTCGTCTCTAATTCTGGATTTGTTTTGTTTGTTTCTATCTCTTCCCTAAAATGAAAACGTTAATTATTAAGTTTTTTTCTTTAATTACTTCGTAGCATTTTTACTTTTGTCACAATTTTTTAATAACAATTGTTGTAAATTACTTACTCAGAATCGTAATATTCATACTCGTATTCTGGGAGAGGTGTGGTAGAGGTTGTTGAGGAATGTTGGCGTACACAGCGGAACGAACCCTGAACATTTAGACATTTGTATTCAGGGCCTGCGTGTGCGCAATTGTGAGTTCCTAGCTCACACTCATCGATGTCTATAGAAAAACAAACAATAGATTACTAAGCATTCAACAAAGATAATAGTTATAATTCTTCGAAGTTAACTTTATGTTTGGTAACAAAAAAAAATCCGCTTCTAATCATTTTTAATGTGTAAAGTCGAACTTCTGATTCTGTAGCTGCAAATTCCAGAGGGAAAATTTATGTTTATCCGTATACCAGGCACTTTAAATTGGATTATATAAATGTAGCCCGCCTAACGAAATGCTTTCATTGATTATCTTACTAGGAGATTCCTCTGTCCCTAAGTACTTAACACTAAGGGCTATTTCAATTTGAACGTTTGCTGTCGGACGTCTTCGCTGCCGAAGCCGTGCGTTAGTCGTCCTGCTAAAGGACGATCACTTTTTTAAGCAAAACTCTCAGACCGGCGACCGTGCGACAAACGCACGACAACAATTGTATGAAAAAAAAGAACGTCCATCAACAAGCCGACCACAAGCATCTAGATCGAAAGAGCCGTAACTATTGGTACTACCAAACTCACTTACTCATATCACCAAAGCTCAGATTAATGATTGGTCTCCGCTGTAGGAGCACCGCCGACTACCAATAATTAATTGATGTAATGAAAGATTGTATTATGATATTGAAAAGAGCAACGGAGGGTTCTTGCCGGATTCTTCTCCGTAGACAGGCATTCCGAACCGGTGGCAGTTTAAAATTAGTTTTGACGATTTAAAAGTCCTTATTTTAAGTCCATTTGAATAAAAATTATTTGATTTTGATAATATATGTACTGAAGTTACCTTCACACTGTCCGCTTAAGTGATGCAGGATGTAACCGGTTCCACAGGACACGATACGGACACAGAAGTAAGATCCGACAGTGTTGTCGCATCGCTGCGTGTCTCGCATACACTCGTCTGTGTTCTTAGCACATTCGTTTACATCTGGAAATAATATATATGGAGGAGTCAATAAGAAAAGATAGAAAAGTAAAAACACTCAAAAGTCTTCTGGTGAAACATTTTTAAGGCATCTGTTTAAATGCCCAAAAAGAAACTGATGGGCTTCGTGATAGTTAGCATGAACGGTAAAGACTTGAAAATGACAGTGATGCCTGACAGAATGGAGAAGAAAAAATATCTTAACATATAAATATCTAAGAGTATTAAATAACTTAATAATAGAATAAGAATTACCAATTATACAAACCACATAAGAATGATTTAAATGAACTTCTTTGTTTTTAATGAGGTACTGTCATTCCATCACACGTCAACCTTTTCACTATAGTTATGATAAGTCGAGCATATATATGTGGTGTAGTAATTAGAAATAAAACCTTCATTGAGAATGTATGAAGATAGTGTGGTTTATAATGAGCTGTCGGAGGTGAAAATTCAGATAAAGAAGATGATTATGGTAAAAGTAGATAAAGAGAATACAAATATTTCATTTGAAAAACTTGTTCTTAAATCACATTCCCACATATATATGTCCATCGTTCTAGTGTACCTATCGTATTCACTGAGAGAACTGACACTGAAGCAATATACACGCCTGATAAAACTAACAATGACCTTCGATAACAGTCTTCGTGATATGGAATGACTTGTAGCATTTTCATGCAGATCTGCAATTTAGGTCAGGCATTCTGATGGCCTTCCAAAAGATTATCATACCAGTACAAGCTCCTGTAGTGCGATCTAACTCGAAGCCAAGCTTGCAGGTGCACTCGTGACTGCCGTTGGTGTTGAGGCAGTTCTGGTAAAGGTCGCAGATGTGGGTGCCTTCTACGCATTCGTCGATGTCTGAAATAATAATATTAATATTTATTAATTTGATTGGACACATTTTTTTACATCAAGGTTTTACAGGCATGCATACAGTCTGTGTGTCTATATTCACTCAAATATTAACTATACATTAATATATAGAATTTAACATTTAAAAAACATAAAAATCTGAGATAGAGTAATAGAATCATAATTGTAAAGATTTAGATTTTAGATTACATTTATTTAGAAGGTTTTTTTTTCAGTTAAAGAAGTTCAGATTGTACTCGTAAACTTGAACTTAATTTTATGCACTGAAATTTATAAAATTTATCCAAAATATGATGTGTCATAGGTTTGAGTAGGGAACCTAGAAAGTTATTGTTGAAGAAGAAGCTATATAAAAGACAACAAACCTTCACAAACTTGACTCCCTGGTCTCATTCGGAACCCTTCAGAACATTTTTGTGAACTCCTAAAACATAAACTGATATTTTAAAAAAGAAGCTCGGTTTGTATTATTTTGAAAAAATAGACAGCGACTTTAATAAAGGAACATTCAACAGTTATTCAGTTGCATAGAATTAAAATAAGGTAAAGTTCCTCACTTTAAAAGAACTTATTTAAGTCTCTTTGCATAAAATGTTTTGAATTTGAATTTGATTGAATAACCACCAATAAAAAAAATCTGGCCACGCCAACAATTCATCACATCATGAACACGTCAACAGTCATCTGGCTAAAAAATATCTGTTCACGCCAAAATCCATCGTTTACCTTTTATTAAAGGTCAAGTTTATTTAAGAAGGTAAAGGTAGTTTCGAATATTCAAACATTTCACCGACTTACTTAGATTTGTCTTCTTTCGCTTTACAATCGTATTGTCCTGGTAAATTAACGCAGACCTGATCGTTTCTGCAAACATCGTCCTCTTCACATTCGTTGATATCTGTAGCACCAAAACCTTGATTACTTATTAACTTCTCATTACTTACTTCTTGAACTCAACTCTAAACTAGTTCGTTCTCAAACATTTTTTCCATTGCTTGAATCAATTTTACTTAAGTATAACATAAGACGATCTCAACTCAAATTCTTAATTCAGAAACTATGATTTTGCTAGAAAATAAAACGAATGAAAGGCTACATCACACAGCGCATGATGCCGTTTAAAAACTGCGTAACAAAACTACAAAAAACTTACTTCTCCTGTTAAAATTCAAGGACAATTCAAAGACAATTTATATCCTTACCTTCACGTAACACATAAACTCACACCGTATTTTTGTTGCGAAATGGTAGCTACAACTTACGGCAGCCCGAGACTCGAACATTCAATCTGTCGGCTCGGGTCGGTCGGTTATCCAAGGCACGCGGTAGCTCGTAACAAACTGAGCTACCGCGTTCTCTCTTACTTACCTTCACACTTGTTTGTAAGAGTATCGATCTTGAACCCTGGTGGGCAATGCTTGGAGACTTTGTCCTGACAGTAAAAACTGCCACGAGTATTTATGCAGAACTGAGAGATGGGATTGCAGTCATCTTTTTGAATGGCACATTCATCTACGTCTGCGAAATAAAGCAGAGGAAACGTTTTTATTCATGTATTTTGTATCATGAAATTGATTTGTAGTGTCCATGTTTGAGATACACAGGTCATATTTTGTTTCTAAAGAAGCCGTATTTTAATAAAACGATAGGTGGTATACAATATTGCAGCAAGAAAAGATATTCTTTGATGACACAAAATAAACGGTTCTTAGTTTAAAAGGGTATCAATGAAAAACTACACTGCATTGTAGGAATGTCACTCTGAAATTTCCATCATTGGAGAATCGATTCAGCGTCTCTAATAATTTCAAAAAATAAATATCTACCTTCGCACTCTTCATCAACACCGCTCTTAAATCCTGGAGGACACCTGTCTTCGGATATTGACTTCTGTCGGTTATTGGCCAGATTCACTGGATCCCCAGATTTCCCCCCACATTTGTATCCCCCTATCGTGTTCGTGCATAGATAAGAGGGGCAAGGCGGCCGCGGTAGCTGACACTCGTTTATATCTAAAAAAGAAAAAAGTCGTATCAGAACTTATTTGCTTTGGTTGTCACATTAAAGGTTCTTTCAGACTTTTTATAAGAGTTTTTTTTTGTCAAAAACGGACAACAGACAGTCCTCACTGAAAGTAAGACTGCTTTGAGAATCATGACTTTCATATTTTCCGCCACCAATAAAAAATGAAATCAATTAGCAAGTGAGCACCACGTCATTGATAAACGGCCACCTAACATCACAGGCGGTAGATCTAAATGCGAGATCGTCTGGGTTGGTACCATTCTTCTGTTTCCGTGAAACCTTTCGCTATGTTTCGGTTCGAAAAATTGAAGAACCAGTGTTATTAATGGCATGAGAGGAAAAATCTTGACGTCAACAAATTGATGGTGCTCTTGACATTTCAGACATCAAGAGCATCGTCGTGTCAATTGGGGGCGGTATCACTTTCCATCAGGTGAACCGTTTGCTTGTTTGACCATGATATTGTATCAACAAAAACGTCTATCTAGTGACTACTCATTACCAATATAATGAACTGTTTCGAGCTGTTGTTATAGCAGAGGTATATTGTATAACAATTTTTAGGCGCTCAAATGAGCTTATTTGAAAAGCCCTTTAAAAATTATTGACCTTTTTTTTGTTCTCAAACGTTCGAGACCTCTGTAACCCGGGGCACTATATCTTTGAAACTGTTCATACAGTGATAACTGGCTGACAGTCATTAAATAAAACTACCGTCACAAGCGTTGAAAACAATATTCCAGGAGAATCCAGGTGGACATTGGCCCTTGTCCTCTTTTCTCTCCTTCTTCACAGGAATGCACTTGTAGGAACCCTGGGTATTGTGGCACCTGGTGCCGGGAAGACAGACGGAAGGTTCCAGAACACACTCATCGATGTCTGAAAGAAAAAACATGACATATTAACGATATTTATGGTTTCAACTATTGTAAGATAGAAAATTAAATTTTATATGATTTGTAATTACTAAACCAACGGCACAAACAAGTACACAAAAAATAACAGGTTTACTATTTATAGGTAACAATTTTACAGAGCAAACGGGTGAATGACTAACGGATTTATTCTACTATTAATGGTAGTTAAGTGTAAGGGTGTGTGGATGTGGGTGTGTGATGACGTGTGTGTATATGTGTCAATATTTTGTCTGTAGAAGTTTAACGATTTCATTCCTATAGTGACTCTTAGAGTTAGTGAATATGTCAGTAGGAGTTTCGAGACCAAAGTGAAATACGTAATTGTAAGTGCGCGGCAACCTCACAAAAATTGTAGTAGTAATTCTCTAGTAGTAATTAGAGACGAGGATGTTTCTGGATCGTTCCTTGGTACCTACGTCTCTATGTAATTTGCTTTACCTTTACAAGACTTCCCATCTTCCTGGAGCTGGTATCCTCTTCTGCAAGAGCACTTGACGGCCACTCCATTATCGTTGCATTTATGTTGGCAGGGGTTCCGTGGCTTACACCGGTTTTTGACTACCTTTAACAGAAAGAGGGTTATTTTACCACGATCGCTCAATAGATTAACGTTACAAAAATAGTCGAAATTAATTAATATTATAAAATCAAATCAAAATTAAATATTACGAATAATTTTGATTGAAATAGACTTAAGATAAGTACTTTTAAATAGTCAACATTCTTTTTAAACTACTTTTAATAATGATGAAGTTGGAGGTTATATTCTAAACAATTAGGCCAATTTTAAAAACTATTTCACATATATTTAGGATGATCTTTCTGCAGTGGCGGATTTACAAATTTTCAAGGTATAGGCTGAATAGTTTTTGCCGCCTTTGCCTCAACAATTGTCATATCATACATTATTTTTACAATACAACAATTTCATTGAAATTGCACGTAAAATAATTTTTCGGTATATTTTTGAGCTAATCGAAGCTCAACAATCATGTATGGGCGGGGTAATGTATGCTATTTACACAATAATAAACATTTGGTAAACGTGAATAAATAATCTTTATTGCGCTTTCAAACGTTTAAAAATAATCGACTCAGTCAAGTCGGAATTAATGACCAAGATTACTTACGACGAAATAGAAGTTCGTTGCAATGCCTTTTTGCGCTATTTTTTGTTGGCAAAATCATCGATGACGTCGTCGTAAGTAATCGTGTTCATTAATTCCGACTCTAAAAACTCTCAAAAGAGCTAAAGCGTTTAAATTTTCTTGGCTCAAGGTCGACCGCAGATTTTTTTAACCCTTTTTAGACAAGAAAAGCTTCTCTCACCAGAACAATTCGTCGCTGGTGTACATAAGGCCATATAAAGGCTATGTATGGCAAAATTTGTAACAGACTTCTATCTGTAAGACATCAGAAAACCGTCATAGAAAAATCTTTTTGATTTCTATGAAGTAAAAAATCGATCCTCAAATTTGCCGCCCCCAAAATCTGCCGCCCTAGGCTCGAGCCTACTCAGCCTGATGGTAAAGCCACCACTGTCTTTCTGGGTCAACACAAACTTAGGAATTCTTTGCAAACGGATACGTGGGCTATAAGCTAGTGTACTATACAAGTAGCTTTTAAGGATATTTCTCATCTTTTAAACTGAAATGTAAAGGTGATTTAGTTTTTTTCTGTAAAGTTTTTTCCTCAGACCTTTGACCTGTTGTCTCCAATTTCACCTACATATTTAAAGGACAATTTATACAGAAACTGACTGCCCAAAGTTTATAGGCCAAAAGATTCCGAGAAATGTTGGTATCAAAAGTTGTATAGCTTAAATTCAACACTAAATACATTGAGTATAGTTTGTTGGGTACCTCCTTGCAATTCCTTCCATCAGGCATAAGCATAAAGCCTGGGTTGCACTCGCATTTGTAAGACCCTGGCAAGGGGATGCAGTGGTGTGCACACAGCTCATTAGGGGCGTAATCCTCACACAGTGACGTCACATCTAGAAAAAATGAATGTTCTTTTGACTGAGAATGTATAATAATGACCACATCACGACACAAACATTGACTCAATTTTACACTAAGATAATCTTGTATCGCAGGTGCTAAGCAACGATATGGAACTACATTCATAGGAATACTCCATCCATAACCAGAAAGCGAAACAATGCGTCTTGCAAATAACACAAAGTTCCGCCCCCACCGGGAGTTGAAACTGAAACCTCTAGCGTAGCAGTCGGCTGTTTATACCATTGTGCCACCGAGGTTGTCAGGTATGAATGTTTAGGTAGATGTAAAATACTTTATTTGTAAATCATGAAGTACCTCCATCTTTCAGTAACTCGCGTGAAGGTCCTTATTTTTTATTTTGATATCAAGGAGTTTCTACGATTCGTGTGATGATGGATGATGGAACGTACCTTCTTCTGCATATTTTCTGGACAATGTCACAGCTTTAGGCGTTTTCGGAGTCGAAGGAGTTTTCGACTCTCTACTGGCCTTCTGTAAAATTAAATTCTTGTAAATTCTTCAAGTTCTATCAAAACAAAAGGTTGTATGTCCGTCCAAAAAATAAAAAACGTGCGTCGCTTCATTTTAGGACCTATGATTTTTCATCGATTTTATGAAGTCATGGAAATGACGGTACCTATAATTGAAGCATACTAGTCTACTTTAAAGCCAAGTCAAAAATCATCATCAGCAGATAGAATACCATAAGAATAGCCCCATTTAGGTCAAGGGTTTCGAAGATACATCAATAATAAAGTACTATGTCTTAGGTACCCAAAATCTGGTATCCCATGACCTGGATTAGGTAGATAGTAGAGAACCATTCACATGCGCGTCCAACTAGCAAATGATTCAGTTATTTTACCTGGCAACACTGTGTGTAGGCTTCAAAAGAGAGTAAATCTTCAACGGTATTCCCTCTAGAAGACTCCGAGCAGGTTTTCGCTGTAGTCCCTGATACTATACCATTTTTACATTCCGAACAGCAATCCTGCAAAGTCAATGAACAAATGCTTCATTATTATTCTTGTAAATATTTTTCTTATATAAATGCGAAAATAAATATACGTCTGAAGGTGTTTAAAGCTTAAACAGATTAAATGGGAATACATGTAGAAGCGGATACGATTTTTTTTTTTAATTAATATTTTTGAATGTTACTTCATGTTCGTTAAGCAAAATATTAAAAAGTACAAAAGAGGTACGGGAACGACATCAAAATATATGATCCTACGTAAAGCGTTAGTGTCGTCAAAGAACACAACACTATGCAGGGCATTTGCTTTGTCATAGACTTTGGCGTCAGACCTAGCATCGGGCACCTAGACATCTGTTTGATATTTTCATTTTTTTATTTTTATAGATTTCTTTTGTATTTTCTCTTTTCAAAAGAATTTTTTTGCCTTCTTTGGGCAGGCGGCTCGCCTGGTGGAAAGTGATATCGACGCCTATGGACACCTGCAGGCAAAATATGTCAGCAGATGCGTTGCCGACCATTCAAAATAGGAGTAAGCACTTTTCCCTGATACCATACCATTTTTACATTCTGAACAGCAATCCTGAAAATACAATGAACAAATACTGACATTATTATTAGGTTTTGAAAGCCCCTATGTTTGTGTGCAGATTTTTTTTCTTAATGAAGAGAATTACACTTATTTATTTAATTAAAATTAAATAAAATGATTTTATTAAATAAATAATTGTATTCCTCTTTTTGATACGATATTTTAGGCAGATTTTTTTTTAATTTTCTCTAAAACGTTTCATTCCTCCTATTTTGAAGTCGGTTTAATCTAAAATATAAGTTTCTAATAAGGTTACTTATTTCATCTCCATTATCTTTACAGCTGCGCGGCGCATTGATTACATCCTAATTACCTACTTAGATGTTTGCTAATGATGTAATGGCTTTTTAAATATATTATGTTATAGAATAAAATAGAATATAATAATATTTATTGGTTAAGTTTTGGTATACGAACATCTTAAAATTAACATAAAGTCCCTTGAAAACCTGCCAAAATTGGCGTACAAATATAAATGAGTCAGACAAATAAAATATCAAAACTTATAAAAAAATACAAAAATCAAGTCAAAAATTAAATAAACTAAGAAAATTAATTCAAAATAACAAATAATTTGTTATACATTTTTATAGCTATTATCGGTGCACTCCGAGAACGAGTATAAAAAGTTGAAATGGTTCATGCAATTGGTTTGTAATATGACTTGTCCATATCTATACTAGTCTTATAAAGAGGAAACTTTTGTGTGTTTGTTACGAATAACTTAGAAACAATTGGGCCGATTTTTAAAATTATTTAATGGGGTTAATAAACCCCAAATAACATGGACATATTTTTTATAAAAAATATGCACCCGTTTGGCCGGTAATGATAAAAGTTAGGAATACTGGAAAGTGTGCCCACAACACTGGCTGCATTTCCACTCTGTATAGCGATGCTCAACCTTTGAGCCAAATGGAGACCAGGTTTAGGGTCTGAAATATTTAGTCAAGGTTTTGATATTTTTTAGGGTTGGTTTTTTTGTCGGATTCACCCGGATCGTTTGAATTTTTATTTGATAAGTAAAGTTTCGCCAGGATTCGATCCCGGAACCATTTGCAGGCAGCAAAATTATCTACAATACGATAAGAACAATTTATTCAATCGACAAAACATTTTTCATAACAAAGTTAAAATGATAGACGAGACAGAAATTGTCGAGTACCGACATATAATTTAAATAAGTATTGAATAATTCAATTTCCCAATAAATATATAACGTTTTGGAGGACGTAGTAGCTTAGTTCGAGGGTTACCGTACATTGTAGCTGCCTTGTCCCTCATTGTGCCCGGATAGTGGCGACAGATTCGCAACCTGTCACGTTTAAATCTGTGGACTGCGATCGAAACTAATGCGAAACACACGCGATACCTCAAGTAATGGCAAATCCAACGCGGAGACATGACTGGCATCTGAGTAGGATCGGCGAAATCATGGAAGAAAAGGATAGACGCGTATAAATCTATGCGTAAGAACAGTTTCGCTTCTGTTTCGCTTGTCATTCCTATGGCTGTTAAGTCATGGCAATGGCATGGCCTAGTGCGGTTAGTTGCGGTTTGGTATGCTACAGGTGTTAAAAAATAAAAATAAATGTCTTATTTATTACCTTTTCTGATTCTTTTCCTGAAGTACAAGTTTGGTTGTTCGTAGCCATTTCGATTCCGCTGTCGCAGTCTCGCTTTTTCCTATTTAATTAAAGCAAAAAGGTTGGTTGCGTCTCCAACAATAAAAAAAGCAGGCACAGATTTAAGAGTTCCTTTAAAAAAAATCAACAATTACGTTTAAAATTTATATTTGGAATGACTACCTACTAACATTTCATGGAGAAAAGCTTGTAATGGATATGGATAAAATATTGTATAGACGGGAAAAAAGAGAAACTATGAAAATTATAAAGCTTGTAACGGACCAGTTTGGCAGAGGATTTTCGCATAGATTCAATCTTATAACCACAGTCCCCAGCGGCAGCAAAAGGTTAGTAACTCATGGTAAAAACCAAGAATCTATAAACATCTTCAATTACTTTGAAATAAAAACACGCAGAAAAAATATCCCGTATCGACAGCGATTCGAAAACTTTTCATGTGTAAATAAAGAACGAATTAATACGACAAAACCACTTAAATTAGCAATAAATTAATGAACGATTCTTGTCTCATTAATTTAGATTTCCCAATTAGTCTTTTTTTTTGTAGGTCCGCGATGTCTACCAATGTTAGATACGCGGACGATGGAAGACGTGGTAGCTCAGTTTGTTACGTGCCTGGGTTAACTGACCGACCGACAGGTCGAGGGTTTGATCCTCGCGTGCTGTACATTGTAGCTGCCGTGTACCTCATTATGCCCGTATAGTGGCGAGAGATTCGCAACCTGTCACACTGGGACTCAACATAAACAAGCGAAATACGATGTTTAATACCTCTGCCTACCCCTCTTGAGGGATTAATTACGGCGTGAGTGCATGTTTATGTTAATGTTGGTTAACTATCACCGTCAATAAGCCGTTATAGTAATAGTTTAATAAAGCTCTCACAGAAAGTATTCCTTGCAGCAGTGGTCCATCGCGAAGACACACAGAGAGCTGTACTGTACTGGTACATCAGGAGGGATGGAAGACGAGCAGTCTTCTGAGTAGTGGCTCTTCGCGTAGGAGGTTCCCTGGGCACAGCACAGCTGGGTGGTTTCTGACAACTCCTCTGCTATCGACCCTGGAACAACGGCAT
Source organism: Choreutis nemorana (assembly GCA_949316135.1). NCBI lineage: Eukaryota > Metazoa > Arthropoda > Insecta > Lepidoptera > Choreutidae > Choreutis > Choreutis nemorana. The sequence continues at coordinate 5,485,330 of OX438621.1, read as the reverse complement.
CAGCTCAACATAATACACACAAGTATGAGTCGATCTAATAATAATAATAACCATATCACGACACACACATTGACAGCCCTGCACTGATACTAAGCAACGATATGGTATAAACTTAGGAATACTACATTCATGACCGGTAAGCGAAACAATGCGTCAAGCAAGTAAAACTGCTTCGGTTCGAAGGATTGGAGAGCCAGTATATATATTTTTATCGGACACAAAACAACATACATATAAACAACACAAATATAAATCTTATTTGTTATAGTTACATAATATTATATCTCTATATTATGTGAAAAATCCTTAAATATTTTTTAAACTAAAATCACCGGCAAGAGAGGTATATATTTTTTACCTTTGCATGGGCAATGCGTTGGCGATGCCCTTGGCGTTCTAATGACGTCAAGGACATCGCCTTGTCAATAGGCGGCAGCATTTTTTTCAGACAAACCGTCTCTGCCTTTTCGCCAATGACGTTGTAAAGGAAAAAATACATCTTCCTTTGTTTTGCATTGCGAATTGCTTGATTAAAAAGAGCTTCGACAGTAAGAACTTGTTTCGTATGCTTTCAAAAGTGTTTCAATAAAATATCTACACTATGTTTAGGATCAGCATTAAAACCTTCTCGATGCAAATTCTTGTATCAGATTGCGCGAATGTAAACAATGACTCGTTAGTACTTAATTAAGAAAATAGATTAGCAAAAAACACACTACAAAAAAATATATATTTTTGCAAAATACTGGATCTAGCTAACGCATGGATCTCTCGGGACTTGAAATGTCCAGTCCTACAAATATCGGAATGGAAATTTACATCCCCCAGGTATAGAGTTAGGGTCAATAGGTATAGCGCTTCGACTTATCGTTATTTATACCAGAAAGTAACAGGAACTGGTAGCATGAACCACTACCATAACTTATTGGTAACACGCTATCAATTGCTATGGTACACATTCTTAACGACGACCTGTACAATAAATATAGTTGTTCTGTGTTCGAAGTTTCTCTTTCCCTTTTAAATAAACAAGATCGATAAATAATGGTACATATTTGACGACTCGGTGGGCAGTGGTGTAAACAGTCGACTGCTACGCTAAAGATTCCGGGTTTGAATCCTGATGGGGGTGGAACTTAGTGTTTTTAAAGACGCATTGTTTCACAAACGCATTTCTCATGTTCATGTTAAGTCCCAATGTGACAGGTTGCGAATCTGTCGCCACCAAACATCCGAAGTGAGAAACGGGAATCAATCTTTGGGAGATATGATTACTGTACGTTGTTAATAGTGTCGCCAGGTCCGATTTGTTTTAAATCGGTACATGAGGTTAAAAAATTCGGGATGTAGGGTTGCAGACCGGGACAGTAAACAAAAAACAAAGTGTTTTTAAATCAGGGTTTAATTTATTAAAAAGGCGGAATCGCAATGCATACACACGATTCCTCTCCCTCTCTCCCATTACGCTCTCTCGCTCATGCGATGCGCTAGTGATGCGATCTGACGCTGAGGTGTGCCATTTTGAGTTTGACATAGTGATGTAGAGTAAAAATTACGTAGCGTATTTTTTAAAAACTTTTTTTATTTTTTTTTATCGGGACATTTAGCGTCCCGATCAGGTACTAATCGGGACGAGTCCACAGATCCCTAAAAATCGGGACGTCCCGCGAAAATCGGGACACCTGGCAACACTAGTCGTAAAGATGTTATTTTACTAACCTAACATCCTTTTACAGCCGTAGGTGGGTTTGACGGCATAATAGTATGACAAATTACGCCTTAATTTATATGTAAATTTATTATGTTATGATTTATCCTCGCATAGAAATATAACCTAATTTGTTGGGCAGTACTAGCAACGTTTGCGAACATAATATGAAGGTTTCCATAGGAAAACTATTAAAAACTTTCAAAAAAGTAATTAAAAGATTATTTTAGTAAGAGCTCGGTGTAGATTTGTAAATAGGTACTTATTGTTGTCGGTTTGAAATGTGAAGTGTTTTTTTTTCAGTAAACAAGCTTGGGCTATGTTCAGATGCCCACGCACCACGCATCTGAACATAGCTTAAAGCCAAGGTATGGATGAGCTTGCAACATCAAACAGATCACAAGATCGGTAACTCCCGCAACCTTCAAACCTGCAAGGAGTACTGGAGAGCTTAATCACTCACACACATTGTGATATTAAGTTTTAGAACTCGACTTTTTAAAGATACATGTAAAAGTATAGTACCAGGTAGTTTTACAGGTGGTAGATCTACGTGCGAGATCGTCTGAATTGGTACCACCATCCTTTCCATTTACTACGTGAATCAATGTGTTTCAGTTCGAAGGATTGGAGAGCCGGTGTAATTTAATGTGAACATTCCTACTTACTCTGGAGTTGACGATATCCACATTGTGGGGGAAGAGAGAGAGTTCCAACACTTACTCTAAGTTTTTAAATTTAACAATAAGGATTTATTACAAAAACAGCAGATAAAGTCAAAGTCAAAATGTTTTTTATTAAGCAATGCTTAATGCTTACTAATACAATATTTTTAAACGGTTACATTTAACTATTTAAGATACATACTAGCTGACCCGGGAAACGTTATTTTGCCATATAGATAAATAAAAATAAAAAAAGATTTTGGCCGATTCTCAGATCTACTCTATATACTCACAAAATTTCATGAGAATCGGTCAACCCGTTTCGGAGGAGTACGGGAACGATAAACTCACGCCGAGAGGTAGGCAGAGTTGTTAAACACCGCATTTCGAATGTTAAGTCCTAGTGTGACAGGTTGCGAATCTGTCGCCACTATCTGGGCACAATGAGGAACATGGCAGTTACAATGTACGGGAACACGAGACTTGAACCCTTAACCTGTCGGGTCGGGTCGGTCGGTTAACCAAGGCACGTAACAAACTGAGCTACACTTTTTTTAGATAAATAGATACAAAATATATGAAAACTACATATATAATTTGATTAAGTAAAGTTATGAAGGTCGTTTAAAAAGAAAATTAATTTACATATTATTAGGGAAGTATACCCACCCACGGTGGATAAATGGGTAATGCTAAAATGTAGTTTCTAGGTTAACCGATCCTTGACTTAATAAATGTTATGTTTATTATTTTAGGAACGCGACAGATAAATGCGAATGTCACGGCAAGTAGGTCAGTTGGCTTAAGGAAAGTTATAAATAATATTAAATACAATAAATGTATGTATGACTAGCTTTTGCACGCGACTTCATCGTCGTAGATGTTTCTTATTGTATTTTTAATTATTTGACAAATATCGTAATGTATCGGACAATTCACACAATATCTTAATAAATTATAGCCTTTGTGTTATTCTGATGTATAAGCTGAATTATTGTAAAGTTTCATTAAATTCCATTCAGTAGTTTTTGCGTGAAAGAGTAACAAACATCAATTCATCCATACATCCTTACAAACTTTCGCATTAGTAATACAGTGAAACCTAGTTAATTGGGATCTCAAGGGACCAAGGATTTTGTACCATTTAAAGAGGTTTTCATTTATCCAGTTTACCATTTAGACAGGTTTAAAAATTTGTTGTCTCATTTACAGAGGCCGTAAACAAAACACGTGCAAAAGAAATTCGAATGTTTGTATACAATCGTGTCGAAACCTGTCCCAACCTGATACATTATCTCACTTATAAAGGGAACTGAGCTCCAGAGTCCCAATTATAGAGGTAAACATGAAAAAAATCCTAGAAATCAAATCTCATTTAATCAGGTTCGAAAAGTCCCATTAACAGAGGTAATTCGATGAAAAAGTGCCGGGACCTCATTGTAGTTCTCAATACTAGAGGTTTCTCACTTATCCAGGTTCCACTTAACCAGGTTTCACTGTATTAGTGAGGATAATATATTATATGTTTTTATATGTGTATGTTTACTTCCTACCAAGGTCTTCCATATGAGCACTGATAACAAGTGTATTTAATATTGTCATTATATTTGCAAGTATGTTTTATAAGAGGCAATATTCGATACTACAGACCTGAAAATTGTTTCCCCTGCATTCAGCTATGACATGGCTATGGCTATAAAATATTTTTAAGTTATCCAAAACCAAGGAATAGGGAATATGCATAATTTTTGTCATTATTAAAACCGATACCACATACTTAGAAACACAAATCCGTTAGATTTTCTCAAATATCTGACTTATTAACGAAATTATAAAGCTTCAAAGTCGTTGGTTAGACGGAGAGATCCGATATGTACAATGACGTCAAAGTACACGGGCGCCATATAACTTCCTCAGAAAAGGTTGTTCTGATATTTACTTTTAATGGTTATTTTCCTGGTTTATCGTACAATTCTTATTCTGTTTTCACTGTAAACAAACTTTACGATAAACTGATTGAATGATCAAATTAAATGTCATGCATATTCCATATTATATAAATTTCTCATAAGTAGGATAATTTTAGCTTTGTTTTTATTTCTTTACCGAAAACCACAGCCTTAAGAAATAAAAATTACAGGAATAAGCTTGACTTATGCCAATAAAGGTTTTTCGTTGTATAAAAATGAGAATTATGGTAATACAGAAATAAACTAAAATCGCTACTATCCTGTACATGTGAGTGTATTAATTAACAATTTGTGTTTTTTATGTGACTGTATGTAAGACGAATAGCAGGCAAACGGAAAAAAGGAAGACCTCGCAAAAGATGGGATGACGAGATTATACACACAGCGGGACCAAATTGGATGGAAACAGCGAACTCAAGAGAGGATTGGCACAATTTGGAGCAGGTCTTTACCTGCAAAAGGGTTCTTGCAGACTAACAAAGAAAACTTTAAATTTAAAACACTAACTACTACAAATACTGACATAAGCACTTTTAAGAAAAAATACTAACAAACTCATTACTCAATTTACTCATGCCTTTGAAAGAAATATAGGCTTTTTATTTTATTTTATTGATTTATGTGACTGTATTAATGAACTATTTGTACTTTTTTGTTACCGTTAATGTTAAGTAGGTAAAATATATTATATCTACATTAAAGATAAACGAAAACTAAGCACATGTTGTTATCTACCACATCCTTATTAGCTTTGCAATGTTTAAAACAAATATCGTTTTGTTTGTTCTAACCAGCAGTACTGTCTCGACGAAGTGTTTTACTTAATCTGCTGATACACGAGTATATTTAGCAGAATATTTGCTAAGTATATTAAAATATAATTTAAATTATTTTACGGGAGAAGTTGTATTAAAAATCTACCATATGTCCACCTTAAGCCGAACGTTTTTTTCAAAGCGCGTTAAAAAAGCGTCAAATTAAACAAATTGTTACAAGTGAAGTGAGAAGTTATGCGATTTCATGTTTTGTCGGCTAAATTCGTTTTCCATAAAGTTTTGTATTATTACAAAATGTTAAAACCAAAATTTATTTTTTATTAGTATTTTTATTAGACACACTCATTGACTCAACCGTGCACATAAGTATCGTAAGAACTTGTGTCAAAAGAACTAAGCAACGATATGGTAGATACTACATAGATAACAATACAACATCCAAGACCGGTAAGCGAAACAATGCAATGCGTTTGCGTATCGGTGCTCTTGGCGACATGAGGGGCATATCAATAGTTGGTGGTATCAGTTTCCATCAGTTGGAGCGTTTGCCTCCAACTGATGGACCTATGTGTTACCCATGTAGAGGTAAAGATACCATATCTCTCGTGCCGGTAACTAAACTAACTCTCCAATCGTTCAAACCGAAACACAGCGAACTGCTTCACGTTGTAAATAGAAAAGTACCGACCCAGACGATCTTGCACGTAGATCTTCTAATTGCATTCTGATTAGATATTCATAGTTTGAAAATAAAAAAACTCGGATGTTAGTACCACGACTGGAACTCCTGTTAACCAGAATTAACAGTGGAGTCCTGCAGATGCAACTGAGCAATGAAGCACAGGCTATGTGCCTGGTCATAAGACCACCGAATTAGTCAGAAGTAACAGATTCAAGACATATTTCCTATATTTTGGGGAAATCTACATAAAACAACATAAACTCACGCCGTTACCCCTTGATAGGGATAGGCAGAGGTGTTACACCGCATTTCGCATGTTTATCTTGAGTCTCAGTGTGACAGATTACGAAACTGTCGCCACTATCCGGGCACAGTGAGGAACATGGCAGCTACAATGTACGGCAACCCGAGACTCGAACCCTCGCTCTGTCGTGTCGGGTCGGTCGGTTAACCAAGGCACGTAACAAACTGAGCTACCACAACCTCAAAATTGACAAAAAATCTACGTACGTATAATAATACTATGTACTCGTAAGTCTTTTAGTGATCTGACTTCATTGCCAGATGCTGTTGCGAAAATTATGCCCTAACCCTTCAAAAGCTATCAATCCAATAGGACAGTGCCCTGCAATAATCTTACTTCGTAATGATAACAAATTTTAATATTTTATTTAATGTCTATTGACGCTATTATTGTATTTGCATTCTGTGTTTGACTAGAATTGTTACAACAATCGACTTGTGTATTAAAATGTTGATGTTTTAAGTAATGTTGCCATTAAATTAATTAAAATCAACTAAAACAAACTCATTTATAAATGTGCATTCGGCATTTGTTACTTGATCACGCGTTAACTGATTTTTGCGAAACTTTGTATACAGTTAATATTTGGTACATATTATATTTTTTTCCCGATTTTTTATATAATTTTAATCATTATTATTATTAATTAAAAAATAGATTTAAACAATCAAAATTCAAATTATAGTAAAATCGCAAAACTAAGTAAATTTAAGTAAGATAAATATCATATTAAATTAATTTAAGAAAATGAAAATATATGTGAAATAATAACAAAACAAGAAACTTTCTTTTAAAACATTTTCATTAATTAGCCAAAACAAATTCTAATTTAAAACATTTTAAATTATGTATAGTATTTAACTCATACTTAAAATTGAGCCTTCATCAATTAATTTTGCCATATTTAAAACATTGATCAACAAAAACATTCCATACCAGAAACATCCCGAACCGCAAACACGAGAGCAAACAAACAAACAATATATCCCAACATTATCACTAAACACTCAACTAAGATCACTCAAGTCCCTTTTTTAAATCACTGTTGTCTTCATAACTGATACTCATTTATTTCTGAATCCAATATTATCCATAGGTCCTTTAGGAGCGCGCAAGTAGTAAGAGTTTGAGCTGCTAAGCAAAACTACTAAAAGATATGGCAGGAGTGTGTATCGGCCCACAGTCCCATCTATTTCGGTCATCCTCACTCGCGACCGTCTCTTTCTTATCAAAGACTATTTGATAGGAACAAACAATATCACTTTAAATGTATCCGTTTATATATTTACCAGATATTTCGTTGTCCAGTGTATACATTTTATATTCGCTAAGCTATGTTAAGAAATAGATAGTAAAAATCCACTATACAAATCTTTTAGTATTTTCTGGTTTATATAAATTACAAACACATCCTTATTTTGTATAATAAACTCTGAGAACACCATGCTAGAGAGCTCACTCTATAATATAAACATTCTTGTTAGTAACATTCTAAGAAGATTAGCTATAAGAATCCATTTTTATATACAAATAATACGCAAACAACCAGACAGTCCACGTGATGGAATGTGATACCGCCGCCTACTGACACGACGATGCCATTGATGTCTGGAACGTCAAGAGCACCGCCAATGCGTTGCCCATGTAGAGGTAAAGATGATATACCTCTCGTGCTGGTTATTGCACTGGCTTTCCAACCCTTCGAACCGAAACACAGCGAACTGCTTCACGGTAGAAATAGAAAGGAGGGTGGTACCAACGCAAACGATCTGGCACGAATATCTACCTGTAAGAAGCCTTATTCATCCAGGTTTATACTCATTTTGTCTCTCGATCCTTCTCTTGTTCTTGATTAAGACATGAACTTCTCTCATGAGCAATAGCGAATTACAAAACAGTACTGGCCCAAACTCTAGCTCCTAGACCATGGTAGGAGGAGATGCTGTGTTTTTCGGCATTCCCTTTCCATTTCTTTCCACATTTGGCATTTCTTATTAGTTGAGGCGCGAAATTCGAACAATTTTAATACTAGTCATCCAGAAAAAGTTCCAGTCTCTTGTAAGTCAATAATAAGAAACTTCTTGGGAGTATTTATAGTAGAAAGAAGATAGGCTTCCACCACATTATCGACACGTGAACCATCACGTACATAGTTACTTTATTACTAACCAAGTTTTTTTTTGTTTCTATAATTTATTACAAAAAACTAATTAAAACATTAAAAAAAACTGAATTTAGTTTTACAATGAAGTGTGCCCATAGCACCAGCTGCATGTCCACGCTGTATAGCGATGCTCAACCTCTGAGTGAAATGCAGACCATCGTTACGGTCACGACTCTCTTTTTTAAATTTAACATTTAAAATTTGGAATAATCTTTTGAAATTTGAGCGAAATGCAGACCAGAAATGATATGAAATTAATAACTTGGTTATATAAACTACTTGGTTATTAATTTAATTCTAATGTGACACCTCTGTGACAGATATTCTTTGCAAAGCTCCCGTTGCCGTGTTGTGATGCGCATGCGCATAGCAGTGTGAGTGAAAGGCCTCGGGACACGACACGCAAGAAATGTTCCTGTTTCCTTTCATTATCTCTCCCGAACCTTTGAACGGTATTATTTATACCGTATTTGTATCCTATATTCCAGTCGCTACAATTTATGTGATCGAGAAAGCTCTATAAAAAATTTCTTTGCTAAATTTACTTGACCCGGAGAGTCAAAAAAACATTGTCTTTCCTTTTTCAAATATTAATGATCTTGTCAACTTTTTTGAAAATTAGGTCTTAACGAAGTGATAATCTTGCAAGCGTTTAGAGCTTAAAAATCATGTCTCACTTTCTTCCACTACCAGTTGTTTTCACCATGGCATAAGTCAAGGATCCATTTTGAATTCCTTATTACATTGCTCCAAGATAACGCGGTAGGTGTAAATGAATTACACGCGTCACTCTGTCCCACTACTATAACTCCAGTTATCCAGGATCAAGAGTGGTGGTTTTAAAATGGCTTTGAAACAAATAACACGTCCGGACATCTTGTGGCTGTGTTGACTCCAGCAACGAATTTAATCAAAAGAAATAGAAGAAACCAACAAACATATTCTAGACTTCCCTCAGCAGCAAAAGCGGAGACAGCAATTCAAACGGTCAAGCAAAAAAAATAAAGAAAACCATAATTTAGGACTAATATGAGTGTCAAATACCAAATTACTACATAATCTTTCAACATGGGCAACGCATCGGTCGCTCCTGGCGTTTAAACAATTAAGGCTCTTTTTGTGCCAATAGGTATCATTTTCCATCAGGTGAATTGTAACCTTGTTCGTCAATATGGTGAAAAAAAAATATTCTAGGTACTATATAAATGCAGTAGGTCACTAATTAAGATATGGGGTCAAATGGCATGCAAATTGATCTTGCCTTCCGGCCTTCACTTACTTTGTTTACACTGCGTCCGTCTGTCAGCGTAATCTATACTAATTATTTACACCTACATTTCGACACTAGTTACCGCAACCGGCCTCGCTCGAGTACCTTTTGTTTATTTTTCTTTGATTTCCATGAATTATTTATAGGACAACACTTATTTGTTCTGGTTAAGATTTTCAAGGCTTCTGGAATCTGAATGGAATATTGTTTAGTTTTTTTTCAAATTTAAAACCAGGCAAGCATTTGCTCCCAATCCAACCTGATGTTAAACGGCGATGGAGTTTAAGGTGGAACATGCCTACCCAGGAGAAGCCAATTCACTCTTGCCTTAAACAGCCACAAATAACAGTTAAAATTATAATAACTTTTCTTTTATAGCAGAAGAGTTAAAATGCTAGTGTTTTAACCAGTGGATATCTGTGTTGTACAAGTGTGGAAAACGTGAAATAAAACGATTTGGCTGCACTTTTTGTCATCTGTCAAGTAACTCAATACAGTCAACTGTACCTGTACTAGCATGTTACTGTTAGCAGATTCATCATTCCATCTGTTTATTACTCATCTCTTCATTGTATCTCTTGTTTCATTCCTCATCGAAACTCGATACTTAATTTTACTTGGCAAAACACTCAAAAGTTATTACCATTAAAAAAAACAAACCTACACGACAAAATCCAAAGATCACCTTCTGATCTCCATCGGTATCGGACGGATGACGAGATATTAAAAGCGATATAATTGTAAAGTCACGTCTTTTAGCAACCATTGAATATTTAATATTTAAATAAGTAGATGTATAAGGTTGAATACACAATTGTTTTTTTTTTTATCGGTGAAGGCCACAGGGCTATGCTTTAAGAATACTAATAAGACATCAAACTTGGTATGAATTGTATTGAATTTAACATTCTCCATGTTAACTTACATTCCAATCTTTATTTCTGTCAAGAATATTGTAAAACGGAGCCATTTATCCATTGTCCATGTTTAATTTTCATAAAAAATGGGTCTTAAAATTTCAGTTTGTTAGAAATAATCAATAAATTACAAATTTTGCTTTGAAACAATCAAAGAAGTTTCATATTAGAAAAAATACAGTCGGTTTGGCAGTGTCTGAAAACATTCAGACACAACTTGACACAAGATTTTTTTTTTCTTTTCATTAATTAATTGTTTTTCGTTGGAATGGAAAGCGCATTATTTGAGTTGTCTTCTGTATCTTAAAAAATTTGGACCACTGGCATATGTTTCTCTTATATCAATTTTGGTAATTCGATTCTAAATACCTAATTCTAAATTTATTAGATTTATCTTAATTAGATAATAAGATAGTATAGTATAGATAATAGCAATAAAACATAAAGTTACTTGAAGCAGATTTTATTATTATTATTTTTATTACGTTGGTGTTGGTGTCGGTGGGAACAACCATGGGGGCTGTTAAACCTCTGAACTATTTTATTCATATTTCATGGGATTATAAAGATTTATTGTTCTCAATTTTAATGAAAGCATTTCAAATAACAAAACATCCAAATCAAAAATTAATAACGTCAAATGTTTGAATTCATTTATTTTTTATGATTAAATCAAAAGTAACATAAACAATTGAAATTCTAAACCTTAGAAACGAAATAAAATCAGGTTTTGTATATACATTTTTATGCAAGTTAGGTTATGTTTTACAGGTGGTAGATCTATGTGCGACCACCCCCTCCCACCCTTATTTCTATTTCTTCCGTGAAACAGTTCGCTGTGTTTCGGTTCAAAGGATTGGAGAGCCATTGTAGTAAGTAGCAGTGGTGTAAACAGCCGACTGCTACGCTAGAGGTTCCGGGTTCGAATCCCGGCGGGGGCGGAAATTTGTGTTACAAGACGCATTGTTTCGCTTACCGGTCTTGGATGTTGTATTCTTATCTACGTAGTATATACCATATCGTTGCTTAGTTCCTGTGACACAAGTTCTTACGATACTTACTGCAGGGCTGAAGCAATGTGTGTCGTGATGTGGTTATTATTATTATTGTAATTACCGGCACGATAAGTGTAACATATTTACCTCTTCATGGGCAACGCATTGGCGGTAGTCTTGGCGTTCTAGACATCAAGGACACCGTCGTGAAGGCGGCGGTATCACTTTCTATAGGGTGAACCGCCTGTTTGTTTGCCCGTGATGTGGAATATGGATTTGAGGGGATATGAATTTTTGTAGGAACTTAAAATCACTAAAGCGAATATGAGATGGATCAGCTCTTTAACAAAAGTAAATACAAAGTACATAAGAAAAGTATCTACGTGCGAGATCGTCTGGGTTGGTACCACCCTCCTTTCTATTTACAACGTGAAGCAGTTCGCTGTGTTTCAAAGATGGAGAGCCAGTGTAATTATCGGTGCGAGAGCTATAACGTCTTTACATGGGCAACGCATTGTCGGTGCTGTTGACGTTCCAGTCGTCAAGGGCATCAAGTCAAAAGGCGGCAGTATCACTTTCCTTTACGAAAACCGTCTGCGTTTTTGCCCATGATTTTATAAAAAAGACTCCCCGCTCACGAGCGATAGTCGTTGACCGATTTTTGTTGGTGAAAAATGGTACGTACTGTTTGCAATAGTTAAACTCACATTTCATACAAAAACTCAGTCCAAAATCGGTCAGTAATATTAGGAGTAAAAATCGGCTCGACTTTTTAATCCTACACAAGTCTGTCGTAAGCAAAGAGCCTAAAGCAACAATCGTAAAACTTAAAGCTACAATTTACAAACACATAATCAATACTCATATAAGGATCATAAAAATTGATTACCTTCCACAGATTTTATTGGTAGTGGGTGGCATTATGTCATAAGATACAACAAAGCATGTATGTAACCGATTCAATTAAATTATGTAATAAGTAACATAAGGCACTTCGTTTATTTACTGGACATCCTTGATGTCAAATATTAAATTGATACATAATTGATAACAATTTACTTGCAATGCGTTTAGTTTAGCTTATAAAAAACGCATTAGCAAGTTAAAAAAAGATAATTCGTCAAACAGGATTTATGTTAGAATCAGACTCCTTTTTATAGGAGAACAAAACATGGTACTAAATAAGGCTGCTAGCACATCAAACGGAATATGCGTCGCGTATTATCAGTCGCGTAACAACGCAACGGACAAGTAGATAGTAAACCATTTTAACTTACACGCTCAACCGATGATGCGTAAGCGCGTCGAACAACATTTTTGTGTATATTTTTTTTTTTTTTGTTTCTAGCACATTGTTTCATATTGAATAAGTAGAAAACTAGATGTATTCTGTTTTACAAACTGTAAGTTATTATAGAAAATTATTTTTAATATTGAATAAACAACTACGGAGGTTTCTCACCGGATTCTTCCTCGTAGAAATAGCATTCCAAACCGGTGGTAGTGGAAAAATTACGTTTTATAAGTGCTTTTAAGTCTATTCGAATAAAAACATTTCGACTTTGATCATTCGGCCGATGACAAGTCCGACGTATCTTCCGTCAGATGTGCTACCACCCTAGGTATAAAGGCTTTGTATGTAACTTGATAGGTATAGCTATAGTCAACTAGCGACACTTTAAAACACAATACTATCGATAGATAGCTAAAGGACAATAGTGATGATGTACAATATAGTACCTGTACGCTGATACTATCGATGTTTGGGCAAGAAATAAGATATCTAAGAAACTCGCTTGTAATAAAGATTATGTAGTGTAAACAAGTAAATGGAATACCATTTTGGTCAAAATTTCAAAAGATTATTCCAAATTTTAAAGGTTAAATTAAAAAGAGAGTCGTTACCGTAACTCGTCTGTATTTCGCTCAGAGGTTGAGCGTCGCTATACAGCGTGGACATGCAGCCAGTGCTATGGGCACACTCCATTGTAGACATGATTTTTATTAGGTTTTTTAAATGTATTAATTAAATCAATAATGTTATAAGTATTGTTTGTATTGAAACCCTATTGACAAAACTACTTTGTGTTTCGTTTATGTACGACATAAATGAATGCTTTAATCAATTTAAAATACATACTCACACGCAATGTCTATGATGAAATAAAAATCGCATTATGTTATGACTATTTAATGAAATAAATGATTTACTACCAATATAATTTTAATTGTTCAGAAGCATTTTTTTTGTTCTTAAAAATTAAATATAAGTAATATTTAAAATTGTTGATATGTCCTACAGTTACAATTAAATGTAATTGGCACAGAATGAGCGCAGTTCAGTTACAATTTTGTATTTCGAAATATTTTGTGTAATTGACGGATTTTTCTTTATTGATACTTTTTTGTAGTTGTCCCTTAGTGATTTTTTTAATAAATGATTATTATTGACACAGTAATAAGACTACAACTTATCACAAACTTAAACCTAATTTTCTTATAATTATCTTTATTATGGAAGCACAATTAATGTTTATTCAAAAAATGCACTAAGTAATAATACTGATTAGCTGATATTGCAGTTTGATATTTCTAGCAGTAAAACACATGGACAATAGCGGTGTGATTTGTGTAAGTTTTAGATTTTGTGTACAATTTGTTACTTTGTGTAATGACCGATTTGTGCGTTTTCTTTTTTATGCACTATTTAATTATCGTTATGATTCGTATTTATTATATTTGTTTAACACTGTATTGTCTGGTTTCTACTTACTTACAAAATATATTATTTTGAATAAACAGCGACAAATGCTTACAATTGGAATATAACGTTTTAAAAATACATTTTTAATACAAACGACATACATTTTTTTTTCTAAATTGAACACGATTTAATACTTTTTGTAAAGATAATACAATTCAGAGGGATTCTAAGATATATTGTTGAAAATACCTTCTTTTTTTTTTAGAAAAAACTACAGTAAATGTCATATAACTTTAAGAACATTGTAGTGGTTTATGTAAATAGATTATTTTTGGTCGGTCGTGTTGGAACACATTTGACAAGTTAGCTTTTTCGGAGTTCAAAAACTCTTGGGTAAAATATAAGATAAAAATACTAGGTAGTTAAAAAAAAAAACTTAAATTAAAATTAAACTATTAAAGCTGAATAACCAAAGAAAAATTATAATTTCATTTTTAACAATTAAATAAATAATATTATTTATAACTTTTATAAGTTGTTTATAATTTAAGCAAGTTTAAGAGATGGATATAATATTTAATAACACCAAATAGTACAAACGCGTCCTGTGGCGTCCATTATATTATATATACGAGTATATATAATATTTCAAACTATGTACTAACATGTATAATTGTAAATATTCATTCTAAACTCTAAAACATCGACTTTTCTAACACGTAAACCTTTTAAAGATAACGAAGATTATAATTTCACAACACATTTATAGATATTCGATTAAATATATTTTTCCTTTTTTTTTTTCAACTGGCAATAATTTTGTCGACAAAAATTTTAAGCCATTACGGATGATCCCCAAAGCAGATAACATTTTAAGCTTTTTTAATTTTTAAAAGATCTCATTGATTGTTACAAACACGTTGAAAAATGCTTTAATAACAGCTCCTTTATTATATATCATTAATATATTCAAAAAATCGTTCTTATATTACGATTTAAGATAAAAATTAATAAGTATAATATTTCGATTAATATTTTGCTAAATGGAAGACAATAGTAACATATTGTTAACAACTTTCATTGAGCTACATAGGCAAGTCAGTAAACAACCAAAATATAACCTTAAAATAATTGAAATATACACAAATATCTCTTAAAATATATCGCAAAGTATGACATACATGAACGCGTCGCTACGCACCCAAACACAAACAAAAATAATACTAAAGCCTTACAAAAACTTTTATGGCACATAAAATTACAACTTAAAATATAAATATACGTCCCTTAAATACATTTGTTTAGTCATCCTGTTAAAAATAGTTCTCTTAATAATTGTGCGTAGTCATTCAAAATTATTTATAACTCCTCTCTTATTTCTCCCGATAACACGCCACGTTTTTCGACACTGGCAACATTCCTACGTGACAGACGTCAGATTCGAATTTCGAACTGTCACTCCCGATTCAAATACATATAGAATTCAACTGTAATTTTCTCAGACTGAGGCGAATTGAATCAATTTAGAATTGTTTTTTCTCAATGAAGATTTTGAGTATTGATAGGGTGGTTTCGTTTAAAACTAGCCGTGTCTCTGTTCTTGAGATCTATAAAGGTCGTAAGTTAGTTAACGTGTAAATACAATATATAGGTTATTATTTGATTTAAGCCTTGTTGTGCTTCGCCAACTCCTCCTGTTGCATCTTCGTTCGGAGAGTCGGCACGTCCTCCGGAATACGAATGATTGTGTTGAATTTCTAAAAAAATAACAATAAGATATTTTATCAAAATCAAAGAAGATCTATGTTGAAAAAGACGTATTTTTGCATTGGCGTATGTTTTGTCTTCCAAATCTATTCTCTTAACATGATGACTAAACCTATGGTACCGAACCAGATGATCTCAGACGTAGATCCACCTGTACCTGTTTGCTTGTTTGCTAATTATATTTTCGGTATTATGATCGCCTACCACTTTGACGAATTTCTGTCCTGTCCCTGGGGTATAAGTCATTTGAAATACACAATAACAACCAAACAGACTGGATACACTTGCAACCGCCGACAGCGGGACTCACAACAAATTTATTCAGAAGAAAGAGAAAGGAGAAAGAAGGGTTTGGTGATAGTATTTTTCAAGTAATTTTTTTTTTTTTATTGTTGAACTTAATCAGAAGAAAAAAGATGAAGACACAGTTTTTAGGATTCTTCCAAGGAAGCAGTCAACGCAGCTTATAGAAATAAAAATCAGAGGGTTACCTCGCTTGTAGTGCCAGGGGTCACACGCCACAAATACACCATGTACCCTGGGATGCAGAGCATAGAGGACAGAGCCGTGAACCATCCAAACGCATGAGCCCACCATGGGTACTCGTAGTTCATGTACTTAATCGGTTTCCACTGCACCAAGTTGAAGATGAACACGCTCTGCAAGGAAAAAAGTGTAGTGTAGAAGGTGGCACCATTTTTTCAAATATATGGCAAATCTGAAAAGTCAGTTAACGCAAATTTCAATCATAGAAGATATACATAACTGTTTTCAGAATATTGCAAAATTAACGTTTTGCGTAAATGATGAACTTTACTTTTGCATTACTATTCCATAATCTATAAAAATTTCGAAAACTAAAAATGAATCATATTGTAAAGCTTTGTAGTTACTAACAATCTAAGTCTTACATCGTAACATACTCTAATGAAACATCTCAATACTTACAATACAAATGGCAGGCGTGAATCCAACCCAACAGAACTTCCACCAGATAGTAGGGTAGTAACCGATCATTTCCTTTATGCCATCATAGAAACGGTTCACTCCAAACGCCCAGGATATGGAGACGCACTCGAAAAAGATCAGGAACAACAGGCAGAACCCAGACACAGCGTAAGAGTCCAAAATTTGGAAGACGTACATTCCACCCTGAAAGTTATATCAGAGGTTAGAATATTAAATTTCAAAGATTAGACAAACTTAATACCATAAACGTTTGTTGTTACATTAAATGCAAAATTAATGGCCAAAAACAAAGTAGGTGTTGTTTATTGTAGACAAAATAGTATTGAAAAAAAAAGATTCATCCTTGAAATCACTAAGGTGAAGTTTATTGTAGAAAGCCAATGGTTACCACTTGCCGGATTCTTCGACGTAGATAAGTATTTCAAATCGGTGTGTGTTAGATTTAAAAGAGTTTTGACGGTTTAAAGGCAAAACTTAAATCGATTTGAATATTAAAGGTTTTGAAACTCTATACACTGACCTCAGAGATGCAAGACAAGCCGACGATATAGGAGATAAAGCAGGTGATAGCGATGAAGATGAAACTCTATACACTGACCTCAGAGATGCAAGACAAGCCGACGATATAGGAGATAAAGCAGGTGATAGCGATGAAGATTTCCTTCCTTCTCCTGAGGAGTTTTGGCCACTCGTCGATCACCGCGGTGATGAAACCTTCCATAGTGCAGAACTGGCTGTCCAGACCTGCAGATAAAAAAGTAATAAATAATATTATAGTAGTAGCAGTAGAAGTTTAGTTGGTATGGTTTATTTTAACTCAACATAGATTATTTAGATGACTTTAATAAATCTACAACCACTTGATTCACTAATGTACTTCACAACATAGAACATACATTTTTGTCTTAAAACTAAATTACTGATATCTATTGAGAACGCCATTGAAGAAACAGATCAGTCAGTCAAAAATCAAAATTGACTGATAGAACTGTACAGGAAATTAAAAAAATTAAATTGATCTTACCTGAAAATTTAACTTGTTTAAAAGAGAAATCTTAAAGATAATTGAGTTGATATTCTTTATGAATCCGTTAATGTACCTAGTTGACATTTTGTGTACATAATACTTACCAATAAGCAGTAACATGAAGAAGAACAGACAGGACCAAAGCGGAGCACCTGGTAGCTGGAGAACTGCTGATGGATACGCCAAGAATGCAAGACCAGGACCTAACAACAGAACATACCTTGAACGATCTTGGTGAAGTCAGTTTAGCAATTGAAGACAAAAATGTCATGACATTGATAGACATGTGATATAATCTTAGTAGATACCTGGTACATCATTTAAAAGTCAAAGGAAATACAATTATTAATTAATTTTAAATAGATCAGGAAATGATGGATATTCTGCTGATTGATCTATTAGATAGATGGATGAAAAGAATTAAAATATTGAATATGACTTGATCTCATTTTTTATTTGTTCATTAGATCTATATATTTTGTAAAATTATTTATTTCACTTTTCCCAGTTGTGATTTTTCGACTCGTAGAATCTGTAGGTTTGTTTTAAAATCTAACGAACAATCGACTTTCACCTTTCATTCTGTACTTTCTAATCTCAGGTGAAGAAGTGAATCTATTCAATATCAAAGATTCCCTTCAACTTAACTTACCTCATCACATAATGTATTTATATAGAAAATGACAGTAATATTGCAATCAAACGTGAAGCTGTAGATAGTAAAAACGTTATAGGCATCAAACCTGAAGCAGCTACTTCAGCCACTGGTCTTTGCTGTTCATGAGCCATGAAACCAACTACAGAGAAGATCACGAACCCAGCAAACATAGATGTACTGGAATTCACTGAGCATACTATCAAAGCATCCCTGTTGGACAAAATACAAAGTAGTAAATTAAGTAAGTAGTTAATAAATAACTAAGTGATAGAATATTAGAGGGATAGGAAGAAGCATGTAGGGTAGAGTTTATATTGGAAAGTTTTGGAGATTATTGCAAAATTAAAAATTATTAATGAAATCAATTTTTTGTTACTGCAGATGTTAATTTTAAATAAAATCAAATTACGATTCCCATAGCTAAATATAGTCGTTAAAGATCTATCGAACGATCGCACGGTTTACACTTTGTTAGAAGATCTGTCATTTCTACTATTAATTTTGAAACATACCAAAATATATATAAATACTGACTTGTAAACATTGTTGGTGAACTTATTGTAGCTGCCGAGGGCAACGAGGGTTCCCAATCCAAGCCCGTAAGAGAAGAAGATCTGGGTGACAGCATCGATCCACACTTCGGACTCCATGAGCTTTGACATGTTGGGCATCACATAGAACTTGATACCTTCCATTGCACCAGGGAGAGTGATACCTGTAGAAAATAAAGAAAATTTATGGATAAAAAGAAGGTTTAATTTGTCGAATAGTTTTTACAGAAGAAGGTAAATATAGACATTTTGATGGCCAGACGCTAAGGAATTGCAGAAAGAAGCATGGGTTTGAAATCCAAGTATGCTTTTCTAGAACTAGGCTTGCTTGTCTAGAAGTTCCCTATTCAGGTCTGTTCCTGCCAGCAAGGCAACAATTGCAGAAAAACTTAGTAATATTTGATATAGCTTATAAGACCGAATGGCAACAAAACTAACGATCAATTGCATATATGATCAAATTAACTCAACAAGTATAGAATGGGAGAAACCCACAGTAGAGAAAGTCAAAATTGTAAACCTTGGACTGAAATTTCTTACCTCGTATAAGCAGAACGGTGAGTAAGAAGTAGGGGAAGAGGGCGGTGAAGTACACGACTTTGCCGGTCCACCTGACTCCCTTCCAGATGCAGAAGTAACACAAGACCCAGACTAGCAGCAGAGTGCCGGCCAGTTCCCAGCGGATGTTGCCGATCTCTTCTATTCCACTGGAGATTTGCAGAGCGCGACGCCTGGTGATGAAATTTAATTATGGTAGTTTTACTTAAATGTGATTAGAAGTATTTAATCCAGATACATTTACCAGCAGTGAACCTAGTCTTGCTTTGAGAATACGAAACGTGATAAATACAAAGTTTTTGCAACTGGAATCTCCCCTCCTGGTTATGTTTTAAATCAAGTTTGAGCTTTCGAGTAACATAGTGGATTTATAACATCTAGACAATTTTTACATGGAACTGGGTATTTGTGTTGGACTCTGCACTGAAACAAGCCTGTATAGTCTGTAAGGTATTCTAATGTATAAACTTTAGCCGCATACTGCAATAAAATCAACAAATAAAATCAGACAATCAGACAATCAGACGGCCAAAATGTAAATGTAAAAGGAATAGGTCAATAACTATATATCATAGGACAACATTATCCTTTCTCAACGAGTATTTGAATAACTTACTCCCAAAACTCCTTAACAGGGTCAGAGAGGATGGCCCTGCTGATGTTCTTCCCGTTGAGGGTGCAGTAGGTGGTCATGTCCCTGGTAGACCAGCAGGTCAGGTTCTTCCTATCGTAGGGGTTCACGCAAGTAGCCGTGTTCCAGTAGTTGTCGCAGTTTCGCCATGGCACATCTGTAAGAGTAGCCTTTGTTAAAAAGTTATAGGATCCTTTTATACAGTACTACAATGGATATTTATTGTTTAAAACTACGAGTAAATGGCATATCTCCGTAGATATGCTATTTAGAAGTGTACATTAAGCAATGTAATACAACTGATACTAATAGAATACCTAATATCTTTGCTACGACTAAGTTTATCTTGTTTCTTCAAAATGTATCTTCTTAAATATGGCTTACCAGATCGCATGGACATGAAGAAGTAAAAGATAGCCCAGGCGAGGATGACGATGTAGTACACGTTCATCCAGCAAGACATCACGGCCGCTGCATATCCGATACCTGGATAAAACAGTCAATTACATAACCAAAACATGAAACAAATTATCTTCCGTTTTATACAACCATGAAAACTTCTTTAATTCTATGTAAAAAAGCAGAATCAGCAAAGGATCTTACAAAAATAAATGGCAATGATAACGAACAAACCTTTGAAGATAGGAGCGATCTTAAAGACGCCCAAACCGCCAATAGTAAGCATCTGTCCCATGGCAAGCTCCATGAAGAACATGGGGATGCCGGCAAGGATGAGGGTGAGGAAGTAGGGAATAAGGAAGGCGCCGCCGCCATTCTTGTAGCAGAGGTACGGGAACCGCCAGACGTTCCCCAACCCGATAGCGAGCCCGACCACGGAAAGGATGAAGTCCAATTTGCTGGCCCATGACCCTCTTTCAGGCAAGTCGGACTTTACCGCAACGTCGCTAAAAGATAAAATGAAATATACAATAAATGATATTAATTGATTAGCAACTATATGACAATTGCTTTTGTGATATTGTGGGTAAGGTATAATCAAAGATGTATAATATTTTTACAATTGTATTCCTACCTTTTATCTTTGTTTCTGTTCTGACAAATAAATTGTTTCTTTGTATTTATGTCTTCACCACTTTCTAAATTTATATACGCTATAACTAGTTCTATTATATTTTATTTCTCTCTCTTTCTATTACTTAAGTGACTAGATACTCTTACCTAGGTTTATTGCTGGATCCCTGCGCGCTGAGCTCAATGTCGTCTCGTGCATCATGTTTCGTCTCCATCTCTGTTTCTCTTTCTCTTGTTTCCCGTTTATCAATAAAAACTGTTTCTCCACTTGCCTTGTTTCAATTATTATCTACTTCTAACTTAGAATTAATGATTAGGGGAACTGTATCAACATTTTGGAAGTACGTGGACTAGATATGAAATGCTGTTTTGTACGTCTGAAACAAAAGACAAAAATCATAAAATATATATATATTACAGGAATACCAAAACACATGTGATTGAACGAGTTAGCGAAATTTCCAGAGTCTACAACTATTCGTAATCTGTATGTATGTATAAATTTTGTTCGACGATAACTCGAGTATCGTTGATCGGATCATCGTGTAATTCTGTAGGCGGATTAACGAGGATCTTTTTATTAATAAGTTTCAACATGGTCCAAATGAGTCAAGAGGTTCCCGACACATAAAGGGAGTCAGGTGTTCACAGTTTGAAAGAAACCACAAGTATAGCTATAGTCTTTTCCTCGAAAGAACTACCCAAAGAAAATTGTTCGTACACGCGTATTGGCTATACACGTGATCATAATTAGAAAAAGTTAATTTTTTCCTTAAAACTGATGACTTATTATAGTGCACGCATCCTCTCTTGTCGCACGCATTGACCAATGAGCTACGAGTATTTTGTTCTCTTGAAATAGAGTATAATGGTGCAAATTCCATAGACGTGACTATAGCTAACGTTATTAATATTACAAAAGTGAAAGATTGCAAGGATGCATGGATGAACGGATTTTTGTTACAATTTCTCGCAAAAACGACTGAATGGATTTTGGTGAAACTTTACAATAATATACCTTGTACATCAGAATAACACATAGGCTGTAATTAATAAAGATAGTGTGTCAAAATATATCGATAAATATCAAGTAATCAAAAATCATATAAGGACCATTTTCGACTTCTATGCGGACGAAGTCGCGGCTAAAAGCTAGTTTTTACTAATAAATCTACTCTACAATATTTTCCAAGCCATCTTTTGAGCAAAAAAAACTATATCATTAAATCTAACTCTCCGGACTCTATGGCGCAAAGGTCTAAACAGCTAACTGCTAAGCTGTAGGTTACGCTTTCGAGTCCTGGCGGGGTCGGAACTTTGTGTTATTTGCAAGACGCATTGTTTCTCGTACCGGTCTTAAATAAATAACCACTTCACGACACACACATTGACTCAGCCCTGCATTAAGTATCGTAAATAAATAAGAATACAACATCCAAGACCGGTAAGCGAAACAATGCGTCTTGCAAATAACACAAAGTCCCCGCCGGGATTCGAACCCGGAACCTCTAGCGTAGCAGTCGGCTGTTTACACCACTGCGCCACCGAGGTCGTCAAATCGGTCGGTCTTGGATGTAGTATTCTTATCTATGCAGTTTATACCCTATCGTTGCTTTGCAACTGCAACAAATATTTTCAATCTTACTGTAGCGCTGAGTCAATGTGTGTGTCGTGATGTATTTATTATTATTAGTAGGTAACCTCAATGATAAAAGTTAGTATTTTGTAGTTTTATCTTAACTCGACATGAAAATGATCGAAAAATGACATTAAATCTATTTTAAATTTATCTATTGCACATACAGGCATATCGGATATTTCGGGGCACACCCGCCACTGTGTCCCGTCACTGTAACTCCTGTTTATCAGGATCAAGTGGCGTCCTTTGATCGTATAATCAACGAATAATGCAGCTATGCAATGACGCACAAGCGGTGCCTGAACACCCTACCGGCTGTCTTGGGTATATCTATCGGATATATTTATTCCACAGTACAAATATAGCCTTGTGATGAAATATATCACGACCGACAAATATGATTTCATTGCACGCAGTGACAAAACTCGCCACTCATTTATTTTATCTACTGAAAATAAGTTAAAAAACTAAAACCCGACTACTGAAAAACTGCTCTCTAAAAAGAATGACAACAAGAAAATATTCAAATCTGTAATTCTTATGTAGGCGTTAGCCCAGTCCCAATTACAGATTAATGTTTAAAGCATTCAATTATCGCCTTTAATTCATATTTTTTTCACTTTTCAACATAAATGACACCTCCTCCAATCACCTAGTAACTGTGCCCGTCATCTCACCGTCATGTCAGCGGAAGTCACGATATTTTTAAAAAGTTACCATGTAATTTGAATAGAATAATTGATTAACTAAGCCAATAATATGAATCAATCTGAACATTATAACAAATGCCATATATAAATATATAGTGGTCATATGCCTTCGTCAATATAAGGCAATAATCTTATTCGTTCGTATTATTTTGTTAGGATAAAAAAGTAAAATTTTACTTAGAAAAATTTTTTTTTAGAATATTTCAAAAAAGTACATCAAACTTTACAACGAAATCTACCGTGATAAAACGTAGGTTGGATCAAGTATGTGTCAATAAATGCTAGTTTAGGTTATACAGTGCTATAAATATTATAAAGTTTGTTATTGAAGGAGGTAATCTATAAAAGTAATAATGCGTTTAAAAACAATAGTTAATTTTTCCGTTGACATAGACTTTGTTTTGTAAAAGAAAATAAAAATTACGAATCCTACGTGGTCGAAGTTGTGTGCAAAAGCTAGTATAATATAACATGTTTTTTTCTTTTAAGACATTTTAAGCGGTTCAATTTATAAATTCTCTAAGCACACCCTCAAGTATCTCTGTCAACTAAAGGTACTCTTGCAAAAACAAGCATAATGTTTTGTTTGTTTTTAGGGTTCTCTACCCGAAGAGTAAAAACGGTACCCTATAACTAAGCCTCCGCTATCCGTCTGTCTGTCATTCCGTCGGTCCGTCTGTCAGCGGGATGTATTTAGTAAGTAAGTAAAAACTTTATTCTTAAAAAGTTATTCATAAGTGTGCGCAGGAATTGCACAATTTAATTCCACCGGTCCCCTTTTATAATCGGAATACTAGACGTAGGCTGAAGTTGCATCCTTTTGTGGTAGATATTCCGACCATCCGGATAAACGCTTCGATAGCTCCTTCATAATGCGTACTGCAAGGGTGTGGACTTCTTTGCCTGCTGATGTGTTCCCTGACCAATATGACTTGGGCCTCTTTAAGGCAAGAGTGAATTGGTTTCTCCTAGGCAGGCATGATCCACCTTAGACCTCGTCGCCGCTTAACATAACACGGGTTTGGGGTCAAATGCCTGCCTGGTCATGAATAAAAAAAAAATAAAAAAACACAGCATCTCACATCACAGTGTTTTAACAAGGAATATGTATTAACCTAAACTATAACAGCTAGTCTTGAAATTTTCAGAGAATGTCTATTCCTGTTGCCGCTATAAAACAAATACTAAAAACATAATTAAATAAAAAAGTAAAAGGGGACTCCCAATCAAGATACGCGATTTTTTCAAAATTTTTTGGTTATTCTTGTTACTTCTACGAATTTTCCAAAAAAAATTTGTTTAATCTTGTACAATAATAGTACGGACCCATCATATGCGAGTCCGACTCACACTTGACCGGTTTTTTCTTTCAGGTGGCAGAATTTTCTTTACTCATTTATTAAGACAATACCAGAGCTGACATGAGTGGAGATAATTGTTTTGCATTGTTAGATTAATTAAAATGCCCTTTTAAACGAACAAAATGAGAATTCATTTTCTTTTGAACAAGTGTTTAATTAAATTGTTAATTACATTATTATACAAACTGACACTAAAGGTAATAAACAATGAATAAAGTATTTCTTTCTTTTTTTATTGCTAAGGTGGCAAACACCTCCGCCCTTGATGAAGTGAATATCATGGTGCGTCTATCTAGCATGGTGCAAAGGCGTAGCCTCAAATATTTTGATCACGTGAATCCGAAATGTCTCTGACAGAGGAAGGTAGAACGAAAAAGGCTGCGAGACAGATCACCGATGCCTTGGATAGACTAAATAAAGCCGGCTGTTGGTGGACCTCTATATGGCGAGCAGAAGAAGTTGGCAAACAAGCATACGGCCCGCCTGATGGTAAGCAGTCACCGTAGCCTATGGACGACCCTACAAGATCCATTTACCACCGTTTTTGAAGAAACCCATGCTGTTGACATAAATGTTATTGTTACCTTAACTATATTTGATAACAAGCTCCAAGCTTTATACAACAACAGGGGCAAACAAGCAGACTGCTCTCCTTATGGAAAGTGAGACCGTTGCTTGTTTCAATTTATTTTATGTAATTAACCAATAAGTACATATTGTTTAAAATCATGTAATTGTGTACACTTAGCAGATTTTTTTTAATGTTAAAAATGCAACAATTGTATGTAATGCATCTGAAATTTTGTTAATTCAATTTAACAGGATCAGACAATTTATGTTATAATTATGTTTGTCGGTTAAGCCAAACTTGATATTTGAGAGAAAAATATTTTATAGAATATTTAAATTTAGGGTTTAAGGTTTATGTAAGAGATTTCGTAAGAATTACACAGATGTTTTTATTCTGCAAATAAATAAACAAATTTATAAAATTATCTTCTAATATGTAATTATTACAGTACTTTAGAAGGGTTTTCTTGAACCTTTTTTCGGTCTTTGTAATTATTGATTAAACACAGGTCATGTGATAGACAACTATTGAGATGATAAACGAACTTTTTTCTTGTTTATCTTTCCTCTATCATTCAGTTTCGCTTCAACAGTCTCTGTTCGTATTCTAATTCCTATTTTTCAAGATTAGAGGTTAAATTATAAAAACCCTTCCATAGTTAAGTTTGTATTTAATGGCTTTAATTTTTAAATGGTTTTTGTATTCTTAATTGACATTCTAATATTTTTACGCCAGAAAATATTTTTTTGTTAGGATAATTTAATATCTCTGTGTCTCTTACGCACAAAAATCAGACAAATAAACGACAATCTATAAAGAATGCAAGAAATTTTAATTTAATTATTTAATCAATTAATCGTAAAGTATGTGGAAATAGTATATTTACAATGAAAAAATAATTACGACTGTACGATAAACCAGGGAGACATAACCATTAAAAGTAAATATATCTATCTCGCTCATCAGTACAATCTTTTCTATGGAAGTTGTATGGCGCCTGTGTACTTTGTCGTCATAGTACATATCGGATCTCTTTGTCTAACCAACGACTTACATAAATAAAAAGTAATGCACATTCCCTATTACCTATCAATATATGAAACAAATTTCATTATTCTTTATAAATTTTGATTGTGCGCTGATAATCAGCCATATACAAAGAAACCTCTGGTTTTAATACTTCAGTGACAATTATGCGTTCACACTTGTTCACACCTTGCATCCACCTAACCTGTTGACTGACATTGCACTTGCCATGTGAAGCTGTTATGTGGCAACACAAGACCTTGGAGTAGTATACGGTCAAAATTTTTCTTTTTATATTTTCCAAAATAATTTTTTACATCCGCCGTGGAAGACCATTCTAAAAAACTATTTCTGATGCGTACTTCTTCGGATCGGAATTCTTTTCCTACTGAAGCACTTATTCACTGATCAATATAACCTGGGGCTATTTAAGGCAAGAGTGAATAGGCTTTTCATGGGTAGGCATGTTCCACCTTAGACTTCATCGCCGCTTATCATCAGGCGGGATTGGAGTTAAATGATGATTTTTATGTTTCTTTACCTATGTATAACTTGAGGTAGGTATAACTCTCCTATCACCTGAGTTACCCCAACGATTTATGACGTAATGTAATAGAATAATTGGAGTTGATTCACGAACCGTCATCGAATATCCGGGAGCGATTGATAAA
Source organism: Choreutis nemorana (assembly GCA_949316135.1). Classification (NCBI taxonomy): domain Eukaryota; kingdom Metazoa; phylum Arthropoda; class Insecta; order Lepidoptera; family Choreutidae; genus Choreutis; species Choreutis nemorana. Next base: position 5,458,004 of record OX438621.1, on the reverse strand, counting down.
ACCAAAGATCAACTGCTATCCTATTAGCGCATTTAATAGCAACTTTTGTCAAATATTATGTCTGCACCACCTAAAACATCTTAGGATTTTAAATACCATTAAAATAAGCGTCGTAATTAACTTATTGTGGTGCCTTAATTAAATTTTTCACTTAAACCAATACTTACTTTTTGTATGGTTTGCTTTATTTTTTCATTAATTAATAACAATAATTTATTATGACTTCATTGTGATCGCCTCTGCACTACCCGTTTCCTATATCTTTCCGTTGATTTTTCTAAATTTTCATAAGAAAAGCTAATTTTACGGACAGGCTTATTTCGCAACTCATCATTTTATTATAAAATAACTGTAATAACGCAAATGATATTTCTAAACGAGTTTTTTAAACTTTCCAAGCAGACGGCGCAAAAATATTTCAAAATTCCATTCAAATGTCAAACTACCTTCATTTCGAATGTAACGTACTAAAGGCACACATACTTTAACACAACTTACTTCAAAAAAGCACCCTCAGCATCGCACACACTCCAGTTATTCCACTAAAATAAGGATAACACTCCACTCTAAAGTCATTTCGGATGCACAAAAACTAAAAAAAAACACAAAAACGACTCAGGATTTCGGTAGCGCGCCGAAAATGCCAAACGTCAAACTATCAAAGATGGCGGACTTTTTGACAGTTCGAACGTGTTCTCCCGCCTTACGCCTGGCCACGAATGGATTGAGAGCCATGGATAGATAGGATGGTAGGAGTGTAAACGTGGTAACTGTCAAAGATAGAAAGAATTTATGAGCCCGTTCTGTCACATTACAATTTGGCCCCCCACGGATGTTGGCGGAAGGGACGTGTTGGTGCCAGAGGTTGATACTGTATCCATGTACTTAGCTAATTATCGTTACTAGGTTGTCGGGGCACACGGTTGGTATATAGTACATATATATATTTACCTAATACGATTAAATAGATGTAGCATGATGCGCTGGATCCATATGATATAACGTTATTTCTAGCAATTGCATACATGCAGCGATTTTCCATTAGATAACAGTAAAAAGGACTCTTAGAAGAATGAAATTACACTTACACTCAATTCCGTATTTGCCATAAGAGTACACGCGGCCCAGGGCCCCTAACACTAGGGTGATCACAAAAAGTGGAATCGAAAAATGGTCACCATTCTCCTAAGACGCCATCGACAACTTCTCTCCCAGCCTAGCGACTTTCATTATAATGAAGAACTAAAAAAAATCACTAGTCAGCATAGGGTTTCCGACTCGGCGCTGGGGGCCAGCTAGGCCTAAAAATAATTGTGAATATAGCGGTAAAATCAGACGAACGATTTAAATATACTCAAATGAAATATATTTATTTGTGAACATAATTTACATGCAGATGTTGTTACATTGGGTAGTCACTAGGCATAAAAAAAAATTCGTGTCAGAAAATATATTTATAGTCGATGAATAAATATATTTATATTAGTATATGTTAATAGTAGTAAAAACTTTCTTAACTTTAATTCGTAAGAAAGTACTGAAACGAAGCTGAGATTATTCAAATAACCTATTGTAATTCTTTCCTATCTTATTGGCATACGAAAGTCATAAGGGAAAATATCAATTTAGGGAGGCCCATTATGGATTTTAGCTGGAGGTATTTTCATCCCCACAAATCCCCAATCCCTCAAAAGGATCAAGCCTGGCTCTGGTTGTTAGAGACCTACCCTTATGTTTGGTTTCATGTATTTTATAGTGAATACTGTAATTTGAGAGAAATAAAGTATTTTCTGCGTATTTTAAGTAAAATGAAGCCTTTATACATGTGCAACTCCGCGTAAATAACAATAGGTAATACAACAAAGAAAATTAATTAATTTAATAATTAACAATTTAAGAGTATTAAAACATTTTTTTTTGTCCGCGGTATTAGTTATCAATATTAATAACGCTGGATTACACTATGAGCGACGTCTTGTCAAAATTTTTACTACTCTTACACCGTAAAATTTACAAACAATATACATCTGTAGCAATCTCTACAAATGAAATTTCTCAATTCAAAACGCACCAGAAAAAAATCATTTCTTGAAATAAGAATAAGAATCAGAATAAGAAATAAAATTTTATGAAATGTCATTTTTAAATTTCCTGCTCTTGAAAATTGAAAGCCCATTACATACGCTTCAAGGTTCTTTTCAATTTATTTACTGTCAAAAAAACAACGCCAAAATGAAATTAATAAGAGACATTGAAAAATTCTACTTGGCCTAAAGTTTTTCACGATTTATCGAGATATATATAATTATTCTGTTAGAAATATGTACACATCAAAAAACCAAAAATAGAAAGACTTACGTAACCCTTTTCTTCTAACAGTAATTTAACCCCCGACGCAAAAAAGGGGTGTTATAAATGTGAAGTTTCTGTGCGTTTGTCTACCTGTGACATAACTCTCGAACGTATCAAGCGATTTTGATGTAGCTTTTTACGTTTGAAAGTTGACCTAATCGAGGGTGTTGTTAGGTATGTTTGATGTAGTTCCCCCATTCAAAAGTTGGGGTAAAAATGGTGATGAACAATCGCATGTACGCAAATAGGGGTGTTTTTAATTTGTATATTTATTTTTTATCCGAATAAGTCGACTGTACTCTATTTAACTGAATTGATTTTTGATTATTTTAATATCCAAATTGTTTCCACTGCTGAGGATAGCAATCTATATTTTTTTATTTAACGATATATTGTGTGGACATGTTGTGACTGTCATATGTTTGTGGAACTTATCCTTACTAATATAAACGCGGAAGTTTGTATGGATGTATGGCTGAAAGGATTTTTGATACTCTTTCACGCAAAAACTACTGAATGGATTTTAATGAAAGTTAACAATAATATAACTTATACATCAGAATAACACATAGTAAATAATAAATTGTCCAAAATATAACCATTTTCGACTACTACGCGGACGAAGTCATGGGCAAAAGTTATAAATAAATAAATAAGTATAATTAAGAACGTAGTTAACAATATAATACGACGCATATAAAAAAAACGCTTTGACTTTACCGTATTTTAGAAGCTTGCAACATCATGGGAATCACGTGCGTTGCTATTTTCGTTACCTCTCAAGCCCAATGACATTACAACCTCAAAAACTTTCAAAAACAACCACATGTTCACGTACACATATACATACACACACACAAACTCAAGCCGATATCCCTCGAGTGGGGTAGGCAGAGGTGTAACACACCGCTTTTCGCATGTTTATTTTGAGTCCCAGTGTGATAGGTTGCGAATCTTTCGCCACTGTCCGGGCACATTGAGAAACATGGCAGCTACAACTTACGGTAACCCGAGACTGGAACCCTCGACCTGTCGGGTCGGGTCGGTCGGTTATCCAATACACGTAACAAACTGAGCTACCACGTCCTCTCAAATACTGTTTTATGTATGTAATCTTATATGCTAACAATACATAACGTTACTTATTTACTGAAACATTTATAGCTGAAGGTCTGCAATTATGTAAATTACTTCCCACGAACCACGTGTCAAGTCAAGAAGGGAAATGACTGAACATGAATCATAATTAAACATGATAGATAAAAACATACCTATATCTAATACTAGCAACCCGCCCCGGCTTCGCACGGATATTATGTATTATATACATAAAAACCTTCCTCCTGAATCACTCTATCTATTTAAAAAAACGCATCAAAATCCGTTGCGTAGTTAAAGATCTAAGCATACATAGGGACAGACAGCGGGAAGCGACTTTGTTTTATACTATGTAGTGATTAACATCACAGAACAAGTGATCTAAGTTCTCAGAGTATACTGGAGGAATAAGCATACATAGGGACAGACAGCGGGAAGCGACTTTGTGTTATACTATGTAGTGATTAACATCACAGAACAAGTGATCTAAGTTCTCACAGTATACTGGAGGAATAAGCATACATAGGGACAGACAGCGGGTAGCGACTTTGTGTTATACTATGTAGTGATTAACATCACAGAACAAGTGATCTAAGTTCTCAGAGTATACTGGTTTGTATGTATGTATAAATGTTTGTCAGATGATAACTCGATTATCGTTGATCGGACCGTCGTAAAATTTGGTAGGAGGAATGATGAGGCAAAAATAAAATTTAATATCAAGAGCCTGAGCCAAATCAGTAAAGTGATTCCTGAGATATAGAGGTCGCAAGTTCGGACTTCGGAGCTGTTAGAGATGTAGGTATGTTGTAGTGTAGGAGGTTGTTTTTGAAACAGTGTATCCGATTTATAAAATTCTGTCCCGAACTTTTAGAGTGCACAGTATGTTTTGTTGTAAATTCACTATGTGAAAAATCTACCTGTTCCTGTTCCCATTTCACGAGTTAACGGATCTGCGGATCTAATAAGCCTATCACGGCTGAATCATATTAGGATTATAAGATGATGCATATTGCATATGTCAAATCACAAAATGTCAACATAGCAATTCATAATACGATCTGCTTATGAATTAACTTTTGAGTGATCAAAACTAGGGAGCGGCTATCTTTTAAAAATCAAAGGATTTGTCTATGATCGGTCAACAAAATCATAAAAGGAATTTCAGAGGAATTGCTTAATCGTTTCTTGGTAAGGAGGTGAAGTTGCTTTCTGAGGAAGGAATACATTTTGGCTAAAAAAAAAGAAAACTAGATTTCATGCACGCTAAAACTAAATCAATTTTAGATAAAAACTTTTTTTATAAATATGTTTTGATTTTAAATGGAAAATATTTGATCTTAAACCGTAACCTAATATTTTGAAAATTTAAGCTGAAAACTTCTTTATTCTAGATTGGTTACGGGATCTGCGACGTGCGTGACGCCATTGGCGTTGCAAGCTTCTTTCAGCTTCTGTAAGTAGCAGATGCGCTGAACTATAAGATAGAATCCTTGTTTTCTAGTTTAACTTTAAAATAAGTTTTTTTTTAATCTATAGAGGTAGTAAAATTTAAGATTAACGTTTTAAATTACTATTTTGCATGTTTCTATATCTTAATTTGTCAATCTTATTAACATTATTATTAATTTAATTGAGTTCATTTTTAATGCATTTTATATGGGTAGGTTATTGCAATCTCTTTGTATGTAAAACGCAATAAGCTCAATTCGAATTCAAACAACGAACGCAAAACGTTCAGCTTTTAAAAAATCTACCATAAACAAACAAAACTGTCAAAAAACCTACCACGCCTATGAAATTTTCGCGCGTTTTCCGCCTTGACACTTACCTTTTCCCGCGGTTTCACACAACACAGAAAAATAAATACGTCTTCCTTGTTTGGAGATTCGGGTGGATTTGATGAACAAAGGATGCTTGGATGCAGCCTCCACTACGCATGCGTATACCATTTGTATTGTAGCTATGTAAGATACAGAATATCTATTCCATAAAGTCCCTTTACCTTTGGTTGTTGTTAGTTTTGTCAGGCGTGTACATGCACGTTGTAGCAGTGTGCGTGTTTGAGTTTGCTCAGTAAAGGTTACGAACAGTTTGAATGTACACTCTTGACTACAGATGTAAGTAAAAAGACTTCGTGACATGGATTATTTGAACCACCCTGTCACGTTTTGTTGGGTTTCCCGTTAGCTGTTTATTATACATGCCCCTTCAAGGATAAACAAATGCATAAAATACCTTTTCAATTTTGTTTATGGGAAGCTTAACGAATTTTCTCTTCAGATACAGTATCCTAGTCTGTGTTAGTGAATGGTAACGAAGTTAATTTTCATATCAAAAGATCCTATAAGTTAGTAAGGTCGCCAGATATTTTTTTATTACTAGTTGACCTCGCGACTTTCGTAGCACGTGACCCGTTCATTTTGGAACCTTTTTCCCTTCTTTAGGGTTCCGTATCTAAAGCGTACAAAATTGCACCCTATTTTAAACCGCCGCTGTCCGTCCGCCTGTTAGCGGGCTGTATGTCATGAACCATAATCTATAGACTCTTGAAATGTTTAGGAAATGTATATTTCTTTTGCCGCTATAATAAAAAATACTAAAAATATATTTAAATTAAAAATTAAAGGGGACTCCCGTACAAAAACCGTATTTTTAATTTTATTTTTAGCTTGTTCTTGTTATACGAATTTACCTAAGAAATGTGTAATGAATCTTATAACGTGATACGGAACCAATCACGTACAAGTCCGATTCACACTTGGCCAGGTTTTTACCTTTCAAACCGTCCCTGTAGTAGAGCGAACAAAATGAAAAAATAATGTTTTAAATCGGTCCAGCCGTCTTGGAGTTTAATAGAGATTGACGAACAGCTCTTTTTTGTATTTTATGTGAACATAGATAAGCAACGTGCGCATTACGCTTTCGGTGTTACGAGCTATTTGGAATATTAAAAGGATTACTTTTTGTACAATAATAAAAACATCTGGCCTCAATTTTACACGGCAATTGACGATTTAACCAAAGATGAAGCATGTTTAGACAATGCCTTTTAGGCGAAATCAAAAGAAGAAAGAAAATGGGGAAGGGGATGGGTATTTAGACTTGGTCCGAACCGACGAACATCTTTTTCTTACTTACCATGAAAGGTCTGACCCATCATGGTTTCAACAGCAAACCATCCCTCAACGCTACTTACAGCAATTAAAATGCAGATTTATACTTGACACTTATCGATGTATTTTGGCCAGTTTATAATATAAACATAAACTCACGCCATAATCCCTCGAGAGGGGGTTGGAAGAGGTGCTAAATACCGCATTTTGCATGTTTATGTTGAGTCCCAGTGTGACAGGTTGCGAATCTGTCGCCACTATCCGGGCACAACGAGAAACATGGCAGCTACAATTTACGGCAAGCCGAGACTCGATCCCTCGACCTGTCGGGCGGTTCGGATCGGTCGGTCGGTTAGCCTGTTTTCAGATGTATAAGCTACATTTTTGTTAAGTTTCATTGAAATCCATTTAGTAGTTTTTGCGTGGAAGAGTACAAACATCCATACATACTTATTACATAACAAACTTTCGCGTTTATAATATTAGTAAAGATATTATTTTAATTTCTCTAAACTGATTAAGAGATTCCTAACCCCTAATTATTTCAGCAACCCTTTACTAACAAAAGGACTGAAGTTATCTGCGTTCGATGTGATTTACATTTTAAACTGTTAGGAGTAAAGTTCATTTTTGAATAGTTTAATGGTTTCAGAGTTCGATGACACCAATGTTTACTTAAAGCATTAAATGCTTCATGAATTATTATAAATATTAAGAAAATTCTTGTGCTTTGATTCAACGGAGATGATATTATTTACAGAATTCATTTTGTTTTAACAATTGCTCTATTTTATGACACTAATCATTGCTATAAAACTGCATTATATTTTAAAATTTGTTTTATTTTCCAAGTGTACCAACCAATGTCACAGTTTTTTGTGTTTTAAGGGCGCAACGCCAACGTGATGTCGCTTAAGTTGCAATCATCCATAGACAAGTTAAGATGTACTTATTCAACATAAACTCACGCCGTAATCAATCCCTCGAGACGGGTAGGCAGAGGTGTTAAACACCGCATTTCGCATGTTTATGTGGAGTCCCAGCGTGACAGGTTGTGAATGTGTCGCCACTATCCGGGCACAATGAGGAACATGGCAGCTACAATGTACGGCAACCCTCGACCTGTCGGGTCGGTCGGTTAACCAAGGCAGTCAACAAACTGAGCTACCGTCCTCTAGTATCATGTCATTGTCGTCGTAGTAGTAACTCTTATTCTAGTAGAACTTTAAAGGTGAAATTCGAACCAGCATAATTACATTTTTTTTTTTTTGATTATCCACGATTTGCTTTATCCTCAACAATAGTGACCCGAACTGGCTTCGCACGTGTTCTACAAAGCCTCCGTTCACACGACATTGTACTGCACGTTTTCGGAGCTAAATTTATGATGATTTTCTATAAAGAAAAACGAAGAACCATTACAATAAGACCCCAGTGAAAACGTATTCAGTTTTCGCACGTCGTTCAAGTTACATTGGACATTCGTTTAATTTGTAGATGAATCCATTATAAATTAACCTAACATGTTGACTAAGTATGAACGGTTACGTAAAAAATATATTTATGATGTATTAATCTTACGTGAAAAATTATCCTGGTGGGGAAGACTACATTAAAATCCGTTGCATGGTTAAGGAGTAATTAGTATACCTACAGACTGATACGATAGCGCCTTTTTTTAAACTAAATAAATAAATAACCACATCACGACACACACATCGGCTCAGCCCTGCACTGAGTATCGTAAGAACTTGCATCGCAGGTGCTTAGCAACGATATGGTATATACTAAATAAATAAGAATACAACATCCAATACCGGTAAGCGAAACAATGCGTCTTGCAAATAACACAAAGAACTAACAACATAGAAGTAACTGTGAAGATATTAATGCTTCTCGTACGCCAATCGATAATCGTTGGGCGATTTTTTGCCGGCGAAAAATAGAACGCACTGATTGTAAAAGTGAAACAAGTCGTTCACAAAACCCGTTAGTAAGGCCAGGAGGAAAAATCAGCACGATTTTTTGGCCCTTCAAAAGTTGGTCATAGGCGAGGAGTTTTAAGTCAATTCGGATAAAGGTTGAAAATCAAAATCATTTAGTTGTAAGAATTTTGGATGAAAAAGGTGGTTAACAATTTTAGTTCCAAAAATCTAGCCTTTGGACGTACAAAGCAGCAAAAGTTGAAACACTCTATTCAATATTGGAATCCAAAAAATGGGATAGACTTTTACTGTAAGTAGGTACTAAATAATCGTTAAACCAATTTTTAAATATCAGAAACCGTAAACAAATAACAAAATATACATAGAAGTCGTTAAAAAAATACATTTTAACCATTTGTATTTCTACTTTTTTCTAAAAAAAATTCCGTTTCATTTTTTCAATACATTGCGCATTTAAAAACGAATATTGAAATTGTTTGGAACACGCTATAACTTCTACGCCTTATGATCTACACCGTGTTTGGTGAAAAAAACAAATATTAATATAAATCAAATTCCCGCCAGAACAACCCGAAAGTTGTTCAGAAAAACGTTACCCAAATCCCGGGAAAAAATTAATCTTTTTCGGTGAAAAAAACAACAGCTTTCAAAACTCTTTGAAACAATGTTGATTTGTTCGTTGCTTTTACAAAAGAAAGAAAGAATTTTAATGGTTTATAAAGGTTGTGGTGGAATAGCTGGCTGCTAAGAGGTTCCAGGTTCGAATCCCGGCGGGCCGGAGCATTGTGTTATCTGCTAGACGTATTGTTAGCTTACTTGTCTTGGATGTTGTATGTTGTGATGTGGTTTCTATTATGTATGTATATTTCCAGTCTGGGCTACACTACACTTTTGCCGTAAAATATTGGTATCCAGCGTAGCCCGGAATCAGAATCAATTGACACCTCATTTATCAAAATCGGATCATTAGTTTAGGCACTAATAGTACAAAAACATACGAGTGCTTGAACCATAACCTTCATTTTGGTCTGGTAGGGCAAAAAAGTATTTAATATAATGTTTAATAAATAAAACGTTTTATTTAAATAAATGCTTACTTCGAAAAAGTCACAGAAGATTAATATTACGAGCGCAAAGCCACAGAAGCCTGAGAAAAGCAAGGGCTTATGTTGTCAGGCAGGGGGGCCTGCGTTGGGCCCGCCCTTGGAATCACGAGGCCCATGGGGGCATGGAATTCAAGTTCGGCCAGTATCGATCCAGTGACCTACTTACCCTGTATCCCGGTCATGGGATATGTTATGGGATCCTCAGACCATCGGGTGTTTCTCCTAACCATAATGATATTTTTAGCTAGTAGTTTAGTACTGGCTTTCTCATCCAATTAAATACCTACTTAGAAACATTTTTACAAAAAATGTTCCATGACCTGAAATACCTCTAATTATCGGTGAAAGAATGTTTAAAATCGGGTGAGTATTTTCAAATATCATCTACAGACAAACAAATACATCTCTTCTAATTGATATTATATTTATTTATCATAAAAACCAACATAGTTTATGTATCAAATGTGGCGTTTAATTAAGACACAAAGTTTTCATTTTATATATATATATATATATATATATATATATATATTATATGTATATTAATGAAACTTAATAATAATAACCACATCACGACACACACATTGACTCAGCCCTGCAGTAAGTATCGTAAGAACTTGTGTCACAGGAACTAAGCAACGATATGGTATATACTACATAGATAAGAATACAACATCCAAGACTGGTAAGCGAAACAATGCGTCTTGCAAATAACACAAAGTCCCGCCCCCGCCGGGATTCGAACCCGGAACCTATAGCGTAGCAGTCGGCTAAAACTAACTTATTTTAAATCTTGTCTGTTATTTAAATAAAAGGAAAAAAAACTACAAAGTAGAATAATAGTATTTATTTAAATAGATAATAATATCCATATTAGGTATGTAGAAGTACGTATATTGGCTCAGCCCTGCTCTATCATATTATGCGAGTACCTAACAACTATTCAACGCGGTATATATTATTTGAAAAGAATATTAATTCAAACAGCAGCGAGCAAAACAATGCATCTTGTATCTATAACACAAACCGGTAACCTATCGCGTAGCAGCCAGCTGTTACACCGCCTACAGGTTATATTGATGAAATGATTTCTCCAAAATAGCATCTCAATTAGTAAAAATAACATATTATATCACAAAGTTAATAAATATACCAATTTTCATACCATAGTAACCTTTTTCTGATGAAACTATAGAAATATTTTTGTATTAAGTATCCCCTTTGCACAAGAATTCCACGAATGTAGCAATTTAGCGGGAAAATGCCTCCGCCATTTTATTTTCTCCCCTTCCCGCAATATCCCTGCTGAGTTTTTAAGAGGTCAGCGTTAAAGAGAGAAGTAACATTTTATTACATAGCTTCGTCTCTCTCGCCGCCTTGACAATGGAGTTTGAGAAAATAGGCTTTTTGATAAATCATGTAGGCATTCGAAAAAAGACAACGCTTAACGTTTTTCTCTTCTACTTGGAAAGTAGGTTATTTTTATTTTGGCTAACGATTTCAATGACATTCGAATTGAAAACAATTTTTTAGATGAAAACTTTACTTTAAGCTTTGTAGAAGCGTTAAATGTGTCTGAAAGACATAAAAAAAGAATGTAGAAGTGTCAATCCGAAGTCTGGTCGATATCCGTCTATCACAGTAATGAAAACTCTTAAACGGATAAACCGATTTTATCATGATTTCCAAATCAGGGAAGATGACGCCAGTCACAGGACAAAACTAGTTTGTTACTTATTATCTTCCAAATCCGATTCTAAAATCCATCAAAACGAATTAATTTTTAGTGAGTTGAATAGAAAAGTTCTTGACGTCACATTAACTTTATACAAAATCTCTATAGAAATCATGTTTTGACAGATATTTAAAAATATATAAATCAATTGATTTAGCAGTCATCCCCATTAAAAATAAATTGTCACTTGTGGGTATCATTTTCTTGATGAATTTTCTGAACTGATTCTTAGTATAAGTATATACCGAATTAGTAATATACCCAATAATCAATGGAAAGAATCCGACATAAACCTCCTTACCTATTCGCTCTTTTCAATAATCTACCTACTAAATACTGCCAGCCTGATGGTAAGCAGTCACTGTAGCTGAACGCTTACAATAACGCAAGACGCTTTCCGAAACTATAAGAAGCTACCTTTTTGAAGAACCTCATGCTATAGTCACTTATGAAAACCATGTCAGAGACTTTCTCCTTCTGAAGCATCCTCCAGCGAACGTACAGGCAGTAAAATGGACTCCAATTCCACAGACAGAGCGTTTTTGGGGGGGAAAGCTTCTTTGAAAACGAACGGCCTGCGACCAGTTCCGTTCTAATTCTGTGAAGATAAATTAAAATTTGTTTATCATTACAGTCGTAATATTTTAACGCTTATAGTCTAGTATTTTAGTCTTGCTAGTCAAGTCTAGACATAGAAAAGTTAATTTAAAAGTGTAACAGATCTATTTGTCGGGTCCCACGGGATCAACTGACATCCGGGGGGGAGGCGCGCGGAAATACCCGGGCCCCGGCGTGCCCGCCCGCATGGGATACGATCCCGGGATATCACTTTATAGAGGATTTATTTATTCATAAAATATTTAAATGAATACATCACATTTTTTGTAACAATTTTACGAGTTAATCAGATTGAAATATTATTATTGCTAAGTGCAAAACTAAAGAACGGCTTTGACTCATTATTTTTTAAGTATTGAATGTTGTGAAATTTTTTAATGATTTTTTTTTATGTTTAGCCGCCAAGACGAGGCCGAAAGAGTTTTAATCTTAATTTACAGTTTTTTCAACTTTCTATATTAAAATAATAAAGTCAACATTCCAATAATCATATCCTAAGCCAATAAGCAAATTATCTTAACACAATGCTTATTTAAATAATGTAAATACTACATATGTGCGTGTCCAGAATAGGTAAATAGGAATTATTTAGCCAAATATTGGTTAACTATCAGCAGACCAAGCACTCTAACAACCTACCTATGTCAGATGAAATACATACCGTGAAGTTTGAATTAATTACCTAGTTCTCTAAAAAAAGGATATATATATACCATATATCTTTATGTCGCGACATATCGCTGCCTCGCTTGTTGCTTCTTGTCCTGCTGTTGAGATTAACAAATAATAATAATCACATCACACACATCGACTCAGCCCTGCACTAAGATTGTAGTATCTTGTATCACAGATGCTGAGTAACGATATGGTATAAACTACATACGCAACAATACTACATCCAAGACAGGTAAGCGAAACAAAGTTCCGCCGCCGCCGGGATTGCGCAAGTGCTTGGCAAAAATGTTCTTTAAATACAAAAATCTCAAGACCTCAATATATTTGGATCTCATCTCTTGTGCGTCGGCACCCTAGCTCGCATGATAAGTACGTATAGCAGTTCACACCTCGTGAAATAGGAAGTGATTAGGGAGGGGTTTGAGAGGGGGAGGTACTTCCTCTTACAACATAGACTATGCAAAATTCTTAATAACCTCATTCAGCCTCGTAAAAGTATTTTACGATAGGAAGATTCGAAGTTTAAAATTAGATTACTTTTTTAACGTAAAGGTCGGGAGTTGTTTCGTAATTCGAACATTTTAAGAATTTAGAGTTATATGAGACAGCTGTGATTATTTGAAGGACGCATTGTTTCGTTTACCTACCGGTGTTGGACGTAGTATTCGTAGTAGTACGTAGTAGATATTTAGTAAAAACCTACCATGTCGTTGCTCAGTTCCGGTGTCACAAGTTCTTACGATACTCACAGCAGGACTGAATCAATGTGTTTTCAAAATTTCCTTCTAAAATTTCTCTTTATAAAGTGTCTTTGCTTCTTCTTTGCATTTAAAATTCGTATAGATATAATTGGGTTGAAGTTATTTTTTTAGAATTTAGAAAGAAAGTTTATTCTCGATAGTAACAATTCTTTCCTATTTGCACGCAAAAATTGTTTTTGAGAAATTATTCTTGTTTTCGATTTTATTATATATTTTAAAGTGTTATATGATTTTAAATATAAATTCCTGACACAATTCAAAAAGTGCACACAGGAGTTATTTGGCGGGAACGGGAAGGTAGGAAAGAAGGAAGGCGGTTATAATTTTCTTATTTATCTTTTCTTGTATATCAGCAAAATTGTATGTATAAAAGGCTAATTTTTTAACCAGTAAACATCTGTAGTGCTGTACAAGTGTGAAGAATGCGAAATACGACGATTTGGCTGCTCTTTTCGACATCTCCCAAGTAACTCAATCAAGCTAGGATATAAACATGTTTAATTATTCATCTCATCATCATATCCCTCATCAAATCTTGACAATAAATATTAGTTAACACTGGCATATTTGCTCAGCAGAAGAACACACAAGAACGATATGAATGTACACATTAAACCACATCCATACACTAACCTTCTTCGTGAAATTATAAGATTCGGTACTACCTTATCTATGATAGGTACCTACATGAGGTTAGTTTGGCGTTTTGACCTACTAGCGTAAGTTTGCGGCATTTGACATGTGGAACATTAGTTTAGCAGAATACAAGTTATAACTAAACTTGATTATTAGTTCAGTCGTGGACTAAGTTACCATAAATAAAGTATTATCTCTGAAATAGTTCGTCTCGCTAAAGGAGGGTAAAATTTGACATTTAACCACCTACTTATGACAGCAAGTGTTTATGACAAGCAAAAACAAAGAAGTGATTTTCAATAGTTCCCTTTATTAAAGGTTGTTATAGCCACAGATATTAATACTCTTTGATACTTTCAACTGTATTATATCATAGACAGCATTATTTAGGAGACAGCCCGCTGAAAGACGGACGGACGGAGTGGAGTTTTTATACTTTTTTTATTCTCTTTATTTATTTATATATTAATTATCGGTCTTCAAATAAAATACTTTGGAATCATAAGATAAAGTAGATTGAGTTTTTTTTTAATTCATTTCATATTTTTTTAAATCTAACGAAGAACGTTTCGTTATAATTGTGTTTTGACATGTCCATGCACATTGTTCTAATGTGCGTAACCTTTTTACTGAGCAAACTCGAGGTTACACACCGAAACAATGTGTACCTTTGACAAAACACATCCTTAGATGAACTTTCCTCATTAGATATAATAACTATATGTAAGGATTCTGAGTTAACAACATAAGGTCATAGTAATAATAATAATTATGTGTAACAATTTTTTAAATGTAAATAAAACATACGAAAAGTTATTAAATTCTTTATTTTTTTAACATCCAACAGTAAAATGTTATCTTGTTTGCTGTCAAAATAGAACTATCACGGTATAACAGAAAAAAAAAACTTTTACAAAAAAAAAACATTTCATTAAGTACTATATACTTAAAATCTAAAGACGAAGCTTAAGTTGCATGGCACCTCACTCTATGCATTAGACTTTTTTCTTGTTTATTTTAAAATGTTACCAATCAATTTCATATTAAAGTCAGAAAACAGAATATTTGACAAAACATGTATAGATCGACATAAGATATAAGACTTAAATTGTACTCATGTTTTTGCTTTTAAATCATTTATTATTAGTAAAAATTTATGGGTAACAAAAAAAAAATCACAAAGCCACAAAATTCCATCTATTTTCAGAGGTAATAAGTCAGAAATATATTTTTTTAATCATTAATGTACTTAAATCACGAGGAAGTTTTTTCCCCCCTTCTTAGTTAATGGTATGCTATCTTAGGTTGAGTTTAGGTCTTCCATCCCTAGTAAGGTTGAGGTGTATCAATTTATGATGAGTCCGAAGTATACTTCGTTGGCTAAACTGTGCACCGCACTCTGCACATTGATAAGGCCGCTCCCCCGTATGGGTTCTTATATGGGACTTTAGGATCTGGTTGCGCTGAAAAAAAAAACATAATTTAAGCCAACAAAGCTTGGCTCTACAATCTTTACCTCTACATATTTGAAGCTTAGCTTTACTTCGCCTCTACATGGGCAACGCATTGGCGGTGTTTTTGGCGTTCCAGACATGTGACCTCTACAAGTCAGAAATCCCTAGACAGATTCGACTCATGTTCGAACATTTTAAAAAATTGCCTCAATAACAAACAAATTTCACAACTCTAGTTTTAGCAAATTAATTCAATATCAACAAAGCGCACATTTTAAACTTATTCATCAATATTTACTTTATTCAGTCCAAAATACCTAACTATCTTTGTCTTATGTAATAGACACATTGGCTAGATTGAAACTAGAACTCCAAGTGAAGCTTAGGCCAAAATTTTGTAAAACAATACATTATATTATGTATGTATAATGCATATATATACTCACATCGAATACCTTATCGCACATAGTACAGGGATATTTTAGGGGACGTTTGTATCCCTCGTGAGCTAAACGTTTGTGTTCAGTGAGTGACCAACCGTTTATGTACGCCTGTAACAAAATTATACACATCTTTCTAGTACATAACATAGCGCCTGTAATTGATAGCACATACACACACATAATCTCACGCCGTAATGGTGTTAAACACCGCATTTCGCACGTCCATGTTAAGTTACAGTAATATTGATATATTACCCAAATAAACAATAAAATAGTATTTTTTCCGGCGAATTCGTCATAGAATTTGATTTTAACAAAATCTCATCAAGATAATCCATTGGTGGAAAGACTTATCAAATCAGGTAAACTAGTTTCAGAGATTCGTTCTCCATATAAACTTACAATCTTCAACACTTTTAACATATTACCAGGTATATATATTATTTATCAAGATTTCATTAGGGTTGGACTCCCTTTGGATACGTTTTCGTACGTAATTGATTCATGCGTACACGTATATGCCCGCATAATGCATACGACACCAGATACAGTGAGAAATAATGCTTCTTCGTTACTTCTCTGTTTTCGCGAAGATTCCCGAGCGCTACTATCCGATAAATCAATAATCGTATTTATTTATATATTTTTAATTATTGATTTCTTTTTTGTTTGTAATATTTTTCAGTTTTGTAGTTTTTTTTTTTGTATCCGACTATAACTGTTGTGAGACTCTTGGTACCCATAACACAAGTTAAATCTTAGCTTGGTTACCAATGTCCTTCTATATTGGTGTAACTACGAATTAAAGTGTATTATTCTTTGTGTTCATCCTTATGTTGTACTGTAACCTGTTATGTGCATTAAAGTATTATTATTATTTAATCAGGTATACAAACATATCATTGATTATTTTATATTGATATTAAAAAAAAATACAAGTTGTAGCTGCCATGTTTCTCAATGTGCCCGGATAGTGGCGACAGATTCGCAATCTGTCAAACTGGGACTCAACATGAACATGCGGAATGCGGTGTTTAACATCTCTGCCTACCTCACTCGAGGCATTAATAACGGCGTTAGTTTATGTATTTCTGTTTTTTTTAAATGTTTTATATTGAAAACTTACCCGATCACATTTGTCGCATTGAAACGGCTTGATCTTTAAATGTACCCTGTTAGTATGTCTTACTAGATCCCTCTTAATAGCAAACTTTTTATCACAATGCAAACAGGATAATCTGAAACAAATATTCCCTATACAGTATTATCATTACTTTTTTTTATGGCATTGCCATCGTCATGGCAATAACTTTGGAGTATTCTGCCAATGTCAAGTAATATTTACTGTCAAGTTTTGATGAAAGATGAAATGAAAGATGGATGGAAAATGATGATATGAATAATGGAAGGATCGTATTTCACGTTCTCCACCCTTGTACAGCACTAAAGATATTTACTGGTTAAAACACCAGCATTTTACATATAAAATTCTGTTGATAAATAAAAAAAGACAATGAAATATGAAAATTTTAACCTCCACATCCCGTTTCCGACAAGTACCTCCTCATATTTAATAATAGGTTGACATTTAGTTTTTTTTTTTTGCTTTATGGCACAGTTCGAGAACTTATGCCGCCTGATGGACACATGGACTAATGCCAAAACTTATAAGTCAAGGACTATTTCGAATTCAGTTCCAGTACAAAAACACATACTTGGCGGGAAACTGCCTGGTGTAATGACATTTGAGCATTGTTTAAACACTAGTTCCTTATAAGACTCTGTCTTTTAATATGACAAATGAAGATTATATTGACAAAAAGATGTCTCCACCATTGAGTTTTGAAGTCATAGGTAATGTCAATTTTTTAATTTAATTGTTGTTACTTTCGATTAGATAAAATAAAAATAACTAATAGTATAAATAATGCCTTTGAACAATTAAATAATAACAAAGATAATTAATTACTTACGGTAAATCTACGTATTTGATATGAGGTCGTGCTGTTTTTAAATGGTGCTTCAATATGGCACTCGATTTGAAACTCCTGAGAAAAACAAAACATGGAATTTTAAATACATAAATATATATTATATAAGTCTCATGTTTATGTAAGTGATCGAGTCAAAAATAGTTTTAAAAAGAAGAAAAAAGAAGTTTTATCAACAATTATATCGAACCCACATACATTTGACGGCCTCTGTGGCGCAGTGGAGTAAACCGACTGCTACACTAGAGATTCTGGGTTCGATTCCAAGTAAGGGGAAAACTTTTTGTTATTTGCAAGACGCATTGTTTCGCTTATAGGTCTTGGATGTAGTATTCTTATCTATGTAGTATATACCATATCGTTGCTTAGTTCCTGCGACACAAGTTCTTACGATACTTACTGCAGGGCCGAGTCAATGTGTGTCGTGATGTGTTTTTTATTATTTATATAACTGGGCTCTGCCCCGCAATAAGATTATAGAATCTTGCAGCCACGAAACAACGATAAGGTATGAACTACATTGACAAGAATACTACATCCAAGACCGGTAAGCGGAACAATGCGTTTTGCAACACAAGTAACACCGCGCTGGGATTCAAACCTGGGACCTCTAGCGTAGCGGTTCACACCACTGCGCCAGAGGTCGTCAACCGAATCAAGTATATTTACTTGTCACACTCCACGCAGTAGTAGTCCTTGTCTAGTGAATGCTTAATGCTGTGGTATTTTAATTGTGATGGTGCATTAAATGTTTTTCCACACTCGTCACAACTGTACCGCTTCGTTAGTTCTATTGACGAGACCTCTTCCGGATGGTGGCTGAAAGAAAATCATCTTTAATGTAAAAAAAAAACCTTATCAATACACTTTTAATTGGTAGTAAAAAAAATATCGGCAAATAATGTTGTTTCAATTCTTTTTTATTTAATAAATCTGAGAATTACTTTTTTAAATTATCGTTTGAATTTTGCCACACCACCCTAACCATGCTTTAAGCAAATAAACCAACTCCCTCTACATTGGCAGCGCATTGTCGGTGCTCTTGGCGTTCAAGACATCAAGGGCATCTTCGTGTCAATAGTATCACTTTCCATGAGGAGAACTGTCTGCTTGTTAACCCATGATATTATATAAAATGAATAAAGTTTGTTTATTTTAAAAAAATCTCTTTTTCTACGGCGAAACAGGGAGGGTAATGATTTTGACCGGTATGAATGTGTAAAATGTAAGCAGCACTCACTTTATCATGTGCGACTTGAGTATCTGCTTCGTTGCGTACGATTTGTGACAGTATCCGCATGTCACTCTTTCTCTGTCAGTATGTACTTGCACTTTGTGACGTCTTAATGACTTTTTACGCCTGAAACATTGAAATCCTTACATCAATCATGACACTAGCCCTTGCCAACGGCTTCGCAAATGTTAAATTTGGGATAATAAATTTTTTGAGGTTATTTTGTGTTTATTTTATTTATTTAGGAACGTCTACAGCAAGTACATGTACATGCCTATAACGGACGAACACAACATTTACAAAGGTTACACACACGTTATACTAAAATAAAATCAGGTCACAAAGAAAAATAACATTGGTTTAGATTAAACCATTACTCAAAAGAAAGTTAAAAAAATATATCGAGGAATTGAAATCTGAAAGATAACAAACCTAATGAGAACCATTTTTTTTTTAATGAGATTTTTAAATTAAAAATTAAGGACCTCCAAAATAAACTTTCAATGCCTTCAAGGACCCTTGAAGGTTCGAAAAATCCTTTCTTATTCTTATAATTACGTTTATAAATAACACTTGTCATGAAAATCAAATTTCTGGGTTCAAAGATTTAAAGATAAAAATACAGAAAATTTCGATTTGTTAAGTTCGAGTTAAGTTACATGTTCTAACCAAATTTACGGCCTCTGTGGCACAGCGGTTAAAACCTGGCTTTACAGGTTTGATGCCGGGTTACGGCAGGTCGGTAATTATTAAATGTGTACTTAAATTAAGTTGTTGTATGCGGCATAAGATTTGAATACTTGCTATTCGTAGACATAAAATGTATTAAACCATTTTCATTATAAGATTTCATTTTGTAATATTATTGTGCCGTAATAAACAAATATTACGCTAAACTAATAATCATACACCAGAGGTTCCGGGTTCGAAACCCAGCGGGGGCGGAACTTTGCGTTATTTCCAAGACGCATCGTTTCGCTAACCGGTCTTGGATGTTGTATTCTTTTATACCATATCGTTGCTGTGTCACAAGATCATATCTCAAAGCAAGGTTGAGTCAATGTGTGTCGTGATGTGGTTATTATTATTATTAAATGTATACTCACCTAAATGACTTTGAGCATATATTACATTTGTAACTACTCAACTGGTCCGTGTGCTCCAGTGTGTAGTGATCTTTAATAGATAATGCGTTATTTCTGACAATACCGCAAACTGGACACTTGTATCTACTGAAAAAAAAGTATATCCAGTCTACAGTTAAAATTATACGATATTAAGAAAGTTCATTTAATTTTGTTGTCACTGGAATAAAACAGTGAAACAATGTTGATCAAGTTTTACAAGCAAAGTTTAGATTTTTTTAATGAAAAAAGGTGGGCACTTTTCATATTTTATCCCACCTAATAAGACGAAGGCCAATTCATGCTAATAATTTTTAATAATCCGGCAACCTAACAAAAAAAATATTTATTTGTGGCAACATTATCATTGCATCTGACCAAATTTCCCATGACTATGCAATTATTACTTATTTCATGACTGAAAAACTTTAATCACTATAATGTATAACATATTTGCTCCTGAAATCGCGATGTAAATTAAGTAATTAAATACAAGTTAGATACTTACATTTCATGATATTTCTTATGGTTTTTCAATTTCTCTTCCGAGTCCGTTCTTTGTTTACAAATATCACATACATACTCCCCCATACTCTGAAACAAACAAAACTAACAAGTCACATTCACATCACGACACATACATCGACTCAGCCCTGCAGTAAGATTGATGAATCTTGTGTCACAGAGTTTAAGCAACAATATGGTATAAACTACATAGATAAGAATACTACATCCAAGACCGGTAAGCTAAACAATGCGTCTTACAAATTACATAACTATCCGCCAACGCCAGGATTTGAACTCGAAATCTCTAGCATAGCAATCGGCTGTTTACACTACTGCACCACAGAGGTCGTCAAAATTATTATAACATGCCATTTTGTTCTGAAATTTCTAAAAATATCCGCACCAACAGCGCTAGTTGAGGTTAAACAAATTAACGTTGATGTCTTAATGATTCAATATATTTGTACCCCCTTTACTAGAGCTAGAGAGGTACTAGAGAACTGTCCATTTCACAATAAAAAGGGGGATTGAGCAGATTAATTTTAACGAAACAAAAAAGTTTCACTGGTAATTCTTTTTAAAAGATAAAATTCATTTCAACAAATACAGGTTTAAAACGGGACCCTATTACTAAGACATTGCTGTCCGTCCGTCCATCTGTCAGCGGGCTGTATCTCATGAACCATAGCAGCTAGAAACTTGAAAATATCAGAACTGTCTATTTATGTTGCCGCTACAAATACAAATACTAAAATCATAAAAAATAAATAAATAAAGGTGGCTCCCGTACAAGTGATTTTTTCGAAATTTTTGCTATTCTCTTATTTATTTTATGAAATTATCCAAAAAAAACATACAGTGTTTAATCTTACGAGGTGATACGGAACCCACCATGAGAGTGTCCGACTCACACTTGACCGATTTTGACTGCCGTGAATCCGTACGCTGTGTTTAGAGAGCCAGTGTAATTACCGGGACGATAAGCATAACATCTTTCTACATGGGCAATACATCGGCGGTGCTCTTGGCGTTCCAAATATCATGGGTATCGTCGTGTCAATAGGCGGCGGTATCACTTTCCGCCTGCTTGTTTGCCCGTGACGTTAAAAAAACTGATTTTAAAGATCAGATTTATTTTATCGAATCCGATCAATATTTCACTTTATTTACAAGATTCTTTAACACAACACTCACCTCGCTATGTTTCAATCTATGTTTTTCATAACTATTCTTAAATGTGAATCCTTTAATGCAATCTTCGCATTTGTACGGGGATTTTAAGTATATTTCGCTCATGGCACTCCTTTTCCTTTCTTCTAAACACTGCTTTTTAGTTACGTATATTTTTTCTAGGACCGCATTGCCTAAAAAATAACAAAAAAAAAATGAAAATTTTCTACCATTTTAGTAGTTTTACCTAACACAAAAAAAAACTGTTTTTCAAATCTGTGTCGTAAGCTAGATCGACATAAAAAATCAATGCACACACAACTTTCATAATGTAAATGGTACATGTATCATATGTGCTCTGTTTCAAAAAACTAATAGTGACATTATTTTTAAAGCACATATAACATTTTTGTTTTAAATTTACTAATCCATTTGACCGGAATATAATAATTATAATTTTCGCCATATACCCATTAGGGTTTAAAAGGGCAAGAATCGTTCTGCACCCCCTAATAGCAACTATCTGGCAACCCTAGCAATAGCTTGCCCTGCTATACTGCACACTTAATAAATGTGACACATCCCTTGAGTCGAGATACTGTAATATTAAAGGGTAAGAAAGAGATAGCCTCTATGTGTGCCTTGCTTATATCTTAATATATTAACAACCTTTACCATTTTTCTCCGCCTTAATGGATTTCTCCTTGTCTCTGTGTTTCTTCATCACCTTCTTCGAAATTTGAGAACTTTGCTTAAGTACCCTGCTCAAGTGCTTCAGATCCAGTTCATCAAGGTCAACCTCCTGCTTCACCACAAGCTCATTAGAATCCTCCGTTTTGACTCTTGGTTCTTGGTAATCTATGCCAAAGAAATATTGGGTCAAATTCCTGCTGAGCTGAGACTTGAACCAGGGAATAAAAAGCAGGATGGAGAAGAAATAATTAATAATAATAACCACATTACAACACATTAAATCAGTCTTCACCTGATACACACTAAACACCATAAAAGTTGCCTATTAGAAAGTCAGAGAGATTCATGGCTGCCTCTGACACAGCAATGCAACATTTAGCAAGTTTTAAAGTAATTTCAGTAAAGGTGGAATTTGCAAGGTACTTGTGATTCTGGTAATTGAACAAGCAAGTGAAGTTCTCAGTATACTGGAGCAATCCAGCATTTGGTATGTATAATTATTGGTCCAACCTTAACTTGAGTATTGTGGAATCTGTTGGAGATAAAATGTTGAACTGAGGCAGATCAGTCAAGGTGTTTTGGAGATAAAGGGAGTCGCAAATTAATAGTTTAAAGAAAGACACCATTGATGACTAGACTTGTTATCTGACTAGAATATACCACACTGTAACTTGGTACAGGATTCTAAAAGGGACCTATGTAATGACTAGTTCAAAATTAAATGATAATTTATTTATTTTTCTTTTCTAAAATTATATTTTATTCAACCAAACATAGACAACTCCATGATTTCAAAAAGGTTTTCTATTTTATTTATTAAATAAGATCCTCAACAGGAGATACAATATTTAATTTACGACAGTATTATCATTATAATACAAGACAATTGTTCTCCCAATTACAGAGGAACACGACATTATCATAGTGACATTGCTCAAATTATTACAAGCTAATACTAAATCCATTAAATTAAATATCAATAATTTCAATAAATTTTTTTCACACTACAGCTACTCCATCATTGGATAATTTAAAAAAATGGAGATATCAATGTGTAAGATACAAATCATTCAGATTTAATACATACCATTGTCATTATCAAAGTCATCCTCAAAATGACTAAACTGTGTGAACTCTTCTTTCATCTCCTCCTTAATATCAATTAAGATCTCTTTTTCCTCACTGGCAACACCACCATATACGATGGCAGTGACGCCGATGTCACAGGCAACACCACCATATCCGGTGGAATTGACGCCCATGTCACAGGCAACATTCCCTAATTCTAAAGGCTCCTGTGTGACCAGTGTCAAGTTTTTTACAGCTGGGGTTTGTTCTTGGGCATATTTTATAGCACTTTTTGAGAGCTGTAAAAAATATCATAGAATTTGGTAGTTTAGTATAAATCTCAGCTAACTTAATTATACATTTTAGAATTATGTCTTGTCATATTTTACTAATTCTTTGATGTTTCATATACATATGATTTAAAAGTGAAATAAATTAAGTATTAATCACTGTACACCTGAATAATGTTTACAAATAAATAAATTCTGATTCTAGGAACATTTTCATCAAATATTACCAAGTATAAATATTAAAAAAGGGAATTGTTTTTTTTATTTAAAAAATTATTATTACGCCCCAATTTTTACATAGATAGGTACATATTTTTGAAAAAGTAAAAAGTATTACCTATTACTACAATATACAAAATATGCCATACAAACAGTGGATAAAAAATTGTTTTATATTATGATTGGTGAAAAAATATTTTTTATTAGTTAAATTACATACCTGAGCTATATTTTCTAGAAATATTTGGTTGCTAAGAACATTTTGCACAAATTGTTCCGTATGCTGGGCAACTTTTTTGCAGACATAACACACAATTATTGAGTCTTTCTGAAAACAAGAAAAATTACCAGTATTATTTTATATCTATCTTTTATCTGAACAGCTTCAGATATTATTATTGACTAGCTTTTGCCCACAACTTTGTCCATATAGAAGTCGAAAATGGTTCTAATAGGATTTATAATTACTTGGCATTTATCTTTATATTTTGGACAATTTGCATGATATCTTTATAAATTATAGCCTTTGTGCTATTCTAATGTATAAGCTATATTTTTGTCAAGTTTCATTAAAATCCATTCTGAAGTTTTTGTACAAAAGAGAAACAAACATCCATTCATCCAAACTTTTGCATTTATAATATTAGTAAGGACTAGCTTTGTCTGCAATTTTATTCAAATAGATTACATATCTTTTTTAGAAGTAAATATATTATTTCTTATCAGTCAATAATTTCTTTCACACAATACAAGATGATTTTAAATATTAAAGTTATATCAACATATTCTATGCTTTATAAGGCATGTAAATAACAAAAAAAAAAACATGGTCATGATAGAATTAAATTATATTGCATTGAAATAGGTTAAATCAAATAAAAAACAGCAGATACTAAAAAAAAATATTGTAGGGTCATTCATAAATTCAGTAACATTGTAATAGCATTTTTTAAATCCTTACTGAATGTAAAAATACACATTTTAATTGTAATATTTGTGAGTAATTTCTTACATCACATTATGATAAGGAATAGAATCCAAAGTCAACATTCTAAACACACTGTAAAGTTTGTATTAAAAACATCAAAACCCAACAATTTAAGTGGTGCCTCCTCACTTTGAATGTAAGTACAATCATATTATTATTTATTGCACCCCTAGTTTAATTTGTAGGTAAATAAAGCCTTACCTGAAAAATTGTTTTGATAATTTCAGTATGAATTCTATGATTTTGCAAAGTGATTTCACTATCACGTAAACACCCGACGCAATAATCACTTTGAATATCCATAGTTAAATTCTAATTTGATAGTTCTTTTAGTAAAATAAGGGAGAAAAGGTAATATTGTTTTCAAAGACAATTGAAATTTAGTGTCACTGTCAAATTACATTGAGAGCTACAGTTGCGTTCAGAATTCAACTCAGATTCAAATTGTCGATAATCAAGATCTCTCGAGTCGGCTTGATTCATTGGCATTGCGAAGAGATGTCAGTTCCCTTTGGATCTTTTACTGCCTTTATCATGGAGGAGGAGTGTTCTGAGGAATTGTTCGCGTTGATACCTGCAGCGGAATTTTGTCAGCGGACTTTGCGTTGAACCTCAATGTTCCACCCGCATTGTCTCAATGTCCAAACGTCCACAACTTTCCATTGCGCTTTGTAAAATCAGCTGCTCAAAGCGGTATTCCCAGATATAAACAACATAGGGGCCTACAAAAATTGCTTACTCCTTTTTAAAAGGTTAGCAACGCATCTGCTGACATCTTTTGCCTGCAGGTGTCCAAGGGCGTCAATTCACTTACCATCAGTTGAGTCACTAGCCCGTTCGCCCTATTTGAAATAATAAAAAACTCCCGAGATAAACAAAGAAGGCGGTTTGATAACACCCAAAAATGTTCGTTATAACAATTTAGTTTAACGGATGCACCCCTCACACACTTTTTAAATTTGAAATCATATATCGATGTATGTTAGGGTTTTTTATTATCTCCTAAAGGAATTTCGTTCCTATAACTATTCCAACCAACCGAAGCTTGCAAAATTACGAGTTCTGTGTGGACCATCTTTATAATTAATTATATGTTTAAGGAATAATTCGGAGATCAATCATTATCTTTCTGATGTGAGGGCTTCTTGAAATAAAAGGAAAAGATAGAATTATTAGTACATTTTATTCCATAAAAATAACTTAGCACTCCAAGACATATCAGCTCTTCATTTCAGATTCTGTACATATTTTAGACTTGCAGCGCCCTCTGCAATAAAATAATAATAATAGTTACCAAATCGTAACTCAGACCTGCATTAAGATATAATCTTGAATTATAGGCACGAAGCAAAAGTATAACATTCACGACCGGAAAGCGAAACAATGCGACAGGGCGGAACCCACAACCGCTAGCGTAGCAGTAGGCTGATCACACCACTGCGCCACCGAGGTCGTCAAAATACGTAAATGTTTAATGTGATCATATTTATCTGCAAATAACATTATTAATTCATTGAATATTGTACTTAAGTAAGCATTTAAAAACTTTATAATGCCATTAGTTTTTGCCATATAGAACTAGAAATTACTAAAATGCTGAACTGACTTTTATAAAATTTGCCATTAAATAAATTGTATTTGAAGTACAATAAAGCTTAAAAAATTGACTTTTATAAGAATGAAGTAGCTGGCAGAAGCTAGTTAAAATTAGCAAAATCAATATGATTAATACAAAGATATGTGCTATGCATTTACTTTAAATGTCTACTGAGGGAGCTTTTCTGTGAGAATTTCTTGCGGCATAACGGACATTCATGTAGCAAGCCAGCGTGCACCTCCACGTGTCGAGCCAAATTACATTTCTTCTTAAATGTTTTATCGCACAGGCTGAAAAAACATATCAAAGTCTAACTCATTTATTGTGAATTACAGTCGATAGAAATATTGCAGGTTTTATTAATGTCTACAGTGTTACACTATTTTCTGTCAGGAGGCCTACAATATTATTTATGTAGAATTTTGTTACCACAATATAAAACATAAGTTATTAATTCTGGTGGCTAAGTTTGGTATATAAAAAAAGGATTTTTACTTTTCAAAGACATAACTATTTATCTATACAGTTGAGTCTTAACTTTATATATTGCACATTGTTTTATATTCAATTAGTAAGCTAGAATTATTATGTCTTACAAGTTGTAAGTTGTAATAGAATATTATAGAATTTTTGAAAAAGCAAATACAGAGGTCTCTTGCCATATTCTTCCCCATAGAAATAGCATTCTGAACAGGTGGTAGTAAAAAATTAAGACAATTTGAAATTACTTATTTTAATTCCAATAAAAACATTTTGACTTTAACTTTGACTTTAAAAGGTAAAGTTCTCAGAGAATATAATGATTAAAACACATCATTATGTGGTTGGTGGCCATTTGCATGGTTCACTTTAGATTATATCTAATCTACAGGTTACAAACATATTTAGTTTTAATATATATAATTCGGACATAGTTTTCTTAATCAAGACTATCAGACAGACAGAAAAAAAAGTGATTCAATAACATTTCCTGTTTTCTTTTTGAAATCATAAAAATCTATATAAAATGTACCTGCACTTATATCTCTCTAAGTTCACATCATGAGTTCTCATGTGATCCTTCAGTAACTTGCTCATCCGGAAGGACTTCCCGCAAGTATCACATAGATGGCTCTGCTTTATTTTGTGTACAACCCACATGTGTTCCTGGAGGTAAGTCTTCGCATCAAAAGGTTGCGAGCATTCGAGGCAGACATGTTTTTTTGTCCTTGCTATTGGCTGGGGGTGTTTCATTTTGTGTCTTTTTAAATATCTGAAAAATTCAATTGGTATTTTTTTTTCTAAAATAACAATATCATCGGACAATCTGTGAGGGTTGTTTATTATACTAAAATAAACAGTAGAACCTCTCGTATTCAAGGGTAAATGTAGGGTGAGATACCATTGTGATGTGGTAAATATAATATACCAAAATTTGAAAGAGTAAGTTTACTAACTACTGTAGCATTACTGGCAGCCCTTCAAGTCAAGAGTACATTATCATTTTCAAGGCAAATAGAACCTTCCTTCACATTTATTGTTCTTTGACAGGTGCGATAAAGATCAAAAGCTTGATAAAAAAAAAAAAGCTTTTTCATAATAAAAAAATATGAAAAGCTGATACCTTTCCACATGGAACGCCATACCACAGTCGTCACATACATAAGGCTTGACGCCGTTGTGTATGTTCTGATGCTGATCATAAGTTGTCTTCTCAAAGAAACCTTTGTTGCATTCTTTACAAACATACTGTAAATAAAAACCTGTCAGTTTTAAAAGTTAATCCCTTATTTAAAGTAAGGCTTCGTCCAATTGGCCAGAATATCAAAATTTTTGTGTATGTTAAGCTGATTGCCAATTCTACTCAGCCTTTTTTTTAGCTACCAATTGGCGTAAACTTAAATTATTATAAATATGACGAAATTGAATGGTAACTGCATAGTTAAATAGGAATTTGTAACTACTTTAAAATCAGTCCGATGTCTCAACTCATGAGTTTTGAGAGCCCCAGCGTACACAGTAGAAAACCCACAGTTTAGTGAGCAGTTCATCTTTTTACCCCCATGGGCTTTGCCATGGTTTAAAATCTCCATAGCTGATTTGTATGTTCTTCCTAGAAAAAAAAAACACAGGCTGTATAGAAAAAAGTATTTTGATTATAATTATTTTTTTAATCATAGTCTTTTTTTAACAACTTACCACAAATTTTACAAATAAACGGTCTATCATTACTATGTTTCACTACATGCTGGTTGATTCTACTTTTACTTGGATATTCTTTGTCACATTCTTTACATTTAAAAATAACTTTACCATTTATGTTCTCAGTTGAATAACTGTTCATATAATTTTCATCTTTAGCTGGAGAGTGCACTTTTTTATAATGTTTTAACAAAATATTGGAAGTTTCAAATTGTTCTAAGCAAGTGAGGCATTTAAATTTTAATTCTTTTTTTAAATCTACCATCTCATATTTTTTCTCTATATCTGTATGGCTTTCCTCCTTTGCTTTATTGTTAAAAATGTTTTCTTCTGAATCCAAATGGTCATTGACATCAAATTCATTAAAATTTTCTAACTTTATCTTTATTTTCTTAAGATCCATTAAATTGTTTTCGTTTTTATTCAGCCCAGTGAAGAAATCCTTCAAGCTCTCTTCCCCTAGGGCAGCGTGGTGCTTTATATTTTTTTCGTTTGCTAAGATTCTAATATAGAAATCATAAGAACTTTGAATCAGTTCTATGCATTGCATGCATACTTTATTAGGTAAACAATCTGTTATTAATATCTGGAAGAAGGAATAAACAATTCAGGTGTAATATAAATATTGCCATTGTTGGCAAATGTTACTTAAGCTTCTGCAAAGAAAAAAAAAAGTTTATATATGTACTTTATAACTTACGTCTAGCGCATAACATGTTTTTATTTTGTTTGAAACTTCGTGGATTTCACAAAACTCTTTTTTATTGTCACAACCGATTGTGAAACATAGTCTACAAATATCTAACATTTTTATGTTTTGTCGAATCGTTAAATAGATATCCTTAAAATATGAACCAAAACAAAGTTTATTTTGTTTGGATATTTGTCATTTCATGTGTGGAAGTGCCACTGTCACTTTTGGTGTTGCAATCACAAAACCAATTTATTTGTATTATTTAAATTAACAAAAACAATATCACGACACACATCGACTTATAGAGCAATAAGCAGCGATATGGTTTAAACTTCATAGATAAGCTTACAACATCCGAGACCGGTAAGCGAAACAATGCGTTTTGCAAAAAACTACTTCTGCCCCCAACGGGATTTAAATGCGGAACCTCTAGCGTAGCAGTCGGCTGATTACACCGCCGCACCATTAAAGTCATCGAATACTCAAATAAATTGTTTTCAACTAAAATTTTCAACTGCACTGTCACTTTAGGTTAATTTATAAATCCATATTCATTTATTCAAGAATATAATATGTAAAAGTTACAATTAAAAGTGTGTTTTATGTTCGGCTAATCAATTAGCATTTGAATTTCAGATTTCAATTATACGTACAACTTTTTACTTTTGCACTCATAAATATTTTTTGTAAATAACGTTTTGTATAAAATTGAATGTAAAATTAAATGCACTGTCTATTATATAAAAGCTTTCAAAAATTTGCATTAATCTTTCAAAGTGTAAGGGAACTTTAAAGCGATAGCAACATTAAATTTACTTTTTCATTTAAAAGCCAGAGCTTTACAATTATAGAGCCAAAATTAAAAAACTTTTTAAAAATAAATATATCTTTATTTCACTTTTTATTCACAGTCGGCTTCAGAGGTTAGGAACCTTACTTCGGGGTCAGCCCGAGCTCTCCCCTGTATTCTAGCGATGGCGCTTCTTCCGCGTTCGCTGTTCAAATACAAAGCCGCGTACGCAGCCGCCATGATGCAGAGTAACGAAGATATAACTATTACTGTTACTTTTACATGACTTGTAGAACCTGTAAAAAGTTGCATCTTAAGCACAAACATATACCATAACTGTTAATCAATCAAATAACTTTACGACAGATAAATCCAAAGAAAACATCTATCACCCCATAACAAATTTATACTCTAATTTACTAAAGAAGTACCCGCCCAAACCGAGATTCGAAATTCGAAACCTCACATGTCACAGCTTAAGATTTAGCCTCTGCGCCATTGAGGTTGTCGTTCCTGTCGTTGATCTTACCTTTATTATCTTCTTGTCTATCAGTCTTAATCCCTTCAATTTCCTGCTTAGTCTTCGCCTTTTCCATCAGCTCGTGATAGGTGTCATGATTTTCGAAGGTTCTGGATATTCCGGACACTATCGTTGTCATATCCATTCTAACAGTTGTCACTTCCATTGGTTTTCCTGATGTCACTATTTTTGCCGTAGGTTTTGCCGTAGTTGTTGATTTGATTGTTGTTTTAGCAGTTGTCGTGATCAATTTCAACTTCTGTGTGGTCACAGGTTTGACTGATGTGGTCTTTGGTGTTTTGGGTGTTGTAACCGGAGTTGTGGGGGTGGCTTTGGTAGTTGACGAAGTGGTGGTCGATGATTGTGTCACAGGCTCAGTTGGCTTAGGTGTTGTGGTGACAGGTTGTTTGACTTCTGGTGTAGTCCCAACTAATTTTTGGGTCTGTGGTAGGTCCTTAGGTCTTGTTGAAGAACTAGATTCCTCGGTTGGTGTCGTCGATTCTGGAGTTACGATACATGCAAAATATAATTAATAAATTACTCACATTTGAAACTTTGACTAACTGTTCAATAGAGCTTTTATTGATTCATACAGAAAAAAACCTTGCTACGACATGGCTAGTGGATGATGAAAGTGCCAGAAAGTTCCACTCTAAGATGAACCTACTCAAAGAACTTACTAGTAAGTAAAAAAATCTTTAGAACATTTGATCTTTACATAGATGACAACCCCGGATTTACAATTTTTTTGATCCGTGGAAATTTTTTGCATTGGCGCGCTTTACTTGTTTTTTTCGCTGGCGACGAGCTTTTATTTAAAAATAGATTTTGGCGTCCCACATTTAGAATTTTGGGGCGCCCTAAACCTGCTTTGGGGACCCGGGCTTGACCAACCCTAGATACGCGGCTGATAGGGTACCTGTGAAATAGCAGAGATCAAAGTAATCGCCGCAGCAAGTTAAATCAACTAAGCAAGAAGAGTTGCAACTGCAGCCAATCTTGCTTCCCTGGTTGCATCTCCCGACACAAGAATCCGCTGTAACAATAAATAGAATTACAATTGGACCTCTTGCAGTCCATCGATCACACATCATGACATACCATCCATTTTCATGTTTTCATTATTATTATTATGATTGGTTGGTTTGGATTCGAGTCTTGGGTTGCCGTGAGTTGTAGCTGCCATGTTCCTCATTGTGCCCAGATAGTGGCGACAGATTCACAACCTGTCACACTGGGACCAACATAAACATGCGAAATGCGGTGTTTAACACCTCTGCTTTCCCCTCTCGAGGGATTAATTACGGCGTGAGTTTATGTTTGTATGGTTTAGTATTTCCTTTTAAATTTTTCTGATCGTCTAAATACTTGTATTTGTTTGTGTTTATTAGTTATAAAAAAACAGATGTTGATTAATATTGCCCTTATGTTTGTTACATATGGATCTTGATTCATAAATGTTAAGTTTTGTATGAAAAGAACAAACTAATTCTGGCATTTAAATATATTTTTGTGGCAGCCATTTAAAACTTACGGATGTTTTCTGGTGGGAACGGTCCAGCCTCTCTTGCTGCTGTACAATTAGCTCCTTGGAGTATAGCAACATCATCTATTGCTATATCACTTGTGAAGCTTTTGCCTCTGATGCCCTCTATAACTATCTGAAGAAAACGTTATTTTTTATAATAAAACAACTATAGAAGATAAATAAGTTTAGCTCAGTATGAGCTGGTATGATGTTTGCCTTACCTGGAAATCATCTGACACATCAGTAAGGTTTGACACAGATCTATACCACATATCTCCAAGGTCACCCCACTGCTCAAATAATATGTACTTCGCCTTTTCGACTGGTTTCATCTTGAGGAGTGATTGAAGGTCTATTTTGTCAGGCTTCTGGTATACTCGTAAACCGCCAATAGTTCTGGAATATTTAAAATTCGTGATTAAAATGTGCAGCTCCTAAATTATATTATGTCTTTCGTGGTCTACTTAATATAAACTTAACTGACTATGGTAAACCATTTAAAAAGCTAGAATGTAGGTATCAAAAAGTGAACAAGCATAGCAAGATTTCTTTTAAATTCTACTGTCCCATCATTGAGAAATCAAATCATGAGGAATTGGAATCAAATGATGGCTTTACTGAACCTGGTACTGGCCTTCATCATGACAATTCTTACCTCCCATACATGTGGTAGAAAAATGAGAAGCACCCGTCCGTCACCAGAGACTTGTCGTAGATCGGCGACAACAGGCGAGCCGAGTCATTTTCTCTCTTTGCTGAACTTTCTATGTACATGAAATACCCTGAAAGTCCAAAGCAAATGGCTACTTGGCTAAACAAGGTTCAGCTGGCTCACACTTACTAAATATAGCTCACTTAATAGAGAGTGTAGAAAGATCTCTTTTGAATTTACAAAAAATATATTTACCTATTGGCTCAAAAGTTATCTGATCTTAGTATTATGGGTGCGGTGAACCAATGTTCACAATTTTTAAAGACGGAACCTGAAGAACAACCTTTTCACACCAGTATTATCTTTAAAAACATCCATCTGAGTTGTTAATTGAATAACTAACTACATTTTATGTTTTCTAAACATGATTTTTATATCGGACCTAATAACTGACTTACCAGATTTTGACTGAAAAACCAAGTCAGAGCAGTTTTTATATTTAAGTACAGGGTCTGGAGTATCAAGGTACCTGATCTGGATTGTCCGTATGTGTGATCGAACGAAGGTCCAGTGTAGAGGAGGAAGCTTGGAGGCCTCTTGTTGAGCCTGGTCCAGTCGAAGTCATGCGCCTCGTCCTGCTTCCACCCGCATATATCAGGCTGTTCGAAGTCACAGCTCAAATTGCTACCCACAGCATTCTGCGTTGAGTTCGTACTGTTTATCGCTGGGGATAATACCACATGATACGTTCTACTACTATATTTTATACCTTCAAGGTGGCTGGATATTTGTTTGGCTATAAAATTGGTGCTTGCCACATAGGATCTACCAACGCTAGTGGTTAATTAAAAATAACAAAGCATTAAGATCTTTTGCTGATTAATTTATTAAAGGCAAAATGAAATTCTTAAATATGTGGTTTAATCCTCTGTGTCTCATTCTTAACATTAATTCAAAAGCACACCCATATAATAGACTGAGGTACGAACAATTGTAACGAACCTATCAATTTTATGGCTTATAGTATCTGATAATGTACCTGTTAGACCAATAGGAACTGCTTTTTTCAGTTTTTGAGTGTTTTTTTTTCAATCCGTTCATGAATGAATGTAATTAGTGGGATAAACCACTGATTACTTATTACCGAAAATACTTAATTATTTTAGTACCTACCAACAAATCTACTTAAAGTATTAAAAAAACCTACGTGCACAAATTGGTGCAGTCGTGTTCCATTTCTCCCCATCGCAGTATATAGCTGATGACCCCTGGAGCTGGTACCCTGGCATGCAGAAGTACAGAATATACGCAGAATCCCGTGCTTCGATTGGCAAAGCATTTTCCACCTGGGGCCTCACGCAGCCAGGACCTGAAATATACAGTGGTGGTATAAGCCCGGTATGAACAAATAAATAAACCACATCACGACACTCGCGTTGACTCAGCCCTGACCTGCAAGTATCGTAAGAACTTGTGAAACAAGAAATAAGCAACGATGTGGTATAAACTACTAAGATAAGAATACTACGTCCAAAACCGGTAAGCGAAACAATGCGTCTTGCAAATAACACAAAGTTCCGCTCCCGCCGGGATTCTTAGCCAGAAGCTCTAGCGTAGCAGTCGGCTGTTCACACCACTGCGCCATAGAGGTATCATAACTATATTATGCTTTATATTTTTTAAAATTTTACGTTATATTCAAAAGAAGCAAGACTAGGCGTTGGCAAGGCGACGCGTCGTGCTTGTGTGTGCTTTGGTGTAAGCTTTTCTCTTTGCTTCTATAAATGAGTTAGATACTTTTTGAACCTTTTGTTTTTAATATTATTCGTTAAACATGGCAATGACGAGTTTACACTAACGATCACACTTTCGGCTCTTAATCATCATTACCTTTAAATTCTGCAATCTCCAGGTAAAGAAATAAAGGAAGTTATATATACTCACACACAAGCAGACCCAGACAAAAGATCAAAGGAAGTTCTAGATAAGAATAATGAGAGAGATAAAGAAGATTTGAGAAGTACTCACGTATACAAACAGGCAGAGGAGAGTCCCAATGGTCATTGATACAATGGACATATCTGTTACCAAACAGCTCGTAGCCACTAAAGCAGGTGAACCTGACGATATTGAAGAGGTTCCGTATCTTCGCTCTGCCATTCTTTAACCTGGGTAAGCTACAAGACCCATATAATCTGGATCTCGAGGGATATCGGCTCCAGATGCTGTCTGAAAAGTATTTTTTTTTCAAATAGCTTTCTCCATCGATGTATCAACTAAAAATTATTTTGTTTCGCTTTAATATTTTTAATTGCCCGCCGAAAAAGGCTGTTTGATTTTTAAAAAGCTTTCCGCGAAAGCTTAAGCTGTAGAATTAAATGCCATGGTTTCTCAGCACAGCATGGGCTTCTTCAAAGATGTTGTTACTTATTATTTTCTTTCAGGGTAAACAACACGTCCGTGATGCCACTGGTATTGCAAACGTTAAGCACTGGATGCCCAAAACCGGCTGAGTTCTTTAACCCTTACTTTGTTAAAACTAAACGTAAAGCGTTTCCATCAAAAGGCTGTCAGTATTCAGGATGTGCAGCCCCGAAATGGCAACCCTAGGTCACTGGCTGGTTTACAGGCTATGACTGCTTGCCAATGTGGCCACCTTAGTGGTATTCAAAGTTCGGAAAGAGCAGAGATGCATCGTTTTTATGTTTCAATAAGCTAGAATTAAGGATGGTACCTATAAAAACATATTTATACAGCTCTTAGCGAATCTTTATTAACGTACGGTATTTCCTCTTGGAGAGGTGCAGAGAACGTTCAATTCTGAAAGTTTTTAATAAGAAACCTTAACAATATCCCACTTTTCATCTTTTCTCTGGATTTCAAGAGTTAACGATGCGCCAACTTTTCATTAAGAAGTCTGTTATTACAGCTTATAGAAATTTTTTCTACCGTTCAGATTATACTGATCTCTCCAAAACAAGTTCCGAGATTTCCCACTCCTGTCACTCATCACTCGTTTTCCCATCGATTCCCTTTCACATTGCATCCATTCCTCTTCAACAGACCTTCTAAACATATTAGAATTAATAATTAAATTTCTCAGTAAACTAAACTATAACAGGACTGAAAAACTTGTAATATTTTATTAATCATATCAAACAATACTATCTTATCATTCTTCAACTAGCTCTCGATTTCGTATTCGATCACCATTCAAGTTTGTATCTCCTTTGTACATATGACTAGGTACATAGTCAGTTCATAAATTCTGTCACATGTTTAATATAAAATAATTGAAACATGTTTATTCATTATGTAACCATTTATATTCCAAAATGAACTTAACAAAACATAGATTCTTATGACACTAAAGTTTTTTCAAAATGACCTCCGTGATTTTGATTACGGGCCTTCAATCTGCGCGGCCAGTCGTCTATCGCAGCACGAACGAGATCCATGTCAATATCGGCGGCTGCCTTAATCAAGGATGTCTTCTTGAGTGACTCCAAATTGGGATGAGGCTTTGAGCACGCCTTTTCCTTCAAGTGTTGCCATATCTTGTAATCTAACGGATTCAAATCTGGACTGGAGGAGGGCCAGTCTTCGTGCCGGATGAAGTCGATTTCACGCGCCGCCAGCCTGTCTTGTGTGCTCTTCGCTCCATGAGCTGGCGCCGAATCTTGTTGGAATACCCAGTGCCTGTTTTTGAACATGGTATGAGAAACAGGTTCCACAAGGTTCGTCAGGACTGTATTTTGATACACAACTGCATTCGTTTTTACACCTTTCTCACAAAAATGTACCTCTGTTAAGCCCCAAAAAGAAACTCCAAACCATACCATGAGCAAGGATGGAAAATGACCTCGTTGGACACGCGGACTACGGTTGCTCGCTTCTTCACTACTGTGTGCGTACACCTTATCATTTTGTTTGTTGTAGCTCTCTTCTACGGTAAAAAATTTTTCATCCGAAAAAGTATACATTTTTAATTTTCGTTAACAATTCGAAATTTGAATTCAATAAACTTTTTTGTGACCAGCATTCTAAAAGAAAAGTTTTGACTGTGTGACAATACTTATGACCTGACTGTGTATTTGTAAGCCCATAAAGATATTTTTTTTTTTTGTATTCACGTATTAGTTACTTACTGTTAATTATTACACTATTATTGTTAATTAAGCCTTTCAGGTAAGATCCATCTCATCGTTTTTATGTTACTTATTTTTTAAATACGTTATTTTATTTTTAGTTTCGGAATTTTATTTCCTGAGCCACCCATGTTTATTTTTTAATATTTTTGGGTCTAGCAACACAGGCTTACGCATACTGTAACCATTAGTTTTATACCAAAATGTAAAATTTATGTTGTAAAATCAATAAATGAATATATAAAAAGTGTACAATGAACAATCGGAATGCATTTTTATCATATTTCCCGACATCATACAAAGTGCTCAGTTAATCGTAAATTTACAGATATACTAATCTGTCACAAAAATACTGCAAATTTTGACAGACTCTGTGGT
Source organism: Choreutis nemorana (assembly GCA_949316135.1). Taxonomy (NCBI): domain Eukaryota; kingdom Metazoa; phylum Arthropoda; class Insecta; order Lepidoptera; family Choreutidae; genus Choreutis; species Choreutis nemorana. Next base: position 5,420,292 of record OX438621.1, on the reverse strand, counting down.
GCAGCGCTTTAAACTGCTAGTCTATGAAACGTGAAGTCCCACTTTTGAGTCCCGGCTCGGACAAATATTAATAATAATATTTATTGAATCATAAGGAATACGTGATCAATTACAATTTTTCAAAATTACTAAATCCCCATACTAGATCTATATTTATCACTATAGTAACCATCTATGTCTGAACTATATTATAGAATCTGTTTTTCAGACATCAGCGCTCATCCATTACATGTTTACATTCATTACTTACGTAGCTATGTAATTCAATTATTATTGTCGTTGCTTTTTTTAAATTAAAATTAAATTATTGATTTCAATTCATAATCAATTGCAATTGATCAAAATCCTGTAATATAATGAAAAATAATGTGAAATAATTAAAAAAATGTATGTATTTGGAAAAGTATATAACGGTTACATGTCCAACCTCCCAGAGTGTGAAGTGAAAAATGTATGTATGTATGTATGGGAGGATGAGTAGCTGCTGCAGTATGTTTAGAAGCTCAGTTTCATCATAACTCAGTTTCCTCAAGTATTCTACGATTTTACGTTTACACGTCTGTTTAATGGATACATGTTAAAAGTTTCGTTAAACTTGTTATACAGAAGTGTATAATTGTAATATTAATGTAGATTTTTCGTTTAGTACCCATAAAACAAAAATATTGGCTTGAATAAAACTAAGAAACAGCAACTTTTTGAAGTTCATTGAAAAACAAATTGCTGTCTGTGATTTTATACCTATCTAAGTATACTAAATGGAAAAAAAGGCGGAAAAAAAGCACACGACCAGTTTGATGCTAAAAAGTCAGCGTAACACGAACGTTTGCAATTTCAGTCCCATTAGACGTTAGCGTTCACGCTAACAGAAAATATATAGAAATGACATTTCATAACGTCCCTTTAGTGTCATTTCTAAGTTTTTTTTTGCTAGCGTAAACGCTTGCGGAAAATCGTATATGTAAAGGGTATGTGGCAAAGGAACCAAGCACGCTTTGCTCGCCTGTGTAAACCCCCCATACTGTAGGCACATACCACACACCCCCCGAGCCACATAGGAAACCATGCCACTTGACGAATTCCAACAAACAAGACCAATCAAGGAATTGGCGAGTGTCTGATTTAACAAATCAAGGGTTTGACAAATTTCTAATTGGACCAATCAAGAGTTTAACGATTGCCTGCGAAATTACAGCCTCTGCGTTTGCGGAAGGAAGCTTTTTAGTGATCCTTAGTATAAAGGTGAAGTTGGAATATTGGAGAGACGCTGTGCAATCGTGTGTCTTAATGGATACAAGCTATTTTTTTGTTCTTTAACTTTTTGCTCCGTTCGGTAGCGGACACCGGAGGACACAGTTGGCGATTTCTACTTTCGGTGACTGACTCAAATGAAAATGTTATTCACTGATTTGTATTGTGTGTCACAGAAGTCACACGTTTCCACAACGCCTCAATTTGTCCGCATTTTGTTTATTTATTACTCAATAGACACACCTACAGTACCCATACAAACATTCAAAACAAATACAGTAGATAAAGTTAATTTGATGCCATCCACCCTGCCCTTAAGACAAATTATGTTTTCTAAACGTTAACGCCAACAGGAAATAAAAATGTACCGAAATGACATTTCCTGGCGCTCGAGCTACGCCATTGTATTTCTGTTTTTTTTTTTTCGTTTAGATGGCATTGGCATCAAATGTAATGGCCATAACTAAGTAGTAATAACCATAACTAAGTACATAAGTATTTTGCCATTTCCAAATAATACTCATTATCAAGTTTTAATGAGGAATGAAATTATGAAAAGATGAATAATGGAAGGAATCATGAATCTGCCTACTGTAACATGCTAGTGAGGTTAGTATTGGCTCTGATATGACTTGGGAGATGACGATAAGAACAGCTAAATCATAACATTTCACTTTCTCCACAAATGCACAACACTGCAGATATTCACTGGTTAAAACACTAGAATTTTACACATTTTATCCTGCTAATATATGTACAAGAAAAGACAATAAAATAAAAAAGTTTTAACCAACAGTTCTCGTTCCCGCTAAGTAACTCCTTGCTTTCTGTTACAGTTAAGTCTTGCAATAAATAGTATTTGTTTAAAGAGGCTGGCATGCCATTCCAAATATCGGTCTATGATTTTTTAAACAAAATTACTAGGTTCGAATATTACCTCTGACATTTCTTTTAATACAGTGTCTTTAATGAGTTTACTTTCTCTGTTAGCGAAGTAAAAGTATCAACCATGAGTTTTACCTTCGATTGCCGCTTGCGACTGCAGTTACAAATTTGTATGAATCTTTGTAAAGCGCCTCTAACGGATTAAAAAGGAATCTTAGATTGCTCATACAAAATCACTGTAGTATGAAAAAAAATCTGAACTCATAGTAGACACACTGTACATAAATATGATTCTTTGCAAACCGCCAATTTTGCCGCGCTAAAGAAACAAAAGCTTTTAATACTCGAAAACACTGACGTGTAGAAAACGAAATGGACAAATTGAAAATTGTAAAAATCTCACAAATTAAAGTGTATTTTCAGATGTAACTAAACTTATTAGTGTATTTAAGTGTTAAACCAACCTGTTTGAGCGTACTGCAATTCCAAAACAAAAATTAAAATCAACCACTTGAAGATCATTTTTGGATAACGAATAAAAACTAAAACAAACTAACGTACTTGTTTTAAATAAGGACAACACTAGTAATAAGCTCAACGCATACTTGCTATTTAAACTTTAAAAAAACAATATTCAGTATCAGCTCTTTCCTTCCTATCAAAGACTATAATTACCTAGATAAGTCATACTTGTCCAGTTTTAATAGGACCTACAAAAAGATGGAGGTATGTCTACTAATCAAGGTTTAGTTCTCAATATTTTTATATATACTAAAAAGTAAAGAATATTTTTAATTGATTGCCTTTTGGTGTTTCGCTTTAAAATAGAATGAGATAGTAAAACAGATGATATGCATTAAGAACATGTGTTAATCTTAATTAAAATAGGAAATAAATAATAAAATGTAGAGGAAGTTTTTCGGCTGATGCTAATCATAAATTGGATGAAACCTGTCAGTTGAACCATCATTGGTGAGGTTTAAGATTTGGTAGGATATATATCCTTGTGTTTGTGGCGAGTGGAAGCATTAAGAATCCCCAGAAAATATTGTTCTAATATGCGTTAGCAAGTGCGTGTAACTTAATTTCGTTTCGGTAGATTTTCCAACTTTTTTAGATGCCACCAAAACAACCAGATTTTTAATGTTCAATGCAGCCCTTACAAGTCATCATCCGTCGCTACCTACTTACTTACGTGAAAAATGTCGCGTCTGCGAGCCCTAAAGTCCTTTATCTTTGCGTAAACGGGATGCGCATACGCCGTTATCAGAGGAAACTTACTTCCATTGATATTCACTGAACAATATCAACTGCCCACGATATTCGCAGGAACAGATTACTGTGACATAGCTATGGATATCTCCGAACCCCACATAGCTTAGGTCAAATGACTAATCGACGCTTGTTTTCGGAGAAGATATACTGATACAATTTGACAGATAATATCTGTCAACAAACAATTGCTGAACAGGAAGTATGGCCTTTGAAGTTGAGCAAGTGATTCATGATACCATGATAAGTAAAAGCAATATAAATTTTGTCATAGTAAAATAGTAGGTTTCGCCAGCGGATTCGCTCAGTTTAAATTTAGATGCAAAAGTTAAACTCATTTGTTCCCACATTAAAGAGTTGAATTTCGAAAAATCCTTTCTTAGTCTTAAAATGGAATCCTGTGAAAAAAATCAACTTTCTAAGTCCAAGGGTTTACTAGGCATTGACTGATGAATAAGTCAGGCCTTCTCTTTGTATATACATATACATACACAAACACACACACACACACACACATATATATATATATATGTCAACTATCTTTTGCTTATGACTTCGTGATCGTTAATGTCAGAATGGACAAGAGAGAAATTAAACGTGACACATCTTATAAAATAAATTACTAAAACAAAAAGTTTACGTGCAACCAAACCAAATATGAAATGATTCTTTTTTAATAATTCAACAGAAACCTAACATTTTTCAGGGATAAAAAGTATGCATGTATATTATGGTGCCGTACAAACTTTCATATTTATATTATTATATACAGGTATTATAATAGGTAGGTACAAGTATATTAAATACATACATATATCAAAAATAACTTGAGTTGTAAGATTTGCTATGATGTACGAGATGCATTGTTTCGATAATTGTTTTTGGATATAACTACTTGTTGGTGATATATATTTCTATGTAGCATGTAGGAAGGCTATGTCATTATTTTGTAATCGCGACAAAAGATTTTCTATCAATTTGACAGCAATATCATATTTCCAGATATAATTGCCGAACACTGAAATATGCCTAACGATTTAGTAGAGTAGATAATAGGCATTCTATCTGTAAAAATCATAGGCAGATTTTTTCTCCAAGATAATCGCTTACTGATCTTGTATGTACAGAATTATTTTTATTTATTTAGAATAAGTATCTGCAATATAAGCGTTACTGCACACAGGCACCACGCGACAGCCGCCGCCACAAGAATCTAGAAGCGGCCAGCGCTAGATGAAGCGCGCGACCGCCACTTATACCCGGCGGTCGACACATGTGGTCGGTGGCTGCTATTACCCATTCTAGATCCATATTTATTTCAATCAACGACATTAAAAAGGACTGGGCAATCGCTCGAATGGGGTGTGGTGGCGTTTAGCGGCCGGTGCGGGCCACAAATAAAATGAATGAAAACTAGTGGAAATACACCGGAGTTAGTGTTTGTTGTTTAAAGAAAAGAAAAAGAAGAAGAAGAAAAGAACCAAAACCTAAAAGTCAAAATACCGTAATGGTTGTTCCTTTTTGTGTGTGTTAACATCTTTGTAATTTTAAAAAGTTGAAAAGTTGTTTTTATCTTTGTAAATCTGTTTTTACCTTGGGAAAACCACAATTGAATGTCAAATGGCGGTCGCAGGAATAGAATACTGATTAAAAAAATACAGTTTTATTCACTATCATTCATTCCTCCCCTCCATTGTTAGAATAATCCCCAAATAAAAATAATTTACGAAGGATATTGTGGACAAGCTTTAAAAACTAGATGGTAAGTTTTTAAAATTCTTCTGATTTTTATTTTCTTCTAGCAACACCATAATATAACTGGCAGCACAGCGAAAAAACGCGGGCTATTACGGACGGGTGACCTCGATTCCGCTTACCCCGTTTCCCACAATGTCACCCGGTATAGGGGCGCAGCCTTCAGTGATAGCTTATCATACAACTATCGACCGAAGAACCACCAGCCGCCATATTCGATCCACGCATGCGTAAAAAATATGCGGACACTCAGACTGACGTTTCCCTCGAAACACGGACCACGGAAAAATTACCCTCTTGTAAATAATTTTTGTAAATAGAATTCGGGCGTTCTGAAATTCAAACGTTATGACCGGCTGTGCGTAGTTAAGGCGATATAAAAAAGTTTTGTACGCGAAAGGAGGTTTAAAAAGGTGAGTGTTTTAAAAATAGTTTTTCCCAATTTTGACTCAGCTTTTCTAATCGAGTTTGTTTCAAATTGGATTACGTCTAAGCAATTGTTTTTTAGTCTCGAGAAAAGGTTCTTCGATAGTTTATATAAAGTTATACTAATTTGTTTATCTAGATATTTACACAACTACTGATGTTTTGTGCGACATTAAAAGTAGAGCTAAGTGCCCTTTACACTTGTGGTGGAAAAAGTACTTGACGATAAAAACTAATTAGCCTCAAGCCAAGGCCTTTGTTAGGAATAATATTATATACCGCTTAGTTTGGTATTGCCATATAAATAAAAGTTTTACCCACATTGCATAACTTCTGAAGTAAACCAACCCAGTAATTTCATAATATTTATAAAGTATTTCGATTTCATGGTCAACTTTATTAGGATTTTAATTATATTTTTTAGGTACCTAAGATTTTTTATAAGTGTCTATTTTCAGTTTTATTCATTTTCCCGTGACTTCATTTAGGGCTACTATTTTTTTTATTTCTTTTTAGACAAAATTTTGCCATTGTTAAACCTGAAAGGCTGAAAGAATATTCTAAATCGTTGAATAGTTTCCAAGATTACTTCTTTTTTTTATTTTTTATGTTTAAATTATTTTAATTAATTTTGTGGACTTATCTATTTTATTTACCTGCAAAAATTTAATTTATTTATGTGTATGATTGAATAAATAAATACTAGGTTTACCTTTTTGTAAGTAAATAAATGTTTTCTAATTAATCAGGACATAACGTACTATTTACTATATCTACCTATATACTTGCTATCTCCTCTTACTTAATGAACTTTATAAATTTTAATTACTCTATATAAAACGCTACCATGAAACCGTTAAAGATTGAAAGACTCAAATTGAAATGGGTTCCGTATATGTTAATCGTTTGCCTTTCAAAATCGTATTCAAATAAATGTTAATGTAAAATTTTAATATTAAACATAAAAGAAAGATCATAATAAATTGATAAAGTAAAGGCTGTAATAACACAACACGCAATTATAACACATACAATTCGTTTATTTTTTTATTAATAGGTTATTTCTTATCAATAGAGAACTCCCTTTAAATCCACGCTCACCACGAACTAACCAAAACATTTATTAAAATTTAGTACGGATTCTGAAATGTCGCGGTGTTTACGTAATAATAATATTGAAACACATTGCTATGCATCAGTACGGAATCTCGTATCGCATCAACCAAACAACGATAAAAATAATATTGTACTAAATAGATTAGAACATAACCTCGAAAACCAGTAAGCGAGGACATGTTATAAATTTCTGTACGAAGCTCAACGAAGTAAAGGTTTCGTTTATATAATTTAGGACGCGGAACCCTAAAATTGAGTAGGATTTCACGTTGGTGTTCTGTGAGATCGGCTAACCCACGCAGAGTGATGATTTTAATGAAAACCGTCTAGTGACCTTTGTCGCCTAGCAACCTAGTTGTTCAAAAGCAATCGAAAAGTCAGAAAACATCTCCCTGATTATAATGTGTTTTGATTAATTTTTTTGAGGATTCCCAGTCCATTAGTTTTTTGAGGAAGACGACAAAAGACGTATACATTTTTTTGTATAAATAATTTAGTTTTCGTTCTATTTTGTTTAAGGTTTTTTTTTAATACTAAGTATGTAGAAGTTTTATTCTTTATGTAGATCATTGATAGGTAATGACTATTAAAATTGGGAAAATAATAAGCTCATCGCCAGGTCTAAGATTATATTATTATAGGAAAGATGTCTATTTACTATCTATTGGGTCAAATTTCTTAAAAGTACCTATAGGAAGAAAAATTTGAATATCCTACATTTAATAGTTATTTAAATTGCAATTTTTAAATTAAATCAATGCCTGACCTGACCTGACCTGCCTTCTATCTGAGAAGAATCCAGCAAGACATTTCCGAAGTGGCTTTTATTATATTAAATGCATTTACTATATACTATGCTAGAAATACTAAATGCATTTAAAAATTCATTGCTACTGTACGCGTACCGAGGTAACATTTAAATAGTCCATTATTTATTTATTACAATTTATACATGAGTCCATTTGTTCCCCAAATCCTTGTTAATTAAGGCCAGCCATAAATAAATTAACAATGTCTAGGCAAAGAGGTTTTGCTCCGTTATTTCTGGTCCGGGTTGATTTACCCGGCTCTCCCCATGTTGTTTAACAAAGAATGTTTACATAGGTTTGCTCTTACTGTTTTATTAATTCCCCCCCATTAAACTTGCCTGGGTGTGTCACTATTTACATATATGGCGACTTAAAGTATATAATTTTGCCAGCGACTTCGTCGGCAAATAAGACAAAAATAGTTCTAAAAAGGTTTTTTAATTACTTGAAATTAATCGTGATATTTTGTAAAATTCACACATTATCTTTATAAATTATAGCCTAGATGTTATTCTGTTGTCTAAGTTACGTTATTGTAAAATATCATTAAAATCTGTTCAGTAGTTTTTGCGTGAAAGAGTAACAAAATACCAATCGCCTTTCGCGTTTATAATATCAGTTATAAGAGGATGTATTGTGCTATATTATTTAGGTACTGTATATGATATAACTGAACCTATAGAGTAATTTCCGAAGATCTAGCTTTAGAAAATTATGCAAGACAAGGCAAAACAAAAGAAAAATCAATAATTAATGATAATTAATTTTTATCAATGAATCTATGTTTAGTTCACATTTTTCTTCTCTTTAGAACAATGATAGTTTATTTAAGTAATTTTATTAGTTTATGAAATTCTTTATTTTGGGAAATTGACCGTTATATACCTACATACGTGTACGGAACACTGCGCGCGAGATCGAATCGTGTTTGACCGCATCGCATTTTTTAATTAGGGATAGGAAATCCAAAGAGCTACTTACTAATATAACTTAAAGTTACTTTAGCTTTTTCTGGAATTGACAAACATTTTAAATGGCGTAGAAAATAATCATGTAAACCGATTTGGCGATTAAAAGAATACTTATATAAATAAAATTAGCGACAAAACAAAGGCCAAATAAATAAAAATGCCAAGTGACCTTCGTCTAAACACTATATAAATAATGAAACTAACAAACACATAGGTACAACACAATAATGGGGTCTTTACTTATGTATTTAGTTCAATTACGCCGTTTATTTCCTTGGTATTTTCAAATAGAATTTTATAGTAAACGAGCTGAGTTCAACACGCAATACATAAGCTCGATAAATAAGCTGATTTATATGTTGGAAACACGATTTCAATTTACCTTATCCTGAAAAATAACATTTAATAAGTAAATAAAAACGGTTTTTAGAATTATGGTGTTTGAGGATACTTTAAGTATTTTTTTTTTGGTCTGTGCCCAAAGAGTGCGACGGTACCTTGCTCTGCGTTCGTCTAAACACGGTAAAAAAAATAATTGTATATCTATGGCCGAGATTAGAAAAAAAAAAAAAATAAATCGATACTTAATGGTACACATGGCCATGGATCGACCTAACATTGATTATTTTTATTTTAAACTATATATAGACTTAGCCATTGACTTAAATATTATAGAAAAATTAGGTTTTTAATAAGAAAACTGTATTTTATTTACCAATTGTAATAGAAGTTAATATATTTTACCTGATTATTTAGAAAAAAGCAACTATGGAGGTTTCCATACTTGCTTTTTTCAACATAATCATTATAATTTGGTTATGTTACCGGATTCTTACCCGTACAAATAGCGTTTCGAACCGGTGGTAGTAAAAAAAGATGACGATTTAAAAGTACTTTTTTTTAAAATCTATTTGAACAAAAATATTTTGATTTGACTTAACCTGTCTGAACTAACCGTTCTTATGTTGTGCGGCATACGGATTGTTATTGCACTTGTTTTGTTTAGCTTGGGCGTGTTTACAGAAAAAAACACAATTTTACTGAAAAAAAATCTAAAAAGATGCATCTTTTAATTATATTGTGTTGAATTTTGATTGCTCCTACGGAATCCTCCGTTTCAAGTGCGTCTCGACCTTGACCAGTTCTTTTTTACTTTGTCACTGATTACTGTACTACATATGTCTCCGCATACTGGTAATTACAAACCGTACCATAATAATTCATATAACAAAAATGCTTGGAAAAAGTGGCTTGAGACCTTTTGTAACCCACCAAACATAACTCTTTTTAATTGCCAATTAAAACTGGACTTTAAGATGCGTCAATTAGAGTAAGTTTCGCGTGTGTGTAATGGCGTGCACCTGTAACAATGGAGCCCTTTGAAACCTTCGGGTGCCTACAGAGTGGTGAGGGCTTAAGGGCATACAAAATGAAGCAAGCTCGTGCCTAACACATAAAATGACGCAACTTCTTGGCACTAGATCGAGCGTAAAACTGCATTAACTTGTGGAAGACAGTGAAATCTGTGTTCTTTTAATACAATAAAACTTAACGTTTTTTGAGTATTTAAATACATTTAACGGCCTCTGTGGTGTAGTTGAGTAAACAGCCGACTGCTACACGGGGTTCTGGGTTGGAATCCCGGCGGGGGAGGAAGTTTGTGTTATTTGCTGAACGCATTGTTTCGCTGACCTATCTTGGTAGTATTCTTATTTATGTAATTTATACGTTGCTTAGCACCTGCGACATAAAATTCTTCAATCTTATTGTAGGTCTAAGTCAATGTGTATCGTTATGTGTTTTTTTTTTCTTGGATCATTTGTTTGCTTTTTTATGTTATTGGAAAATAATCATGTTAATTATTAATATTGGTTGTCTGTAATTAGAAATTTTATAGTTTTTATGTACACGTAATGCACCATCGCATTGGTCTTTGACTGCAATGATAGTGCAGATGTGTAAAATAAAATAAAAAAGTTTTTCAGGATCGACATTAATTACAATACATTAATTTTCCCAATCTCCATATCAACTGGTCTCCCCCAGACGCTCTTACCTAGGTTTACCTTATGGGCTTTTATATTGATATATTTAACATCACGTACATATCTACATGATTCACATAAGCTCTTTGAAGCAATTCGAAGTGGTTGTTTTGAGGGTAGCATCCCTTGAGAATTAGTTACCGGCGACCAAGGCAAGACGTTTACAGTTTCGGTTACCTTCACCAGCATGCTTCACCATGCTTCAAACATATCATAGTCTTTGCTTTGATAATAAACACTTAAAAACGTAAAACTTCTAAATAAACATCATTCAGAAGTGTATTTAGTTAATTTTTTTTGGTAACGTTTTTTTAAAATGACATTAGTTTTTGTATTACTAACTAGCTTTGGCCTTCGACATCGCCCACTTTGTATTCCTTAGCCATGAATTCGTTAGGTGAATTTTTTGAAGTGCCCGGATTGTGGTGACAGATTCGCAACCTGTCACAACCTGGAACTCAACATAAACATGCTAAATGCGGTGTTTAACACCTCTGCCTAGCCCTCTCGAGGGATTTTAATTATGGCGTAAGTTTATGTATTATTTGAAGCCGGAAAACTAATTTCGATGAGTTACACACTTAACTTAATTTTTTTATAATCTTAAAAAAGTAATAATAACTTTTTGTATCGTGTATTACTTAAGGATTTATGGTTAAAGTTGTGTAACGTAACGTAAAGTTACATTTTGTACAATCAAAGTTTCATTTGAAGGCGCAGAAGTTGGGAAAACCTTTTGTTTTATGTTTTTTTTTTTACATAAAACCTTAACTTTCACGGACTTAAGGTCTTCGCTCATATGACTTTTGGGAAATCATTGGAAAAGCTATTTCAGAACTTTTTAAGTGGGTAGTTTAACAGTTAAATGATAACCCTTAAACATAACAAAGGACAACCCTTTGGTCGAAATTCCACCTGATTGCAAAGGCACGGATAGACGAGAACACAACACACCGTACACTCAAAGTATCCTAAAGTGTCTCTATATGAAGACGAGTGTCTCTAATAGCGAAATATATTGAGACACCACAATTAGTGTCGCGTCAGAGGAAATCAAGAAATCTGTCTCAGTGTGAAAATTTGTGTCTGACATTTGTGTCAGAATATCTGTCGTAGTCTATAATTAGCTTAGACAGAGCTTACTGGCCTAGAAAATGTCTGTACATTGGGGTCTAAGCGGTAGTATTACAATGTGACATTTACAGAACTTTTCACTTATCAAATCTATGTCGCGGTCAGCGAAGTGTCAGTTGTATGTAGGGTGTCTTGATGTGCCATGACCTTTTTCTCAAAGGAATTTTCTAGAACTCTTTTCTTCACATTTCTTCTGATTGAATTCGTTGCCGGTCTCAAACATTAGGAAGGTCAGGGTACATAGCCTGCTTAATTGCGCAGCTGGGTTCGTTTCAATGGACGCAACTTTTGATACCGGTTATCAGAGTATCTAGGAAGTCTCACACGCTTAAGAATGTCCGCAAGATGAAAGAAAAAAATAGTGTTTTGTTTAAATAATCTTAAAATAAGTGCTGTCAAATGTTCATTTTTATCTGCCGGTTCAGAATGCTATCAACGGGGAAGGAACCGGTAAGATCAGTACTGTTATACAATTTGAAGCTACTATTCCTATATATAATGCAAGTTAAAAAAGAAAAATACAGCCTACATAATGTGCAGCGCAGCACACCTACCATCTTAGACAACAGAAAACAAAAATTACATTACTATGACGCAACGTGAGAAAATTCCTCGAGCGTAAGGTGTTACTACCATACATTTTTTTATTCCGTTAGCGTGAACGCTTGCGGAAAATGTCTAAGAGGGCTTGCACGTTAAATATTTAACTTCTCTCCCTTTCATAACAAAGACAAACGTCTTATTAAAATTTCTCCCATTATAATAATATGTGCGTAGACCTTTAGAATTTAAAAGGATAAGCTATTGACGCTCGTAAAGTTGTTATGTGGCTCTTAAAACGAAATTTTCTTACAGTTTCACATTCTGGCTGTAAAAATGTCCTTGCCAGTTCCCCTTAACCTATGGAACAAGGAACAATTCTGCTGTAACTTTGCAGTTAGTTCTTAATGTTAATTGTTTGTTTTTAAACAATCTCAAATATGTTTATTACAACAACTCATCTAGCTAAGATTGGGTCGCTTTTAAGTCGTAGAGCATAAGGATTAATGTTGCACTTCCTAGCATGCTAAATAAATGCGACAAATCCCGGGCAACTAGATCTTTTTCCCTATCATAACAAAGACAAAAAGAAAGAGATAGTTGATATTTCGCGCCCTATGTCGCTAGCTGATCTCTCGCGTCCTAGTATGCTAGCCCTGCAGGTGCCACGCAAACGTGAGTCTTGTGTCTTATAAAATACACCAGTGAATTAATTTTTAGTGAGAGGACGTGGTAGCTCAGTTTCTTACGTGCCTTAGTTAGCCGAACGACCGGACCAAGTCGAGGGTTCGAGTCTCGGGATACCGAAGGTTGTAGCTTCCATGTTCCTCATCGTGCCCTAGCTAGCGGCGACAGATTCGCAACCAGTCACACTAGGACTCAACATAAACATGCGAAATACGGTGTTTAACACCTCTGCCTACCCCTCTCGAGGGATTTATTATGGCGAGGGTTTATGTTTTTGTGAGTTTATGATTTGAATTATTTTTCACCAAGATCATCGACATTACACTTAAAGCGAAAGAATGGTCTGACGTAGTGAACCCATAAAAAATGGCTTGTATTCAAGACAAGTAATGCAAAGCGTCTAATGTATAACATGCCTGTGCGATCAACGCAGTCTTTGGTACACACAAATTTGCATCAGTTCTTTAGGTATAAAAATGCAAAGAAGAAATGGAAAGATGAAAGAAAATAGTACTTAGGTATCTCATCCAGGTGCAATTAAAAGTTCTTTATAATCCCTAGCTACTTAAGAAACCCAGATTAACAGATTTAGTACGGTCAACAAATTGAGATACTTACACATTTTCAATATTTTAAGGGTTTCTTACTCAACGTCATCGAAACTTTACTAAGAACAGCTGTTCGTCTATCTGTCAGCGGACTTTATCTCTTCAACTAGTGGTGTAACTGACCGTCCGGGGCCTACAAATAAATGAAATGGGGCCCTTCCTAAAAATAACTGGCGACAATTTTTTAGGGTTCCGTACCCAAAGGGAGAAAAACGGGACCCTAATACTAACCGTTATAGCTAGACTCCTGAAAATTTCAGACAATGTCTATTTCTGTTACCGCTATAAAAAATCCAAAGAAATTAAAATTGATTTTTTTTTCGATTTTTTTTATTATTTCACTAAGAAATTATCTTATAAAAACATATTTTTGAATAGTGCGGAACTCTTCATGTGAGAGTTTAACTCACATTTGTCCAGTTTCTTAGGTCTTCATTTCCATGAAAGTCGTTTTTGGGGAGCTCCAAATGTCTTGTGCTATTATGGTTAACATGGAATTGCTCGCGGCACCCTCGGGCTGGGGGCTCCTTTCGGTTGGAGGCCGGTGGCGTTTTGCCATCATGCAACCCTGATTTTTCACCACTGCCTTCAACCATAATAGATAGTAACTCTTCATGTACGAGCCTGACTTCCACTTGACCGGTTTTATTACCAAGATATACAAGAGCTTTCAAGAGAGTGGTTAGTTTTATCGCTCCAACCGGAGTGTCCTTCAGAAGACCACAATCAAAGCAAGTGTTTTAATGTTATTATGGTTATCGGGTTTTACTTACGTTAGTTATGAGGACGTGGTAGCTCAGTTTATTACGTGCCTTGGTTAACCGACCGACCCGAACCGATAAGTCTTGGGTTGCCATACATTGTAGCTTCCATGTACCTCATTTTGCCCGGATACCGGATACTAAACGGTGGTAGTATAAAAAGATGACAATTTAAAAGTACTTATTTTAAGTCTATCTGAATAAAAATATTTTGACTTTGACTTTGATAGTGGCGACAGATTCGCAACCTGTCACACTGAGACTCAATATAAACATGCGGAATGCGGTATGTTACACCTCTGTCTACCCCTTCCGAGGGATTAATGGCGGGGTGAGTTTATGCTATGTAAAATTCAGCTTTCTTAAATAAGTTCACCAAGGTTCCACCTTGGTTCTCCTATAAGACTCCGAACATAACCCTGTCCATTAATCTTTGAAAGACTTTGAGCCTTCTCAAAAGGCTAATAGCGACCACATCTCAGCGCCTTAAGTCATCACTGGCAAGACACACTGGTCTAAGACTTTCGTCTTGAGACACTGCGGTATTTTGGAAGAAAAGGCGTTGCGTGTCTTCCATAATGCTGACCAGCCGAGGTGGATTCAACGATCGACCTCTTTCTCGAAGTTGGACCTTCCCAAAATATTATTAAGTTAGTTCTGGCTGATCTCCAACTTATAAATGAAGCTGGTTAACAGAATATTAAAAGTATCTGTGTTTGCTTTGTCGAAATCGGATTAACAGTTTAGACGTATTTTTTTTTTTTTCGGGGCACATCCGCCACTCTGTCCCACCACTGCAACTCCTGTTTATCAGGATCAACAGTGGCGTCCTTTGATCGAATAATCAACGAATAATGCAGCTGTGCAGTGATGCACAGGCTGTGCCCGGACACCCTACCGGCTGTCTTGGGACCCGCAACGAACTTAATCAGAAGAAATAGGAGGTAGTAAGAAAGCGGCAGTTTAGACGTAAAACAAAAACGACTTATTTTATTTTTATTTTTATTTCGAAGGAATAATTACAGCGTATAATAGGAATGGGAAACAATATACAGTGTACAAATTAAGACGCCAATAACAATATTCACATATAAACATAGAACAGCACATGACAAACAAAACTTGGAGGCAAAACTCGGACTGACTTACTCAAAAATATACACATTACATACGTACATAAGCAGCATACATAAAATAAATAAATTAATAAATAAATTAATAAAATAAATATATACTCATGAGTAAAGAAAAGAAATAATAAAGAATATAATAAAATAAATGATAAATATACTTAAATAGAAAAAAAAAGAAAACGTAACAAATAATTTACAATAATAATTTTATTATATTATATATCACCTTGACATGTGTGCCACACACCCACCCATCAAACCTCTCAACAACACACGGAAACAACACCCTAAGATACGTTACTGGCACCTGTTGAACAATCATATTAATGAAGGAACTGGCGTTTAATATTCATAATGAAGCTGGATTTCGATGCCACGAAAGGATCTACATCGCAAAATTTACTATTATAGGTGTCAGGTAGCCAGGTAGTGAACACTGAATTTTGTCCATAATTAGTGGAGTGTGGTGGAACATGTAGGAGCTTTGTGTGCCTAGTACGCCGTGTAGGAGCCGCCAGAGATATCTTTCCTGTAAAATCAGGAGAATCCATATAACCGTTGATAACATCAAATAGAAGGCTCATATCCAATACCTGGCGTCTCTCCTCCAAAGTTAGAAGATTATTAATACGGCAATTCTCTAGGTAAGATGTGCCTGCACTGTTAAAATTGCGCTTGAAATTAAAATGACGCAAAAATAGTTTTTGAATTGATTCTAAGCGTAATGTATATTTTATAACATGGATACCATATAGGAGACGCATATTCTAAAATACTTCGGACATAAGCATTATACACGATTTTAAGGCTAGTTGGACTAGAAAACGGACGACAAGTACGTATGACAAAACCAAGGTTACGATAAGCCTTACCCACTATAATCTCAACGTGACTGGACAAAAGAAATTTACTATTAAAAGTGATTCCCAGATCACGTACCAAATCAGTCCTCTCAATTGAAATGCCATTAAAATTGTATGAGAAAATTACAGGTTTTTTCTTACGTGTAAAACTTATGCATTGGCATTTTTCGAAGCTGACTATAGTTCTGTTTTTAATGTAGTAATTAAATAGGCTATCGAGGTCTGATTGTAAAAGCTTACAATCAGTCACAGAACGTATAGGAAGATAAACTTTCTTATCATCAGCGTATAGAATATGTCTAGAGTACTTAATAGCATTACTTATGTCAAAAATATAGGCGTTGTAGAGGAGGGGCCCGAGGTGGGAACCTTGAGGAACTCCAGAAGGTATAGAAACGTAATCTGATCTATGTCCACCGAGAACAACAGCCTGAGAACGGTTAGTAGAGTAAGAACGGACCCAGCGCAATAAATCCCCATGAATGCCTAAGTACTGAAGCTTCTGGAGCAGGATGGCGTGATCGACCCGATCAAAAGCTTTTTCGAAGTCCGTGTATATCACGTCAACCTGTCCACTGTTCTCCATTTCATTTAAAATAAAATCAGAAAATAATGCCAGGTTAGATGTTGTAGAACGACCTCTCATGAAACCATGTTGTGTATGCGGTAATCCTTTCGAGACAATTGGATACATATATTAATAGATTTTTTTTTTCAAATATTTTAGCGATTGTATTGAGTATTGATATGGGTCTGTAGTTATTAATAAAAGACTTGGAACCCTTTTTGTGGATAGGGACCATCTGGGCTTTCTTCCAAATGTCAGGAAAGACACCCTCTTTAAGTGACCTTTGAAACAAAACAGTTATAGGTAGTGAAAGGCGCAGGACGCAAGAAATAAACTTAATAAAACACATCGGAGACTCACTTAATTATTTATTAATGTGGAAACTAATAAAAGTTTTTTTCGCTAACTGTACATAGAGGCTTTTACGAGTAAATAGTAATTTTAAGGCAGTCTTTCGAGTGGTTTGTGGTACCTAGTTGTTGTTAAGAAAATACGCAGCGTGTTCAGGAGTGTTTTAAGAGGGGGTGAGTTGATTTTGTTAGTCTTAATTTTAAAATCTTTTTACTGCTGCTCTAAACCGGCGCGCCACCTCTCGCCAACACTATTTGAAACATTCACCTTTTCATACTAAATAACGATTTTTCCATACATAACATAATGAAGCATTTGCTCGTTTGGTCTATACCCAGCTTTTGATATCGTTTTTAGTATCTTTATTCACTTAAATAAACTTAACGCTATATTTTACTGTGGTTTAAATAAGATGCGGATTTTTTTTAAATAAGACCCTTCTTATGACTTAGTCTTCTTACTGACCTAGTAGGTAACCATTTTGACACAATCTCACCTGAGGTAGGCAGCAATGTAACCGAAGATGAACCCTGGAACTTGCCAAGAAAATGCCACTTCAAGAGATGCCCGAGTATCCTCGGGGAACACATCTACCACTATCTTTGTTTCTCTAATTAGCAATAACAGGCTTATCTTTCACTAAATCAGTCAACGAAGATAACAAAGTAATAACGTTATCTATTCTAATGAGAAAACGTACAACAAAAGGGTTTTATTCCGGCCCTGGGACCCTAATAAATGTTTCAACGACAATTTAAAAAGGTCATGGACAATTGTTGAATGACAGAGATCGCTTTCGTGATCAGGGTTTGAATGGGACTTGCTTGTGGGGTCTGGGATTGGGTACATTTTAAATAAGGTCCTTAAAGTATGGAAATAATTGCTTTAGGCATACTATTCTATTAACAAGTTATTCAACGATCGGAACTTAGTATTTTTGAGTTGTTACTCATGTGGACACGTTTATTATAATTTTTCTGTATTTTGACATTCTGTGCTTCACCTGACATAATTCAATTTAAATTAATAATAAACACATCCCGACACACACATTGACTCAGCCCTGCAGTAAGTATCGTAGGAACTTGTGTCACAGGAACTAAGCAACGATATGGTATATACTACATAGATAAGAATACAACCGCCAAGACCGGTAAGCGAAACAATGCGTCTTGCAGATAACACAAAGTCCCGCCCCCGCCAGGATTCGAACCCGAAACCTCTAGCGTAACAGTCGATTGTTTACAACACTGTGCCAATGAGTTTGAATAAGGAATTAGTTTTTTTTCTTCTTTTTCTTCTTCTGTTAATTTAGATAAAATAACTTATTTTTAATTATGACATTAATATGTCAATTAATTGGTCGAACGTAGTAGTCTAATTAATGCAACTCCATCTGCAAATGTATTCCCATGTGTGTTCATCAATAAAGTTGATTTGATTTGATTTTTTATATTTTGTAGGAAAGTCTAATAAAAACATATATATTTACTGTCTTTTTGAGGTCTATCTGAGGTCATTAACAAAACATTTAAAATCTCGAAGATAACTAGAAGAATCTAATTAATTTATATTTAAAACCAAATTTACTTTGTCCGATCTGAAAGTGCAATAGTTGAAGGCATTAATTAAGGTTTCTTAATTTAAAAATTATAATAAAATTTATCAACTATTTTTTTAATGTCTCAATGAAAGAAGTATGTTACGGTTGTTTAAACAAACTTTTGATTTGAGACCTGATCAATTTTATAGCTTAGAACTTCATTGCGTGAAAACTGCAGTTGCCAAGAAACTTCAATGCAAACTTCAAAGATAGACTAGAACAGAACAAATTGCACAAATACAACTAGCGGCAGTACGTCTTAAGACAGTAACACACCTACCAACTCGCAAGCTAAGCTAAGCTTGCCAGTTGAAAAAAGATAGCAGGTAGATTTATTATTTTCACTATCATTTTCATCATTTCATTATTCATATCATCATCATTTCACCCCTCATCAAAACTTGATAACAAATATTACTTGACACTGGCAAAATACCCAAAGTTATTGCCAAAATGATGGCCATAACAAAGAAAAAATTTATGGCGATCCTTACTCGAGCTGTGCAGTGTATTTTGTATGAAATTCCATACAGCAACTCACACTTATCAGCGTCGTATCGTTTCGATAGCGAAGTGAATCGCGACGTGGTCATAGTGTTTCCAAGACCTTTTTTCCGTGAAGCAGTTCGCTGAGTTTCGAGTTGTAGGATTAGAGACCCAGTATAATTACCGACACGAGACGTGTAACATCTTTACCTTTACATGGGCAACGCATAGAGGGTGCTCTTAGCGTTTCACGTCATCAGGGAGAATGTAAATAGGCGGTGGTATCACTTTCCATCAGATCCGTTTTGCTTGTTTGCCCATGAAGCTATATAAAAGAGTTGATAGGTGTATTATGACCGTAACTGCATTATAAATTGCACACACACAACCAACAGCAATATGTCTTGTGGAAGTATATTGGAAGTTTCCCCGCCGGGAACAAATATGGAACGATCCAGATTTCAAACTCATGTTTTATTCAAACTTCATACAGATATATGAAGCAATACGGCTCCCCGATTCCATATTAGATTTTTATCTCGATCTTTCTGAGACTTCAATCGGATTTTCGTTCGTTTCTCGTCTAGTGATTGAGTGCAGTTCCATTGGCAGAGCTTACTGATAGATATAACTCCGGGGTATTTAAGACAAGAGTGAAAAGGCTTCTCCTGGACATGTTCCACCTTAGACTCCATCGCTGCTTTACCATCAGGCGGGATTGGGGTGAAATGCTTATGAACTTTTAAATAAAAACAAAATATTATTATTAAACGTTAGGTAAAGGTTTAGAAAATCATAGGTTTTGTCTTTTAATTAGGGTAAGCTTCAGGGGGTAAGGGATCTTTAAATTAAGAAGCTTGTTGGCCGTCTGCTCGCGGATGACCTCTTTTCCTAATACAAAACCCGCGACTATCCGCTGTAGGGATTCCTACATTTTTTAATCCCTACATGTTTATCTTCTATTGCCGCTTACGACTGCAGTTACAAATCGCCCCTAACGGATAGATAATAATTTTATTTGCCAAAATCACTGTAGTAATCTATGTTACCTGACGTGCTGAAAAACTGTACGAACTCATGGTAGACAACCAGGAACGTTAACGCATGACGCTTAACGTTAGACATTTCCGACATTTAAATTGATAGAGTATTAAGATTGTCAGTTTTCTTTAATTAATTGGCTGGAACTGCAACATTTAAACTGTAGGAATGACCATGGGCACTGTTCAGTGCTGAATCATACACAGGTTGTCAGGTACACATAATGTATTTCGCCAACCAATACTTATATACTTGTATAGTAGGGAAGCTACTGCACTTAAGTAGTACCTAACGCGGACTGCCTTGTAAACTGCATAATCCCTTTTATATATTTTAATATTACAAGTCTCGCATTACGTACAACTGTGTCACCACAATATATATATATATATATTTATTGTTTTAAACTTTATTCGTTTTTAAAATTCGTCAAAGAATTAGTAAAAAAGACGATTACTATTATATAATATTTCGTATTACGCTACAACATACTAACTTACTATAAGTAAACAATTCCTTCACAAAAAGCCTATTTTGCAGGAAAAAAATAGGATAACCTTGAGTCGTGTCAATAGTTTTCTTGTCTATGTACTTTATGAATACCGTATTTACTACGTTATGCTACGCAAAGTTTACATAATATTTCGTAGTGAAATGCGACTACGATTTTTTTTATTTCTACCTTCATAGGTACAATATTCAATATAAAATATAAAAAATGTTTTGATTTGTATTTTATTATGTATTTTTAACCTTCTTCGGTACAACATCCTTCTGTTATATATACATATTTAGATATACAATTATATTACTAAATAAAGAAAGTGCTTTAGTTTCGTTAAAACTAGAAATTTAATAAACCAATTTGAATTATTTTTTACTCTGTTCTCCTCAATAATTATATAAATAGGAAAGGAACGGTCACGTTACTTGGTATGAAGTTACCGGGGTCAATATATTAATATTATAAATGTGAAAGTCTGTATGCCTGTTACTCAATACAGAAAATCGGCTGAAGGTGCTTGAATGAAATTTGACACACAGAAATTTATCACCTTGCACAACACGTGCTACAAGACGTTGTAGGAAGCTCAGTTTGTTACGTGCCTTGGTTAACCGACGGACCCAAAAAGACAGGTCGAGGGTTCCCGTTCGTTGAAGCTGCTATGTTCCTCATTGAGCCCGGATAGTGGCGACATATTCGCCACCTGTCACACTGAGACTCAACATAAACATGCGAAACACCTCTGCCAACCCCACTCGAGGGATTACGGCGTGAGTTTATCTTATAATTAACACAAAGGTTAACTTTATCACGAAAAACAATCTACGCAGACAAAAAGTGTAGTAAAATTGTTTTCAATAAATAAATATACCAACCCTGACTGCAAACCAGCTATGCATACCCGTCCCGAAGGTCCAGTTAACGAACGTATAACATGACCAAAAAGCCATGAGGAGCAGAATCATGATATTAATTGATTGTTTGTTGCAGACAGCGGTATGATCGACCCGAGTTCATCGGAGGAAGACAGCGAGGATGAACACAAGAAGCAACCGGCGAAGTTGCCGGGGATCGGTAAGTTGTACATGACGTCATTGACATTTGAGTCACACCCATCACTCCGTCCCACCACTGCAAGTCCTGTTCACCAGGATCAACAGTGGCGTCCTTTGATCGAATTATCAACGAATAAAGCAGCTGTGCAATGACACATAGACTATGCCCGGACACCCTACCGGCTGTCTTGGGACCCGCAACGAACTTAATCAGAAGAAAGAGAAGGTAGTAAGAAAGCGGTTTCAGACTTCCCTCACATCCCAACGTTATTGATGTTTTCAATTGATGGAAAGTGACACCACCGCCTATTGACGCGACGATGCCCTTGAGGTCAGAACGATGAGCACCGCCACTGCATGGAAGAACCCTCTTGCCGGGTTTAGTTTTTATGATATTACTTAGAACACGTTTTTTATTTTTGGTGCAGTGGTGTAAAGAGCCGACTGCTACTTTAAAGGTTCCTGGTTCGAATCCCGGCGGGGACGGAACTTTTTATTATTCGCAAGACGCATTGTTTCGCTTACCGGTCTTGGGAGAATGCAACATTTCTTATCTACGTAGTTTTTATATCATATCACTTCTTCACGGATTTTGACACAGTTTTTTTTTTCTTAGCAACTAACCAGACAATATTTATGTGCACGTTTTTTTAAATAATAATAATATAATGAATCAATTACATTAGTCATGTTTCAAGTTTGATTCAGGATCAATTTACTAAATAGCCGAAAAATCCACTGAAAAGAATCAGAATTTTTTTACACCTGTGTAAAGCTGGGGTTTTTAGTTTTAAATTATATCTTTTGTTGGAACGTTTCTGGAACAAGTAATATATAGTGAAAATATGAATCGAGATAAATTACTCAATATCAATTTTTTATCATCCGATAATATCTTACTCAATACAGGAAACAATAATTTCAAACTAATCCAATATCAGATGGCAATTGTTTGACCAATATTGCAATAGTTGGTAAACTATTTCATTGATAATATTGAATTTATGAGATATTATTAATAATAATAAAAGAAACAAAAAAACGCTCCTAAGTTATGTTTTAGCCATTGAGTAGG
This sequence comes from Choreutis nemorana, assembly GCA_949316135.1. NCBI lineage: Eukaryota > Metazoa > Arthropoda > Insecta > Lepidoptera > Choreutidae > Choreutis > Choreutis nemorana. The sequence goes on along the minus strand of OX438621.1, from coordinate 5,397,352 downwards.
TACTAACTAAGCAACGCTTTATATACAAATAGATGATTTTATACAAGTATTCAAAAGTCCAAAGCTTGAAGGTACTTCATCACACAAAAACCTGCCCCGTTTGGATGACTTTGGCATAACAGCCAGCGGCTTAAAGCGCCATGGATAAATAATAAAACGCGTGGAAAAAAGTGAAATAAACCTTGAAAGAGAAAGGGGGCTCTCTTCGTGGTAAACCTTACAATAAAGACTTTATAAAATGCATTTGTTAAGTCTTGCATCATTAAACTGAAGGTCAGGAACGTCATTAGGAACATCCGGTCTAGATAGAACCGGATTTAACTTAATACAGAAAACCGGTATTAATCTTCAGCTATGGTCCAGCGCAGTTGGCACCGAATTTTGTTATTCCGTTGGCAAAGTATCACTTATCTGCGATTCAAGGTCGTAGCGGCTGCCAATTTTACTAGAAGCCTTTTTTATTATGCAACATACAAATTTCATAAGTGTTTTAAAGGTTTTACGTAATTCGATACTTTTTATCTTCGCTTGAATTGAATTGATAAAGCTACAGACTTCCAACGTCCACTTTATATTCGCTTAAGCTAGATGACGCTTGATTTTACACATACACATACACAACATATACATTGACTCAGCCCTGCAGTAAGTATCGTGAGAACTAAGCGGCCACATGGTATAAACTACATAGATAACAATACTACATCTAAGACCGGCAAGCGAAACAATGTGTTTGCAAATAACACAAAGTTCCGCCACCGCCGGGATTCATACCCAGAACCTCTAACAGTCGGCTGTTTGAACTCCATCTTATGAATATTACCTCCAATCCAACACACAAATTTACCAACTATACCTTGTAAGAATAGTAATTAGAATAGATTATTTTATCTACTCTATAGGTAGTTATCTCTTCAACAATAGTTACGTCAGCAGGGCTGTATGGGCGCTTTGAAACTGGCGCTTATTCGGCACGTATAATGGGATTCAAAGACGTGAGCAATAATATTTCATAAGATATCACACACCCAACGGGAAATGCGTTCGCAGACGGCTACTACACATATACATTGCGGCTGTACATCGAGCCGTTTCAGGACGAACATCCGTAACGACAAGGGAGAGTTCCTTCATTGTTTTTAGCTACTATTTTTTTGTCGTCATTGATGTTAATACTTTCTTACCATAATAAAGATATTGTTAATTAAAAGTTATCGAAATAAAATGTAAAACTGCCTGATTAAGAGATGTTGAAAAAATATAAATTTTTGATTTTTATGTTTTTGTTTGATGGTAAGAATTTAATATCATAAATGACAAGAAAAAATTTCATTGATAAAACAATGAAGTAACTCTCTCCTATAAAAAGCTAATTGTCGCTTAAGATGTTGTTCTTGAAAAGGCTCGATATATACATAGCGGACATGTGTGACCCGCTATTCCCGCTGTGTGTGATATCTTAAGATACCTCTATATATTACAGCGCCAGTCTGTGAAATCTTTAAGCTTGTGTTATGAAACGCGCGTACGCAGTGTTTATATGCGCCTTTTACTGCATACGCAACTCGCTAAGTGATGTTTTAGTCTATTTTATTAATTTTTATTCATCATCACGGGCAAACAAGCAGACGGCTCACCTGATGGAATGTGATACCGCCGCCTATTGACACGACGATGCCCTTGATTTCTGGAACGCCAAAAGCATCCCAAATGCATTGCTCTTGTAGAGGCAAAGATCTTATACCTTTCGTGCCGGTACACACTGGTTCTCCAATACTTCGAACCGAATCACAGCGAACTGCTTCACGTTGTAAATAGATGGAGAGTGGTACCAACCGATCTCACACGTAGATCTACTATTTGTAGTTCTTATAAGTTCCCGCCTCCAGCTTTTGGAAGCCTGAAATGTTGCGAAATATACGTTAACTCTGAAAGCGCCCTATTAACGGTCAACCTCGACACTTTGAATTCATGCACTAAAATACAGATCTCAAAAAATCTACAATAGATTATACAATAGCCTTAAGTGATATTTTTAAATTTAGAAAAATAAACTTTAAGCCTCAGTGTTAAAGTAAAATTTTCGTCATAATGATTTGAGCACTGATGAAAATGTTTCTGATGCAGTCGTCCCACCCGGCGGGCTCGCTGGAGGCAGACCATCAGTTCGTGGGAAACCGGAACTTCCTCGTGGTTCCACAGCTGGATTACCAGGTATGATTGATTAAATAAATATTATTATTCATCAATGCGCAACGTAGTTGATAGGTTATCGTAATTGTTTCAGTTTAAGATTTTTGTCGTGATCTTTAGGTTTCTTTAGGAAATTAAAGAGTTCTTCAAAATCTTCATCTTTCCTTTACATGAGTCATCAAGAGCGTTTCTATAATACAGCCATTTATAGAAACCTTTGTTTTAACAATTAAAACCTTTCTTAGTCATACTATTCCTCAAGGCCAAGGCTAAGTAACTATTATAAATTACTTACAGGTGTAATTATTTTAATGACTATGCACTTGTCCAGGTCCAAGTCCAAACCTAACAACTGCACCTTTGGCTGCCCCCCTCCACCCCGCTACGAGGCAAAGAGAAGCAGCTGCACTTGCGCCGCCACAACATGCGTAAGCAACTATGATTTATTTGGCCCCGAACTGGGGCGAGGGAAAACATATTTGGCGAGTGTTTAATGTAAAATATGATCCTGTTTTGCAAGTTTTGCAATCAATGTAAATTCTGTTATCGATACAGTGCTGCAGGTTTTCTGCTTTGTAAAACTTGAGTTGCTTATGTTATTGAAATTGGCGTCCAACATGGCGCCTTAGATTTTAATAATTTAAAATTATAATTCTGTATCAAAAAGTCTACATTATGCTAATTTTTACATTAAACACGCGTATTTTTTTCTCTTAGAATCAGTTTTGAATATTATATGATAAAAAAATTAAAATCTTCACTCCCATTTCGTTTCACAAGACATTTTAGAAGTCGATGCTATAGTAATGTACTTTGAGTGAGCTTTTAACGACTAATTAGTTCAAAGAGCTTATAGTTGAGAGCTTTTCTATTACCTTAGTAATTTATTATAGTTAGAACGTAGACTTGAAAGCTAGAGTAGCATCATACGATCCCATCTGGTATATACACAGACTAACCTTGAACCAAGCAAACATTTCAAAGGAGTTTAAGGAAGATACAGGTTAGAGGCAAAAGGTCTGTTTGTATGCATGGTCCGACTTTCATTAAAAGTCTAATATTTGCCGTTTAGATCATTCTTGCGCAGGACCTCGACTGGGAGTGCTAGTTCTGGAGAGGCACCGGCACCCTCACCAAGTCCCTCCGGTGCCAGCCATTCCGATAAAGACCAGGATCCTCAAGTGAGTTCTTTGATAGACCAGGTTATGTAAGGTTAGTTGGATGAAAGATGATAAAAATAAAGACAGCATAGATTGCTTTTGAATTAGAAATTAAAATTTAAAATGGATGTCTATTTATTACCTGGTATAGGTTAGGATGAAAAAATCTAGTTCTGTGACAAATCAACTAGGCCAAATTTAAATTCACTTCACAACTTCAGCATTTAAACATCATTTAAATAAACAGGAAAAGATGGAGAAACTGGAGGAAGACAGGAAGATGCGGTTGCAGTTGTATGTGTTTGTATCAAGGTGCACCGCGTACCCTTTCAATGCAAAACAACCGACGGACATGACGAGGAGACACACGAAGATAACGCTGAACCAGTTGGAAACCATACAAGCCAGGTTTCAGGTATGAATCATCATTTACATTGCTGGACAAAAGGCTCCCCTAATTATTTCCCGTCGGAATGAACCTTGACCACTTGCATCCAGTGTCTCCCTGCAGCCCTTAGAATATAGTCCGTAATCCTCGTGGAAAGCTGTTCAGCACTGCGCTTTCCGACTCGCGTAGCTATTCTAGAACCTGTATTCTCCATCGCTCGGGGCACACTCGCCACTCTGTCCCACCACTGCAACTCCTATTTATCAGGATCAACAGTGGCGTCCTTTGATCGAATAATCAACGAATAATGCAGCTGTGCAATGAAACACAGGCTGTGTCTCAAATGCTCATCAGTATTTCGAGCTATATGACCCCCGGTCTCTTAAATTTGCTTGTCTTGAAAATCTCTGGGCGAGCGAGAAAGACAAGAACAATTTCGTGATAAAATTTTATCCAGGTTCAAGTCTTAACTTAGCAATTGCAAATAAAAAAATAAAGATATGTTTAAATATGGTTTTAGAAAAGTGAGATAACCCTATAGTTCGTGGTCTTTTTCTGTTTGGGTAAATAAAAGTCCAACAATGAAGAAATTTATAAAATTTTCATATCTTTTCTTCGTTTAACTCAACATTTGATTTTGAACAGTTTGATTTTTTTCATTTCTAAATACGTTAAGGATCTACGTAAACTTGAAAGGTTTTATTTTAGAGTTAGGCCAGATGTTATAGATTTTTACAAAGTTGCTATGGATTACGAAAAAGCGGATTATTAGGTGACTTCGTGACCTACTTTATGTTTACTTACTGCCTCTATTTGTTCAGTCTGATAATAATAGCTCAACGAATCGATCCCATCTGTATGCATCTTATTAATTTAATATCTAGAACTAGGTTATCAAATGTTTTTGTTTTACAATTTAAGCACATACAAGAATTCCTAACGTCCTAATTTGAATTGATTCTATTTTCGGACTACACAATTTCAAAAGTCGTCACAAGTTTACTTGAAAGAAAGACTTTTAAAAGGTTACAAAACGACAGCAATTATCGCCCCTCCTTGAACATGGCTACGTAACACCATTGATTGAATTTTTAAATTATGTTGGTAATAAAGTTAACGAGTTCTTGATATATCCAGGCTTTCCTAAAAGGCGAGACCCAGATCTTGGCAGACGAGGCCTTCCAAAATGCGGTCCAGTCGTACCATGACGTGTTCCTAAAGTCCGATCGAGTGGAACAGATGATCAGATCCGGTGCCTGCTCCCACTACGACTTCCGAGAAGTCTTCAGGAATAATATCGAGAAGAGAGTCAGGTTTGAGAATGAGGATGTCAAATTGTATAGGAAAGGGTTGTAAACAAATCAAAAGTAGTAGGTTTAACGCTTTCAGTTTTAGAATCTCAAAATAATTAAGTAAAACTTTGTGCAAATGGCTGTTAAAAGAAAGAATGTTTTTAAAATTATATTTAAAGTAGGTAATTTGTAATGAATCAACATGTCGACAGCGTTAATATTTGTGTTTTGTATTTGCAAGGTCTTTACCGGAAATTGATGGATTAAGTAAAGAAACAGTGTTAACATCCTGGCTCGCAAAATTCGATTGCATCATGAAAGGAACTGGTAAGTCTTCGTCGTCAATTTCGAACCTATTAAAATTATGTCAAAGGCTGATATTGACACTAAAGTTATGACGAGAATTTAAATTGAAAATGTAACACTATTTTCTATTACTACCTATGATATAAATATCTAATATGTGTTAGTGTTATAGTCAAAGAAAAAGAAAAAATATAAGTGCATTGACGTGAATGTATCAGCCTTGCATTTTGGTGTATGTTCATGCAAATATTTAAAGCATGAAGTCTGGATAATGATTATTCTTTGAATTGTTGGTTTGAGCTTGACATTGTACGCATTTGAATGTTTGTGAAAACATTTATTTCAGATTAATAAGCTGATGACAGCAAAAATCCAAAATTACTTAAAAGAAACTACATAAAAATCAAATTAACAACATTTTTATGATTTCATCAATTATTATTTTCAAATATCAATAACCTAAAATTACTCATTTAAAATGGTACCGAGGGTATCCCCACAGTGTTTTAAATTTAAAATGAATCCCTTCATATTACATATTTCTTTACTGTTAAAGCAATTAGACATAAAAAGCCAAAAAAAAAATATATTACTCTTATGTTTATATGGATGATGTCATAATTTTCACAGAACTTTTGTGTTTATTTACATGTTCATGTTTAAATCCGTTCCAGTTTAATACCAACACTTAAAAAACCATGTGTTGCTTGGTTTGTGTCGATGTCGTAATAAATGTTTGTTTCCTCCTAGCCTCCTTAGCGTAAAGAAAATTTTATTGTATCATTTTCACGTAACATTAACTGATTGAAGATCTGAATAAGTTCAAAAACAAAACAATGATACAGTATAATTTTTTTATTTAGAGTAACAATCTTATAAGGTGTTTGATGATGTTTTCGAATTTGAACCTTTTTTAATTCTATATTAAAATGACATAAGAAGTTTACAAAATTTAATTATTATAAATAGCAGAGGGATCATCAAACATTTTGCTGTAGAAGATTTCAGATTGGCACAAGGTCTTCAGTTGTAAATTTCGAATCAAGACATTGTACCAACGCTGAAACATTAGTGTTTAATGTGTAAGTGTGTGTCGCCTGCGTTTGTCTCACTATCTGTGTTTCTCTCCTTTTCTTTCACGACATGTCTCTCTCACACACCCCGAACAGGAATAACAGGTATCACTCGAATGATATTCATTTTGTATTCCGGATTTTTCATTTTCTCCGCTTGAGTCCTGTGTGATTGCTTGCTAACTTGATGTTTCACGTTCTAGACTTGAATTGGGCAAATGATTTAATTTTAAACGTTCTTACGTAACAGCAAAGTCTTCGGCTTCTTGATTAAAATTAATTAGGATATTGCTTCTATCGACAGAATAATTTTGTGCGGTTTCTTCAACTTTGTTGTTGCGTAACTTACTTATATACGTAAAACCAATTTTATCACATTTCCAATTCCCAATGTCAAGGGATGTAAGGTAAGTGTTGTTAATAATGTGTTTAGATATAATAACTAAATTATCAATTTTATCTTCACACTAATCTAACTTCTTTGTTGATGAGCACTATTTGGACACTGGGTTTATCTTAACACACATAAACACTAAGCTGTTAATAACACGGTTATTGTCAAATTGATTTTTGATCTTTAAAATATTAGCAATGCGCTCTGTATATTTGCTTCCAATATGTTAAAAGTTATCTTCATCTGTAAACTAGGTATGTTTTGATGTTTTAAATTTTGAAAAACTTTTTTTTAAAGTTAAAAATTATTAGATCACCTAAGAATCTTTTCACTTTTTAATTATTTTATGTTTTTTTATATTTTTATTAAAGTTTTCAAAACTTAAGTCTCTTAACTTATATAAATAATTATTACTATTAAACATCAATACTAATTAGTAATAATAGATCCTAATTGGGAATAAAGTGTATGTCTTCTTGGCAATATTTTTTTCAAATAAACAATCAAAGCAATTTCAATTCAAGTAACAAAGTGTTATTAAAAGTGTTACAATGAAAAAATTAAGAAAGATGTGTGGCATAGAAACTATATAGCTATTAACTGACTTCCTTTCCATTGAAAATATCTACTGAGCTGGTTTCCTCCGCAGGTATACCAGGAGATGATGAATCGAAGAGACCGTCTCGAGCACAGCAACAAAGCCTCAACGCTGAGTGTATCCTCAGCAAAGAACAGCTTTACGACATGTTCCAGCAAATCCTCGGCATCAAGAAGTTCGAACACCAACTCCTGTTCAACGCGTTGCTTGTAAGAGTCAATTTTTGCTGTATTTTGTGTCTCTATTAGTTGACAAGACAGTTTCACACAAATTTTATTTTTTATATTTCATTTACAAGAAGAAAAACCTAATAAAAATATATGTTAAAAATTTATATGAATAGCACCTAACTTATTTTAGAAACACAATTCTCATTATGTATTGACAAATATTGTCGCCACTTATTACCATATTTACTTTTCCACTGTCATTAAAAAAAAATCCTAAATCGATTTTATGACCATCGATGGAATGTGTATTAATTGTCAATATTGTTATAATCAAAATAGCGAATATAACATGAGTACTTAAAGGCTAATGTATTATTTCCAGCTGGATTCAGCCGACGAGCAAGCAGCTGCAATTCGACGAGAACTCGATGGGAGGATGCAGAAGGTTCAGGAAATGGAAAGAGTAAGAAAAACTATACTCACGTACAATTTCCTTTTGTTATTGCCTATGAACTCAATTGTTTTAATAAGGATGTCTATCCAACTTGACGATTAGAGAAGCAAACGGGTTAAATAGGTATTTATAATAGTGTATGTAGGTACGTAATATAAATAAAATACGTAAATAGTCACGTTTTCTATGTACCTACTTTAATGGAAAATTTAATTAAACAGAGTTTGTGTTAGAAAGATTTTTAACTAAACTACCTACTTCGCTACCTATCTTTAATATTGTATGGGTATTAAGCAAATATTTTTCCATAACATCACTTGGCGGTAGTGAACACCAAAGAAGCTCACTTGCCTTAAAAACAAAATTCGAATCTGGAACTCGAGCAATTGACGATCATCTTTTAGAACCGCAAGTTGATGCCCAAGTTCGTGCTGAAAGAGATGGAGTCCCTCTACATAGAGGAGCTGAAGTCCTCAATCAACCTGCTGATGGCCAATTTGGAGGCGCTGCCGGTTTCCAAGGGGGGAGCAGACTCCAAATACGGCCTCCACAAAATCAAGCGGTATAATCACAGGTCAGATATTGATGTTGTTCCGCTTGGTATTGGGAAAGCTGATGAAGAAGTATCTAATCATAAATATTTAGATTTAATACCTAGTTATAAAAAGCGAAACAAATGGTTAACTGGCCTGTGCGTCATTGCACAGCTTTATTATTAATTGATTATTTGACCAAAGGACGCCACGTTGATCCTGAAAACAGAAGTTGTAGTGATGGGAAAGATTGGCGGTTGTGCCCTGAAATGCTTAGGAAAACTGATCATTAATTCCTTTCGAATTTAAATTACATACTTCTTCATCTTGTAAAGGAATTCTCTTCACTTGTTGGCGATCGTATAGTGTTAACATATTTCTATCAAATATTTTTTGTAGGGACATTTCTAGATTTTTTTTTCATTTTGATTGATTAAAGTATGTATTGGATGTCAAAAAAAAATTGTAGTTATTAAATGGGGTCATTGTTCGCACACAGATTTGAAATAAATAACATTTTTACAGTATAAAAACTGCACCACAAAGTTTTCAACTCATGCTATGTTTGAACGAGATTTACACAACTTATTAGTATGTCCTTGTTAATTTACCTATTTTAATTCAACGGGAAAAGGCAAAGTCTCGTTCGAGCAAAGAATGAGTTTGATACTTGATGTGTCCCTAGTTTTAGAGCAAAAACATTATGCCAGATATCGCGTATTGGATCATAAAATGTAAAAAAAAACTTCAAAATTACTATGTTACAACCACCCATGCTAAGACTGAATTAAGACTTGTGGAGGATTTAAAAATATCGTGTAATTTTCTTCTCAGTCATTTGCATGCTCTAAAACTAGGATTATGTAATAGAAATCAGAGTAAATAAAATATTGATCGTTTTAAATTAAGTTATATTAATACTGGATGCTAAGTAAACCTATATAACAAAAACTTTAATATAATATGACGTCTTTAATTTAACAGAAATGATTAGGAAATGATACAAATGTAAACATCTTAAGATAGGTAGTTAGAAGCAGAAGCTACTTTTGATCTATGATAGATCAGAACAATCAAAAATGTAGGATCAAATTATCTAATTTTTAAGAATCCCTTTTGATACTTAGCACCCAGAACTAGTGAACTGCGTAAACTTAAATTTCGTTATTTTTTCTTTATTTACCTGCCCCTGGCACGTTTGGACGGTATATTTAAAAGGAAGTACAAGTAATGAGTACCAATTGATAAATTTTGAGCACGTGTCTTGTTAGCTGGAACCCAACACCCAGCCTGCCTGTAATAAGGATCCTAATGTTGTCATTTAACAAGTAGACATAGACTCTAATCACTTTAACATAGAACACCATTTCATTTGTATAGATGTAGTTGGAGGAGACGCAATAACAGATTTTAAAGCGAATGACAACAAAGGATATAAAAGCTTTAAAGACACTGTCAAAATAATTATCAATGCTTTTAGATTTGAAAGAAATACAAAAATAGATACTACAGCTCAAGAAATTACAACAGCTTTAGCATATTTAGTAATTTTATCAGAATTAACTAGTAGATTTATCTTCACATGGAAATATAATATAGTATCAATAGTAAAAAGTAGCAAAAGAAATAGTTTTGGAATTATATTTAAAGTACGGTCTGCTTTCAACAATGAATCACAGCTTTCTCTTTCTCACTTCAAAATTATTATTTCACAGTATTTTTTTTTCTTAATTGTTACTATATTTTCTTTTTAATTTTCGTCTTCGGATTTCAAAATTTTAGGTATTTGGTGAACCGCTCACTAAAGATTTCATCATAAACAACCACGGTCCAATTGCAACAGCAATTAATCATATAATTCGAATTATAAGTAGGTATTCTAATAAGGATATTTCGTATTCGCTTTAAGCTATAGGGGCTTCGCTTATATTGTAATCAACACCTCTAGCTCTAAGAATGTCACATTTTTACATACAAAGTGTTGATAACCAAATTAAAACGACAGTCCATACCGTTTTGGTTACCGATTCTTTCTTCTTGATCACTTTTTATAATAAATCACCTTATAACACCATTAGCTTAATAGTACTGTTTGTTTTTGTCTGAATGTTCTAATCTTTCCATTTCTTGTGCTTAATCATTCTTGGTAACGGTGATGGTACCATCTTTGTATTGTCCTTCTGGTTTTTGAATGGATCCACCTTTTCTTCCAAACAAACCTCTGTATCCGCATATCCAATTAACTGTTCATTTTAAATGTGCGATCTTTGGTTATGCCTTGTGTAAAACGACATGTTATTCCTTGTGTTATCATCTTATATATTTTTATCTAAATGTCTTACTGAATTTATAATTGAAAAATCTATTTAATTGACAATTTGAACTTTACAAATATTATCAACATTAACTTGATTTAATGTAATACTTGCATCATCAATGGTTTTATTAAATTCATCTGTGTATTAAAAATAATGGTGGTGGGTTCTTAAACTGGTGTAAACAGATCTAACGCTGGACCTGATCCGAGTCCAAGGTTGAGTAAGCAGCTGTGTTTCAGATCGCAAGGGTCTCTCGCCAACAAACTCACGGGAGAAGGAGAAGGTGATGTCGACACTCAACTCACAAAAATGGATGTCGTCCTGACATTCCAAATAGAGGTAACAGAAGCGTCATCGCTGGTAAAGCTAAAGCAATTTAAAATTTTGTCATGCGTGGTTGTAATGGCAGAATACGAAGTAGTGATTATTTGTTTTAATGTTAGTAAAGTATTAGACGAATATTTTGAACATAGGCTAATGATTGTGATTGTTCTCCAAATTTGAATTTAGATCTGATTGTCAATATAGTAGATAGAACATTTTCAACAAATACCATGACTTGAATGAAACATGACATGAATTGAACTGAAATTGTAGTGAATCTGAAATTAATTAATTTTAAAATAATCTAGGTGGTTGTAATGGAAGTAAAAGGTCTCAAGTCTCTAGCTCCCAATAGAATAGTATACTGCACTATGGAAGTTGAGGGAGGAGATAAACTGCAAACTGATCAGGCGGAGGCTTCGAAACCAATGTAAGTTTAATTAAACTGTCCATACAATTACATAATATATATCTCAGTTCAGAGGTTTTGGGACAAAAGTTTAGCTTTAATACAATCCTATTTACACTTGTAAATAATATGGGAGAAGATACATACTTTCCAAAGTGACGATTGTTATGAAGTCAAAATTGATTGGCAAGCGGTAAAAATGAATAATAGCTATCAATAGTCAAAGTCAAGGACGAAAGTTAATTAGTTCTTTTGAATAGATAAATTAAACACCAATTTACAATGCTGATCTACTATAAGTAGATCATGATCGAACAAATGAAGGAAATCTGTTTGATGTTAATTAAATAGGTGGGATACTCAAGGAGATTTCAGCACAACTCAGCCTCTACCAGCTGTGAAAGTGAAGCTTTACACTGAAAACCCTGGAGTTCTGGCTCTGGAAGATAAGGAACTTGGCAAAGTTGTTCTGAGACCAACACCGTTGTCTAGTAAGGTATGTACAAATAAACCAATGTGCATCCTTCATCACAGTACTATAGATCTTTACTGAGGACTGGTAAAATAATAGATATATAAATAGTTAGATGATTTACGAGTCAGGCATAATTAAATAACCCGACACAATGAATATAAAACCGACAAACTGATGAAGTATATCGTTACATCGAATGATGTTAGGGAAAATCTGAAGTAAATGACTTAAACCGTAATGAGAACGCGGTAGATCTGTTTGTGCCGTAGTAACCGACCGACCCGACAGGTCGAGGGTTCTAGGCTCAGGTTGCCGTACTTACATTGTATCTGCCATGTTCCTAATTGTGCCCGGATAGTGGCCAAAGATTCGCAACCTGTCAAACTGGGACTCAACAAAAACATGCAAAATGTTTTATTTAACTCCCCTGCCTACTCCTCTCGAGGGTTTAATAACGAGGATTTAAATCTTTTTAAACTGACTCCAGATTCCGTTTAAAATTGTTTAACACTATAGGCACCAGAATGGCATCGTATGACAGTTCCGAAGAATCTACCAGACCAGGACTTGAGGATCAAGATAGCATGCCGCATGGACAAACCACTTAACATGAAGCATTGTGGGTAAGTTGTCCTTGTTCTTCTATGGATAGTTTTATCTTTAATTAAGACCTACACGAAGGTTTAATTAGGTCTTTTTTTTAGTCTAGCACTACTTCTTTTAACGACAGAGACAACCCTCGTTTTTTGGTTTCATATCAGTCTGGTAAACATGTCGAAATTAATTGTTTTTCTGCATGTCCACAATGATTTCAACATTTCAACAAGGATTTTTCTCTAACTGAGCGAGTTCTGCTGTACCATTCGACAAAAGAAATAAAACATCATTAAAATTATCTATTAATTAAGTTTATAGCTTGCTCGATAGGGATAATTATTCGAATTCAAGGTACAAACAATATTCCAATTCAATGAAATTCAATGAACACTGTGCAAGAACCTTTTCTCTCTTTGCAGCTATCTCCACGTAATCGGCAAGGCGGTGTGGCGCAAATGGAAGCGCCGATACATGGTGCTGGTGCAGGTCAGCCAGTACACCTTCGCCCTCTGCTCGTATAAGGACAAGAAGTCAGAGCCCGCAGAGATGATGCAACTCGACGGGTTCACTGTTGATTACATTGAACTGGCTAGCGGTGAGTCATTGAGAAGGTTTTCTTTGGTACTTTGGACCTTTTAGAGGTCTGTACTTGAAAACGAAAAAGGATGGCTTCACTTCGTTATTCATCTGTCTCTTTTTAGTCGCCTGTCACTAAAAAGTTTTGTAGTAGGTTCACTTCTTCTTCTTTGTGTCTGTGTAGATCAAATATGGTAAGTGATACTGTACCTATGTTTATAAGTATATAAAACTCATCTCATTTAAAAAACTTTGATCAACATATATAATGAATTTTTAGGCCTGAAAATCGATACTTTTTGTATAAAACAAGCAGCATCGTTCAAGTTGAATTCTACTTGGACGATGCCACGGGCAAAAGCATTATAACAAAGCGATTGTTAGAGGTGAAAGAGTCTGTCCTCTTGATTATTTTATTATAGAATAAACAATACTATTGACTTCATACTAATATTATGTTTTTCCACAGCTCAACTAATGGTCGGACAAGGTAGGAATTTCAATATGTTTTTTGCTACTTAAAATCTAGTTTTATGAGAAACCTCCTAAGAAAAAAAAAGTACCAATGTGGTTATTGTAGTATAGATTACATAATTAGATAATTTCTCAATTTGTTGAGAAATTAATATATTACAACATCCATATCATTTCGAAAATTTCGGGCGAAAACATTATTTTAATAAATCCAGAAACATACACGTTTTATTAACCTCCTTTATCGCTATCCTAATGTGTACTAACTAACTATTTTCACAGAATTGGAAGGAGCAAAATATTTTATGAACGCGGTGAGAGATGGGGAATCGGTTTTGATGGGCGTGAGTGATGAGAACGAGTGCCATTTATGGGTTATGGCCTTGTACAGAGCCACTGGGCAAAGCCACAAGCCCACCCCGCCCACCACATCTGACACCCATCACAAAATTATGGGCGGTGGGTAGAATTTTTAAATATTTTACCTAAATTACAACCATACCATTTATATGAGATAAAAGTTGCAAATCCTGCAATTCAATATAATTTTCGTCTATTGGTAGACACAAGATTCGATGCAAAGAAACAGGATGTCCTCCATTCTGTAGGATGCCTCTGTCCTTAACGCTCTACTGGAAGCCTATCCTGAACTTGAAGTCATTGATGAATACCTGTTTAAATCTGTACATGTCTGATGCTATGTTTCCATTAGTGGAATATATTATTAACATTGTTATTGATGTGTATGTGCTACACTTTTTTTGTGTTTGTTTGAATTAAAATAAAATTGTGTACTTATAATAATATGCGACCTCGGTGGCGCAGTGTTGTAAACAGCCGACTGCTACGCTAGAGGTTTCGGGTTCGAATCCCGGCGGGGGTGGGACTTTGTGTTATTTGCAAGACGCATTGGTTCGCTTACCGGTCTTGGATGTTGTATTCTTATCTATGTAGTATATACCATATCCTTGCTTAGTTCCTGTGACACAAGTTCATTCGATACTTACTACAGGGCTGAGTCAATGTGTGTGTCGTGATGTGGTTATTATTATTATATTATATGAATGAATACTTATTTAAATGGATGCATATCTATTTAATTATTATAATGAAATAAATAATCTTTTTAATTAACACGATGAAGGTTTAACAATGATGGCTCTTATTCTTTGATCAACTGTTAACTTTTTTGGGCTCATAATAACGTATTAATAAATATTATTATTGTTATTGTTATTGTTATTTAGATGCCGACAAAGCTCGTAAACACGGAATGGAGGACTACATCCAGGCCGATCCGTGCCAGTTTGATCACCACCAACTCTTCGCTATGCTGCAGTCCCTGACGCTGAAATACCGACTCCAAGATCCTTACTGCTCTTTGGTAAGCAACTTTTTTTCTTTTTTTAGAATCCCGATTTGAACAGGTACTTAGGTACGTGGGAATATATTTAATTATAAAATCTGGTTTGAGGTCATGGATGTTTTTTCTCTATTTTTATAAATCACCCCTCTGCACTATGACATAATATTCTACCACGTAGGAAGGTACTAAGCAACGATATGGTATTTACTAAAAATATAAAATACTACATCCAAGTTTCGCCCTTGCTGGGATTCGAACCCGGAACTTCTTGCGAAGCAACCAAACGTTACATCGTTGTGCCATAAAGGCTATCATTGTTTAAGTATTTATAGAAATTTAACAAAACTTTGTTAAGTACAGCACGTGGCTTAAGTAGTTTGGGACTAAGGCATACAGGACAATGATGGAGTCTGAACCAGTTTTATGGTTCCAGGGTTGGTTCTCTCCTGGTCAAGTGTTCGTGCTGGATGAGTACTGCGAGAGGTACGGCGTTCGCGGCTGCTTCAGGCACCTGTGCTACTTGTCTGAACTGCTGGCGGTGGCTGAGAGTGGCCATCAGACTGTGGACCCAAACCTCATGCATTACTCCTTTGCTTTCTGTGCCACACATGTCCATGGGAACAGGTATTGGTACTCCCTTGATTGATTAAGCTATCAATTGGTGATTGAAAGTAGATTGAGTTTAGTTACGCCAAACAGCATTATATTGATTCGTTTTCTATATTATCATCGTAAAGTTGGGTCTCTCCCAGCAGTTGTTAAATCGATCATTACATCTTGAGACAATTCGAGAATATCTAAATAGGCATCTGTAAGGCAAACATGCTCCACCTTTGGTATAATTGATGTTTACGTGAGAATGTGGCCATATACTGAACCTCAAATAAATAAATAAACATCTTTTCATATATTAGTTCAAGAATTACTTTTTTTCACAGCACTGCAAAGCTACCAGGAAGGCCTGACGGTGTGGGCTCCATTACCGTTCAAGAGAAAGAGAAGTTTGCAGAGATAAAGGAGCGGCTGAAAACCCTGCTGCAGCACCAGATCACCAACTTCAGATACGCCTTCCCGTTCGGAAGACCTGAGGGAGCTTTGAAGGTATAACTGGAAAGACAAAAATTATTATGATACCAATATTTTTTTTACTTAATTTTATCCAAACCAACTTGGCAGATGAGAATGAGTCAAACTATACACCCAACTGACGTCCCGTATTAAGGGATACCATAGGAAACTCAAGGCTTCACAGTCGTAACTAAAGTCATCATAACTAAGACCGACACGCCATGAGTATGGTTATCTTTTCCCAACAAACATAATTCGCACTGTAAATTATGTTTCTTTATGAGTTATGTATACATTGAGTTTTTTTCTACGCAGGCAACACTATCCTTGCTTGAGAGAGTATTAATGAAAGACGTGGCCGCTGTAGACGAAGTACGATCAACCGCGCCAGAAGAAGTTAGAGCAATGATTCAAACAAGTCTAGAGAATGCTGCCCTGTTGAACTACACACAACTAAGCCAGAAAGCTAATATCGAAGGTAAAAATTATAATTTTCTTCCCAAATCTGATACCATAGAAAAAAAAAGCTACATCAAACCAAATAACATATATTACACATACATATTTATATATTACAGTGGCCTAAAATTTGACCAAATACCAATAGTTAAGCGTTTTTGTAAAGAATTCTATTTCGATGGGTAATGGAAATAATACTTTTAAACATAAATACATAGGTGCATATAATAATACGTATATTTTGCCTAAACAGAGGACTTAAGAGGAGAAACAATGGTGACACCAGCAAAGAAGTTGGAAGATCTCATACATTTAGCAGAGCTTTGCGTAGATCTACTTCAACAGAACGAAGAACATTACGCCGAGGTAACACAGAAATCATTTTATCCAGAAATCTTGTTAGAGGACCCTTGGTAAGCGAGTTTTGGGGTACAGGTTATCTTATGTCGACGATGCTACAATTTTCTTAAAAATTTCAACGAATATTTTATCCCATACAAATGTGTTAACAGTTTTGCGGGATATTTCGTTATATTTCTTGTTAAAATACTGTACCCCAAAACGCTGCTCGATATTGTATCTGTCAACCTTATATGTCGTGATTTCTGTTTGGTGGAACTTTTCAACAACATTTTAGTTCGGTTCTATATTTTGATGTTCATGTACCTTTACATCAGTATCTGTGGTTTTATGCTCTTAAGTTACTCCAAAGTCTTTGCATACTTTTTAGAAAAAAAATGTAATTATGATTTATGTGAAGGATATGTACTGAAAACGCTTAGTGTTGTAGAGTTCTATCAAATGATCTATGTTCACTGGAAAAATAGCACCCTATTCTCCTATCGCTATTAGTGTGGAAAAATAAACAGGCAATAGGTATATCTGAAGCAACTGGGACAAAGTTTTGCTTTCGTGATAGAAAACTTTAATATTTGGCTTAAATTCGAATTAATCTGCTAAGGCAAAACTATATTCCAGTATCTCACACACTGTAATATCAAAGTAGAGATATTTCGGGGTGTGCGAGTATATTTTTATTTCTAACTTACCTAGACAAAAGTTTTAAAAGTATTATATTATAAGGGGCTTCGTCGGTTAGTGAATCTTGAGTTATATTAACATTCACCAGCCGACAATGGATGTATGCCATTATTCTTACAAACTTTTGTATTCCACTTCTATCTTATCTTTTATTTCTCCGCAGGTTTATAACACAAAACCGGACTCTAGCGGTCAACAAAATGTAACTACAAACCGTTTGATTGATTGATTGCTCGGCTGATCGAATCACTTGTCAATCGTTTATCACTCGATATTGGTCATACTTCACTCCAATCGATTTGATCACAACTATCGCGAAGTTTAGACTCGTGATGAATCTTCGATAGTTTCAAAACACTCGCTTGAGCAATTGCTTAGATGTTACTTCAATAGATTCAAAGTAACTATAAAATGCATGGATTACGATTATATCTACTAGAAGATTAGAAATGCCACACAGTATCGGACTTAACTTTTCATTCGAGGCTTTCAAAATTTCAAAATGGGGAGTGATCGACTTCATTGCAATTGGCAGGGTATTCTCGAATAGGTCTTTAATGAAAAGTCTTAACAAATTGTACAGTTCACAGTTCTCAACACTAGATATTAGAGATAATATAAAATCGTCGAAACAGACACAAGACACAAAAGCACTATCACAAACAGTTTTTGCTTCAGTAGTTTTGCAAACAATTAGAAGTTATTCGACGCTTGCACTGGCTACTAAACATCAACTACCTATTTCTTATTTGTGACCATCAAAGTTCATATGAACATTAACATCTTTGATATCAGCACTTGTTTGGTATTTGTTATTGATATCTTCTATTTCCATTGTATTTTTATTGAAGTAAGCTTTTAGTCATTGACAGTAGATAGTTTGGACGTTTCGTTTGGTATTTAAATTATCAGTTTGGCATGTATATTCCTAAATATTCAAAGCTTATGAGATTTCTACATCAATCTCAAAAACTTTGGCAACATTTTATAATAAAGCCAATAATTTCACCATTGAATTTAACGAATTGTCTTTTTTGATGTCACCCAATTTAATAGTCAGTGTTTTACCTTTGGAAGCACTCAAATCTTTATCACACTGTTATCATGGGTGTATACTTAACATGACTACCCTACCCCACGGCAGCCTGTTCCTTTGTCTTTGCTAATCAGTAAAATCTCTGTGTAAACCTAAAACCAACTCACAAAAATTGTGTTTTTTTTATCAATTTAATTCGATTTCTCAACTTTATCAGGGTTTTGTCATCAGTTGATATCTAAGACTGCGAGCGTGTCTCTTTCAGGCGTTCGCGTGGTTTTCTGATCTTCTGGTGGAGCATGCGGAGATATTCTGGGCTCTGTTCGCGGTTGACATGGACCGAGTCTTGTCTGAACAGCCCCCAGACACCTGGGACTCATTCCCGCTGTTCCAGATCCTCAATGATTACTTGAGAACTGACGGTAAACTCATCAGTCTTGAGTTTGTTTTTTTTAGCACTACTCAAACCAACCATAACAAAACAACCATACCCAATACCTGTTACATTAAAATAGTAATAATAACCACATAACGACATTCAAATTGACTCAGCCCTGCAGTAAGTATCATAAGAACTTGTGTCACAGGAACTAAGCAATGATATGGTATATATTACATAGATAAGAATATGCGTCTTGCAAATAAAACAAAGTCACACTCCCGCCGGGATTCGAACCCAGAACCTCTAGCGTAACAGTCGACTGTTTACACCACTGTGCCACCGAGGTCGTCAAAATAAATAAGATAAGAAAATTGCATAAAATACCTTAACGTAAAATCCATTTATTATACTAGTAGTATGCTTCAACTTTGCTTGAGTACTTTTATTTCGACATCAGCGGCAACTCTTAAAAAAGGAATCTAGTACCACACCAAGTTATGTTCGTTCTCAGATTATTTTCTGAGAATGTTGAAGAGCTTTTTTTTTGTTTACAGAGAATTTGAAAGGTGGTAGATTCCATGAGCACCTTCGAGATACGTTTGCTCCGCTGGTGGTGCGGTACGTGGACTTGATGGAATCATCCATAGCTCAGTCTTTGCACAAAGGATTTGAAAAGGAACGATGGGAGCTCAAAGGGTATGATCACTTTATTGTAAAAAAAATTATTTCTTCCTTTTTTTCTGATTAATTGATAACGACTCTAGATGGATACGTTATTTTTGGACAAATAACCTGTATTTAATTGCACTACTGCATTATTGGTTCAAAATATGCGACTGTTGACTGTCTTGTATCATCATCAAAGTTTTTATAAGTGTAGTCACCAAAATCCTATCTATTAAAAAAATTTTCTTTATATAGAAACGGGTGCGCTACGAGTGAAGAGTTGTTCTGGAAGTTGGATGCGCTCCAGTGCTTCATCAGGGACCTTCACTGGCCAGAGCCAGAGTTCAGGTCGCACCTGGAACAGAGACTGAAGCTGATGGCTTGCGATATGATGGAGACATGTATACAGAGAACCGAAACCTCTTTTCAGGTAGTCTTATTTAGGGTTTTATGTTAATAGCAAGCATATTTATATAATTATGCTGGGCATAATCTCGGTGCAAAGATTTAAGAATCTTATTTAGTCTATATTACGTTCCCTGATTGTGGCCTTCTGCGTGGTGAAATACCCGTTTGAGTGGATAGACAAAACATGATCACTATGTGTTTATATTTGTAATGAACTGTATATACCATGTTTTTGAGCAAATAAATGATTGATTGATTGATTAATCAGCTCAGCTGACGAAAATGTCACAATTCGGCTGAACGTCGTGGACTCATTCTTAGTTAGCCTTTTTGAAGGTAAAAATTATTCCAGGGAGCTTTATGGTAACCACACCGAAATTTTGCGATCTTAGTGGTATAAAATGAAACCTGTAGGTATGTGTTACAATTGTGACGTGTAATCAGGTATCAACACCTTTCTACGAGAATTAACATGACTAATCTCTTTCCAGTCATGGTTAAAGAAGAGTATAACGTTCATGTCGACTGACTATATCCTGCCGGCGGAGACATGTGCGATGGTCAATGTAGCTCTCGACGCCAAGAACCAAGCGCTCAAACTTTGTGCAGTTGAGGGAGTCGACATAGTGAGTGCTTTTCGACACTTGCGCTTTACAGATATGCGTAGTTATGTCGGGCTTCATAGGGATGAATCTTAAAGATTTGGTACCACAACCATTTTGACTTATGGAACGCTTACAACTGTTCCTTTTTTATTCAACCTGGTGGAGATAAAAGCAGACGGTCCACCTGATTGAAATTGACGATTGCTGCCTATTAACACGACGATTCCTTGGCTGTCTTACATAGCTATGAGCACTGCCATAGTGTTGCCCATGTGAAGGTATAATATGTTATTCCTCTGGTGCTAGTAATCATTGGTATATTGATTTTGTGAAAGGAAGGATGCATAAGGGATCATAGAACTACGGCTTTCTTGTGAACAACTATATCTAGTAACTACATTTAGTCAAATAAACCTATTTTTTCTAAAAAAAATCGTATAGCTTAAAAACAGCATATTTCAACCCTTTACTTTTTTCCCTAAACGACGACTGCTGCAACACGGAAGCCTTAGCAGCTTTACCGTGACTTTACCGTAGCTATCGTTCCCTATATAGACTGTATAGTCTTTATAAAAACTGCCTCCTCATCGAGCCTACGATATTGTCTTTTCTCAATTCAGTACCAGTACCACGCCAAGATGGATGGACAGATTGAGGCTTGCCTAGTATCAATGTCGAGTGGAATGACAACGCGACTGTCAGCTGTACTAGATGCGACACTGGCGAAGATCGCGCGATTTGACGAGGGAAGGTAAGATTATTTTTATTCTTGTTGTTAATCATGACAAAAGATGGGTACTGTGTTATTTTTTATAAAACAACAAGCAACAAGCTGAGTAGATCTTAACCCAGTTCTTCAATTAGATTATGTAGGTATTAGATATTTGTCATGATCAAAAGCGATCTTAATAAAGCGATCTTTATAAAGCGATCTTTATTAAGATCGCTTTTGATGTATTATGTAGATATTTGTTAGATTATGTAGGTATAAGAGATTTGTACTAAAGCGATCTTTATTAAGATCGTTTTTGATGTATTCATCATCTGAGTATCTGGTGGAGGACTTCCTCCACCAGAAGTGTGAAGTGCATTCACTACTGACACTAGTAGAGAGTGTCTACTCTGCAGTATCTTTAACATATCTCATAAATTGATTGTCACATTTCAGTTTGATCGGCTCCATCCTCACGATCGCCAATGTGTCGGGATCTGGTAAGGACATCGGCCAGGGCTACGTCAACTTCATGAGGAATTCCATGGACCAAATCAGATCTAAGGTGCGTTTCAACTAGAATCTAGTCGGTCTACAGCTACCAACTCACTCACTGGTCATCTTTTTGTGGATAATTGAAACATGTATCGCCGTTTTTTTGTATACTAACCTTCGAGACTGCTTCATCGTTTTCAATTATATATTGTGAATAGTTGCATATCGTAGCATTACTTGCATTGCTTCATTGCTTGTATGATGCGGTTAATTTCGAACCCGATGGGTATGGTCGAGATCTTACTATTCACGACGTTCTAATATGTATTCGTGGAATATTAAAGAGTGTATGGTATTCCAGGTGACGGATGAGCTGTGGATCCTGCAGTTGTTTGAGCAGTGGTACGGCAATCAAATCAACAACATCGGCTCGTGGCTGCAGGAGCGGCCCGCACTGCATGTGCACCAGGTCGCCTGCCTCTCCATCGTGCTCAAGGTCTGCAGCTTAGATACATCGATAGAACATCACATACGTACACCGTTCTCTCGTTACACATGGTCTCTTGTGACACCCTATATCTCAGAAACCTCTCGAACGATTGGGCTCATGTTTAAACTTCATTTCTCCGCTTACCAAATTTCACCTCGATTCGATTAACTCTAACAAATATTTATGCATACATAAAGAAACACAAACCCTGGATTGCTCTAGTAGACTCCGAGAACTCGCTCATTCAATGTTAGTGACAAAACTAGACCGTCCAGGATTCGTGGCAAATGAAACGACGAGTAAAAGAGCCCCCAATAAGAGCGACAAAGAGACGTAGGCCTTTATTGGCCCAGGGGCAGCGACAATAAAAATAAAATGAAAAAGCTTTTTATTTATTGTAGACTTTTATTAAAGTTTATTTTAACATTTTTAAATCAGGTATAATTTAGTTTTAACTAATTAAATGGATTTTACCTTTTTAGTTATTTAATTTATACCAATTTTTATTGGTTACTATGGACCCCTCTTCGGGCGAAGGCCTTCTCCATCTCTTTCAGGAGTTTTTTATCCTTACTTAGCGCAAGCCAGTCTGTTTCTGTATAATTTTTAATATCATCAGCTTATCTCTTGTTTATTCTTCCAACGTTTTTTTTCCCTTCCGGTCCTTTATCCGGCAGCGACACTATAACTAATATGAACTGACAAGAATAACTGACGTGGTTGTTTCAGAAAATGTACAGCGACTTCGAGCTGCAGGGTGTGATTGATGACAAATTGAACTCCAAGACTTACCAAGCAGTGGCGTCGCGTATGCACACGGAGGAGGCCACGTGCAGTTTGCTGCTCACTCAGCAGGACCAGGGGTTAGTTCACTATGAAAAAGAAACTGAACTAAAACCGAATACCAAATCTGCTATTTTCTTCAACACTACATTGAATAAAATAGCAGATTTACTGCCTTGTACCGCTGGCTGCTGTTCCGGGTTCGATTCCCGGCGGAGACGGAACTTTGTGTTATTTGCAAGACTCATTGTTTGACTCATGTTTCGCTTTTTGATTTTGGGTGTCGTTTTCCTATCTTAGTAGTATGTCATATCATTGCTTATTGCCCGCGATACAAGATTAGATATATATTAGTGCAGGGCTGAGTCATTGTGTTTGTCGTGATATGGTTATTATTGGATATTAATGGTTATTATTATATTACCAAAATGTTGTTTTCAGTGGTGGCGACGATGGCGGTTCCGAAGAAGGTTCTCGAAGTGGAAAATCGAAGCTCGAGTCTTTAACAGAAGACGCGAAACTAGGAAATGTCACAGCGGTCGTAGGAAAGGTACACAAATTAAAATTTTCACTACCCTGATTTTCTTTACAAGACAACCTGGATCACTTTTACGAATAATTTGCAAACCTCTGGAACCAGTGGCGTAACTAGGTGGCGACATGGCAGCAAAAAGCCAGGGGCCCCGAGCCTATAGAGCCCGACTAGAATTTGTGTGAAGAACTAAAAATCACCTGTATTAATAAGAACGGCCACAGGCCTAGCCTCGTACGGTTGGCCTGCGTTTTCAATAACAACTCCCCAATTTTTATATGAAGGGCCTCGTATTGGGGGGATGGGGGATCCAATTAATTAGCCACGAGCTTGGGCCTCGCATGTTCGGCTGGCGCTTTTCCTTGGTCACCAGTCGAAAAAGAAAATCGCCAATTTTTTTCAACAGCTATTAATTTGCCTCGGGCCTCGGGTGGCCTAATAACGCCACTGTCTGGAAGCTAAGTTTTTTCTTAAATCTAAACTAACTACTAACGACTACTGGTAACACACATTGTATGTACCCTATGGAACGACCAAGTCATGCGTTTTTAGTAAAACCTTAGAAAATCTGAACAAGTCTCGACTCGGTTCAATGATTACGGACTCCGGAAAAAGATAAAGAATATAATATGCAATTATACTTCCAAAGAACATATATCTACATATAAGATAAGGCTTAAGGAAATTGTTTTTTCTAGGTTGGCAACATCTTCGGTAAAGGCATCGGAGAGCTGTCGACAAAACTAGGAGGCGCATCGTCATGGTTCTAGCGTATTACAAACCCACGAAGCACGCATTTACTTGTAAACATCTTTTATTTGCCTATATTGGAGTAGCGAGGTGAAAAAACTAGTTTTTGCTCCTTTGGATTCAAGTCACACGTTTTACAGGTGCCTAAAGTAAGTTATCTCACGACATGTTTCGGTTTTTACATAGACATTTAACAAAAATCTGTCACGGATTTTACGTAGGACACGCATAGATATAATACGACTTTACTGTAAGCCACGACCGTAGGTTTTGAAATTCCCTACCTACTTGTCTCTGATTGTTCTGATTCTGAAATTGTATGATATTGTTTGACGCGTGTGAGTTCAACAAAATTGAAAAAGCAGCAAAAACTTGTTAATAAAACGGTTCTGTGATGACGATAAAAACTTTCAGTTGCATGTCATAAAATTTTCGCGCCATGTTTTCAAAATGGCGTCGCGCTAGGTTTATAAGGTAAAATGTCGGCCAGTAACGCATAGCTTAGAGTGATTAATTAGATTAAAATGAGGTTTAGATTTATTTTATAAAGCTTTATGGTGTACAGATAGTAACATTACGTTAAAAACAAATAAAATGTAATAGATGTGTAAATTGTACGAGGGTAGTATTTGATAACACGAATAAATATTTACTTAAACGAAAGTATGCATCATAAACACATTGTTACAATAAAATACACATATCGCTTCGAGCAAATATATAATGATATATTTAATCTTATATTATTGCAATGATAATGGAGTTATTTACAGTATCTATTACTTATATTAAGTATAAAACGTATTTATCAAGAATGTATGAAGGATAAAAGTGCTAGCAATCTTTTTTCTTTTGGGGTTTTTGGTTTGGGATGAAACGTCTGTTATTTGTATAGGAATTTTCTAGATGCCTTTAATTTTTATAATTCGCTTATTAAACGCATCACATCACATCAAACACATTTCACAGTCCTACACTAGTCTGGAAGAGAGCAGAGAGAGAGAGGAGTTGAAAAAAGGGGTCGAGTTACTATCAGTACCATTTTAATTCTTACTCAATAACCTCGTTACATTAATGGATGCTTGCCATACGTAATAATAAAGTCACCTACTATCGTACCCAATTGTTACAAGCACATGGGTTTGCAACTGAAATCTCTTTTGCTCTTTCAAATGACTAATGTCTCTTTAAAACACTTCTCTAAATGAACAGTAACTATTTTTCTAATGTCATATTACTTAAAAAATCGTTTAAATATTTATCGTTATTTTCTAATTCCAATCTCGTTAATCTTTACCTCAAAACTAAACTTAAACTTGTGAATTTGTAAAAAGGAGAAAAAACGGGCGAATATCATATTTTTCGAACGTGTATGTTGCCATTGATAAAAAGCTTTCCCTAAAATGTGAGGTAATTTTCTCCCTTTCACAAAGGAACACTTTTCTAATAAATTAAAATTTTAAAATTAGCTACTGTTTGCTAATAATACTATTTTTCTTTAGATTTAATGCTATTTAGACTCTACGACTAGCTAGACGACACTACGTTTAACTTGACTAGACATGAGATACCTATTTACTTACTAAAATACTTTTATAGTATAAACAAAATAATATTCTTCTACGCTAAATAAAACACCTTACAAATTTTAATCTAGGAAAATTTAAAGATCTTAGAAAAAGTTCCAATAGCGTGTAGTCGCTAAAATGCCTTCATATTTAGGATATAGATTTGATGGCTTGAAATGGAGGTGGGGTGTAGTTTTTCATCAAACGGAACGATCTTTTGTGTTGCCACTGTAAAGCAAAAAGCAGTAAATTCAAATTAAAATTTGAATTCCCAATAATAATATAAATTTTGTTTCTATTTTTAACCTAAACAATATAAACTCTTGGTACTAAAATTTATGAACCAAAGACCAAAAAGATTTTTCGCTAGTTGTTTTATGAGTTTTCGTAATTTTTATGTTAATATTTTGTGATTAAATTTTATTACAGTTAGGAAAATGTATAATTAATTGCGCATGCCTATTAATATATTTCTAACTTATATGATAAGTATAACACAAACACATAGAGCAAGATTAATTCAATGGACACTAAGTAGATTAAAATTAAACAAATAATACACCTACCTAACATACCTACCTACCAATTTTTTTGTGCATTATTGTGCAAGTATCTTGGACGCAAAAGGCATTACATGCGAGTGATGACCCTTAAAATGTTTGCTAAATGCCGAGAATTTTTTTAGGCCCAAGTATGATAAATATTGGGAAGTATAGCAAAATGTTTAAAAAATTAAAGATTGAAAAACGAAACTAAAAAAAAACTAAATCATGGACGATACCTTATGGTAAAAAATGTATTCATATGAAGAAAAACTTGGTAGGTAGGTATCTGAGTGGTATATAAACCTATGTATAAATATTATGGTAACGCAACACGAAGGTGTTTAAAACGATAATAACATTTAACTAAACAGCACTGCACTTTAATTTTAATAAACTATAGTGCTATTCCTAAATCTAATTTCAGTCTCTACTTTTAGTGAATATTCTAATAATTCCATTACTTCACCTTTGATAGCCCTTTTAGATTTGGATTTGAAAAATGTTATTGTTGGTCTATATATTTTATTACTGTTGAGTTTTTGAAATTATGTGGTAATCTGATCTTTTAAAAAAAGTGAGCTTTACTTACTTAATTATCTTATCTTTGACATAAAATTATTGCCTCTGTTAAAAAGCTCCTTACAATGTTTTATGTATATTTGTTGTATTCTTCGAAAACTGTTATCTATTTAAAATTATTTGCAGTATAAATTTTCTATTTACACTTCAAATTATTTGAACTTGTTAAAATTGTTTGGAACAGCGCTCAATCGGAAAGAAAAGTCAGTTTTGTAGTGTCTAAGTGCATTTATGAGCCGACTGAAATTGTAAAATGCGTAGGATTGCTTATAAAAATTGTATTATATCGCAAAATGAATGCAAGAGGACTCTCGATGGGTAAAACAAAGAAAAACTTTGAAGACAACATTGCCACAGAATTTTCGACTAAAAGTCAAGGAAGATAGTTGCGATTACGCTTTAAACCATCGCCAGTCCTCCTGATGCTTAGAAAGCCACCGAGTGCAGTATAAGGGATACAATAAAAATATTTACAATAAAAATGTTTACTGTTTAAATTAGCTGTTTATTTTTTCGAAAAAAAAAAATGCGATACCCCTTAATCAAAAATCTATTTTCAAACCGTACAGGTTAAGTTAATTTATTAATTAATAGTTGACGCTTCGATTTTCGTTTTACTTAGCCGTGTTTTTTAACAATTTTCCCGATTTTTTACTTTTCAAACTTTCCTTTTTTAGAGCAAGTACCTAAAGTAAAAAAGAAACATTTAAATCGGTCCAGTCGTCTTCCAGTTTTAGTAATACTAGTGCTAACAGCTGTTCCTTTTCACTCATACGTCCCGGCAGCTAGAGCAGCTAAAACCTTGAAACAAAACTTAAAAATGGATCGGATTATTTCGCTGGTCATAAAATATAAATGAAAGTTTAATGGTAGAAAGGATACACACATTTTCGGAGCACACTCACCACTCTGTCTCACCACTGCACCTCCTGTTTATCAGAATCAATAATGGCGTCTTTTGATCGAATAATGCAGTAGTGCAATGACGCACAGGCTCTGCCTGGACTACCTACCGGCTGTCTTGGGACCCGCAACGAACTTCAGAAGAAAGGATGTAGTTGGAAAGCAATTTTAGGCTTTAGTATACACACATGACAACATGCCAACTTTAAAAAAAATTTGTTTGCAAATTGAAGTAATACAGTAAATGAAACATTTGAAGTTAAAATTACCACCTATTTGCTCATGCCAAAAGTTTTATTTCATTATTTGCAAATTGGTTTTTCTTAAAGTATTTTTTTATTGTAATATTTTAAATTTTGATATTTCGATTTTGAGCTCCGTAAATTGTGTATTTGGCTTCTTAAATCAATTATTTATTAAATATGTCTTTAATGTTATGTAAATAAGTACATAGATAGTTATATTAATAAATAAAAATCAGATAATTAAAAAGTCACATAAATATTTACATTTACTCAAACGATATTATATATAAACAATAAGCAGCCATGTTAAAGGCACGCGCGAAGTGAAGACTCGAAAACTCCCCAGTTGGAATATCTTGCTAACACTCTGCATTCAGCATTAGTCCGAGCACATCTCACATTCATATTGATTCTTTTCAAGCATGCTTTGCCTCCGTAAACATTAAAACCAAATTTGGTGCCACACCCACAGGCACACGATACGAAGACTAACTGTGGTACATATATGGATTGGGCAGTTAGAATAGACCCAACTAGATTCAAAAGAATAAAATATATAATAATTAGGGAGCATTCCCTACTATAATAACAGCGGTATAATTTAAAAAGATGAATGACCTATTCTTATAAAATACCCATAAAACTGTTTTAATTGGGTTTATGATGGCGAACTTTCGTCGAATAATTATATAAAAGTTTATTTAGACCACCATAAAAGTTCTTGTTCGTATTTTTTATTTATTTAAAAGTTGTCATGATTATCAAGTTTGGCGTAAAGAAACATTCGACAATATTTCATACGTTAATTATTTATTAGATTCAGAAAGGAATGAACACAGTAATTAAATAATTTATTACATACAAGTTGAGAACAAAGAAGTTAACACTTATTACTTTACAGTATTCGTTTCCCGAACCCGGCAAGAAAGCGAATCACTGGACCACCGAGTCTTCTGTTTTTAAATAGTTTATCTATTTCTTAAATTTCTTAATTTAATGATTTTTTTTGTAAAATTTACGAACACTTTGTAGTGCGATAGGTATTTGAAAATTGTTTTTCAAAATAGGTATACATATATGTTTATAAGTCAAGAATTGCATTGATTCAGCGGCACTCTGCGAATGTGATTAAGACTACTGTGAACTGCGATACGTGCCAACGAACATTTTTAAACATTTGACCTATTTTTAGTCACCGCTAATAATAATTAGGAAAGGTAACGTGAACCTCTCACACTCAACAACCAAAAGAATTTCTGTGAGAGTTGTGTAGTGAAGTGGCTGGTCGACTGTTGGAACGACAGTTTTTGCTACTGGCAACACAGATCAAGAGTTATAATTTTATAATAGTGTTTTTGTTCGTATCTTAATTTTTACTATAACAAACTTTAATCGAAATAAAATTTTGAACTCATTCTAGTTTTTAATTGTCAGTGAAACAAAATAAAGCGTTAAGTGAGGAGAGTGATATTCTAAAAGTTGCAACACCAGTTAAAAATTGACAGATTGCAGTGAAGTAGTGAAGAAAGTGAACGTGTGTAGTTTTTAGCAAATTTTTAATTTTATGTTGTGATAAACGAAAAAAACGTAAGTACTGACATAAAGTTGTATTCAATTATATTAAACTGACATGTTATCATCTCATTTTATACTTAATTATCCGGCAAAACCTGTAATATTCGACTTGTTCCCGGAAACGCCAGTAGGTACGTAGGGCTTTATTTATAAAAAGAAAAAAAGTAAATTAAAAAGTTTGTGGCCAGTATCGTATCATATGTTGCATACCAACGGTATTACGTAGGCGTGGAAAAAAACATCTTCATTCTTTATTAGTTTTCGTAGAAAACGATGCATGTTTCTTTAGTTTTAAGTGAGCTTTTCGTGTTTCTCAAAATAACTGTTACGGGTTATTATTTGGCAAAGTAAATGACAATAGTAAGTGGGCTAGTAGGTGAAGGTTATACCTGGATTTAGAGTTATTTCACCTTAGCCTAGTATTTAGAAAAATGTTTCTTGGAACTGCTTATTTTGAATTTGAATTCAAGTTCACTGTTTGTAAAAAAATAATTACTTCACGCGTGTTAGACCTACATACTTTCTTTTAATTTTAATATAAGTGTAGAATTTATGGTATTTATGGTTTGTAGAAACCACTTTGTTGGAACCTTTTTTTATCTTATCAGAAATACAAAAGTAATTAGGACCTCTCTGAGTTTACTTGTGATAAATGGTATGTAGTAAGAAAGCCAAATTCTGTCTTAAATCATAGTATGAAATCTTATTCAAAATGCACTGTAAAGTATTAAACATATTCATAAATTGATTTACTTAGTTACAAAAGATAATAACTAAAAAATAATAATAAGTTAATCATGTAGATTTATAAATATTGAAGACCTGTAAAATAAAACTATAATTTCAAAATTAATTGTCATGCAGCATAGAAACTTCTGTAAATAATTTTATATAACAGTGAGAATCTCAATTCTGAAAATAACTTCCGTTAATTTTTTTCGGGACACACCCGCCACTCTGTCCCACCACTGCAACTCCTGTTCACCAGTATCAACTGTAGCATCCTTTGATCGAATAATGCAGCTGTGCAATGACGCACAGGCTGTACCCGGACACCCTAACGGCTGTCTTGGGACCCGCAACAAACTTAATCAGAAGAAATAGGAGGTAGCAAGAAAGCGGTTTCAGACTTCCCTCCCAGCAAAGCGGACTAACTATTGTTAAGCTAAAATAAATATATTTTTTATTGTTGTTGAGCTTTGCTAGTTAAAAAAAATGTTTACAGTAAAAATGTAAACACACAAATGCATATGACAGTGATTGTTTAATGGTCCAAGCGTAGGAGATAAAGCAGAGAAATTTAGTCCTAAAATGTCACATTCTTGGCTGCATTACAACATTTAATATTGATAAGATAGACGGGCTGTAAACAGTTTAACCTTTCAAATTTAACCTCTATTTTCTAATAGTTAAGTATTAAATTAAAGTGACAGTGTCCGAATAATGTTGTTTAAATGTTGACAGAGTGAATTACAATAGATCCTTCCAATTTACTTACTGACATGTCTGTTTTTGATGCATTTATAACCAACATTTTTTTTGAGGCCAAGTGAAATTACTCTTTTCAAGCGACCTAAAATAATTAGGATTCATCTATCTAGGGTTTTGACCTGTGACCTTGTCCTCTTAGAACTCTTTTTTCTTCAGAACATTCTATGTCTTCCACCCTGAAACCGAAAATCCATAGTAATGGTGGCAGTTTTGAACAAATCAGGAAATAGTTTTTAAAATCCAATAGAAAAAAACTTTACAATAGATCATGCAGTAATAATTGTAACTAAAATCAGCCGAGGTTTGATAGCTAGTATAAAACAAAGTAGTACAAGTTTTGATTTGTCTATGTTTAAAACAATGTGTGAATCACATTACAGTAGACAAAAGATAGTTAGGTATATTGATACTGAATAAAGTAAACATTGATGAATAATAGTTCATAGTTTAAAAACTGTTTCATGTTGATATCTAACTAATTTGCTACACACTCATAGTACCACTTATTATTGAATAAACAGCCAATTTTTATAAAAGAAATAGGTATTTAAGTTTATGACAGAAAAATACAGGTGGTAGATCTATGAGTGAGATCGTCTGGGTTGGTGCCACAATCCTGTCTATTTCTGCTGTGAAACAGTATGCAGTGTTTCGACTTAAAGGATTGGAGAGCCAGTGTAATTACTGGCATGAGAGAAATATCCTTACCTCTATATTTTGTGCTTTTGGCATTCCAGAGATCATATCAATAGGCGACCGTATCACTTTCCATCAGGTGAACCGCCTGCTCCTTTGTCCATGATAAGCTCCTTTATATTTTGTATTTTTGACTAGAAGTTATGTTTCCCATGATGATTGATACGACGATGCCCTTGCTGTCATCGCCAAGTGCACCGCCTATGCATTGCCCATGTAGAGGTTCAGATGTTATACCTCTCGTGCCGATAATTACACTGACCTTCTTCCAGATATATGGGTTTTTTTCTGAACTCATTCTAACTAATCGTACTGGTAACATTGGTAACACTGTGTAACACATAGTACAAGTTTGTGGGTTGGTTCGGGCTAGAGCAATTTGTGTGACCTATCCTCAGATATTGTTATTATTCAAGCCACAGCTTTATTCTAGTGTATACGTACTACACAATACATATCTACATCTAGTGTATCCTTACACAATATGGTCAACCTGATACACAAGCTTTGCCTGTTAATGACGATTCGTGACTCAAGTATAATTAACTAGCAATACTAAATTAAGAGACGCTACAACCAATTTATGGTTCTAGGCCTGTCACAAGAGCAATGTGAAGTCCGTATTTTATAAGCAAGCAAGCAGGCGGCTGACTTGATGGCAAGTGATCCGCCAGCTATCGATACGACAATGTCCTTGATGTCTTAGTAATAACAACGTCTGGAGCACCAACAACTCGATGCTCAAGTTAAAAGAAAATCTCTAGTGCCGGTCATCACACTGACTTCTTTCTTTTGAAAATCCAAAACCGAAACGCAGCGAATGGCTTCCCGGCAAATAGAAGAGGCTTGTACCAACCCAGGCCATCTCGCACGTAGATCTACCCCCTATGTCATGTCGGTTAGTTTATATAAAACTGGTAACAGTTTCAATTGTTGAAATTTCTGACGCCTGGGTCGAAAACAGTGAGGGAGGGGAGGTCGCCGAAACAAGTACATAACATTTTCGTATTGCGTCCGCATTCCAGAAAAATGACTAAAAGTCCTGACATGACAGAAAAATTCCTGACTTTTGGTCCTGTCATCCGAATTAGAGATACCTAGATTAAAGAGAGATACCTAGAGATTTTTTCGTTCGTAGTAAACGGGGATAGAACTCAGGTCGTCACTGTCGAAATTGCAATCTCTATTCCTGTCATTCCAGTGCCTATTGTACTTGAAGCTAACAATAAGGAAAATCATAAGGTTATTGAGTTGTGAGAGTTCAAAGCGGTTGGACAGTCCGTTGGCGCCAGAGAAATGTGACCTACATAACCACCGCTGGCCATTTATTTGACATTTACACTGATATTCTAAAGCCCCTCGCTGTAGTTACACTCGCTTTAAAACGCCAACGAATTGTCTAGACAGCCAACGTTGCTTTTAATTTGATATTATTCTGCGGCAAGCGTCAAATTGATAGTTCGTAAATCGAAAGTAAATAATTTTAATTATAGCGTCTTATTTTAAGTTGCTTGAATCAAAAACAATCTTTTGAATTGGTAATCAAATTTTCAGATAGCCGCATCAATATAAAGGAATAGGAAAAAAAAACTAAAAATAATCTAGAATGTTTTTGTTCTTTTCAAACAAAAGCAAAACACCTTCATCTTATTTAGCTATGCCACAGCTCTGTGTCGTCGTTATTCTTGCTATTTTCCTTATTTAAATTTGCTCCAAAAATATCAGCATGTAAAAAATTCTATGCGCTTTTTGACAAGATATAATTTAAAGAAGAATTCGCGAAGATTGGCGTTTGTTGACCTGGTGTGTGTACTCGAGCAAGCTTCGTAAAATGCAAAAACTGATATTTTTACGTTCCCTTTTCGAAATTACTCCGAGCGGACAATGAACATTAATTTTATGAGGCCGTTCGTTATTTTTGCGTTCAGAAATTTAACGTTCGAACGTTTATAAATAAACATTCCTCGTCAAACATTTCGTGACTTATTCCTTCTTGTAGGGATTTCTCAATTTTCCACTAACCAGAGGATTTTGGTAATGTCAAGTTCACGTTTTTCTCTAAAACTATATTGATTTCACCACTAGATCAAATTTCCTCATTCTCTTTATTTCTGACTTATTGTGAATTATCGTGATCATTTCTCTATAATTTCACTTAAAACCATTACTATTGAGGCCCTCTTACGTCGCAGTGCAAAAGAAATTTTTGAGAATGTTTTATATTATTTATTAATTTTATTTTATTATTATTAAGGCAAGCCAACAGTACATGCATCACAATTATATAAATACACATACACAATTTTCACAGGACATATACACATACCAATTAAAGGCAAGCACAACATTTACAACAATAACATAGACTAATCAAAAATTGAAACATAAATTATTAAGAGAAATAACATATCAATAATTCAATCAATAATATCAATAATAATTTGATTTATTTACGGAATTTGATTGTTGGTTTGAATTGGACATAAATTTTTATTATTCTTAATATTATATTATTATTCTAGGTAGACTAACACCTAATACTGTACCGATTAGTTAAGGAAATTCGATTAAGTTCACTAGTTACCTACATGCGAACATACTCAGTCTGAACTAAAGATAATGTACCGGTATCGCTGGATTTATTGTCTCCTTGGCCTCGTCCATCAATCTCTTTTCCTTCGAAACTTCATCAAGTTCGGCTTGGCGGATTACTAGTGAAATGTAGGCAAACAGACGGACGACAGACATACTGACGCCTTATTTGTTAGTTGGTATGATTAGATGTAGCTTTCCTTATGAAATAGATGTAAAACTAAAATGACATAATCATTAACCAAAAAGACCCATATGGTTTATAAATTTGTATAATTTAAATCCAATATTTCAATTAAACTCGATATGAAGCTTCTATAAAAAACAAGAAGAAGGGAGAAGTTTAGCTGGCCTTAAATCTAGAAGCATCTATATCGACAATCAATTTGCGTTACATATTTGAAGCATAAAACCATTGCATCTATTTAAAAAAATGCATGCTACAATAGCGTAATGTAATATTATGACTCATTCCAAAAAGTCGGTTTTGATGCAGTTTATATTATTGCATCTTAAATTAGATATGGTAAAAGTGTAAAGTCTTATGGATGGTTCATTTCAAGACAACGTAATGCAATATTTGATCTAATATTTGATAATAACAAGACTTCGTAAATATTTGATCTAATTTCATATTGCAAATTGATTTTCCGAACAGCACAGCACAGGGAAATCTTGAACTAAAGCCTTATGTCAGTCAATTTATTATCACAATCAGGACAACGATTTTGCCTCCACTTTTGAAAATTACCAAGACCAGCGGACCTAAACGGCGATTCTTCCGAAAACTTTTGTTATTTTGAATTCGTTGACATATCATTGACAATTTAATTTTTGCGAGATGGCCTCTTCACTGAGCATCACTGAAAGTTCAATCCTATCAGTATGCGGCTATTTTACGATTCGGTTTAGATTCAAATACAAAATTGCCGAAGCAGAATTGCAGTGTCATGTTTATAGCTTTATACGTTTAGCGTTTAACATAACAAATCGTCATGTGGTAACTGCATTGAATATGCTGGGAGTCATGTTACACAGTGTACGCATTGCTAATGAAATGTTTTGCAATGCTAAAAAGGTAGATTATGTCCTTTGACGTAAACATCATTTTATTCAGGATCAGTGTCTACCAAGGACCTTCTGTTACTGATAATGACTGCAGTTAGGCCTCTATCTCTTCTGGCGATTGTCGAAAACTGTCAAGTGGCATTAGAATTTGTAGGAATCTTAGTAAAGGTTTTTGCGAATAAATAGGAAAATAAGATAACTTTTGTAATCTCTATTAGCTGATGTAGTCAAAGAAATCTGAACTCATGGTAGATATTCGATGGATTAAGATTTGGGAAAAATGTTAGAACTTCTTAACCCTATTATTTACTTGGTTCGAGCATAAAGGCAGGTTTACTGTTCGGCGTTGACATGTTGAGTATATTTGAGATGTCTGTCCGTACGTCTGATGCGAAAGTCATACCAGAATTAAACTGGGCAACAAGGAAATGCGCGATAACCTAAAACAGGCCGGCCGGTGACATAATTTTAAACGAAGTGCTGAAGCATTGTCTGTAGTGATATAACGTCGCCTGTACTAAATTTAGCCGATCTGGTGCGCCAGCGCATCGCTGCAGGTGCGACTGTGTTGCCATTATGCAAAACACTCCTGGAATTTAGGTGGTCAGGCTAAAGGAAAATGTTTATCTCCGGGTAAAAAAGCTGTTTCTTTTGTTTGTAATTTGTCGTAAGATTTTTTATCTTAGGTGAATTCTTTACTAAGAGAAAATAAATTACTAAAAAAATCGATTATTGACTTTCTTTTGGAATTCGTACAGGATTTGAAATTTCTCTAAAATCGTACGAAATACATTGCTTCTTACTTCATAGCATAACATACGGAATGTAATTTTGGAATTTCAGATTTATTGCAAAACGTGGCCCGAAGTTATTTTAAACATCGTTCTTTGCCAAGTACTCAGGTGTGAATGTTGGAAGATTCTAAATTTTGTGTTTATTGTTGATGTGGGCAGGCGCCGTTTATGCCATTAACTTGAAGTGCGAAGAGAATATATAATATAATTTCGATTGCGAAATAGCTTCCTGGTATAAGTGAAATTTTATCGGTATATAAATTGGAAATTTCGAGATGTATCTCAAATTTTTGTCGTCATTTCACAATTCAATAAAATGTTAAATATATAATAAAACTCCAAATACAGAAATCGGTAAATTCTTCGAAAAATCATAACAGTTATCTGCCGTAGTAAATAAACTTTAAAAAATTTCAGAGATCAAAAATATCAGTCAACTTTATCTGATAACATACTTTAAGACTAAAGACATAAGACACGAAGTTACCATGAAACTTAAAAGTTTTCGACCTTACAGACATAACTTAAACTATGCAGAGTTACAGATAAACAAGTTATCTGTAGTCGATATAGAATTCTTGATACCGAACACTATGTGTCACCTATAAGCTGCAGGAACTATTGCCAACAATCTCGCATCATTATACGAATGAATAAACAAAGCTGTATCGTTTGTTACTAATGCTTATTCCGATTTCGTTACGTATTATTGATGTAATTCTCCAACATTTTCGTATTAATTGTCCTTAACAAGTTTTTGGGAATCTTAAACTGGGGCAACTCTTCCCATTTCTTCACTTTGTTTGCTAAGTTCTTAAAAAGGTCTGAAAGTTGATATCACTATTCCTTCATCACTGGTGCGTCAAATATTGTGAAATTTGGCAATCCTTTCAAAGTGCCTCCTAAAAAATGAGAAATTAAGATCACTAGGGCTTACAAATCAATGTACTAATAGTATCTGACTTGTAGAAAAGTCATGCGAACTCATGGAAGACACACGAGAAAAGTAGCTTTTTAAATGAAAACACCTCTTCAACGAGCTTTTGAAATCGAAGGTTCTAACTAACTTCAAGTCTAGAAATTTCGACTAAAACAAGGAAATACCTTCAGCTTTCTATGTTAATGCTTAAATATTATGGTATCCCTTTTGGAATTCTAAGATGTTCTGTTAATCTTCGGTTGTCAATAAGTTATCTTCCATACTTGCGAAACGATAAACATTCCAGCTGAAATATCAAATCTGTAGGATATAAAGTATTGCCCATACTGGCCTTCTAGTAGGGAAAATAAGTAGTATTTACTACTTAATGCAAATATCTAACCAGAAATCTGGTATTTGGAGATTGCTGTACATTTGGCTATAAGATTTTTACATTACTTTTAGTTGAATGAGTGACAAAGAAACAATCGCCGAAATAGCGAAGTCGATTTAAAATAAAATATGGTAAATACAGTGAGGGATTATTTCTAAAAAGACCCTTATGTGAAACTGACCGACCCGACCCGAAAGGTCGAGGGTTCGAGTCTCGGGTTGAGTAAGTTGTAGCTGCCATGTTCCTGATTGTGACCGGAAAGTGGCGACAGATTTGCAACCTGTCACTCTGGGACTCTACATAAACGTTCGAAATGCGATGTCTAACACCTCTGCCAACCCCTCTTTTTTGTTAAGTGATTGGATCTGCCGATCTTTTCGATACCTCGTATGACCGTTCAATAAAATTTAACAGTAGGAAGAATTTTTTTTATCAAATCTTTATTTATGGAGACTAATGAAATACTTGTTTGTTTTTATTGATAACAAGTCTATCGAGGTCGAAACTGCAAATGTCTGTTGAACATACACCTGTGTCACAAAGTTTTATTTCAAATAACCTGTTACAGGCCAATTTTTTTGGGATTTACGACGTTTTCAAAGTACGGTATCGTTTTGCGCTGCAGAAATACACATCTATGATGAAACTAGGCGAGAAGAACACCCAAATACAATACCGGAGAAAACTATTCGAAAAATGTGAAACGTTGCAGATGACTTTACTTTGATCTTCTTTAAGAGTTTCTTTAAAAAATGTTATTTTAACAGAATACGTTATTTTTTCACGGAAAAGTCCCGAATCGCTTCAAACATAATATAAACTTTATTTCTGTCTTTACGTAGGTAGACTGCGCGATGTACACAAAACTTTGATTCAGCTCGTTTAAATATAGATAGTGAATATGTAAAAGCTCTGAAAATTGAGAATGATATCTATTTATCTCGGGACTATCCTATGACAGCCTTCGAAATATAAAATAATCATTTACATGTATATACCTTCCTATGACAGTCTGCTTAGATATCGTACTTTAGTGGTTTCTGAAACAAAATGTAGCCCATACCAAGACAGAAAAATAGATAAGAATTTTTTTAAGTCGGATGAATAGTTTCGAAAATAACCTAACTACTAAAATAAAATATGTAATTTTATGTGTTTATGGAAATTGTAAATGTAAAGTTATTTTACTTCATTCGATTAGCAGATTATTTTAAATTTTAATGAAGTAAGTAATGTTTTAATCAGTTACATATGTAAGAATATGCGCCATCTTGGTGCAGTTTTTGTTCGAGATGACTATTCCAGTAGATACTAAAAATGTAACGTTTCAATTCGAAAAACATTTATATTTTATCAATTACAAACCTTACATTTTATACTCCGTTTCTGATTAAACTCACTAAAGCATATATTTAATAACAACATTTTAGTAGTAGCATGGTAAATGAACATTGTCTTACACACTACTAAAGTACTCTTACTAAAGTAGTAACAACAAAAAAATGTTACTACAAAAGCAGTTGTAACACGAGTAAAAAAAATCCCGCTTTTCTACTAATAGTATGAAGGGTAACAAAACGATACTGTTTTGGCCTAAACCCCTAATTAATAATTACCCTTAAGAGCTTTGAGTATTGCGTAACGCAATTTGATTGAGAAGGGGAGGTCCGCAAAATGTCTTTCCGTCAAAGCTTTTCTTGTATCACTAAACAAATGTTTCAATGGTTTCGAATCTCCCCATGCATCATGACGATCTCGACACTTTCTTCGTCAATGTTCTACATTTTAAAACGTTACGGGGGGGGGGAGAGAGACTAAAAATCTAACGTTATACTTGAACGGCCCTTTACTCAGATAAAAGTATTCGTTGCAAAGATGGGAATACCTATTTAAAAGTACTTAACTATCTGTTGCATACCCATGTGTTTATTCTCTAATTATAGAACTATGTCAACAGTAGTCAACGCATAGTACGTTTTTCCTCGTGGGATCCTTCCTTATTTTTCTAACTAAATATAAACCTTTGAGTAACCCTTTTGTTGATCGATTTGGAATAACAAAAGAAGGAACAAAAGATTAATTGGAACGTGAAATGTAAGTTTAGAAAGACATCATCGCTGCCGGGTTTTATTGAGTTGTGAACTCTCGATGCGTTTAATTAGTTTTTTGGTTAAATAGTTAGGCAGCATTTTCAACCGGAACAAATAAATTTCAGTGAGAAATATAGAATAATTTTCAAAAAACAACTTTTTATCGTCAAAAACTTAGAATCGGAATCATTTGTGGATGTTTATAAGTCCTTTGCTAAAAAAAATCTTTTGAATTTTCTGTTTTATTGTTACTGTCATCAATTTAATTGCAACAAACTTATTCTATATTGATTTATCTTTTTATTGACAAACTCTGTGGCGCAGTTGTTTAACGACCCGAGTGCCACGCTACAGGTTCTGGGTTCGAATCCCGGGGGCGGGGCCGAACATTCTTATTATTTAAAAGACACGTTATTTCGCTTACCGGTCTTGGATGTAGTATTCTTATCTATGAAGTTTATATCCTATCGTTGCTTAGTGCCTGGGACACAAGTTCTTACGATAGTTACTACAGGGCTGAGGCAATGTCTGTTTCGTAATATGGTTAATTTAATTTAATTTATTTATATTGTGTACTGTATAAGGTGAACTCTTTCAATGAAGTTTTTTCGCATGTAAAAATACTGCTAAGGAGTACGTAACCAACCCTCTTTGATATTATCTGATCGTCAATTAGAGTTTTCCCCGTTCCAATGACTTTTTTTTAGTAAATGCGGGGATTCCCGGTGTTTTCGTTTACTTTAACCAGTCTAATATTTGCCTTAATTTTGTCACTGCTACGGGGAATACCCTAATTGATCAGTAGGGAATATGCATGATATTTACTTTGGTTATTTAATCAAATTATTGTATCTAGTTATCGGATCTCTCTGTCTATTCATCGACTTTGAAGCTTTATAACTTAGTTAATAAGTCAGACATTTAATAAAATCTAGTAGATTTGTCCGTGTATGTGGTTTAATATTAAAATAAATCAATAAAAAGAGTCATGCATATTCCTATTAACAATAAGGGTCTTTAAGATTTAAGCTTAGTATATACCTACGTATAGGTTAGGTTAGGTTAGGTAATATATAAAGTTGTGAGTGCCTATAACACAAGCTTTTGGGTGTATTTTTTTTTACACTTAACAACATGACGTTTTAGGTACAGTTTCCTATCTCATAACGTTCGACTAAGGTTGTTGATTTC
Source organism: Choreutis nemorana (assembly GCA_949316135.1). Lineage (NCBI taxonomy): Eukaryota > Metazoa > Arthropoda > Insecta > Lepidoptera > Choreutidae > Choreutis > Choreutis nemorana. The sequence continues at coordinate 5,356,175 of OX438621.1, read as the reverse complement.
GTCAGGCATGTACAAGCACTTTGTCTCAGTGTGTGTGACCTCGAGTTTGATCAGTAATTACATCACGCACACTAAGAAGATGTGCATGTACAACTCAAATCACTACCATAGCCGTACTTTCTTCGCGAAATAGAATAAATATACCGGGTTATTATTACGAATATTTTTTAGTGACAAAACAAACTCACGCCATAATTAATCCCTCGAGAGGGGTAGGCAGAGGTTTTACACGCCGCATTTCGCCGCATGTTTGAATCTAAGTGTGACAGGTTACGAATCTGTGGCCACTATCCGGGCACAATGAGGAACATGACAGCTACAATGTACGGAAACCCGGGACTCGACCTTTGACCTGTCAGGTAGGGTTAACCAAGGCACTTCAACTGAGCTACCATGTCCTCGTACGTCACATATTTACTATGTACATTATATTCTAATGAATAGTATAAAACGGTTGTTTAACATGTGTTTTAGAGGAAGTATATTCTCAGTTGATACCTAATGTAGGTCACAGTATTTTCGGGTTTAAGCTAACGACGTAAGGAACTATAGATCATTGCATTCGAAATGCATTAACAGACTTTGAGCTGCAAATTTGTGCACGCTTTAAATCCTGCTGCATAGTGAATTTAATTAATCATTAAGCTAACTTCAATTTAAAGCTAGCAGTAACTTTAAATTGCAAATAGCTATGCAAACAGCTAACAAGCCAATAAATATGGAGAATCCATCTTCTTTTATATTCTTTAAATTTCTAGTAGCAAAAAAATAGATTCCCAATGTGAAATAACAACGGTGTGCAAAGTGTCTGTAACTTTTATATATAATATTTATTATATATTGATTGTGCTGTTGGGTGCCAGTAAATATATGGTTGTCAGATTATGGTATGAGGTACCTATTAGTTACGTATATTTTGTTTTAATGTATAACAAGCTCTTACCCGTTACTTCGTCCGAGTCAAAGTCGAAAATAGTTCTAATGGGACTTTTAATTACTTGACAATTATCGATATATTTTGGACCATCAACACCATATCTTTATAAAGTATATCCTATGTGTTATTCTGATGTATAAGCTATATTATAGTAAAGTTTCAAGAAAATCCATTCAGTAGTTTTTGCCTGAAAGAGTAACAAAACTAACAAACATCCATTCATCCATATATCATTGCAAACTTACTCGTTTATAATATTAGTAAGGTTTTGTCAACTTTTTATCTCTAAATAAAAAAATGAATTCCATGTTCTAATGTTTAAACATTCGACAGTGAATTAAGTATTTCCGTAAAATTCATTACTTATATTGTCTTCCATGACAAGCTGGGCTAAACCACAGGCGCGACAGCGAAACAGGGGCGCGCTTTGTTACTCTTTGTTATGTCAAGAGAAGAAGAGAAGTATCTGTTCTCGCATTCGCATTTATTTTCTTCAAGAAGTAAAAATACCTCACATGAAATTTTCACTCTCTAGAAATAACCAAAAGCCATGGCCGCAGCCACGGCTACGATGGAAACCTCGATGATGCAGTCGGAGACGGTGGTGCAAAGGAGCTACCAGGAGGTGCAGGTCAGCGAGCACAGGCAGGTCAAGAAAAAGACCAAGTCCAGAAGGCATAAGGAAGAAGGATCAATATCTGTGGTGAGTTCCTATCAGAAGAATTATTATTGAGAATTTGATGAAACTGTTTTTAAGAAAAAAAAACTAATTAACTAATCTTTTTGCACCCTTTGACAAGTGGATCTCAGTAATACTGACAGATTTGGATCATATTTAAACTTAAAAATAAATTTTCCCTCATTGTTCGATCGGATCAACGATTATTGAGTTATCGTCGAACTAATATTTTTACATTCATAATTACAAACATGCAAACGATGAGTTGTTCCAGTAGACTCTGGGAACGTCGATTCACTCGGTCGTTCAGTAACGTATAATTTCTTTATTAAATTTTTTTATTAGTCAGAACACATGTTATTGGGTACTGTTAGACATACAACAGATTTGAAAAATGAATTATCATTATGGATTATCAGACCTATTACTGTTAGTCATAAAGAATGTTTTAAAATTATTTGAGTACCCGCCTATTTAACTATTGAAGAACATAATCTTCGATCAGTAACACTATTTAATAAAATAAATAAACCCCATCAAAACACTCAATCAACTCAACCCTGCAGTGAGTATCGTAAGAAATTGTGTTTCTGTGCGAAACTAAGCGAATGCAGAGACGTATAAACTGTATAGTTAAGAATATGAACATAACTCAATGAACAATAAAAATGATTGTACGTTTAATTAATTAACTTTGTCCTTCCAGTCGAAAAGCACCGGGAAGCTGTACAAGAAGATGAAGTCTGTGGAGGGGGAGAACCCGTCGTGTGAGAAGTGCACGCGGCCCGTGTACGCCATGGAACGGGTGAAGGCTGAGAAACGGATCTGGCATAAAGAGTGCTTCCGCTGTGTACAGTGCAACAAACAACTCACGTGAGTCCAGAAAGATCCTTTTTAATCTTTTCATTTAAAAGATTGGCTAAATAGTGTTATAGCAGTCTTTATTGGTAAATTAAGTTAAAGTTAATTCAAATGTCCTAATTCCAGACAAATAATAGGCTTTTTAAATGCATTAACATGTTTTGTTTTTATATTGGCTGGATTATGTTTTTTTTTATTGGAATTCATTTTGATATAAATGTATCATATTGTTATAGATGAAAAAGTGCTGTTGATTACAATTGTTACAGTCATGTCTCGGACTTAATACATTTACTCTTTCTGTTCATCCAGCGTGGAGACATATGAAAGTGACCACACGACACTGTACTGCAAGCCACACTTCAAGCAGCTCTTCGAGCCGAAGCCGGCCGTCGAAGGAGATGATCAAGTTGACTGTAAGTTCATTTAAAACTACATAACGTTAACTCGCGCCATAATCCCTCGAGAGGGGTTGGCAGAGGTGTTACACACCGCATTTGGCATGTTTACGTTGAGTCCCAGCGTGACAGGTTGCGAAACTGTCGCGACCACAATAAGGAACATGGCAGCTGCAATTTACGGAAACTTGAGACTTGAACCCTCGACCTGTCTGGTCGGGTCGGTCGGTTAACCAAGACACGTAACAAGATTGAGCTACTATGTCTTTACTTTAAAATAACAATAGCTTTACATAATTGTTTGTCCCAAAGTCTGTGTCTTGGGTAAGGACTAAAATGTGAAATACGCTAAACGCTAAGATTGGAGTAGCCTGAGTACCTTAGAGAAACTCTACCTTATAAAGAAATTCTACTTTATTTAGAAGATTAAAGCAACATCATTATTTTTATTTTTGTTTCAGGCAAACCTAAGAAACACCAGCTAATAATTTGCGAGAGCAACCCCGTGGAGCTTCCACCCGACGTCGTAAGAGGTATTAGATTGAAAAAAATATGAATTTAACACAAGGCAAGCATTTGACCCAATCCCACCTGGTGTTAACCGACGATGAAGTCCGGGTCATGCCCAGGAGAAGCCTATTCAATCTTGCGATTTATCTTATCGATTCTTCGACTGTAAACCCAATATGTATTTTACTTTGTAACTCGCTACCGCTTTGAAAATTTTTATTGTTTGTTTGAATTGAAAAGGCTCGAAACTACTGGACGGATTTGTAAAATTATTTTACCATTAGAATCCTACATTATTTAAATTTTCAAAAAGTTAAATACCAGAACTAGAGCGGTCGCTAGTATTAGTAAATAAAACCAGTACCTTTGTTAATTTAAAAAAAGTTAATATTTCTTTTTCTCATAGCATCAGACAAACCGGACCTCGGTCTTGAAGAGCTCTCGCAGCTGGACGTCAAGTCGAGGTTCGAGGTTTTCGAAAAGAAGAATAAGAAAGATGACCACGTTCCTCTGGAGCCGAGGCAGCCGAGGGAGAAGAGTACAGCACTCCTGTCTAAACTCGCCAAGTAAGATTCATCTATAATAATAACCACATCACGACACACACATTGACTCAGCCTTGCACTAAGATATAATCTTGTATCGCAGGCAGCAAGCAACGATATGGCATATATTATGTACTGCGTAGATAAGAACACATTTTAGTTTTTAATATATTTTTTAACCAGTTTTTTTTTAATATCTCTAAAATTATTGGGTGTAGATAAAAGAGTAGTTTAATTGGTGTTTTACATAAGGATTGGGTATCTAAAAACTGGGCCAAAACACAAAAAATCAGTCATACGACGATAACTTAACTTAGAATTGTATGATTTTGCATAAAATTAAGTACACAACGTAGCTTTAACTATGTTTAATAATATGCACAATCTGATTCAAGATTGTTACTTTGGAAAATTCTATTTTATATACCATTTGCAAAATGGAACTATTCGAAATTAATTTTACTGGAGTAGACTAATAATAATTTTGTCTTAAAGTGAACAAAATTTGAAAATTTCAAATAAAAGAGGTTAAAAAAAACCATTGGTAAGAAAGATAAAGTGATTTGAAACCTTAATACCTCTGCCAAACCCTCTCGAGGGATAACGGCATGAGTTTATGTTATGTGGTATCTGACACCTGGTGTATTTGACAGCGCTTTGTTTTTAATTAAATTTACAAAATAATATTCTTGTTAGACAAACAGGAGAGATACTGTTGTCATTACTTAAGTTTAACCACTTAGGAGCCGCTACAATTCTTATATAAATCTAATATAAAATCTTAATACGTAATGTTCTTGTTACATTAAAAAAATCCAGATTAATTATCGCGATTATAACGATTGAGTAAAGGTTTTTTTTTTGGCAAGTCAAATAGTTTTCTTGTGTTTAAAAATGAAAACATTTTTGTATTTTGAAGCAAAATCACCGCCTGAAAAATTTTTGGAAACAATATTTTTCTCCACAGCAAATAGTTTTCGATATATTTAACAAAGAGAAGTTTAAAAAACGTAATATATTACAAAAAATTCACCGGGACTCGTTCGATGTCAAGACTTTAGGAAAATGTTTTCTGTATTTTTACCAACATTTTTAAGACCACTTTTAAAAAATATCGCATTTCTGCTTCAATTTTTTTCGCCGGGAAGCATAAGTTTTTTTCATTATGTCACGACAAGATACGTCAAAACAACATTCGCCATATGCTAAATATATTTTTTTCTCACAAACTCTTCTGCCAAAAGTTTTTTTTTTCGCCAAAAAATGTTTAGGCATTTTTTTTTTCTTTAATGAGTTATATTTCATAATTACTTTAGACGTGACTAATGTGACCCGACACCTGATGTATTTAACTTATGACTAGCTTTTAGACGTATGAATGAATTAATCTTTGTTACTCTTTCACGCTAAAACTACTGAATGGATTTTAAAGAAAATTCACAGTAATATAGCTTATACATCAGAATAATGCATAGGCTATAATTTATAATTATATCGTGTGAACTGTCCAAAATATGACGATAAATGTCAAGTAATAAAAAATCCTATTTTACCCATTTTCGACTTCTACGCGGACGAACTCGCGGGTAAAAGCTAGTCCAAACCAATAAAGCGAGGTTTAGAATCCATTTAGAATTTTGTTTAAGATAAATTTAACCAATTTGGGAGGGGGCTACACAATTCAACCCCTTACAAAATTGACGACCTTTTTTTTTACAAACGCTTTTTTTTTGGGTTGATCAACCTAGCTTTATTTGTGTTTAACTGACCTGTGTATAACCCAAGAACTCAGATGGTTTTGGGAGGAGCTTAAGCCCCCTGAGATCCTCTAGTGCACCCCTCTGTAGGATACATTTCCCCCATATATGTTTTTTTTGTTTTTAATGGCAAGCTTCTACGACAAGTTTGTTAGACATCAGAGTAAACTCCCTGGGAACACCATCATATCGGGTGCACTATTGTTTTAAATAATCCATTTAAATTAAAAAAAAATGTTTGGATTTTTTTTTCTCTATAAAGTATTTTTGACCCATCCCGATCTATTTCCTTCGCAAATTTTTCAATGTCAGACTGTTCTCGTTTAGTAGCTGATAACAAACTAATTTTCAACGCCTCGCTTTCTTGTTCCCATCAATTTCAATCTTTTAAAACACGTGTGACTCATATTAATTAACTTTTAATCTTATTCTTATGGGATTAGAGTTGAAATTTTCCAAATATCCGATTTTGTTCTGATGAATACTGCGCTCTAATAATCTTGACCCAGCAAAAATAAGTTAGAGAAAGTAGTTTGTTTTTGTGTATCGTTTCTTTTAATTTATGACTTGAAAACTCAAGTATATACCTTCTTATTAAAGAGGTAAGGTTTTAATTGATAATGTAGATGTAAAAGTGTTTCTCTAATAAGCATCCAGTTGTTTTACATATTAAAATTTCAATAACATATTTTATTAAAGACATATATATATTCACGCTAATACACAGAAACAAATTTTCTTTCTCTAACCCATGTAGCACACCTCCGCCGCGAAACCGTTGCAGCGAAATCGCACTAGTTCCGCCATGACTTGTCGATTGTATGACAAGCGAAACAGGAGCGATACTGTCTTATTCATAGATTTTACCATTATTCTGTCTCTTTCCCCCGTGATTTCGCTAACTGCTGACGCCTGCATATCTCCGCCGCGAAATCATAGCGATAGTTTCGCGGTAAAGGTGTGCTATCAAGAATGCGTCAAGAAGGAAAGAGTCAGAATCATATTTAAGCAAAGAGTGACTAGGCTTCTTCTGGGTAGGCATGTTCCAAATGAGAATTCATCGCAATTTAACATAAGGCTGGACTGGCGTCAAATGCTTGCCTAGTTTTCAATTTGAAAAAAATATAAGCGTTAGAACTGGGAGTTTCGCTCCTGTTTAGCTTGTCGTACAAACGACAAGTCGTGGCGAAAATAGTGCGGTTTCGCTGCTACGGTTTCGCGGCAAAGCCGTAAGGCGTAAGGACCGTTTTTGACTTAACAAGTTGTTCCCTTTGACATCAAAAGCTTTCCTTGAATTTAACTTTACTTACAATCCGATTAAACCATCAATATTTTCGATCAAACTGCATTAGAGTTTAGTAGTTTTGCGTCATCCAGTGTTCGGTATCTACATTCTATTTTTGTAACCACAATATTGGTGATACGACTATAAGCCAATGTTACAAGTCCATTACTGGCTTTCTTATTTTATTTTACGACGAAATTTCCGCCCTACTTTAGCGGTTTATGGTATCATAGTTACTTTATCTTACTTAGAAAAATGTACATTTTAAATACACCTTCAGTCTCATTCTAGTCCAATATAAATCTCACTCGAAAACATCTTGAATGCTCCAATAAGAACAAACAGTACCAGCAATGTATTACTAGCAATGCGAAATCAACCCCAATAACATGTCATAGTACCAGCTTTTTTTCTGAACCAACACATGTAGTATTTAATCTTTGGATTAACAAAAAATCAAGCGAAATTAAACCTTATCTGTATTGAGGAAAGTTTACCCGACATAAATACGCTACAGTTTATGCAAGTTCTAGATCTCAAATTCTTCATTGTACGAAAGTGTACGGTCTTGTGTCTTGTGTGTCTTGTCTTTTTTATAAGTCCATTAAATATTTTAAGTGTTTATTTTGTTTAAAAAATTCTGACTGTGATTTTTAATAAGTCCATGGAATAAGTGTTGAAGGATTTAAACCGTTGGAAAAACATAGAAAGAAAGGGGGAATTCTCAAGTCGATTTAATTTTTATTTTTTAGTAGTCCGATTTTCCGTTTTTTTGCTGCTGAAATGCTGAGGTAATGTTACGCTTTGGCGAAGCTTTTTGTGGAATTTTGTCAGCTTTTAAATGTGTTTCCTTTTAATGTTAAAATTTCGACGTGATTTCAAAAAAATTGCCGCTTGTAATTAGTCGCTGATACTGATATATAGTGTTGTTATTAATTATTAGTTACGTTAATTATATTAAGTAATTTTACCAACAAGACTCAAAGATATTTCATTTTAACAGTACTGAAAAGTTTAATGACAACTTTTTTTCATCTATGACTTTAGGAATTTTGTGTTAACTCTATCTGTGCATCAAGTTTTATCATTAACCGCTTAACGGTTTACTCGTGATTAAGTAACAGAGAACGGCACATTTTTTATATTAGTATAATTTGACATAAAAATAAATTAATCCGTCCTTATTGCGAAAGGAACCTTGTCTTTTATACTTTTCATAACTTGCTGATCAAATCCGCTGATCAAATTTCGATAAACATCTGCCATGGAGATAAACTGCGTCCTGAGAAAGGGCAAAGGCTATATATTTTTTAAAGAAAACAAAAATAGCAATTTGCTGCGTACGAATGCTAATTTGATATAAAAATTTATTGAATAGGGTATGTGCATGTAATTAATTTGATTATTCAATCAATTAGAATCTTTATGGTGATAACAGAATTAGAATTGAACGATAAACCAGTGAGACATAACCATTAAAAGTAAATATATCTATGTCGCTCATCAAAACAACCTTTTCTATGGAGGTTGTATGGCGCCTGTGTACTTTGACGTCATAGAACATATCGGATCTCTCTGTCTAACAAATGAATTTGAAGCTTTATAACTTAGCAAATAAATCAGATATTTGAGAAAATCTAACGGATTTGTGTAAATATGTGGTATAGAATTATGAGTAAATAAAAAAAAGTCATGCATATTTCCTATTATGGTATCGAAATTCAATTGTTTTATAAACTGACTCCGAAACAAGATACCAATAATAACCTATAATTATTTTGTTTATTTATATTAATTAGTCGTTTGAACTTCTATTACTTCTACTTCTATTTAAACGATTTGTGTCATATTCGAAATTAAATATTCTGTTTGCATCATGAAGCTTCCTACCAAATTCCACGACGATCCGAGCAACGATTCTCTAGTTATCGTCGGACAAACATTTATTCATACATACAAACGCCAGATTGCTCCAGTAGACTCTGAGAACTCCGCTTCGCTTGTTCGTTCAGTAATTATCATTTGTTAATGTTGTGTGTTTTGTTATCAGGTTCAAGGCTAAGGGTATGGATGTCGGTGTCTCTGATGAATACCTCAACGGAGTACCAGTTGAGGAGAGCTCGTCAGAACAGGAGGACGAGGATGGTAATTTAAAAAAATTGACGTGCTAATACTGCAATCTTCTACCGTAAATGTTGTTTCGTTGTTTGAGATGTTAATAATAAAATATTCAATAAATTGTGTATCAAATTTCGTTATTACAATAATAAAGTAATATGAATATTTCGGCTCATTACGTAAGAAAAAATACCTTTAACAGTTTTTTTTTTTGTTTTACCTGAAAACGCCAAATATTAAAGCTACATCTTGTTTTGAGTTGAGTTATTTCAAATTGGACTTGACCTGTTTTGGCTATCCTATTAGTCCTAAATATATATAAAAGTCAGTTTTCTGTAGTCATTTACTGTTTTCAAGTATTTCCATCAACTGCCGGAAGACTTCCATACATACATACACACACCCCACCTCACCCCTAAATAACAAGAGCAATCCTGAGCCGCTTGCACGTAGCGGGCTATTTATCATCCAATTTTTTTCTTAGACGAAGACTCGGTCCTCAAGAAGTCCTACAAGCACACAGCCAGTCGTGAGCAACCGGTCTCCTTCTGTAACATGAGCGAGATCGTTGGAAGGTTCGAGAGCGCCCAGCAAGCCAGCTCCGAACGTCATCGAGAGAGGAAGCAGGAGATACAAAACATACGAAGCAGGCTGTTTATGGTGACTAAACCCCTATATACACACCTACAACATATATATATATATATATATAAGCTCTCGATATAAGGGGCATTGCCGTGACCATAGGCGGTATCACTTTCCATCAGGTGAACCGCTTGCTTGTTTGCCCAGGCCGTTGTAAAAACACCGACACGAGATCTAAGGATAATAATAATAAACACATCACGACACACATTGACTCATCCCTGCAGTAAGTATCGTAAGAACTTGTGTCACAGGAACTAAGCAATGATATGGTATATACTACATAGATATTAATACAACTTCCAAGACCGGTAAGCGAAAAAATGTTGATCTGAACAAACTGAATTGCAAAGCAGTCACTGATTGAATTACAAAGCACTATAGGCATCATTAGGTATGTTGCTGCACACAAGGCCAATTATGTCATGGAGTCAATGACTAGAAATCAAGTTAAAACTTTTTATGAGGATCAAACTTTTGAGAATGATTATTCGGTTTCAATATCAACGCAGCCAAAATATAAGTCTAGTAAGCTATAATTAGGCAGGAGGATAGTATCCTACATAAGAAAAATAAAGAATACGACCAATATAACCACATCACGACACACACTCAATCACTCACTCCCTCCCTCAGCTCTGACGTAGATAAGATTGAAGAAACTTTTGTCGCAGATCCTAAGCAACGATATGGTATACACTACATAGATAAGTATACAACATCCAAGACCGGTGAGCGAAACAATGCGTCTTGCATGTGACACAAAGATCCGCCCCCGCCGGCAATCCAGTCCAGGTCCTGTTGGGTAGTAGTCAGCTTTTACACCATTTCGCTAGACAGGCCATCGAATTAATACCAAAGTAGTATGAATGGACGAGTAAGCGAAGCGAAGTTCAGAGTCTACTCAAGCTCGACGTTTGTATGTATAAATGTTTGTCCTATGATAACTCGAATAATATTAATGGGATCATCGTGAAATTTGGTAAGCAGAATGATGAGGCAAGAATAAGGATTAAGTTCGAATATTAGCCAAATCGGTCAAGGGGTTACCGAGATAGGTCGCGAGTTGTCAGTTCGTAGCGAGCCATAAGTAAATCCATATAAAAAATGTTTTTTTTTGTTTGTTTCAGGGCAAACAAGCCAAGATAAAGGAGATGTACGAACAGTCGGTGCTACAGAGCGAACAGGGTATTATACAATGTTTCGTTTTATAAAATTTTATCATAGTTTATATGTGCATGGATTGATAATTGAGTCTTTACATTTAAAATCAATGAAATTTAATGTTCACATGTTTTGAGGTTGCAACAAACAAGCATCAGAACAAAACCGTGTAAAATATCTACTCACGAAATATTTTTATTTTATTTAATAAGGCATTATTTTAACGCATTGGCGGTGCTCATGGCGATCTCAGACATAAAGGGCATCGTCGTGTCAATAGGCAGCGGTATCACTTTCCATCAGGTGAAATCATAAATGTTTCCTTAGCAATTTTATGACAGTGTAAAAAAACAATATTAAATATTTAAAACGTCACTTTAATTGATCGACAGTGTAAAATATGTTTTTGGGCAGCGTTTGTTTCGCTAATGCTCGAATACGGCTTTACCGATTTCAATTATTATATTCTTTCGTTACTTTTTTCGCTCTATACCGGGTCAAAGTATACAGGTAAAAAAAATCCCAAAGGAAGAAAGGAAGTTCGCGTGGTCACTATTCCTTAATGTTATTTGTGTTTGTTAAGGTGTGACGTCATCGGACAAGATAGCCCGCGATCTGGATCTGGACTCTGAGAAAGCTCGAGTGATAAAGGAAAAGTTCGAAAACGGGGAGTTTTACAACGACGAGAACCAACCGCCGAAAAACAGGGAGATTGATGACACGACGCTCTTCAATGAAGGTAGCTATTTTATTCATATAAATTTTATCGCTTTATCGCATTCTCTCAACCTAGACTTGCTACTGACCCTGTTGCTAAGTGTTAAAACACGTTCAAATACTAAATTACAGAATCTGGGGTTTCTCGCCGGTATCAAAAATGTTCCAATCGAGCCAATTATAAGTAAAAAATAATTTAATTTGACGATTCTAAGTATTTTTTTAAAGTTAACGGAATATAGATATTTTGATTTATGTTCGACGACCTCTGGCGCAGTGGTGTGATCAGCCGAGAGCTAAGCTATAGGTTCCGGGTTCGAATCCCGGCGGGGGTGGATTATTTGCAAGACGCATGGTTTCGCTTACCGGTCTTAGATGTAATATTTTTACTATGTAGTATCTAACATATCATTGCTTAGTTTCTTACGATACTTACTGCAGGGCTTTGTCAATGTGTGTGTCGTGATGTGGTTTATTTATCTTTTGGGCAGTACACTGAAATAAACATTTTTAGGTAAGTACAATAAGTAAGTATTCACTTACTATTTTAGTACTAGGCACATCTTTTTTGAATTTTTTTTTTTTATTAATACCAACATTTATTTCCACCAGGTATCGGCAAGAAGTCTCGTTCCATATTCTTGGAGCTGGACGCGAACGCAAAGAACATCGCCCCGCTGTCCCCGCCGCCACAGGACGCCCCCAAGCGGAAGGAAATGGTAACTACATAATGACATTTTAAAGCTAAATTTGTTGCCTTCAAAGAAAACGAATTAAAAGTTTAAATTTTACAGTTATCACCCCCGGAATCATATTAATGGGACGTCACTTAGCTTTTTTTTTAAGTATTGTTTAATTAACAGAAGTGGCTATTTAAGAAAAAAATAAACATTTGTTACCGTAACAGTGCTGAAACGTGGAGTGCGAGTTATGGTATTTTTATTGCAATAGTCGATTGATTTGGGTTGGTGAATCTGTCAAAATTAGCTATTTATTATTGTTTTGACGGACTTCTTTCATGAATGAAATGTCCCTAAAATGTGCCTTAATAATAATACATTACATAAACTCTCGCCGTAATCCCTCGAGAGTGGTTGGCAAAGGTGTTCAACACACTTCCAATATTTGTGTTGAATCCCAGTGTGAAAGGTTGCGAGTCTGTCGCCAGTATCCTTAATAATAATTAATCGTTTATTTGACACATTTTTCGTTCTACCTATCTGTTTCTTTGTAAATCACAAAGTTAATTGAATTTTAAAGCCTGCAGTTAGACGTCCTGACAATCTGGGATTTAGTTCTATGCTTAATAATCTCGATAACAGCGCCACCTATAGGGTCCAAAATAATAAAATTTCTAGCTAAATCGAACCATACACATTTAAGAAGTCCATAGAATTGGTTGTATAATTTCGCATAATATATAAGATTTTAAATCGATTTTATAAAAAAACAGTATCGCTGAGGACAGGATTCGAACCTGCGCGGGTAGAACCCATTGGATTTCAAGTCCAACTCCTTAACCACTCGGACACCTCAGCTCTTACTTTTAATTACAAATAGCATCATAAGTGTTCACATGAACACCTGTGTCAATTTAAAATAAAGTAAATAAATGCATTTCATGTGCAGTTTTAGGCGCAATTTAATAGATGCAATATTGAAAATCAATAGTGACATTTGCTATTTAAAGAAAATACAATTAAGTGCAGTTTTTGGTCTTAGTTTACCTCTTTTAGTGTAGGTTAGGGATAAATATCTAAGCAGGAACTTATATTTTAAGTTACTTAAGGGACTTTAGTTTGAGCGCAATTTTGATGTTAGGACAGACCATAACAAAAAAATCCAAATAGCATTTAACAATTACTTATTATGGTTAGGTATATAGAACGTAACTGCAATATGAGTGTTAAACTATTAAGTTAAAATACATAACAAAACTTTAATTGTACATACAATATATGGTAATATTAAGACAATATGACACTTATTTCACATTGACATATTTGTACGCCTAAAAGGCAGATTTTTTAATGTAACTCTGCATAATACAATAAGATAAAGATTACAAATAAGCAATTTGAATTTGACACATGACATGACGTGGTAGAAAAAAACGACAATTAAAATATTTATTTAATATAAAAATAGGCAAAATCGTGTGCGTTTACTTTACTTCATCAAAACCAAATTTTAAGTTACATAATATAGCCAGGGATATGAATAAAATAAAAAATGGAATAGATTATTCACCTAATTCAGGTGATTTTAAAGGTAAAAGTATGATTGCCTTGTAATGCATATTTTAAAGTTTAAAATTGATTAAAATTTAAACATCAAAAGCTGATTAAACTATTTTTGATTAAAAAAACTTTTTTCAAACTTTAGGCCTTATCTACTTCACTAAATTTGTTTAAATTAAATAAATAATATTTTATCAGATTGAAATACATTAGTAATTTTTTTGAAAAAAAGGTGGTTCTTAAAAAATGTTCTCTTAAAAAGGTAGAAAAGAAAAAAAGAAAGAATTTTCTCCATTAAAATATAAATAGAAAAAAAAATGTATCGCTGAGGACAGGATTCGAACCTGCGCGGGTAGAACCCATTGGATTTCAAGTCCAACTCCTTAACCACTCGGACACCTCAGCTGTTGCAAGTCTTGTCGGAAAACTCTTTCTGTTGCTAACATTTAATTTATTCAAACAAATAGGCCCGTATATAAGAAAAGTACTATTTTATTTTCATTAAATACTCCACTTACTTGCATAAAACACTTTATTACATATACAGAGCCTATTTACTTACATATAAGAACAACTGTACATAACATTACCTGCTTTCTATTATGTCATAGAAATTATACTTAAAGAAAAACGATATTGTTTAATGATTTTTTCCTCGTTAAACTATTTTTAAGTTGATATCTTCACCAAATTAAACCTGACTTTGTATTCTGTACGTCGCAAATGCACTGGGCATGCGCACGTGTACTCAGAGATGCATTATTGACAGATTCCCTGTGCTTCTGAAATCTAGTTTTTTTTTTAACATCTACTATGACCTGTATGGGAGTTATACGTCATAGTGTAAAATGGTCGAGTCAGTGGGATTTGGATTCTTTCAAAATTAACTCGTTCTACTACTGTTAACATGTGAAGTTGGAATACCATTTTCTGATTTTCGAACTGCAAGTTAAATTTACCCTATCATTCAAATCTCCTCGTTGGATTTTACCATTATTAATAAATTTATTAAGCATGTTAAATAAGTTTTATTAATGTAAAGTCATTGGGGTAATTAGTTCATATACCCATGTAAAGTTAAATAGTTTTAGGGGTTTAGAGATAGGGTCAAAATTTAGTCCACCTAAGATCTTTTTGTTTTATTGGTCCACACGCTATGTATATCATCATATTAAGTTGCAATTGATTGATACATCTCTCTTTCGCTATTTATTAGATGAGAAAAACCTGTAATACTGTTTATTTAAGTTGATTTAAATAAAACATTCTGACTTTGAATGCAAAAGAATATTGACTGACTAAGTAACTCATTGATAAATTATACTATGTACTAGAAGACCCTGCAAACTTCGTACCAGGTGATTTCCTTCGGGAAAATTTTCCCACTTTTTACTCTTTTAATCCTTTCCTGTATTAGAGCGAACAAAAGAAAAATAATTACTGAAATCGGCCCAGCCGGGCTTTAGCGACACTAACGAATTGCTCTTCATTTTAAATCAGAGAAGAAGATTGTTAATTTTATTTGTATATTCCAGCAATTCATCCCCAAGGACGTGGTGCGTGCTGCGGACAAGGTCGAGGAGGTGAAGATAGAGACCGCTGATATCTCGGACCGGTTCAAGTTCTTTGAGACCTACAAGCCGGAGACCAGGCGTAAGGAGTTCAGGATGACGCCGCCCAGGCAACTGCAGGTGAGGGGTTACTCATTCATTCATCTTACAAGTTACTCACAACAAGTTCTACATATTAACGGAACCTTATTAAATGAGCAACCATACAGGGAGCCATGAAGGGTGTATTGTGGTTCTCCACCTCCACCCTATCCACCCCAGAAATAAAAGCATCTTGATTTGTTAACTCGGCAGTTACCGAAGCGCGGTGAAAAAAATATCTTGTCAAAAACTTAATCCGGCGCAGATTTACAAATGAGTCATCATGTCGTTTTTCTTTTATTGGCTAGAAAAACACTTTGGTTTGAAACAAACTTACCATTACAGCAAGCTTATCGCGTAGAAGTCGCTTTTATACAAACTTACCATTACAGCAAGCTTATCGCGTAGAAGTCGCTTTTATGTAACAAAACCCAGGTGAAATCGAGGAAAAAAAACTTTAAGGTAAATTTTCAAATACAAATTCGATACATAAATTAAATAATAAAAATAATTAAATATGATAAAATTTTAAGAGTTCAATTCATAAAATAAAATTAGTAATAAAATAAATCCTTAGGGAAAAGTAAGCAATTGCCCCAAAATGGGAACCAAACCGAGAACCCCGTGATAAGAAATGTCATGATAGTAATGATATAAAATAATATTAACACAGTTATCTGAACAGGTATTTGTTTTACAAAAAACCAACACAATACAATCTTAATTGAAGCATATTTTCCTAGCCATTAACTAAATAAATAAGATCATAATTAATCTCCATTGTACATAACGCAAATAAAATTTGGGAAAATAAACATCTTAATGAATATTGCATATTCAAGAATATTTTTTAATTGAAATATTATTTTTAACACAAGCTGACCCGCCCTGGCGTTGTTTGAGTTACCATTTATTGTAAGAAAACTTGCCCACATCTTCGTCCAGGTAGAATAAGTTTTTTGTGTCTAATATAATAAGAAGAATTTCAAAACTCAACCCCTGAGTTGGTAGAAGGGGATGAAAGTTCATATTAAATCAATAGATCAGTCTTGTCTCATTGAAACCAATTAAGGCAGTGGAGTGATCTAAAACAGAATATTTGAAAATTAATCTATTTAATTTACCATTTATAAATAGCCTACATGAAACCATATGTAATGCAATTCTAAAACAGCTGTCAAACTGCATATAAAATGCATTATTAATGATAAATAGCATTTTATTTATTTCGTTTTTAATGACACAGGTGTCGATTTGTACAGTTAAGATGCTATTTGTAATTAAAAGTAAGAGCTGAGGTGTCCGAGTGGTTAAGGAGTTGGACTTGAAATCCAATGGGTTCTACCCGCGCAGGTTCGAATCCTGTCCTCAGCGGTATATTGCTTTTTTACTATGGTTAGAAGCTCCTTTTGCTAAAAAGAAGACGAATGCTGTCATTAAATGCAGGTTTCTTAAGTTATTTAACACTTTTTATGCCCGCTTTGGTAGCCAAACCGATTTCTAAACTGTTTGTCTGTCAGTCAGTTTGTCACGGAAAAAAAAAAGTTTTTTGAAAACTTTAAAATCAGAATTCAAGACATCCACATGAGTGAAAAATGTTTGTTGTTAATTACTTGCATTGAGAGTTAACAAGGTGGCATTAAATTTGTTGTTCCTATGATACTATAGGTTTAAATGAAATTGACACAGGTGTTGATGGGAACTGTTATGATGCGATTTGTAAGTAAAGGTAAGAGCTGAGGTGTCCGAGTGGTTAAGGAGTTGGACTTGAAATCCAATGGGTTCTACCCGCGCAGGTTCGAATCCTGTCCTCAGCGGTACATTTTTTTGACGTTTTAATTCTAATAACGTTTCGAACAGTCACTTTGACTCGTTGGGTCAATTTTGTATCATTTCCCTATCAAGACTTGACTTGTCACTATGACTTGTTTAGATTATTTTATAATTCTAAATCTGAAAAAAACAAATTCCTACTAGTGATTATTAGTGTAGTAATAGCATTTTGTTTTATAAACCCTAGCGTCCAAAATCCCCATCCCCTGAGATATACCACGAGCCGTCGGTGGTTCGGTCCGCTGACAGACCGGAGGAGCCAGGTGCCGGAGTCACGGCGTCCAGGATGATCAGCGTGTTCAGGCAGATGGAGGAGCAGGCCTCGCGCGGGGAGGAACAGATGGGTAAGCTTTGACCTAATTTAATTTCCTTGGTACATTTTTTGTCAGTACGGTGTATTTATATAATTATTAGGATACAGAAAATCAATGTAAGAGGCGAAAAAATCTTCAAAAATTTATTAGAATCATTTCTTCATCTTTTTTTAGTTTATGAGATGTACAATATAAAATTTAATAAATAAACTATTTATTCGTGCTATGACTTATATCAGTAGGTATTTGCAATTGCTGTTAAATGTTTCAGGGCCGAAGCCATTGAAATGTTTCACCCCACCCCCCGGGGGTGAGAGCAACCATTACGAGCGTTCTTCTTCGGAAGAGGAATACAGCGAAGAAGAGGAGGATGATAGCGAAGAGGAAAGGTACAGGAACTACCAGCAGGCCAGGGAACACGATCCTGCTTTGAAAGAGGTAAGAACTGTATAACTTTAATGTAAATATACCAATTTAATTGTGTACACTTTATATAATTAACCTACGTGGAAACTTTAAAACTTAAAATGATTGCAAAAAAGGGTAATTCTCTACAATAACTTTAACTGGCAAATAACGGGGAAGTTTCTCGAATCTATATATATGACCGACCACGCATAGCTTGTGTTTCGTAATCCTTTTTTGGTTGATATATTTATAGTTGTTTCCATTTGATTTTTCAATGATTCCACCATGGCTTCAATTTTATGATGTCATAATTATTTTATTGTTTAACTTAATTTTATTTCTTTAAAATTTATTTATTCATTCAATTCTCATTAAGTAGTTTTGTAGTGTTACTGTTGTTCTTTGTTGCCTTTTTCCCAATTATATAACACACTTCTCCGTCCCCAAGGCCCAGCAGCTAGCCCGTACCAAGAGCTTCCGCGATCGTTTCGAGAACTGGAGTGAGAACGAACCGAAGCGCTCGCCCTCCGCCCTCCTCATACAGCGGGGACAAGAAGATGAAGAGGGAGACTCACAACTTGAGACTGCTAAAAGGTAAACTAACAAATAATGATACCTATTGATAGTAAATACAATTTTACACTTGCAATTCAAGACAGTAATTGGCTCGAAAAATTCTACCAAAATAAACCAAAATTACGGATCATCGAATATGCTCTTTGTTATGTGAATTATAGACCGATTCACGATTGGTCAAAGCATCAGCCATACTTGTATACTTGTCTACAATAGCACTGTTACCCAGGAAACAACTCGCTAAAATTTATTTGTTTATTCATTCACTTTTAGCTTTTGGGTTCCGAACCCAAAGGGTAAAAAGCGGAACCCTTACTATGGCTCCGCTGGCCGTCTGTCAGCGAGCTTTATCTCATGAACCATAATAGATAGACTCATGAAAGAGAGAATGTCTATTTCCGTTGCCGCTATAACAACAAATACTAAAAACAAAGAAATTATAAATTGAAGCGCGAATACCAACAAGAAACTTGATATTTTCGATATTTTTTGCTTTTTCTTATTTCTTTAACGAAATTATCTTAAAGGTACTATTACTTTTAATATGATACGGAACCCCTCACGTGCGAGTTCGACCCACACATTAAATTTACAAAAAACGGTCAAAAAAACCTGTCAAGTTTTTTTTTTTACCGTTTTTTGTTTAATTTAATTAGCTCGACTCTTTTAATGACATATAACTT
Source organism: Choreutis nemorana (assembly GCA_949316135.1). Classification (NCBI taxonomy): domain Eukaryota; kingdom Metazoa; phylum Arthropoda; class Insecta; order Lepidoptera; family Choreutidae; genus Choreutis; species Choreutis nemorana. The sequence goes on along the minus strand of OX438621.1, from coordinate 5,336,853 downwards.
TGTCAAACGAATTTCGCGTGTTTGAGAATCATCCGAACATCTAAAGTAACATATTATCTCATAGTTTTAACACAAATATGCATCATTTTCAGTCTTCGGGCAAAGTTCGAAAACATGAATGTGAACCAGTCTTCCGTCACCAAAACGTTTATACCTAAAGTCAATAGATTTGTGGTGAGTACAACATGATCATTATTTCAATTATACTAGTATTAAATGTAAGTAATGAAATACAACCCAAATGTTTTTTAATCTAATTAGTTTAAGTACTCACAGTCTAATTCATAAAAAAATATCCATCATTTATGTAAATTTAATTCAATTGAAAGAAAAAGGCTCAATAAAAATATCAGTAATTGTATTTGTCAATGGGGGGGCATTACATTGTCATTACCGTGTCGTTATAATATGATACTATCGCGATATCGCGCATCGCGTGATAATATTGTCAGTTTAAAAGTGACAGTGACAATCATGATGCAACATACTGTCTTTTTTGTCTGTCATATATCGTTTCTTTCTTTCGCGTAACTTCTTCTAATGCGTGCCAAAACAAAATAAAAACTTAATACTCCTTCCTATATTAATATAGCTTCATACTACATGCTTATCTGTACTAACAAATTAATGCAGTTTGTATAATAGCTTGTCATTTCGCTTATAGGTACGCGCCGAGAAAGGAAGTTTCGAAATGCAACCCCTTGCTACAGATGCCACTTGCTTAAGCGATTAAGTCTCACCTCATAATATCAGTGCCTCTAGCGTATGTCATTAAAACTGACCACAGCCTGATTATCAAACCAGAATGTCTTTTTTACTGGATTTTGTTTAGATACAAGTTCTTAATCTTACCACCAGAGGTCGCCTTTCAACACTTACTCGAGACAATGATTTTTCGTAATTGACATGTCCCTTGCAACACTACACGAATCATTTAAATTAATTGCATACAATTTTTACACGTTTGTTTGACAAGTACAGCCTGGCTAATAATTGTGTGACTTGGTGACAGGTGGAACTACATATTTCTTACCTGGCAATGCCATGTTTTCTGTCAAACTCAGCAATGTCATCAAATCAGTGTTGCCAGAGTGTCGCTTCGCCTGTTTTGTGACATATTTTTAACCAGGCTGTAAAAAATAAATTGTAACAAAAAAAAATAACAAAAAAATAAAGTATACACTTTTTATTTTCAGTAATCCTCAAGGAACGTAGGAACTGCATCTACCAAAGTCAAGGTTTACCTTTCCCTTATTCTGTCGACTTGCCTTCTTATTGTAAACACCTAGAATCGTCTGAAAGATAAATAATGCTATTATAATCATTATTTTCCTTTTAGACAACTTCAAGTGAAGTAAATGGTTGTAACCTTTTTATCGGGAATAATTTAGATTTAAACAAATATTTATTTAGTATTAGGACTGATTTTAAGTGCCTTATCAATGTGCAATTATTACACACACACACATTACATTTTTATTATGTAACATTTTATGACAATTTATATACTTTTAATATACATACCTATCCTTCATGATAACTAACTCAATTATAAAATATGGTCGCTTGATTTGTGACTTTCTGAGACATGCTGACATCTGTACAGTGAAATAGCGTGATTTATTATCGATTCATAATTTGCGATTAATTATATCACTATCAAATATTTATTTTAGCTTCTTTGGGAAAAAATAAATAATTTTTTTGGTAGACAGCTAAACTTTTTTTGAAAAATCAACTTTTAAATAATATAATAAAATCGTCAAGAATTCTATTTGTATAACATCAAACCAACCTTTGTTTACATAGATGTCGGCATCGGTGTGCACGAATTTTGAATCTCAATATCTTTCTATTTATATTTGATAGAAAATCACCCCCTGTTGTTTAAGTTTTATGAAAAGTATTAAATATTGATCGTTTTAACTAAAGTATTATCCATATTTTATTATATTCTCCACTTCCTATTTATATGTCTACTATCTAATACCTACTAATTAATCTTAATCATTTAAGCACTTATTTTTGTCAATATAAATGTAAGAAAAAAATACCTATTTAGTATTGGAAAATCGATTGTCCGATAATATTGTAAAGTATTAAATAAAAAATTAAAGATTTTTAATGTGCCAACGAAAATTCTAATAATATACTCAATAATTTTTAATTAAATTACCTATAACATACTTTCTTCTATTCGAAATAATAGTTTTAATGTATGCTATGACATTTCACTGTATCACCTTCATTTAACAAATTTTCATAACAATAATCATTATAATTTTAAACTTTGTGACTGAACTATTGAATCTGTGTTTATGTTTTGTACTTAAAAAACATTTTTTGTTATTTTTTCGATCCAAGCGTTAATGTGCCTAAATCCTTATTAGGTTTAAATAAATAAAACAATCAACAGTTCCGTTTTTTATTGTTACAACCTGTACATTGCCATTTTTTAAGGCAAGAGTGAATAGGTTTCTCCTAGGCAGGCATGATCCACCTTAGACCTCATCGCCGCTTAACATCAGGCGGGCTTGGGGTCAAATGCCTGCCTGGTCATGAATAAACAAATATATATGGATTTTATACTCTAAAATAGGGTTGTCCAGGGCAAATATAATCGCAGGCCAATTATTACACTACCTAATAGGCTAGAGGATGGATGGAGGATAGGATTTGTTACACTTAATGTTGTTAGTTCTTCATTTTTTTTATTTCTTATTTATCAACAACTCTATAGATACTTATCACTTTATTTAGTTTTTGCGAGACGCAGTGCATGTGTCAGTGAAGACTGGTATTAAAAACAAGCCGTGAGCCACACGAGGCCCGCGGGCCGCGGTTTTACAGCCCTGCTCTGAAATATCTGGACACAAATTATGAAAATTTGCCCATACATTTAGGTATCTGTACAGATAATTTATGTCATTAAGTTTTTGATAATATATGTACTCCATTTTTTCAATGAATGAGAGAAGACATGAATGGGATTACGCGGGTATGGAGGAAATAAATAGTCAAATGTCATTTAAAATCTAATTATTATTTTCAAAAAAAATATAGGAAACATGAAACAATAAATTAACCACCTAAACGTAAAGATAAATATCTAATCTTATGTCGATCACAAAAGATATCTTCACAATAAAAATCAGGTTATGGTGTCATAAAACACGATGTTAAAATAATTTTCGTTACAAACTCTTGTACCATTTTAATTAAAAAATTGTCTGATGCAATTACTGAGCGATATTTTTAAATAATTTACAAAGATCTTTTTCAGATTTTTCTAAATAAATACTTTTATCCATCTTTTCGTAACTAAGTAGACGATCTATAATAAAGAATATTTATCTTTTATAATGAGGATAGAAAATTATCTAATCCCAAGACACTTGGCAATTAAAATATACAAAATTTACATCCTTGACAAAAAATAACATCTCATTTTTTACTTAGGGTCAAATTAAATACATAGTAAATTTACGATGCGTAAAATAAGTAATGGTTGGTTGTTATTTTCACTGTACATTGCTTTTAAAAGGAAATTATCCCAAGTGCGTTTTAAAAATTTTCATAATATTCTGAATACGAAACTCAATTGGTTGAGGTTGTCTTTGCTCACGTTGGATAATTTCTTTTAAAAAGCAAGGTTCACTGTCAAACTCAACGCAACGTGAATTATTCTACTCTGTTAGCCCTCGACAAGTCGTTCTTACTAACGAGCGTAAGAAAAACCACCCGCCGTAAAACGTCCACTTTACTTTGAGAATGTTATTCTAGAATGACAAATTAAAAAAATCTGCTACATGAAAAAACGCTCTCGTGCGAGTACTTGTGTCTTAACATGTTTTTGACATGACGTCTATAACAGCTCGCGTTTAAAATACGCTCGTTAGAAAAAAAGCTTACTCTGCATTTATTACGTGACAAATAGCTTAGCTTCAAATGAAATGAAACTCAAAAAGTTTTTCTAAACTGGATCAAAATTTACCGAACGTTTCGTGGCAAGGGTTGCTATATCTCTATTATTTTTTACTAAAAATAATATTAATAATACTGTATTTATCTTTCACTGTCATGCTATACAAGGATTGGCGAGTTCATCTGCTAATCGCCTTGAACTTTGATCTGTAATATATACAAATAGTCTTCCAATATAAATCTCTCAAGTTGATACCAACAGGTTCTTCGGCGATTAGCATGTGGCCTACTCGCTATTTCTTAAAAATATTTTTGATAAAAATTTCACAGACTTAGAAAACGAGAAATTACTGGGATTACAGAAAGCGAAATAATTATCAAAATAATTTTATTACATGTACATTAATTAAAGGGTAAGACAATAACAAAGATAATTTTACGTTTAAAAAAACCGTGTATTTAAAACTAGTTTAAAAAATTATAAATACCACAAAAAAAAAATTGCTGTAAAATTATTCTTTTCACATAAGTTTAACCAAAAAATTTAATAAATTAATCAGTTCTTGTAAACTTTTTAAAATTCTTAGAACAAATCATTTTTTATAAATAAAAATTATTTTTATGATCACTACGCATATTCCTAATGGCAACACAAACATGTTGATGAAGAAAAAAAATGTTTTTTTTTAGTCTATGGTACTAAAAAAAATTGATAATAATTTGATCTCTCAACGCACTAATACATATATTGTAAGTGTTTACTTGATAAACTTCATTAGGAAATAAATTTTCGTATTTTTTCTATTTAAACTTTTTTTTTATTTGGTAGGTAAAATTGAAACGCAGTTGAGAATACTTTTTTAAATCTACTTGTATACAGCCGATTGACAATAGCTTAGAAGTATAGGGACTTCCCCAGCTTACTATTCAAATGTTGGGCGATAAAAAATCACACCAATAAAATTAAACAGACTTTCAATATTGAAATTGACTTTTTTAACATGTTTTTAAAACCTGGTAGAAATATTTATCAAGAAATGTTTTTTATAAAATTTGTGTTTTTTGTTAAGTTATACCAAAACTGCGTAATCAATATTTAATTTTAGCCTCTAGGAGACTTCTTACTCTAATATTTACAGAATTACTGTGGTATACAATAAATGTGGTACCAATTGAATTTAACTAAATCAATTTTACCAATAGAAGAAATACTATTTATTGGTAGAAACTATTGTCTTTTTTCGTCGTAGGCTATAAATAAAAAGATTTTTTACCGTCTTTGTGAAGATAAAAAAGTAAAAATTGAAAAACAGGTAAACGCCACATCGAAAAATATCTTCAAAAATCCATGCCGGTCACACTTCTTACTCCTTTACAAACACGAATAAAGTCCCTGAAAACGGGGAGAATCTCCCTAATCTGGTGGTCTATGGACCGTATCTTGGGGTAAGTTGACACTTTCGGTTACTTTACTTGAGTTTTTAGAGTCTTTAACACTATCTTTGTCTTTACACTTTTCAGAGTGTTTTTTGTCGTCGCTTCGTCTATGGTCCTTCCTGTGCTCTTTCGAATCTCTATGGTCCCGGGATCTATCTGATTTATGGTGCGATCTATGTCGGCTAGACGAATGTCGTCTGTGGTCGTGTTTGTCTGACTTTTCAGATCTATCCGACCTGTATTTATCGTCTCTGTTCTTGGAGGAGTGATTTTTATCAGACTTCTCAACTTTCTGATCGGACTTTTCCGTTTTGTGATCTGAATTCTCCGATTTGACCTCAGTTTTCACTTTCTCAGTCCTTTGTTCTGAATTCTCCGATTTCACTCGAACCGGATCTGTTTTTTCCGCCTTTGTTTCGGGTTTTTCCGATTTAACTTCAATTTTTTCCGATTTGATCTCACATTTTTCGGATTTCTTATCTTTCTGTTTGTCGTCTGTCTGTTTCTCCGACTTGGTCTGGGTCTCGGTTGTCTTTTTGTCCGTCATTTTGTATTCTGGTTTCGGTTTGAACTTGGCACTAAGCGCTCTCATTTCTATGACATCGGTTTTGTGTTTAGCCGGGGTCGACGGAGGTTTCTTAGGTGTCTCTGAAAAAAGGCCCTAAAATAAATACCTAACTAAACACAGTTTATTTTAGATATTAGAAAACTGGTTTTTGGGAGGTCCAACATTTATAATACACAATAAATTCATTTTTTAACTTAGGTAAAGTTGCATTAAGTAAAAGAAAGGTGGGACTTATTGGATTCAATACTTTTCGTATATAAAGTTGCATATCGTATCATTACTTAGCACCTGCGATAAAAGATTCTGTAGCGCCGAATCAATGTAAGCACTGTTACATGGATATTTTATTGTTAAGTATAATTTAGATAATAGATTAAATCTTATCTGAAATACATTGATTTTAATTGCCACTCACCCGAAGTTACACTAATGGTGTTACTGTTGGTTGTGTTGGATATTCTGTCGTCAGTAGGAGACGACGCCTCTGATGATGGATAGTACTGCTTCAGACGTAAGTGCCAAGCTGGAAATAATGTATTATGAGGATGTATGAGATTTGAAACTGGTATCCATGATATGAGAATGGACAAGGGGTGCAACTAAATTGTTTTTTTTTTTAAGCAAAATTCTGCTTCTGACATAATTGTTTTTATTTTGTTTTAAATTGGAAAATGTTATAGTAAAAGTTGTAAAATATATGAAAGATTTATTTTAATTCTTGTTTATAGTAGTATTAACATATAATGCTTTCCTAAGACCATTTAAAAGTGTTTTTTTATATAGAAACTGAAGAATGATTATCTTGGTCAAAAAACGTTCACTCAGTTGGTGATGCTGCTCCCTGGCGTGATCTAATTGCAGTCAAACACCCTATTGTAACAAAATCTTATTATTAATATGTACTCACCAACAGAGGCGACGGCAGATACGGTCCTGAACTGATGTATGATGTTCCTCGGGAGGAAGTATATATCATCATCACAAAGCGGGAGTCTTGAATAGCGGACGCCTTCGCGACGAAGCTGGTTCAACTTTGCTTCTTCTATCCTGTTTCATTAATTTATTAAATAAACAAAATGGTCATCCAGTTAATTTACTAATAATAATTACATAAACCTATAAGTTGGTACATAATGATGCGTTTACAAGTGCAACTAAAATTGCGCAGTTCTTAGCATTTTTTTGGTCACGACACTCAAGGCAACATCAAGCAATTTACGACGATATTAAGTAGTGGAATTGCTCCAGATTCCTCCACTAATGTTTTAGATTGATCCACTACAGACATAAGGGATGAAAGTTTGTGTGGAGATCCCTCAAGCAAAGGTTTTCACGTCCAGTATACCAAAAAGGTTAACCATAGTAAGAAAGTTATTTTTATTAGATAGTAGAACTACGTGACCATTCCTTCGGGTTAAACAATTTTTTTGTTTATTTATAAACCATTCCTATATTAGTAAAGTTAAAACTGAATCATTATCCATACTAATGAACAGCAATTAATATTCCTAACTATAAAAATCTATGCCTGACACTGTAATAAATAATGATTAAGCTATTTATACATCCATATTTATAGCAACGACATAGGGGCATGTTTAAATTAATTAATGATTATATAGATCATTTTTGGGTAAAAGCCTCCTCCATGTGCTATTTTTTTCTATACCTGGCAAGCTTCATACAGTTGGTACAGACAGTTCGCCTGCCACTGTATACACATGAAAATTTCCCTTCAATCATATTTTACCTTTCATAAACACTTACCACGTGACGCATTGTGATATCGGCGGTTCGTACAAATCGAGCTGTAGCAACCGCACGAGCTTGTCGAAATCGGCCGCGTGGAAAGCAACGACATCTTTAGTGATACGACCGCGGTCTTCATCGCCGCAGTGTATCGCTTTTAACACGCCTAAAGGAGAAAAATAAAAGATTTTATTAAAAAACGACTACAGATACGTAATTGCGAAAAACCGAGAAACAACGAAATTGTAATATTTCTAAGAATATCTGTACTCGTATGCAGTATGTACGTTTCTGCACGAATCAAATTCGTTCGAAAAAGTTTACGAATTGAGTCCAGTCAGCAGCACTTTAGGATGTATTAAAATTTAAATTCGAAATGTTTTTTTTTTTAATAGACTTAAAATAAGCTTTAAGATCGTATTTTTTTTATCTATCACTGATTGATTCAACTGTATACGTATCTACAAATTTGTTCACACGTACGGTTTGCGAGTTCGACTCGTGCTTGACCGGTTTTTTAATAATATCAACTCTGTGTCGGAGGCGTAAAACAGCTCCAACTCCATGTGTAATTGCGGGGAGATTTGATTCCCCTAACATAAGCAGGACATTGTATTCGTAGATGTATAGCGAATACAAGAATTGTTACTTATAAATGAAAAATGAAATGTTATTTACGTTGTAATTTTATGAACTTTAACTATTTGAAATGAATGTATTGAATTAGTAAAGGTATGAGCATGGCAAGAGCGGCGTGTGTCCGTGTGTCCGTGTGTCCGGGTGTCCGTACCGACGGCGGCGGTGGTGATGCGGTCGAGGCCGTGGCCCACGTGGTCGGCGTGGGCGCGCGTGCGGTCCTCGAACAGCAGCTCGCGCGCCTCGCTCCAGCGGCCCAGGCACTGCAGCTTGCGGAGCTCGTTCACGCCGCCGCTGCAACGACGCCACGCACAAACACTATTACTCATACACAAAAAAAAAAAAACTAGCGCCCCGCCAAGGCTTCGCCACGGTAGAATTTAGCGTTTTATATAATATAAAAATTCCAATATGTTTAAGGGATGTTGAAGCATTCCAGTGGTGAAAGAATTTTCGAAATTGATCTGGTACTTTTTAAATTTATTCGTGACAAATATACTAAAATCCTTTTTTTTGCTTTAACGCCGAGTACTACGGCTCGGAGGCCGCGACTTTATTTGATCCTGGCTATCGTTCCCTATACAGTCGATCAAGCTGTATCGTCTTTATTAATGCAATACAACAAGACAGACAGCATAAGCACGACCACCATACAGATATGGTCCGCCATACCTAGCCTAACATAGTACAGACCAGGTCGGGAGCCGAACTATCGAGGAACATTTGGGGTTTCCACGCAGAAGGCGTTTCAACCCTTATGAAAGCAAGAAAACAACAAAACTGTAAGTTACCCATGAGTACCTCTACCGGCTCGACCTCGCCTTGGCAATGATTTTATGGGAATCCTTAGCACAACTCAGGGGGCCTCGAAAGGAGGCGTACACCTCGGCTTAGTTAAAGACAAAGATGGAATACTGACCGTTTCTTTTTGATAGGACTCTTGCCAAGTTCAGCTGTCGGGACCAGCTGCTCACCCGGCCGTATCCACAGTATCGGTCCGTCGTTCGATTCCTGTGGCGACATCTCCGGCACAGCGGACAGCGGACCCCAAGGCATTGTCTGTTACAAAAATATATATTCTCCAAATAGGTTACGTATATGTTTTAGTCAAAAGCTGCTATATCGGCATCGGGTACAATATATCGGTTATTACGACTCAATGGCCTATCGGATGTAGCGTCAATAACATATGCAGTCTCAACTGCAGTTCTTCTATAAATGTTATTTGGTTAACAATCATTTCGAAAACTTAGCAATAAAAATAACACATCTCAATTTGTACATTTTTTTTCTGTAAATTGTAATTGTTACAATAATATTACTTTAATAGTATTTGTCATTTACATGTTGGTGGTATCTTTACATTATGTGCTGGTGCGCACTCTTCTTCGAGCTTCGCTTAATGTCCCTTAATAATCAATAATGATGTATCAGACATACCAGCTTGAGGAATGGGCATTCAGCCAGCATGTCGAGGGTCTGCGGGAAGTATCCTCCGACCTCCTCGTGCACTGTCCCCACTAAAGATATCTGATGCAGAGGTCCACATCGGAAAGTCCCGGCGCTATACGTTTGTTGCACCTAAATAAAACAATCATAATTCAACATCACAACACTAAAATAGCCTTAGCTCCAAACTAAGGCCCCGTAAACACGGTATTTTTGGAGCTTAAGTTATGATGGATTTCAAAGATGAAACATGACCGTTATAACAAGATCCCAATGATAACGTATGCGGACTTCGTACGCCGTTCAAGTTACGCTGGACCTTCTTTTATTTTGTAGATGAAGTCATTATAACTTGACCTAACATGGTGACTCCGTGTGAACGGGGGATAGGCTTGTACTGTAGGTAATAAACAATGAGATACAGTACATTACGATATTTGTGACCTTAGCGATGGATTATTGAACGGTATGAAGTTAGCAGCGGAACCAAAGTTCGTGTCGCGCCGTTTCAAAATATATCTCTTAAGTCACAAGTATCGTATCTTGCATCTTGGAGATCACAGAGCGAAGAATGGGCATTTGTTTAAGCCCCCGGACCGATAAGATTTTACTCTAGAATCCTTCGACTCCAGCGGTCACCTGTTGCTAGAGCTTACCTGTTGATAATACCGCGTGATGGAGGTGGTCTCTATGTCAGATGCCCTCGCTAATACTCCAGCCTTAACCACCAGGTTGGGTCGTGCTTCAGCCAGATGCCGCAGAAGGCACGGCAGCCTCGCCCCGGCACCTCTCACCACGCCGCACACGAACTGAGCCCAGCCATTGCTGTCCTCAGAAAATACGAGCTAGGACAAACGAACAATAATGTTAAAAAGACACTGTCAATAGTCAAATGTCATATTCAAATCATGCTCATACTAATGGCAAGGATTCAAAACGAGTACATAAATGTTCACCCATATAGGAATGGATATTACAACAACTCACATATATTTTTGTTTATGTTTTCAACAACTATGTTAAATTTTAGGATATAACTAACGGCCTTTATACTGTTCTTACGCCTTGTGAGACCCTAATAGATTTTAAAAAATGACACTAGTGGTGCTAACTCTTCTAAAAGTATATATAACATGATAAACTTTATCTCACCTTAAGGAACTCCTTGGCCAATGACTCCTGTTGGCTCGGACTGAGCATGTCAACGTCTCTCTGGTTCAGATACACGACGCTGGCGCCGCCATTCGGATGCGTGTCTATCCGCATTAAGCTGTAATAAAATAATAATAACCATATCACAACACACACGTTGACTTAGCCTGGCACTAAAATGAAATTTTATATTGCAGGCACAAAGCTATGATATGGTATAAACTACATAGATAAGAATACAACATCTAAGACCGGTGTGTGAAACAATGCGTTTTGCAAATAACACTTGGTAACTCACGAGTGATACTTGAGTCCCTTGAGGTGTGGGTTGTTGACCAGTGGAGCTGATAGATCAGCTGGCGCTGGCCTCCGACACTGGACGCCGATGGAGCACCGCTTCACCCTTGCACGACGTCTGCACTGGTGGCATGATGAGTGGCGAGACGAATGGGATGACCTGCAGGGTTAAAAAGGCACTTATTCATAACTGTATCTGAATAGGGGATCGGACTACTCTACGATCTAACAATAATATTAATTAAAATATATGTTATAACTAATCTATCTGTGAAAGAAAAAATATTACTGGGAAATAAATTATTTTTGTAAGATTTTTTTAAATGCTGTATTTCTCTTTTTCTTTCTAAAATGGTCTTATGCAAAGTCTGATGTGTGACTATTTTTATAACAGTTAAAATAAAATATATGTCTTTGCAAATTGATGATGTGAAAAAGAAAAAATAAAATTGTTTCATGTCTTAAGAAAATGAGGGCAGTACCCTCATTTGACATCACATGTGGATCATAGAATTTGGATATTATAAAGAAACACATTTAAGTAAGAGATAGAATTGTAAAAAAGGAACATTTGAATTATAATAATTTGTAAGGTTAAAGCTACAGACTGGGAATAAATAACAATAACATTAAACTTCATTGAGCCCAGCACTGAGATACAATCGTGAACACATAATAAGAGTATTCAAAGCGTTCAGTGCAGATGGACATAGATAAGTAATATTACATCACCAGTAAAGAGGATTTGCAAAAATAACAATGCTCTTCAAACATCAATAAATTGTGTTGTGTTGTGCTCTTTCACTGCTAATCAAAATTGTTTTAATAAAGCAAGTACTTTCTCTTGTTATCAAAGTTAGTCTCAAAACTTTAAGACATACAATATGGTTCAAAAATCCAATTCTTTGATTTTTTATGTACCCAGTGACAACTCAACACAATAAACAAAGAAATAAAAAGTATTGCACTAATTTCTCTGACCAGTGAATTATAAATATAAGTAACCAATATTAATATTTGATGAAAAATAAGGTTGATGTAGTAGTTGTAGTATGGTTGTCAACCAAAATATAAATAAATATACACAAGTCAAATATGAACCCGTCACAGTTAAAGTTTTACCTGTCTATATGATATTGATTTATGAGTATGTACTTTTACAGACATTAAAATTATCTAATGAACCTATGGAAAGTCTTTGAAAAACTGATTAATTAAAAAACAGGACAGCTATTAATAAAATAAAAAAGTTACAATATAAAACAATGCAATGACCACCAGAATGATTAATTATGGAATCAAAACTAATTAATGAATAACTCACCTATCTCTTTCTCTCTCCTTTTCACGTTCCTTCTCCTTGCTTTTCTCAACTTTAACATTCTCCATCTTGATTCTCTCATCACTATTCATAGTATCTTTAACATTTCTTCCAATAGCAGACAAAATTTGGGGCATTCCACCTTCCTGCTTTATTTTAAACGGTAACTCCAAGTTTCCATAGCAAGGGAGTTCACGTTTCGGCATGGGCTGGAACCGTATAGCCTTTAAATACAAGCTGAAGTGTGTCCCTGATCGCCTAAAGCTTGAGCTTTCTGTTAAAACATTGGTTCTTGTCACTCTTGGATACTGGTATTTGGACATTGACTGGTGGAAATGACCATTTATAATCCTTAGCTGTTTTGAAACTGATGATAGGAGTCTCTTTGTATCCTCATTGTTTGGTAAGGACTTCGTAATCTGAGTTTGTCTCCAGGATGTATGAATTCCACCAAGTAAATCAGTTGTTAAATCACTAATGTTACTAAGGCTGTGGATGTTTGGTTGTGTGTTGAATAATAACCGGTTTTGTACCGGAGGAGTCTTTTGAAGGATGTGTAACGTTAAAACTGCTGCATCACCAAATCCTCCAGAATCGAACACCGGCCATATCTTGCTTAGTTTAGCGGGCCGACTGCTATCTCCCCACAATAATAACTCATTGGAAGAATCTTCGCTGCATTTTCTTTTTTTCCCTGAAATAAAAAAGTATTTCTTTAAATAAAATATTAACTCAAGAGAAATTAACATCGTTTTGTACCAATATATCCAGTTATAATGGTTTAAATTAGCAAATATAGACTTGTGTAGACTATTTGTCATTTTTTAATGTCTGCATGTAGAAAGTAAACTGCATAGCAAGGTCAATAACTGATGCAACAATCATAGCACTATAGACTAGTTTTCAGACTAACTAAAGACTAAAACAGCAAAACAATGTACAAGGCATGGTTTTTCTACTCTTGTAACTGGACGAAATGCGTAAAAATTGTTTATAAACAGTCATGACCTCTTTACAATGATGTAATATAAATATGATAGGTTACCAGAATTCCCACCAAAATTATCAACTTGAAAAACATACAAATCTTTGCATAGAAACAGTTTGTACGTTTAGAAAAGTGATCTAGATGGTTATGTGAATATATAAAGACAGTAATACCTTTGGAATCTGAAGATGATGTAGGTTTCGTTAGCGGTGACATACTTGGATCGTATCCCAATTTCGAAAGTTTTTTGTAGTCATGAGTTATTCTGCGTCGTTTATTGCCCTCGCCGGCGTCTACTTCTGAATTGAAACCACTGTAATCATCAACAAAATCGCGGTTTTCAACCACTTTCGGATGGGATTCCACTGATCCATTCGACGCCATTGTTTGACAATGATAAACAACACTTCCGACTATTAACTTTTGATTTACAAATTAAATTGTTCGGTTACTTGTAAATAACACTTTGACATAGCAAGAAAGTAAAGATTTCACACATGAAGATTAGAAACACATCGATTACGGATAGAAAACAACTTGCGACGCCATTTACTTGCTGCTTTTTCTTTTTTCCACAGTTTTTTCTGCCATACTAATTGCAACGTTTTCAGGCAAAAATCATTTTGGTGTACAGCCTTAGCCTTTTGTTTTAAAAAATTGATTATTTTACTTTAATAATTTTTAAACTTTAACTTTCTTTAATCGAAAAATTCATTTTAGATGGTAGAATTATAGATACTAGAAAAAAAAACCACAAATTTTAAAATCAATTGTAGCGCCATCTACTCTTGTGTATCCAAAATAGTACTACATTGTTAATTGCATTTTACTGTGTTTTAATACCATCAATAGATGTCTCTATAACTTGCATTTAATTAAATAAAGGTTGTTAATAAAGGAGTTTTACTCCACGATATGGAGGGTAGAGTAATCAGTGCCAGTAGTCAAACCCCTATCAAACCTTCATTAGGTTTTTTAAAATAAGATTTTCGTTCTCAAATCTCAAAATATTTTTGAACGACCATATGTACTTTATCACACAGGCACAAGTCTGCAAGGATTAATAAAACAAGAAATTAAAAGGGAAAAAGAAGAAAATCAGAAGAAAGAACTACACGTCTCAATCTTTCCTTACTGCTAGAGATTAATAAATACATTTTAGGTTTAGGTTGGGGTTATCATGAAATAAGATCGCTTCGAGAGGAAATATTCTACAAATATCCAAAAGATGACGCTGTTTCACATATTTCAACACCAATTCAACTGAACAAAGTCGATAACAGAAGCTTATGTATTATAAAGAATACACTGTAGCGTGGATGATGTACGCTACGAATTGCTAAGTGCTTCACGTTTCCCCTCAAAGAGAACTGTCGTCCTTATTAACTCACAAAAACCAGAGTAGGTATCAAAGTCAAATACAATAGATTGCAACAGTGATTTGTTTTTGTACCAGCGAATTTAATCCTTCATCTATCTGAGAGGCACTTTGCTAAGATTCTTATTTTATTAATGAAATCCCCTACCTACCTAAACTATCTTAAAACCGAACCAAAAGGCTCCCAGCTTACGACCGATATTCGCGGTTTTTTTGTAAATGAGAACGTACTGGTTGCAATAGTGAAACGCCCACGCCATGTAAAAAGTCAGTCGCAAAATTGGTCTATAAGACTGGGAGGAAAAATCATCAAAATTTAATTTTTGACTTCCTCGGTGGCCCAGTGGCGTCTAAGCCGACAGCTACGCTAGAGGTTCCGAGTTTGAATCCCAGCGGATGCAAAACAATGTGTTATTTGCAAGACACTTTGTTTCGCTTACCGGTTTTGTTTTTTTGAATCTACGATTGCATAGCATTTTTCAGAGGCCTTAGCAGCTTTACCGTGACTTTATATTTCTAATACCTGCGACACAAGATTCTGTAATCTAGCTGTAGGGCTTAGTTAATGTGTGTTTTGTGATGTGTTCTACATAAAGTCGGTCGTATGCGGAGAGCCTAAGCCTAAGTACCTAATGCTTGGTTTTGCAATATAATCAAAAGAAGCTCTACATATTGACTTGTTACTTGTATCAAAGTCAAAAATCAAACAATGTTTTATTCAAATGGACTTAAAATAAGTACTTTTAAATCGTCAAAATTTCTTTTTAAAATACCACCGGTTCGGAATGTCTGTCTACAGAGAAGAATCCGGAAAGAAACCTCCGTAGTTGCTCTTTTAAATATCATAATAATCTTTCACTACAATCTTACTTATAGTAGAAAATGTTACAAAAAATATATGTACATAATATCTACAAATGTTATGTATGTACTTGATTAAATCTATTCCTCTAATGGACCTCCGAAAGGAACGTTCATATGCATCCATTAGTTATTTAATATGCATGACCCTCATTAGCTATTGTCAATATAAACCTTTCTTGATTCTTACTCACTTTGTCCCACCCTGGAGCCGCTAGTGATGATGAAGGGGTTCAACTCTCCATCTAGAAGTACCTAAGGACAGGTGGTATATCTACGTGCGAGATTGTCTAAGTTGGTACCACCCTCCTTTCTATTTCTGCCGTGAAGCAGTTCGCTGTGTTTCGGTTCGAAGGATTGGAGAGTCAGTGTAATTACCGACACGAGAGGCAACTTTGCCTCTGCATGGGCAACGCATAGGGCGTGCTGTTAGTGCGTCATGACATCAGAGGTATCGTCGTAGCAATAGGCGTCGGTACCACTTTCCATCAGGTGAACCACTTGCTTGTTCTAAGTTCTTTGGACCTGTAGCCTTTATTTAAAACTCATCTGATTTAAAATTATTTTTTCAATTCACGATGGACCGTTCGAGGACATGTGGACGTTAAAAATGAAAATGTCAAATCACTTTGCATTACTTTTTAAATGATGTACCTGAGTACAATTTCAGCAAATAAATTACCTAATATTAGTAACTGACAATATTATACAATAAAACATTGAATGAATACGTTCACAGCGTTTAAATGCCTCTGCCGGGAATCGAATATTGGTCGCGCGCTGACTTGTAATGAACTACAATTTACGATATGAACTCGACACAACGATGTTTGCCTGAAACTGTGACGTGGTAAAGGATCACAAGAAAACTTAATAGAGAGAAAATATTTTACTTTCGTGGGTAATTTTGAAGAATTAATTTTGTAAATTTGTTTTACTATTAAAGAAAATATTTTTTGTTGTACATTATATAAATCACCATTATTATGTTATTTATTTAGTATTAGTATGTATATCAAAATTTTGTTTTAATTTGTAATCTACTTATAACTAATTCGGAAGTGAATGTATATTTATTGAAGTACCAGCAAAGTCAGATTATGTCTCTACCATTACCACGTTTTCAAACAAGGCACTAAAGTGAAATGTAACATTGTACAGTCTCGGAGAAAATAAAAATGCGATTGGTTTTGATATTTTTAAGTTTAAGGTTTTTTTATGTAGGTATTATATCAATATATGTTCTCATGCTAATTTGTCTTTCTCCTCTCAAAATCCACTTTCTATTCTAATTCCACCTACTTTAATTAGACTTCACGCAAAAATTGTGTTGTAATTTTGACCTTTATCAGTCTGTGGCATCATAACTGTCAAATGGACAAAACTATAAATCTGATTAGACTTCAATTTCATTAAAATTATTCAGTTTATTCCTCACTGTACCTACAGTTTGGCTGTACACTAAAATAATAATATTCTATAATGCTCAGGTAATAAAAAAGTGACAAAGAACAATACCAACCAAATAAACAAATTACATAACACAGTGACTTTTAACCGCATTGAAATAAGGTTAATTTTCAACTGATAGATCAATTAGATACGTGTTGGTATTCACGAACGTACGTACCTATTTAATTTATAATATTTGCGATGCTTTGACTTGCTAATTCCTTGTATTTTAACAACATATTTTATTATTTGGCACGTTTTTAACGTTCAAGGTCCCCGGTTACTAATGAAAGCTTATTTATAACCACTTCCTGTATATACCTTTTGTTTATAGCCTTTTTGTTCTGAAAAAAAAATCGAGTTCATCATTTTATACAAAAAAAAAAACGAAGCCTTCTTTCTTTGATAACCGCGGAAAAGAACTGTCCAACCGATTTGGTTTATTTATGTTTTAACAATAAGCCAAGTAATAGAGGAACAAAACTGTACTTTCCTTCGGTTTTCTATTGTATTTTTATAAACACACAAATTACATTTAGTTGAAGCTTTAAAAAAAACATGTTGGCGTTGTAACACGTTTTGTTATACTACGGTAGCAGCACTAGGAAGGCACATAATGTCTAAACATCTAGAAAACGATGTAGAGGATCGCCGCCCACGACCAACATTTCGTTGAACCGATAATCGAACCGATTTCCCCCCCCCCTCCGAATCTCTACCCAACTTTTTGTAGGATGTAGGCGTTACTATTGCAATCAACGTTCCATTTTTCAACTAAAAAAAATCGGTCACCAACTATTCGTGACCAGCCCCCTTAGACAATAGGCGTTAATCCGCAAGCATTAACGACAACAGAAAATAAATTGTATTGAAATGATATCCTCTAGTTACATCTTTGTTATGTTATTTCCATATATTTTCAACTTCTATTGGCGTTAACGCTTGCGGAATAATGGCAATTGTCTAAGGGGCCAGGGGTGTCAGAAGACACCCTTCGTTCGTTTAATTAGCAGTACCTAACGCAAATTTATTCCCGGAATAAAAATTCCCGCCTCCTTCCGCGAAAGCTCATGCTGTGGAGTGAAGTCCTAGACATGATGACTACAGCATGAGGTTCTTCAAAACGGGAGTTAGAATTGAACGTTTTTAAAGCTTCGGCTACGCGTGGTGATGACCATGGTATTTTAAAAGTCCATAGGCTACGGCGAATTAATATGTATTACAATATAAGATTAATTTTAAAGTTTATGAACGGAGAGGTTAAAATCATACGATGGATTTTTAAATCACTACGTAAAAAGACAGCAGCGAGGAAACTACTCGAAAAAAATCGTTTCTTGTATGGTATGTTATTTTATTACATTCAGTGAAATTTTGGACAACCTACCTATTAAGGTTCATGGGATATAGCTCGCTGACGGACGGACAGACAGCGGAGCATCCTATGGTTGCGAAAGCCAAAAACCACAGGGTAAAATATGTTTTAATGTAAATAAATTCCTACAATAAAACATATTTTATTTAAATTTACGTTCATATACTGAAGTATTTAAATTCTCCACAAACGTTACTGAAGTAAATAAAATAAACGTAATTTGTGTAAATAACAATTGTTTTGTCCGATGACGTCAATATGACAAGATAATATTTAGTGTTGCATGGTCTCGCTGTATCAAGCATCGATTTAGCGAGCAAAAGATACGAAGAACTTAAAAATAAATCCATTAGCATTTTGTTTGCTAAACAACTAATAATTAATTCGCATAGACAATGAACGGCTGTGTGTGTTGTTGGCATTAACCTAACCTCGAGAGAATTAAAAATAAGTCGTGTAGTCTATGGTAGCGCGGGCCGTCCGATCCGTTGGTGTTCCACATTCGAAATAATAATTGTATTAAGGAAACATGAGCGCGGCGCATGTGTTTGTTTGTTTGTTTACCGCCCGGTGACGTCATATGTTTATTCTCGCGGGGAGGTCGGGCAAAGTTGGAACAGTCTGTAAAATTATTTTTTTGTTGTTTTTTTTTTTAATTTTTAGTGAAAATGGTTTGGACTTGTAATACATAATGACTTGCATTTAAGCGAAGGATGACGAGGTACCAGACTGTCCTCTAAAAAGACTTATATATTGCATAAACTCAAATGTCAATAAATGGAGAATAAAAGAAAAATGAACAAAAGTCAAAGCATTAATGGACAATAAAGTTTTATTTACATCTCCTATCGAGGAGTTTGTACTTGTCAGAGTACACGTGGTCGTTGAATAAAAGGGTTGTAATACTTGTAATATTATCGAGAGGTTGACAGTGAGTCTTAAATCCCCAACTGCCCTATGTTTACACACGCACACCGGCGCATGCACGCACACACAGCCGCGCCCGTCGAGCCGCTTATTTAGGTATATTGTTGTTTATTTTATTCGGCGCTATGCTCCAACACGGTGAGCCTTTCGACTCAGTTTTAACGCGCACGTTTTATGAAACGACAACTATGCGTCGATGTGCGCTCCTCGTCGATAATATTATTCATATCGGAACCGCTTCTAGACGAAAATAGCGACGGCCGTAAACAAATTCGCGATTTTTTTCTGACAGGCCTCATTATTGAACGCGAAAAGTTTTTTTTTTCTAACCTAGCCGCGGCTGTCGCCGGTGTTATGCGGCCTGTCTTCGCGAATCTTAATGACAGTTAATCATAGTTTATTTTTACCGCGCAACGTGTGTTAATAATTGTGCCGGGGCCGGTCGCCGTTTGTTTTATTGTTATCGCGTTTGATTAAACCTCGTTCCTAATCGCGGAAGTTGTTTCGCTAAAAGAAAAAACGCGAATCCTGCCTGCCAAACGGAGAGTGGTCCACAAACCTAATTACGGAGATAACAAGTTCTAGTTTCCAACGGACGCAGAAAAACAAAAGTCTAGTGCGATTTTTCGGACTTTCGGAGTTCCGTAAATTTCGGCGGGATTTTTTTTTCAAATTCCGAACAGGAAGTGTTAACTAGAGGCGGCACAGAAAGTTTTGGAAAAGTTGTGAACACACATAGGATGTTGGTTGAGTGTTTTTTCAACGTGGTTTTCGAGGCTAAGCGCTGCTGTTTGTACAAGTGTGTTTTCTAATGGATTTATTTTGAGGTGAGTTTAAATTTACTTGTGTGTTGGTGTTTGTGTATTGTTTGTTCTTTGTGTTTTGTGTGCATGTTTGCCGTTTGGCGGGAAACCGAATACCTAGCCGGTTCAGGCATGTGTGTGAGTTGATATTCAAACAAGGTTTTATGTCAGTGTGTGACTTATTGTCACTTTGTTTAAGAGGGGAATCGTGGAGGGAGAGGTTGCTTGATATGTTGTATGGAGAAGTAAGGACGAACTTAGGAATTAAGTAAGTTTTAATTATTTTGACGAACTGATCCATTTATCGCATTAAGCTTTTAATTAAAACCGGTTTTTAATACATTTTGTGAGGTTTTCATATCTAAAAATAAAATAAAATTTTAAGGAAATAAAATAAAATATAAAACTACGGAACCATCCTTCGTTTGTTTTTTATTAGAACACGATACATAATATAAGATAAGGTGTTATCTGTCTTGGACTAATTTTAGACTAATTTAAAAAGAAAACAGATTTTTAGAACAAAAAATCAGGAAGGACTTAGATTTGATCGTTTGTGTGTTTTGAAATTATTTTTAGTGATGATTTTTATATTATATAGAACCAGTTTTATTTTACATACAGCTTTTTTATTCATAGCTTAGATAGAAGGTTTTATTCAAATAAATACTCCTTTGTTGGTTTTTGACAGATACCAAACAAATATTATATGTAAACGCGAAAACTAATTAACACCGATTTAAGATGTACGATGCTGGTTTCTTTGTAAATATAATAAACAGTAAAAAGAGAAGAGGAATGTATTAAAATCTTTGACCGTTGCTAAAAATAAATTTTAAATTAAAAACTTAAATTTTAGAAACGTAAGGAATGTATCTGTTTTTATAACATAACGTACATTTATTCAACTACAAGTCTTTACCTACAGTTATTTTTTTACCAATCCGTCGATAATATTTAAAAAAAGGTTACCTAAATAAATTGAAATGATCAAGTCATAAAAGTATTAGAAATTCATAAAAATGTAAGTATTAAAATACTGTAAAATATTTTTTTTATATTCCACAGTCAGATTCACTGAATAAACTATATGTATGAGTATACGGAACCCACATAAAAATAGGGTTCAAATGAAATGAAGACTTTAAAAGCATCTCCACAAAGCGAGACTGCGTACAGCAAATAAGGGGAGAAGTTATAGATAAACAAACTGAACGAAACAACAGTTTTTAACATATACTATATCACTTTATTTATATGTTTGTTTCGTCATGTAACATTTATGCCTTTTTTCACAATACATAATACAATAAAAGGTAAATAGAAAACTATATCTTCATGTTTATTCGTATTTTTTCATTACATAACAAGTCAACTGAAGAATATAGTAGAACCATATAAATAATTAAAAGAATAGTTTTTACGCGATGATTCGCGGATAGACATGAAAATTAAAAAAAAAAAATTGCTTCTTTAATAATTTAATTTACAAAAGTTATTTATCTAAATATGATTAACCAAAAAACATTTCATATTGCAAACTATGATATAAATATAAAATAAAATACACCATAGAAACTTTTAAGGATTTTTTGACAATATCACCAAATGTTTTATATAAAACTAATAGGTATATGTCTCAATGAAGAACAGGACTGCGGACTTTGTACATACATTTAAATCAACAATTTTTTTTTATGTAAAGAGCAACACTCGAGAAATGGTAAAACAAACAATCACAAAACGTTAGTTACAGAAAGACGGACGGACGGAGCGTTATTTAAACATGCCTCTTTTAGGCAGCTATAGCATGCGTTGTTTTTTTTTTCGTACAAAATTACATTTGGTTACAAACATCCGTACTAAACTCCCATACAGCGCTAGTTGTAACGTCAGAGGATCGAAAAAAAAAGTTCAAATTCCCGCCCCATGGCAACAGATAAGTTTGTTTAAGTATGTTTTGTTTATGTTTGTGCGATTGTGTGCGTGTAGGCGTGACGGCGCGATAGTGTTATCGGCGAACCTTGCAAAAATATACAACAAACATCAAATAAAGTACTGTGAAACTCATTTGCAGGTGTGTGAGTTATTTGCTAACTTGTTTCGCGAATTAACTGTTGTTTCAAGTACGGAACCCCCGGTGTTGGGAGCTTTCTTGTCAGTCTACGAGCTATCCCAGATTCCTTTGGTTTGATAAAATTGTGTATGCTTAATATCATTAATCTTAGATCGTATTTATATTGCTCGAAAAGTACAAAAAAAGTAATTTTTGGTAAAAAAAAAACTATTGTTCAATACTAATCGATACTAAAATAAAAATAATTTAAATGTACATCTAAAATAAAATAAAGTAAAATGATATATACTAATATAAAAAGAGGCAAAAAGAAGGTTGAGTTGGTAGGTCTTAAAAACAATACATCTAATTTAAAAAAAACTTCCTATAGACTCTCAGGGTGCTCAAAGGCTATATTTTGTTATCCACACGAACGAAGTCACGACTAACACATACATATATATAATACATATAACATAAAACAATCCAACAACGTGCTCATGTGAAATGAATCATTGCTAATAAATCCAGGAATTACAGTTTTTTAGATCAAGCGAACACATTTGCGAAAAAAAAATTGTTCAAATAACTGAATAAAGTGTATCTAAATAGTAAAAAAAAAACGCCTTCCTCTGATAAAACTGAACAATATTCGACCTCGAATTCTAAATAAGTATCTTACATTTCCGACCTCCTTTTGCTAACTTTAAGCATCGCCGTTTATCTGTATTTATATAGGATAAACAAATGAATAGCATTTTTTTAATTCTCCCTTCAAATCCCATCAATACGATACCTCTTTGCAGTTGAATCTTTTTATAGGTAAGTGTAGGTATGTAGGCAAACCTTATTTTTTTAATAATAATTAATTAAATATTAATATTTGTTTAAAATAATAACACTCCGTCCAAAGGACAGATATTTAGGAACTTAAATTGTTAAACCACATATTTCAACCAAAATCTTCCAGATGAATGATTGACTTAACTAACATTACTATGTCTGTTATTTCAACCAAAAATTTTACAAATCAATGATTTTAATTTGATTTGGCTGGCTACTATGCCTGTAACTCAAGTAAAAGGAAAAGCCAAAATCGAACTCTGATACTTTAGTCTATAAACCTAAAGATTTTTAAGTGACTCAACTGTCCCAGCTCATTGTCATTGAAACACTCGGTATCGCAATCCTATCAAGTAAATGGTATTGACGGTATTACGATAGTACAATATAATCATAAAACCAGGATCACGAGGATGAATGAAATAGTGCTTGTAACCTTACTAGACTATGCCATCGCCATCCATATAATATTTAGATGATTGTGTCGCACCACTTTTCCGTATCGACGAAGTTTTGACCGTTAGACCAATCGATATGATATTTGTCATGCAAATAGCGTGCGGGCTTCTTTTAACTTGAAAACTATTGATTTGTAGGAAAATATACACCAGTCTTAACTTTTGCACATTGTGCTTTTGCGAATAAGAAAAATGTACGATTCTTAAAGTCCTTTGAGTATTGAGGTTTGCTGCAAATACTTCTGGTGTTGCAAGCATATTTGGCAAAGCCAAGCGTATTCAAGCTGTTGGAAGCTTTTGGACTAGAATCGCAAGGGTTGGAAATATTTGAAGGGAGGCCTTTACGCTAGTGGTAGTGTTTTGGCAGAATTTATGATGTAGATTATGATCATAATTTCTGCCAGAACACTTCCACTAATAATCAGAAGAGTTGAATCATGATGTTTAAAATTATATTTCTTTAATTTTAAATTTATTATTTAAGATATTAGGCATTATGTAAAGATAGCTAAATAATATTATTTTCCGTAACCTTCGCTGGCAAAAGCAGCAAAAAAAAGGATAAATTCTTAAGCAATTCTTAAGACAGTTCTATTTAACGCGGGTTTAATTATTTCTTGTTAAACAGAAACTTTTGCGGTAAATTATAACGAATGTCTTTAGCGAGACTCTGTTGCCCAAGTATTTTGAACCTTATCCTCACAAAAATAAGAGTTATCAAAGTCGATTGTGACGTGTATTTATAAAAATCTAATAAGAAAGGTTAATTTTCCCATAGCTCATTGTTTTCTGTTTCCCCTGGCGTAACAAACAATATTACATAAGCATTTTGTTATTTAATGTATACGTATGTAGGTGTGTAAGTAGAATGTGTTAAGAATCTGTTGTAATTTAGTTACCTCTATGCATATATATAAATATTTGGTAGTTTCTGACTATCAAGGCACAGCATAGCCAAATTAAATCCAAAAAGCTAAAAATTTTAGGAGGGTTAAGTAGGTAGTTTATGGGTCTTTTATAATGCGTACTGCAAAGATGTGGAATTCTTTGCCTGCTCATGTTTTCCTTGATCAATATGACCTGGGGCTCTTTAAGGCAAGAGTGAATAGGCTTCTCCTGGGTAGGCATGTTCCAACGACTCCATCGACGCTTAACATCAGGCGGGATTCGAGTCAAATGCTTGATTTAATTAAAAGATAGGAAGACATCAGTTGAAATAAGTTTTTTTTTTATTTATCTTCAAAATATAAGTATTTTCTGATCACTCAGGTAGTTTCTGCAATCCCTCCAAAATAGATATTCTGAAGCTGTTTTCTCGTTTTTCCATCGTCTATTTTCTTACGACAATCATAACAACTTAACTAATTCCTTTTAAAAAAACTAGAAACAAAACTAAACAATAAAATTTACATTCAATATCTGTCATCGGCTAACCTTTTATGAAGAAGAAAATTTTCTCTTTAAAAATGTAAATAGATAAAGAAATAAATTTTTATCTTTACAAATGTATCGCAAATGCGATACTTTAAATTAAAACTAAATCTCGTTCTAGTTATTTTTATCTACGTTAATCTTTTATAAAGTTTTCTTTAAAACAGATTTTCAATGTCTGTTTTTCTAGGTCATATTTTTTTTTAACGTTTGCCCAACCCTCCCTTGTTCCCCTTCAAGTATAGGTTGCCAAAATAAAGAGCATATTTATCGATGTACATATTTAATAAATACCATAAGCCATAAGCACACGGAAATTATGTGAAATATTATTGTTGATTCTAACAACAAACAATACGTATCTAATCAACTCATTAATTACTTCCTATATTATTAGGTTATCTATTGAAATTTTAGCATATTAATGGTAATAAAATTATTTTAGTTGAAAAAAAATTTGCTTGTGCCTATTTGCAATTTTATTAAACCTTTAAAAAAACCTAAGAATTTTAAGGGGAGGTATTAGGTATATAGGGAGGGGGGATAACTCTGAAAGATTACATAATATCCGCTAGAGCTTGTCATGTCATATGAGTCCCCTAAAATTTAATTCATTAATTACTAGCGATATATTCATTAAACACTAGCGACCCAACCCGGCTTCGCATAGATAGTATGCATGTACTATATAGATATATATTTTCCTCTTGAATCACTCTTTCTTTTTAAAAACCACATCAAAATCTGTTGCGTAGTTTTAAAGATCTAAGCATACATAGGGACAGACAGCGGGAAGTGACTGTTTTAACACAACTAATCACATAAAAATCACCAACATTATTGAACTTTTAGGAAATTGACGGCCTTTGTGGCGCAGTAGTGTAACAGCTGACTGCTTCTCAACAGGTCCTGGGTTCGAATCCTGGCAGGGTCTGGATTTTATTTGCAGACGCATTGTTTCGCTTACCGGTCCTGGATGTAGTATTCTTATCTATGTAGTTTATACAACTTCTTTTCTTAGCACCTGCGATACAAGATTCTTCAATTTACTGCAGGACTGAGTTAATGTGTGTGTCGTGTTGTGGTTATTTTTTTAAATTTGAAGTATTAATGTTAGACTAAAAACTAATGTTTAAAAAGACAAAATACTAGGGATAGTACTGGAAAAGCTAATTGTAATTAATAAATTTCAACGAATATTCACAGTTTTAGGTATGTATAGTACACCTATATGTGTTAGAATTAACTATTCTATCTTAATCTAATAAAATCTTATTTTTATAAGAATATAATTTACCTATTCTATTTCAAAGCCAAATTTGTTGTCGATCAGTTTAGCGGCTTGGCTAAAACTTAATAAACGAAATATGCAAGCACAGGTAGACATCGACATTATTATTTATATGATTTAGCTCTCATTTTAATAAAAACATCCAAGATAATTATCAGAATTCCAATGTACCAGGAACAATAACGTATAATCAATAAACAGATGAATTCGTTATAAAACTGCAGTTGCCTGCTGACGTTATGTAAATTAACAGTTTATTTACAATATTAATGATAAATAAAATCGATCGCAATCGATTACCAGCACAAAGACTCATTGTTATAAGTTCTCTTTATTAATCCATAACATTATACCAAGAGAATTTATTACACAGTCAGTCGACGGGACTAGCAAACAACAACATTTTGTGTACCGTCCTCGACATACACGGCCGGCTGTGAAAACACACACACGCACACATACACACACAAAATAAACCAGGAAACGTCTAGCGAAAAACAAACAAGGGTCTTTTGTATTGTGTAAACAATTGGCTGTGCAACAGGCATGACGTGGACGAAAAAAAAAATAACGTACAGGTTACGTGAGACAGATGGCGTTACAAAACCTTCGAGGATGCAGGCTTTCATTTAGTATTAATATTAATTAATAGATGGCGCTGTTTATCAAAATTTTACCAAAGGTTTTTAATGAAACTAATTAAAAACATTTATTCTTAGTTATACGCTATGCTGATTCACACTACATAAATTGATAAGAGGAAGAAAGATGTTTATGTTTGAAAAGTAAATAAAGGAACGAGATAAGAAATGTTTCGATAAATCCAACACATAACATAAGTATGTGCTAACATTTATTTTACATGGATTTTAATTCAGTACATGTACCTATTTATGTACAAGTAAATATTTTACATATTGAAAACGGTACAGTTATATTGTTGATATTTATAAACATGCCTACGGTGTGATAGAGCCGACACAAAAAAATTAAAAAGTTTTTGTTATAAAGTTAGAATGTAGGTAAGTAATAATAACCACATAACGATACACACATTGACTCAGCCCTGCAGTAAGTATCGTAAGAACTTGTGTCACAGGAACTAAGCAACGATATGGTATATACTACATAGATAAGATACTACATCCAAGACCGGTAAGCGAAACAATGCGTCTTGCAAATAACACAAAGTCCCGCCCCCACCAGGATTCGAACCCGGAACCTCTAGCGCAGCAGTCGGCTGTTTACACCACTGCGCCAATAAGATCGACAAACAACACAACAGCACAACAACAAGTATAATTCGTATTTTTATACCTTAGGCACCAAGTAGTTTTCGATCTCAAAAGCATCCTTGGTTGATCAAGATGATAAATTTCATCTAAATCTTCTGCGTTGCTCATGTAATTTCAGGAGGTTATAACTCTCGTGCCAGGAACTACACTGGCTCTCCAATCCTTCGAATGGAAACACAAGGAACTGCTACACGGCAGAAATAGAAAGAATGGCGGTACCAACCCATTATATAGATCTGTTAAAAAAATTAATAAGATACTTATTTAATCTGTTAAGTATACATATTAGATGCTTTCTCAGTTCATATAATTACAACTAAAGCCGTTTTTAGTCTATTATAAAGCATGCGTGGTTTATTGTTATATTTCGTTTGAATAAAATGTAGAATTAGACATAAATAAATTAATTTCTACTAAATAAACATTTTCTACTATAACTAAGATTATAATAAAACATTAACATGATATTGAAAAGACCAACTACTGAGGATTCTTCCCCAGTAGACAGGCATTTCGAACCGGTGGTGGTAGATTAAAAATAAATTTTACGATTTAAAAGTACTTATTTAAAAAAAATAAAAATTTAATTCCATTAAAGGGGCTGTCCATTAATCACGTGAGGTTCGAAAGGGGGGGGGAGGGGTTCGGCAAAAATCACGAAATATCACAAGGGGGAGGGGGTATAGTAAGATATCACGTGTACTTATTTTTTCGTCAAATGCGTGATTTCTAAACCGAAAGATGTTGTGAACCAGTTGTTAGTGTTGAAGAAAGTCTTGTAGTACACCATTCCTTTAATTTAATTTTTATAACTGTCAAAAACAACCTGCAACTTTTCTGTCTAGACATTTTTATCATGGTCCTTAATTTTCTATAATAGGATTAGATTAGGAAAAATAATCTTTGTAGGTACTCAAAAATACACGTGATTTTTGGTGGGCGGTGGGGGGATAGTCTTAAACCTCACCACGTATCTCCATGGGGGAGGGAGGGGTTAAAAAATGTTAAAAAAACATCACATGATTGATGGACAGCCCCAAAGTAGGTAGTGAAATTAAGTATTGCCCAACTAAAACTTAATTCAAGTTCAAAATCAAAACTTTCACAGTGTTATATTGAGGAAAAGGTATTTCGTTGTATGTATACATGTATTCATTAAAATGCACCGAACTGCTGTTATAAAACTGCATAATTTGCAAAACTGACGCGTGACAATGACAATAGACGTCAACTAAATATTTGGGTTCCGCGAAAAATGATCAGCCCACCTAGGTACGTAATCAGTTACCTAATAAGAAATTAAATTGTAGTTGTTTTTTCCATATTTAGATTTACATTATAAAAACTTACGCTGAAAACTTTGTTCTGTAGCCAATGCAAATATACAAACGCTGTTTTATTTAAGATTAACTTCTTTTATGATTTCGTCACAGAAGTGACAGGTTGATGCTCTGTCTGGTTAGGATTCGTATTTCTAAATGTAACCTGTCACCACTCTAAATATTGGTGAATGTTTTGGAAATCAGTAAACTAGTGTCGAAGATCAATTCCTACATACAAAATTTAAACTTCTGCGACAATGTTGAAATCAGTCCTGTAAGATAATCTTGTATCGCAGGCGCTAAGCAACGATATGGTATAAACTAAATTAATAAGAATCCTACATACAAGGCCGTTAAGCGAAAACAGGATTCGAACCCAGAACCTCTAGCATAGCAGTCGCCTGTTTACACAACTGCGCTACAGAGGTTGTAAAGATCCTAATTTAATCTGAATCCAACCCAAAGAGATTACCTATAGAAAGAGTATATTCAGTTTTCTAAAAATCTAAGAAAAGTAAAAAAATTAAAACTAGCTAAGGCATTAAGTGAATCAATTTTAAATGTCCAAATTGATGTTTTTGAGGGTAGCCATAAAATTACACTTTAGATATCAAGTTTTAAAATAACAGTTGTTTAAAATTCCATTTTATTAAGCCCTTATTAAGGTCCAAACTAAAGTTTTAAATATGAAATAAACCTACGGAACATCATTTCACTTAATTTAAAATCAAACTAGATTGATGTTTAAGTTTAGTATTGTTTTTTCTCTGTTACAGATTGTATCCAAAACAGTTCAGTCATCGGCTTCAGTCATCGACCGTGCAAGTGTACCGCAAGGAGGTGTGTTCGGACATAAACTTTATAATATTTACATAAATGGTACAAAGGATAAAGTGAAGTGTTTTATAAATTAAATCTGAACTATTAATTGTACCTGGATGTGTCTACAAAGGAACGAAGAGGATGGTGATTTTATAGATGAAACGGTAATACATTATTAAATAACTTTTTATCATTAGGGTCCATTATTTTGACTTATTTTACTTTACTTTAAACAAAATTAGTATGTTTATGTACATCCACTTCATTCAACGTTAAAGGACAAAGTTTTCGACCGGTTTGCTTTAAAAATTAAGCAAGTTAGTGACCCTATTTATGTGAATAAGCTTGTCTTAAATAAAAATACATTAGTTCTCGCCATACTTGGTCGAGAGAAATGTTTTCTAACGTTTAATAAATTACGTTACATAAAATCTTAAATAACTTATTTTTCCTATCCATAAACCTCGTTTTAACAGATAAAAGGATTTCACAACAAACCCGGATGGTGTTATTTTAAAAAATGAGCAGAAAAACAGGAATGATTCGACAAAAAATTTTGGTAAAAATATTTTTCTCCCACCCTTCAGACATAATTAATTTGACGAGGGAACTTTTGTTGCCTCCCCTTTTTCGATAAACTTCAATGTTAAAACATGAAAAAGATAAAAAAATGTTTATGGGCGTAAAGGTTTCGCATGAAGATGTTTTTTTATTTAAAATTTTACAAAAATAGTAACAGTCTGTTTTGTTTATATAACAAATGATAACAGATTAACAATGTTACGATCTGATTGTCGTAAATATGTAATAAATTATCTTATGTACCTACTTATGTACGAGTACTTATTACATATTAATAACTTATGATGATTTTAGAAATTTACGAGTATGACGACCTCGGTGGCGCAGTGGTGTAAACCGCTACGCTAGAAGTTCCGGGTTTGAATACTGGCGGGGGCGGAACTTTGCGTTATTCGCAAGATGCATTGTTTCGTTTACTGTATTATTGTTTGTATGTTAAAGTTATTAAAAGTTTGGGATTTTGTTACTCAATAATAAATTAAACACTCACGATAAAACAGTTTTTAACAAACATTACATTTCAAGTTATAAGTAATAAATAAATACGTAATTTTTGCCTGATATAGAATCTACTGAACTTAAACAGAATCCTAAAAGAACCAAAGTGTAACAGTTAGTTGAAAAATTATAAGCTAGATGGCGCTACTCGTATTTTATGCACTAGACTAAAATATGATATTATTCGAGAAAATTCGCGTATAACTGATTATATTTTAAATGTGCGAGGAATGAAAAAAACAGAGAAACATAGAAGTGAAAAACTATTGTAAAATTTTGAAAAAGCAACTACGGAGGTTTCTTGCCGGCTTCTTCCACGTGGATATCATTCCAAACCGGTGGTAGACAAAAAAATTACGATTTGAAAATTATTTTAAGTCTGTTTAAATGTAAAAGTTTTTGAATATGAATTTGAATTTATAGTCACGACGACGCCCCTGGTGTGAATATGTTGTTATTCCAATGTTAATTCATTAGCTATCCATTTTATACACATAAGTCTATTGAAATAAAAATATTCTGTACTTGAATTTCAATGTGAACACAGATTAAACAACAGAAAACGACTAAAAGGATGTGTTTCAAATTCAAAGTAGGCTGTGGTATTTTTTATCCACAAATAAATAAAGAGTAAGTGGAGGACATGGCAGCTCAGTTTTTTACGTCCCTTGGTTAACCCTGAAAGTAGACCTGTCGTATCCGACAGGTCGATGGTTCTAGTCTAGGGGTGCCAAGCATTGTGGATATCATGTTCCTCATAGTGCCCGGTTAGTGACGACAGATTCGCAACCTGTCACACTGGGACTCAACATAAACATGCTAAATGAGGTGTTTAACACCTTCGCCTACCCCTCTCGAGGGATTAATTACGACGTGATTTTGTGTTTGTGTGTTTTTTTTAATGTAAATAAAAAAAACATCATCTTATCAATATCTGTCATTAATAATAAACAAAATAATCGAATACATGTAGCATATACATTTAGTGTCTATGTTAAATGTGTGTGATTTTTTGTTAATTTAAGCCAACTAAAATTAAACTTTGACAAAATTTTAGTTCAGGATATTCATATACAGATTAATGCAGACGAAGTCCCGGGCAAAAGCTAAAGTATCTTTCAGTAATTTAGAAGACTGAGTTAAATCTACAATTACCGTGATTTTTCCTAGTCACTACAGCATGGTCTTCAAAAAAGGTGACAAAAGCAAGCACAGTACAACACACACACATCACAGCATAGTATTAGGTTTACAGGGTCAGCAACGCGTCATGATACCACTGGTATTGCAAATGTCCATAGGCTACGGTGACCTACCAACGGGCTTGTTTGACATCTTAGTCGAACAAAAAAATAAGATATTGCTAATCCTGTAACTCCATACTCCTTCATTAATTAATTCCGAAATATTCAGGAGAATATTATCAAGACGCATTGTTTCGCTTACCGGTCTTGGACGTAGTATTCTTATCTAAGTAGTTTACACCGTATCGTTGCTAAGTGCCTGTGATACAAGATTTTCTTAGAGCAGGGCTGAGTCTATGTGTGTGTCATGATGTAATAATAATAATAAATTTATTTCACAAAAACACATAAGAATAAAATACACTGAAATATCTTGCGGACCCCGAACTAGGCTAGGCCTATATCTCGGGGCCTAGGAGTGCACTAACCATGAACATAATAACAGTGGTAAATATCATGTAAAACTAAGCGTGATGTTATGAGATACAATTAGGATGTATATGCTACAATACATGTGGTTATTATTATCATTATAAATGTTCTATGGCTTAGTTAAATGGTTATAGGTAGTGGCAATTCACATACCTATAGTCATTAAACTAAGGCACTTTTCAAAGATACGAAAGCGTTCACAATCTAACCTGACCATAACTGACATGGTGTATGCTTGCCTACAAAATACCTTTTAGTCTCGAGTTCGGGGCAAATATTTACCTACATTCGTTTCTTAAACGGATAAAATAGAATGATAATAACCGTCAAGATAGAGAATTAGGGATTTAACTCGTAAACGAATCAATAACGTTTTAACTCATGCAAACTGCAATATAAATTTATCAACATCGTATCGCGTCTTATAATCGCGTCGCGTGTGAGTTATGCAGAAGTGGCGTGGCGGTGGCGAGCTTCCGTCGCTTGGTAGCGTGGGCTCTGGATCAAGCCACCGCCACGCCACCGCCACTCTACCGCATGCCACCGCCACGCCACTGCCACGCCATCACCACGCCACGCCACCACTACGCCACTATAACTCCACTATACAAGCACTCTTCTCTACCAAAAAGGACCCTTTGTCATTAAGGATTACTGAAAAAAATAGTTTTTTTCTAACCACGCCACGCCTCCGACACGCCACTTCTGCATAACTCGCACCTGAGCGAGGTAAAAGGCGATCTCGTTTCCGATTTGACTTGAAGTGTGCAACGACCTTTCTCGACTTGAGGTTCGAGTTGTAGAGGGAATAGATGTCTTACTAAATTCATTCCCTGAATGGGTTAAATAGAGGAAAATTAACTATGTTTATTATAATTAGTATGAAGAAAGGTATTACACATTCACTTCATTCTTCATTACAATTTCAATATTATCAGGCGGAATCGCGATTGCAGTATCACGTGGATATAAATTATGATATTGACGATATCGCAATACTATTAGGGTTTTTATACAAAGTACATCATGACAAACAAACAGACGGTTCAAATGATGGAAAGTCATACCGTCGCCTACTAAGACTGCAACATAGTATCGCGATATTGTATTGCTATTTTTTTTTTTCATCAAGCCGGGCCATTAACGCTTAGCAACTAACGTAATTACATGCAGCCCGTGAAATGTAGCAGAAAAAACAAAAAGGAATTTAATAAAAACATGACCAAGTTATCGTTTAGTTTAAAAACATCGCTTTGTGTTTGTGATACATGTTGTAAACATCGGATAGCCGAGACGGGGCGAGTCTAAACAGTATATCGACGAATAAATCGATATTGTAAACAAAGAAAAACCGATTCAAAACAAGTAATGAACACCACTTTATAATATCAACTGTTTTTTTCCGGTTTTACGAACTGTTGATTTTATTCTAAAGTTTTATTCTATTTGTTTCTAGCGACCCGCACCGACGTTATGCAACACACATAAACCTTCCTCTTTAATCAATTTATCTATTTAAAAAACAGCATCAAAATCCGTTGCGTAGTTTTAATGATCTAAGCATACATACGGACAGACAGCGGTAAGAGACTGTTTTATACTATGTAGTGAAGTATAGTAAATATTTCGAGGTACGATAGAATACGTCTTTTATATAGGTACTTAATTTAATAATAACAACACCATCATGACACTCACGTTGACACAGTAAGGTTTAATAGCAGGTGCTAAGAGACAATACAGTTTAAACTACATAAATAAGAATACTACATCCAAGACCACTAAGCGTAACAATGCGTCTTGCAAATAACACAAAGTTCCGCTACCGCCGGTATTCGAACCCGGAACATCTAGCGTAGCACTCGGCTCATCAAAATAACACAACACAAACAATAAATACAAACAACAAACAGACAAATAATAACACACAACGAATACAAATTCACAAATAATATAATACGAAAAATACAAAATTTGAAATTTACTACACAGCAGCTACGTTTCAACTACGTTGCCCCGTAGTCCGTAGTAGCCTACGCACTACGCATGATTCAAACAATTCTAGACGATGGAAGAAAATTTAATAATTGTGATATTCAAATTCAAAAATGTCTAGAATTTTCCAATATCCAAAGATACCAAAAGTACTTCTTTATATTATAACAATAGACTTGATAAGGTAAATAAATAAAAAACTTTATTTTAATTAAATTGGATTAATTATAGTATCTTCTTGTTTATTGTTAAATTTCTTTTGTATTAAACGTAGTTTTTTTTTGTATCATTTTATGCTATATCTTAGATTGTACTGAAAGATTATTATGATATTGAAAAGAGCAACTAAGGAGGTTTCTTGCCGGATTCCTCCCCGTAGACAGGCATTCCGAACAGGTGGTAACTTAAAAAGAATTTTGACGATTTAAACCTTTGTACTTTCTACTTTCCTTTGTACTTTGTGCTTTCTACTAATCCATTTGAATTAAAAAAAAAAGTTTTTGATTGATTGATCTAAGTATAAAAATATTCAATTACCTGCCTTTCTATTAGTTTAAATCACACAAAATAAAAACTATCTTATGAAAAAGGGTTACTATAAAACAGATAACTACATGAATGAGAAGAATTCACGGACGGATAAACTGTTCACCTGTAACAATTTGTAAAATTAATCAAAACTGTGAACAATTAAATGACATTTAAAAATTGTAAGTATCGAGTTTCCTACCGGTGTCTTCTCGGTAGAATCAACCGTTCGAACCTGTGGTAGAATTAATTAATTTTACTATGTTGACTCATCATGGGTACTTTTTTTGGAGTTTACATGAATAAATATATTTTTGATTTTTATGTTTGTATGTTTGTAAGGAGCTATATGTATATATGCTATAGAGTTATCTTCTAAAATACTCATCTAATAATAAAAAAACTTTAAGGACAGACATTTTGTTAAATAATCTAATAAAAAGTACTTAATACTTGTATGTTATGGCTGAAAGCAAGTAATGAAATATTTACATATTCAAACATCTCTCTCCTCTCTATGGCGCAGTGGTGTATCCTATACAGCAGACTGCTACGCTAGAGGTTCCGGGTTTGAATCCCGACGGGGGCAAAACTTTGTGTTATTTGCAAGACGCATTGTTTCGCTTACCGGTCTTGGATGTTGTATTCTTATCTATGTAGTTTATACCACATCGTTGCTTAACACATGCGACATAAGATTATTTAATCTTACTGTAGCTCTGAGCCAACGTGTCGTGATGTGGTCTTTTTTTTAAATAAATAAAATAAAATACTGTTTATCTTTCTTGCAGACCCCAATGGTGCAGTTACCAATACTGGTAAGTAGAACTCACTTTTATAATCTTATTTAATTTTATCTTTAACATATAAAGCGAAATATCGAAAATATTCAAGAAACTGAATTTTGGCAGTTGTGTACATAAAATTACTCAAATCATATTTATTTTTGAACTTAATAAATAGTCAAATAAGTTTACAATTGGAAGTTACAAATAAATTTATATTCAGCCAGTCATTTTGCACACAAACGTCATATAAAATCCATACTTTATCTATTAAAAACTTATTTCATTTTAAATAGTCATTATTTTTTAAGGGAAATATTTTGACAGGTATTTAAAACTATATATTTGTCAAAAAGATTCCCAGAACAACATCTTGACTAGTCAATATTGAAATGTAAAGTTTACTGCCTGACTGTTAACCCGAAGTAATGGCCTGTCAAATTCGCTGTTCTTTATTACAGATTTACGACATCTGACTTTAGCAAAAATCAGTTTATTGTTCAAATAAAAAAGGTTTCAGGGAAAGGGTTGAGTATACCTGAAAATTTTATATTTTTTAAAGAATTAGTCGGTCTGCAAGTGTACACTTAACCCTTAATATTTTCTACTAATTAAAAACAAAATTAAAGAGAGTATGTATTATATTTAATATTAACAAAGATCACTTTAAAATAGTTACTTATTCTTTATAACTGCAAACTGAAAAACTAGAAGACCTGCCTCAGTTTTGTTTAACCGTCTATGGATTTTCAACCCCACTTTTTCTAGTCACGTGTTAAATTTACAAAATGCAACCTTTCTTAATTGAGGTCTCCAGCCTACAGTTTATCTAACTGTAGGCTGTAACTGAAAAAATTGATCTTTCTAGATCAAGTAGTTTTGACACTATGTCGATGGTCAGTCAGGATAAACTAATTTATAAGTAGGATTTGAAATAACTTCTCTATGCCCTTTAGTGGACAAACTAAAAAAAAACTCATCTCCAAAATAAATATTTTGTAGAATAGATATGACAGGTGACAGGTGGTTATAAAAAAATGACGATTTGAAAGGGCTTATTTTAAGTCTAATCGAATAAAAAACATTTTGACTTTGACTTTTCTAGTTTTACATAAATAAAAATTATCATTGAAAACGAAAACAATAAGATTTGATATCCAACAGAACCCTAAACAAGATATACCCTATATAAATCTCTTAAATAAACGCAAAAAAAGGAAAAATTAATTAAAATATTAGAAGAAGGTGAATCAAAATGCTGTTAAATAATGCAGATTTAGAGACAGGGTTTCTCACCTACTCTAGTGGTTTAGTCTATCTACACTTCCTAGACTCCCCCGGTACATATAGATCTATCTAGCTAGATCTCAGTTTTACTACCCTAGCCAGACTTTAGTTATATTACTTCTCGCTACCGTTAACGAGTATAGTCTAGGAGTTAAGGCACTCGTTTTGAAAACATAAAAAGAACTGGTTTTTTGTTTGTTTTGTGTAGTTGTAAGTATTTGATTTATAAAGTACGCATTGTTGTTTGTTTTAAGAAAAAATACATAGTAAATTATTCAAAAATGCCATTTTCAAACAATAAAATTGAATTTTTAAGACTCAATTAAAAACTTAATTATTTTTTTTTTAATTGTAATAAAAACTTTATGTTATAGTAATTTCAATAGAATTATGTGAATTTTGTCTAAAATTCATAGATAAATCAGACAATATTTTGTCACATAGAAAAGTTTACTGTGAAAATTTTAATTTTAACTCAACTAGAAAAAATCTTGTCGCCCTTATTTTATGATTATTACATAATATTTTTTTCTAAATAACTGCATAGGTGCAGAAATGTAGTAAAGCCAAACATGTTTCGGTCTAATCCCAATAAAACACGTAACCAGCACCAACTCTTGTCCTAATATCTTTTAGTAGGCGGTCGCTTTTAAGCGTAACAGGGCGTCGCTTGCACCACGCCCACACGCTTATAAGCACCAATATTATACAACCTCTACCATTAAAGCGGTACATTTTTTTTCAACCATCCCTGTTTTTTGTTGATGGCCAGTATGAAGCTGAGTAAGGAGGTTTTATTGTAATTAAAAATGATTTTTTTAAAATTAAGAATGTCTTTCATGTTTTTAAAATTAGAATTTTGTTATTCAAGTATTAGTTAATCTTTGAAAAACAAGATGGTGATGAGATAAATTTGTTTTTTATGAGTATGAAAATAGAATCTTGATTTTACTTTTTAATCGTCAAACGTAAAACAAATGGGTTATTTAAATAAAAATAAGTACTAAAGATATGAATACCTGATAATTAGCAAATAAAACTGGAAATAAAAAAAACCTTTAAACTGGGAGCAAATGCAAAAATACACCGAGAAAAAAAAGGGAACGGTATCGATCAAAATATTTAGGTCAGGAGACATAAACCAGACTTAAACCCTAGTGTCTAAATCTACATCTTAGGGAGATACTAAATTCTAATCTCGTGAAGCGAGTGTCGACATCGATTGCCAGTAAATCATCAACCAATAAAAATGTCAATGTCCTAAGTAAGACAATGCTACCGCACGTCACACCGAACGTTCGTAGCGATCGTTTAAAAAATAGGACTTCTTCCTATAAAGTCTCTGCTTATAATAATAAAACACATCACGACACACACATTGACTTAGTGAGTATCGTAAGAACTTGTATCACAGGAACTAAGCAACGATATTTATTTATTTACTATATCCAAGACCGGTAAGCAAAACAATGCGTCTTGCAAATAACACTCCCGCTCCCGCCGGGATTCGAACCCGGCACCTCTGACTTAGCAGTCAGCTGTTTACCCCATTACGCCACAGAGGCCGTCAAATAATAATAATAAAAGTGATTTTTCATCAATTCTTTCGACACTATCAGAGAACCTATTTAAAAAACTATTTAAATTGAAATTTATTTAAATTGGTGAAACACTAAAAAGGTTATGTGTTTCTTAAAAAATACATAATTATGTAAAAGTGTCTATGATTATTAAAAATCTGGGATAGAATACTTCTGATCATAGATAAATGTTACGCGTCAGTGTGAATGTGTCCACGCGCATGCGTGACGCATTTGATATCAGATTATAATTGAAATAAATCCAGCTGAAACCCCCCAAAGGTCGTTAGACCAAACCGATTATCTTATAACTTCTTTACCTATTTATTTGTCCGTACATAAATTAAAAAAAAATAACTTTTAAAAATCGGTTCGGATTTAATTTTTACGTTGTAATACGAAGTTGCCTTAAGATATTTTTAGAGTCTGTACCTATGAAAATTATTTTCGTTCTAATTTTGAAAATTCGTAATGGCCGCCTTTGGTTGTAACATTTAAGCAGGTGTTGCGCAAAAAATAAACATTTTGCATCGTCAATAACATTTTCGTCCGACCACACAACGCATGCGCGGCAAAGTTCCTCACAGCCATGGTTTTCTGTCAAAAATATGCAAATTAATCTATGAAAACTTGATTTATCGCCATCACTACTCGACAACTATTTTTCTATAGTTCCAAACGAGGTGTCTCATCGTTTCTAGCTGAAAATTACTAATTTTGGAGTGTTCAAATATGCGAGAGCGGTGTCTTTCCGTCCCTGTCTGCTTGAAGAGCGCATGCTCCGTTGTAATGTTTATATTATTTGTATTTGAGCTGTGTATCACGTAAACTATAACTACCACAGGCGTAGCTCCAATACTGAGGGCCAACGCTCGCCCCTCCCCTCCTCGGTAGTTAAATATTTCTTGCTTATTTCACCCTAGCATTGTTGTGCCCGCTGCCTGCCAGACTGTTGTGTATTGTTTAGAGGTGCGATTCGCGCAAGCAAATAATAAAATACAAATAAAAATAAATCCGCCATTACGTTTCTGAATAATCTTTCGCATCGTTTTCGAAATTTGAATTTTTTGAAACAGATGCAACGAAATGCATCCGCGTAAATAATTTGCAATGAAAACTGCATTCGGTGCGGCGCTTATGAGTGGTAGAGCTCGTCGCTGTTGAGTGTCGGACCTTTGTATTGTTGTTTTACTAAAGTTAATTGTTGTTATGTTGTTGTTTAATAAATTATTTAGTTTATGTGAGTGGAAAAAGTTTAGCAAAAATTTTTTTTAACCTTCTCCTGCCGGCATCAAGCGCAAGAAAAGAAATTATCGGGATTTATTATCTAATATTTTACTAACAAAATAATTTTTCCTCGTAAAGAAATTGTGATTTAATTTAATGCTGTGTGTAAGCAGACTGTTGTTTGTGAGTATATTTTAACATCAATATTCTTTACTACTTCTGTCACTACAAATTCTTTATTCAAATCATACGATTCTTTACTGTCAAGCCTTTTTTCTCAAAAACTTTTTTCAATAGAAAAAATGTGCATGTCAATTCGCGCGCAAATCTGAAATGTCAAATCGCATTTCGCGCGTAAAAAGTTTTCCCGGCAGAGCTTATAAGCACGTGGTCCGTCACTTATGGGTTCCGGCCGACCAATCGTGTCGTCGCTCATAAGCGGGCAGCCAATCCGGAGCGCCCGCTTTATAGCGGCAAACTAAACGACTTATGAGAGACGTGCAGGTTTCCCGCGGAAAATACCGAGACTATTTCGAGAATTAAAATTGTTACGAAAAAGATTATCTTTTTAATGAAAAAAAATGTTTTCCTATAAAAGAATTTGTATAATAAGAAACCGGTTTTTACCTTAAAATAATTTAATTCGTCCACCGACTAAGTTCAGATTATTTTTAATTTTATGGTTTTCGGTAATTTAATTAATTAAAAAATTAGATTTCTTATTATTCGTAACATTTTATAGTTTAAGTAGTAATCCGGGAACCCTCCACCGCTTTTTATTGATCCGATGATAAGAAAAATTTGGATAGTTCAGTTCGATGTGGGCCTAGCCTTCGAAAATTCTTCGAATTTTAGCATTAACTAGGTTGTACTCCAGATTGGGTTCAGATTCAGAGATGTTCAGATCATATAATATAAAGTGAGTTGTACTTGTTGTCAGTTTAAAATAATTATTGTAATTTAAGATAAGTTTATCTCCGAAATAAATTAAAAAAATAGTACATAAGTACACAAAAATAAATTAAAATTATCCTTCTTGACACAAAAAGGGACTGCGGACCACATGACATTTTTGTGTTATTGGAAAAAAAAAATACATTTTACTGTACTTAAAATTAAATACGACAAACGATGTAAAATCGAACCAAAATATCCTGGAATTTAATTATTATTACACATCATTAATACAGACAATTAAAAGAGGTTATTGATACAATATATTATTTTTAAAATTCTATACTGTGCTCTCCGTTAGATCGATCTGAAACTTTAATGGCCGACAAAGGTTGTTTAACTGTCTTAACTTAAAATTTTATAAAGAAAACTGATTAAAAGTGTACCTTTTTATGAAATATCAAAATATAACTTAAATAATCAAACATGCCAAAGGCGGGGACAAACAATACTTAAAGAAATAACTAGGTACCCACGGCCATGGGTCTACCTAAGCTGTTTGATTTCGTACCGTTCTTAAGTTGTACAGCATAAGGATTGATATTGCACTTGTTGTGTGAAATTTTATGTGATACCGACTGTACGTTAAAGCTTATAAATATTTGATTAAATTATACATAATCTAGTTCATTCAGTAAATACGTATTGTTTTTTGACATCATCTGTTGGTTTAGGGCTTTTTAATTAAGATGGGCGTTATAGGCCTATTTGACTAGAATCTCACCTGATAGCGAAGATGTGCCCGAAGGTATAGTTTGTTGTAGCATCAGGATGGCTGACCAAAATGATGGATCAGCATAAAAGTATTACTATTATTGAAACCCCATTTAATACCTTTGTTTAAATATTTGATACCTTTCGAATAAAGGAGAAATTTAGTTTAATTGTGACCAGCGATTCTGATGGCGAGAACGCTGCACAGTTCAAAATGGCGACCATTATTTTTAATTCCCACCAATTCTGATTCTTACTATATAGTTTGCTTGCTTAAAATTGTTTAGTGTTGTTGGTAGTAAAATGTGAATATAATATGGGCATATTTGCATTGATTCTCTTCTTCTTCGTCGTTTCACTCTTGGCGGAGTGGTTGTGGTTGTCATGAAATCGTCAGCAACCGTGAGGACTCGCTGCACTACCTCTCGCCACCTCTGCCTGCTCTCCGTCATACGGGTGCACGTCTTTATTTGGTCCGTCCAACCCATAGGTGATCTGCCTCGCGGCGTTTTTCCTTAGCGTTATCCATAAATTAAAAGAAACAGTGCCGAATATGTAAAATATTCATGTCGACATTTTTTTTCCTGACTTGACATCTGATTTTATTTGGATCACGTAATTAACTACCTAATTGCACTTGAGAATAATTTTACATGATAATACCCCTTTTTACATGAGAATAATTTGTTTAAAAAAGTATTTTACCAATCAAAGCTCCAATTATACTCGTATCTGATTTAATATATAACGGTAAAATCGTCTATTAACACAAGTTTTTTTCAAATTTTATAATTAAAAGCAATTAGAAGATTTTTTAAATATATTTATTAAATATAAGGTGATTATAAATAAATTAGTGAAAATATACTTAACTACCGCTGTCAAAAAATAATAATTAGAAGATTTAAAAAAAATAGGTTAGCTTAGACTTTATATCTTAGTACCAAACATCTTAATATTTAGCTACCTACATACGTTCAACTGTTTTCATTGGGAACACTTAAATGATTTTACTAGAAGCCGTTTTTTTAACGTAGACTAAAATTTGACTATAATTTCACCTGATAGTTGGTCACCTGAAGGTGCAGCATTCTGGCGTAGAGACGGTTTGGATTCTTGCCTTACAGAGGTCCAAGAACCTAAAAAGCACATTTCCTAGGAGTTTCAGATTGATTGCCTGATTCAGTTGGCAGCCCATCGATGTGTGACCCACCAGGTGGCACATATGGTCACAATAAAACTTTCCTGACAGGCGTACAAATATTCAAATTAGTCTAAGAAATTTGTAATTATTACAAT
This sequence comes from Choreutis nemorana, assembly GCA_949316135.1. Lineage (NCBI taxonomy): Eukaryota > Metazoa > Arthropoda > Insecta > Lepidoptera > Choreutidae > Choreutis > Choreutis nemorana. Next base: position 5,293,893 of record OX438621.1, on the reverse strand, counting down.
ATTGAGAAATCAAAACTAAAATATATATATTTGCATGGTTGCCTAGAGACTATTTATGCTTAACTTTTAAAGGTCCACTCACACACAACATACAGACTCACATTCCCTGGGAGTTTCAGAATGTATGGTTGCCTGCTTCATTGGGAAGGGGCGGTGGTTACATAGATATGTACCACTGGTCCACATATAATTTTAATTTTCCGTAGACCCATTGCACTAGAGTGGGACCACGCCTTAACCCGTGGTCCTAACAATATAATTTACACGAGTTTTTAGACCTCCATCATTTTACAAATGCCATCTTTAAGCTTTCAGCTTAACTAAATTTTAAATTGCAAACTGCGTAGAAGTGGAATCCATTGTTGATTACAACTGCGTAAATGCTGTAGTAAAATTTAAAAACTTTATAAAAGCCTAGCCGAGGCCCTAAAGCACCAACCGAATTGAGGGCCCTTCGCTGCCTGTCTGTCTTCACTTCGACTTTTCGATGCTGTCTTTATTATCTGGCGATCATTTTTTGGAATCTTCTTCCGCCTTATGATAGAAGCAAAATAAAAGCCAGATAAAGGTGGTTGTTGGTGTCCCTCTACACGAGTGCATCCGTATGACGGAGAGCAGGCAGGTGTGGCGAGATGTCATGACAACCACGAACACTGCCAAGAGTGTAATGACAAAGAAGAAGCATGTTAGAGGCTCTTTGCGATGCCATCTTTTACAGAGGCGACCTTTCTTGAGGTCTTCTCTTTGATTTTTGATGCCGTGTTTAAAAATGGCAGCCTTTTTTTGGAACCATCACGTTTGGAGGTACCCCTAAAGTTGGAGGCACTGAGCCATTGACGGTGTAATGCATCTAACATTCAATTGTAGCTATATTATGCAAGTCGTGGCTATTATCGATTCAGGGCACACCCGCCACTGTCGCACTCGCACCACTGCACTGCAACTCCTATAACCAGGATCAACAGTGGCGTCCTTTGTAACGTATAATGAAGTACAGGCTATGTGCATGGACATGTATACTAATGGTTGCTTTGAGACCCAAAACAAAGAAATAGGAAGAAAGATAAGGAATAAGCTTCGACCACTGTCAGTGGTTTTCGTTGTAGTACCTTCCCTTATAAAACGTTTTACCAATTTTTATTCTCATAAGGATTAAATTTTTCAAATAATATAAAATTACTGCATGTTGTGTCCTAAAAGATGTATCATTACGATTGTTTCATCTCGAACTCAGTGTTTAGTGCAATGGTTATTTAAATCACATAAATATATTTCTAGTATTGGGAAATACGCGTTTGTTGATTAAGTTTTTTACGTACTGTTTTTATAAATCAACCATGATCGCGATCTATTCGTAAGCACTTAATTTTTTATTTCCCTTTTTCTGGGCTTCTATTTACTGATCAACTTTTACTGTTCGTCATAGATAACGGTGAAGACTAAATTTTTGTCAAAATATTCAAGTATTTTTTTTGTTTTAAACTTACAAGTTTTGGAATCCAATAGATTTGAATTAAAATATCCCTTTCATAACAAATTACAATCCGTATTCCATTTTGATATTCATTAAAGTGCAAACTATGGGAGCGAAAGAACTTATTTTCTCTTTGCTAAATTAACAGATTCAGAAACTTTTTAATCCTTGAAACTGGGGACGAGAAAGATGTAAATACAGTAGGCGGTACTGAAAAGCGGGTGGGCGTGTCCCTTTTCAGCGGCAAGCTGTGATTGGTCGAAACCGCCTTTGATGTCGCCGCTATCACTTAAAAGGGGGCCGGCGCAGCGCTTTTCAGAGGCTGAACTCGACAATTTATAATTTCACGAGTTTTGTAATTTATCGGCTGAATTTAACTACTAGTATATATGTTTATGTACAGTGTTTACATAATTTATGTGTTATGTTTTAACAAATTCGGTTCGGTTATTTGAATTTTTTTATTTTTTAGTTATTCTTCTTTTGATAGGTTTAGTTTACACATTAATTTAAAAAGAAAAAGTAATAATTAGGAAATACTACATAAATCATTTTTTTTAGATTCTCTATAGTCACACAATTTTAAATTTTATAATGAATTTATAATCCTTTTTTTATGCAAATTAAACTTTTTCCACTCACAATAAAGTTTTGATGATTTTTCTTCTTAGTAATCAAATTAAATTATAAAAAACAATGGTACAGTGATTAATATGAAAACAAGAAAAACAATTAGTAAAAGTTATATCGTGCAATAATAGAATATGACTAGATTATAAAGGCTATACAGTTAATAATTAAATTGAACAAAAAAGAAGAGGCAAAAAGGAAAGAAAAATCATGCTCTACGCCGTGAGACAGGTAAGAAATTATTTATTAAAGATTATTCAAAATTTTAAGTGTCAAATTAAAAAAAGAGAGTCGTGACCGTAACGCTGGTCTGCATTTCGCTCAAAGGTTGTGAGCATCGCTATACAGCGTGGAAATGCAGCCAGTACTATGGGCAAACTCCATTGTAGACATGATTTTTATAAGGTTTATAATTTATTAAATATTATAAAAAATATTATTGGTACCTACTTCCTTCCTATAAGTACGAGTATTTTAAAATCATTATTTTAATCATAAGAAGGTACTTTATAAATTTTAAACTATTTAGATAACAGAAACTACCTATCCGATTTCAAAAATTCGTTCACTTACATTTAGAATAAATTTTCAGGATGGACATGTTCTGGCTTTGTCTTTATTTGATAATTCTTAGGGTGCTTTCTGACACTGGCGGATCCCAGAAGCATTTGAGCTTAGGAATTTAGCTTAAAATCAAAGTTAGTGGGGTCCCTCCAAAAACATATCTAAAAAAAAGAAAGTTAATTTTGTAAGAGGGTAAATTAGCCAGACCCCCCAAACCCCCAAATTTCGTTGGCATACGCGAATACAAGCGCAATAATTAATTGTTGAAAGGTAAATAATAATGAATCTTGTAAGTGCTTTAGATGTTTTTTTAAGATGAAATAAATAAATGAAATGAAATACATTTCTCGCTTTAAAAGTTAGACGCACGTACAGGAGCTTATAAGCGTATGAGCTCTAATCAGTGGTGGTGAATCAGTCAGTGGCAAAAGCACTAGTGAAGACTTTCGCTTATATGAGCTTATAAGCGGGTTAATGTTATGTAGGCGTAAACGCCTAACCAAATACGAGTAAAAAAATGTATGTGCTGAAAAGCCGTAATCTGAAAGCACCCCCCGACTAAATTACAATTCATCATCATCTAAGGCATAACAGCCGCTGGTGGGCCTTAGCCTGGTCAAGCAGATCTCTTCAGTCCGATCTATTCATGGCTTTCCTTCTCCAACTTGTCTCCCAAGATTCTGGCATCCTGTTCGACGCCGTCCAACAACCTGAGCCTGGGCCCTATCTCTGCTTCTACGACCCTCCGGTCGGCCTTCTAGAAGGTGCTTGGGGGTACTCTGACCTGGTCCATTCGCAACACGTGCCCTGCTCATCGAAGGCGTCCTATCGTTATGGTCTTAATGACTTTTAGCTCAATATCAATTTTTTTGATATGAAATATTTTGTCCTGACTATAAATGTCTATTTTGCTGAATCCAGAAAGCTGAAACTGTTATTACAGGTTATGCATTTGCTAAAAAATTTACCTCAAAGCGGGAATAACAAAGTCTTATAATTAATTTAAAGTTTCGATCAAAAATAAAAAAATACATACGTAGATAATTTAGATTTTCATAGATCTTATTCGTGATTAGCTGTAGGTTGATAATTCTTTATCGTAATTAGCAATTAGGAAACCTTCTCATAGATGTTACCTGAATTATTTATAAAATTATTGTGTCGATTCAAGTGACCCCCCGTTCAAATCCGGGCTCAGAAACAATCAGAATTTATTTATTTGTAAACAAAGGTAACTGTTATTAAACTTAATGCATAATGTTTCGCTTTTTAAAGCATATATACAAATATAAAACGTCATATTTGAGGTCTTATTTTCTCTTTTTTCTATACGTGTATGTGGGCCTTGTTTTTTTTGGGGAGACAATATGTTTAACTGATCCCACATATTACGGAGATTCATTTAAAATAGTACTTATTTTGTTTTTTGTGAAAACTCTTTCCCTGCACTCCGCCGCCATCTTTGTTTTCGTTACCGACCACATCAATTCATTCCGAAGGGTTATTTTCATGAATAGTTTATTGTTTTACTATAATAATAAACATTGCATCTGTTTGTTTTGTACAAATATTGTTTTGCCAGTTTCGTTTTGTAGTTAATTTTGTTATTTCAGGATAAATATGTGAGTTTATTGTGAGATTCTGTTTCCTTGTAAAACCAATAGAAGGTATTTATTGGAAATGTTATGTGTTTCTCCAATAATCTTATCTGAGTTTGTATTTTCATATACCTACTTTATATATATGTATGGGGGTGCAATCCACCATTATGTTAATTATATGTCAAAATTAAATTTGTCACAATTTGCGTACGTTTTAATTGCGATAAGCAAATTTATTTAAATCAAGTCGTATATAAAAGATTATTAATTATGATCTATAAGTTTTTATATTGGTTTTTTTTTGTTATTTTAATTTTCTTATAAATTCTTACAGTTTTATAAATTTAATAAAGATAGATACTATTGGGATATAAGTCGTCTAATCTTCAACCACTCTTAAATTATGGTTTTAACCGAAAAAAATGCTGTTAGCACCTCCAATCATTAGGTGTTTCAAATTACATTAAATTTTACGGAAACAATTTTTCTCGGTATAAACCCGCGTCATTTCTACGAAGTTTTGTTAATTCATATCGTTATTTACAATTAAATCTCGTACTACACGTAATTTCTTCGTTACTTTTATTGTTAAAGTGAAACGTGACGTTTTTAATAAACAACAAGTTTTGCTTCTTTATTGTTTTGTTTATTGTATATATTGTTTTTTTTAAACTAAAAATTATACAGTTTTATCACATCAAAATTTTGCATTTCTTTCTTTATTTTTTCGCTTAGATTTAAAACATAAAAACTCGTTTTATACCTACTTATAAACTGTATTTGTTATAAATTAAACTTTACTTTTTTATTTATACCTGAGTTCATGATTAGTTTGTGGTGTTTTGCCTTTACGTAATAATAATAATAACCACATAACGACACACAAATTGAATCAGCCCTGCAGTTAAATTGAAGAATCTTGTGTCACAGCAACGATATGGTATTAACTACACAGATAAGAATACTACATTCAAGACCGGTAAGCGAAACAGCGTCTTAATATAAGATTATGTATACTACCGAAAATACAATTAAATTAAATTTTCGGTAGTCAATTTATAAAATTCACAGCTCAAATTCAAACTGTATGAAGCTGAAATGTGTTCAGGTTTGTTTAACAATCTAAATTTTGACCCCAATCCCGCCTGATGTTAAGCGGCTGTGAAGTCTAAGATGAAACATGCCTACCCAAAAGTCTATTTACTCTTGCCTTTAAGAGCTCCAGGTTATGTTTATCAGGGAATACATCAGCAGACAAAGGATTCCACTCCTTTGCAGTATGGATAATAAAATAAGTTTTGAAGTGTTTAGTCCGGATGACGAGAAATTTTCAAAGTCAACCCAAAAGGCATGGGAAAGGGAAAGGGGATGAATTTTCTTTTTTCGTCTTCTTTTATGAGTAGTAAAAAAAGTGCTACCTTTTTGGTATTGCAAGCGACAAAAAAATGATTGCTATGACTCAGGTTGTATGCTTGTTTGCCAGCTAAGTTGTATAAAACAATGTGCCTGTTATATAGCGAATGTTATTGAAGCGAATGTTTTAAAAAGGTACAGAAAGCAACAATACATAGGTATAGACACAGCCCATTGTTCTAATTAGATAAATTACTTACAACTATCTAGGAGTCAGGTGACATCATTGTTTTAACGTCTAGTTTATATGACAATGTTTAATATATATTGTTATAGTACTCATAACAAAATAATGATCTTGGGGCGGCCTGACTTTTCAAATTAATTTGATAGCGTTTTGATTTTAATGTTAATAAAAAACCAAACTAAATGGTAAAATTAAATCAAATTTTATTCAAAATTCTAATTAATATATAAAATTTTGGATCCTTATATAGTTTTTAGAGAGATATTTTTGTTTTTTTTATAAAATCAGGTGTATTCCCGTTGTCCCCGTTGGCTTTGCCCCCATTGACGTGGATTTCTGCACTTTATTAAATTAAAAACACGTTTCTTTTAAAAGCTGAAACGAATATATAAGTCCACAGGAAAAATAAGGTAGTTTTTTAATTCGATACGTGGCAACAATCTCAATATGTAAAAAAATGAGAGCGAAGTAAACGAGGGTTGAAGTATTTAAAAAATTAAGAAGAATTAATTTAATCCAACTGCATTTTCGGGCTATCTGACAACAAAAAAAAAACTATTAAATAAAGTTTTATACAAACTCGTTGAGCCATTTTTGCGTGATTAAGTAACAAACATACAGACATTCAAACATATAATTACAAGGATTAAGGTGACATTACATGTTTCTGTTTTGGCTGTTGATCCTTAAACATAACCCAGCTCTCAGGGCGTGTTTACAAAACATTTTCATAATTTCGTGACCTCATACGTAAATACGGTGTGTAATTAATTAGTCACAAACATAACAACCTCCCTGCATATGTTATGTTAAAGCTAAATATGTATTGTGTAAATTAAATAATGTAAACAACAGGTTACATCATGTGGGTGACACAAACTAGCTGCCTTTCTTAGCAATGTAAAACATGTCTGTTGCCTGCCTCAGTTTATTTGGAGCAATTTGCTAAGGATGTTTTTGTTTCATTGAGGGTTGAATTTTATAAATTTAACATTAACTCACCCAGTAATCCCTGGGGAGGGCTTGGCATTTCGCATGTTTAAGTCCCAGTGTGACAGGTTGTGAATTTGCTGCCACTATCCCGGGCACGATGAGGAACATGATCGCTACAACTTACGGCCACCCGAGACTCGTACCGTGAACCTGTCGGGTCTTGTTGGGCATTTAACTAAGGCACGTAAGAAAAACACCCTTTCAAAGCTGACACTAAACTTTTAGAATTTTTCAGCTGTGTAGGGCGTAGGTCAAGTATTTATCGCGATTTAATAATTGATCAGTAAATGGTATTTCGTTTTAATATACAAAGGTCATTTACAATCTGTAGACTTGCTGCATATAATCCTTTCTTATATGTTAAACGTTTTGATATCTATGTTTCATGCAATTAAATAAAATGTATTTAAATAATAGCCTAAGTAGACTTAAAATCATTAATATTTAAAAATATTACAGATTGTAATTTGCTTTACATAAAGGTATTCATAGTAGCTTTAAATTGTATGAAATAGTTAGAAAACTTAAATGTTCCAAATTGTAATAAAAACTATTGTAAATTTTTGAAAAAAGCAACTACGGAGGTTTCTTGCCGGCTTTTTCCCCGTAGATAGCATTCCGAACCGGTGGTAGGACCTTTTTCTCTTAAGTTCTTAATCAGAGTTTTCTGGCTAATGTGTCCTCCCTAATGTTTTATGTCCTTACAGTAAACAATGAAATGCTCACGACCCTCTAGGGCAGGGGTCTTCCGGCTGGTGCCCCATGGCATTTGGCCGTCTATCACCCTATAGTTATGCCATTGATTGTGTGTAGATTATAAAGGTAATCAGTTTAATGTGGTCCTTTCGTTTCAGGGCCCGGAGCCGGCATTGAATTCGACATCAGGGGGCGCCGCGAAGCCACCGCTTCTCAACTCCTTCGAGCTGGACCGCTGTCTAGACCGGTACGTACTTGACTGCTGTCATATCGAGCCTTATCAGATATGTTTGTCGTAAGCTACAAAAATCTTACAATGGCTTTTCTTTTGAATGTGAATTCGTGAGTGCTCAGGTTCGAATCTCGGATCTGGTAAGCTCTAGTGTGAACATGAGCGTTTACTCTTGTATGTCTTTTATCTATTCAGGTTATGTAATTATTCATAAATCATTGGTACCAACAGAACCAATTAAAGCTTTAACAGGGATTCAGACAATTGTTGTGTTTTATTTCGCATAACCTCTGCTTTGTCCCACTTCTGCAACTCCAGTCAACTAGGATCATCAGTGGTATCAGCGATTACAAATAACGCAGTAGTTCTTCGATTAAAGTATTCGTGTGCAGACATAGCGGCTGTCGTGGGACCAGTTTCGTTCATAGGCCCTAGAGTTGAGTGAGAGAAGCGCCCGCTCTTGGCGCATAAAGATGAGGAACAAGAAGTAGGTAGCCAAAATACCGAATAAATGACGCCAAAAAATAGAATTTTGCGAGATTAATTTGTCCAATTCCTCGTTAATTATACCATGGGAATGAAGATAACCAGTCAGCGAAGGCCGCCGCTTGCTCTTCCTTGGTTAAGAGTTAAGATTAGCGCTGCGAGGGTCCAAATTTACTTATTTATCTTATCCACCAAAATTGGAGAATGTAAAAAACTCGAAGATTATAATTATTAAGATTAAATTCTAGGTTCTGGTTATATTGTTCGTTGTTTCAGTGAGGAGTCCGGCAGGTGGGGCGGGGAGGCAGCGCGGCGGCGTCGGCGCAGCTCCCCCCCGCGCCGCGCCTCTCCACCCCGCGACCATGAACCGCTCTCACTTGCCAGGGTACGTAGCCATACCATCTCATCACCATAGCTTTTGCCTCGATTGTCAATCAGTCACGGTAGATTCCTTCCAAATTAGCCGTGAAAATTATATTATTTCCAATTGGAAACCATTCAAGGATCTTAAAAGTTTTGAACCGAGGAAGACAAAAATAATTGATTTAGTTACGAAATCATGTGAACCTACTCTACGGTTTAAACTAGAAAAATACAAAATGAAAAGATTTAAATTAAATTTCTACCAGTGTCCAGAAGACATTAATCGAAATTCCTCCTCCTAGGCATCAGCTCCAACATCCCCAACAGGTGGATCGGCTCATTCCAGCCCAGCACCTGTGTCTCCGTCTGGAAGCGCCAGCGCTGCAGCCGGTGCCAGGTCCCCATTACCCCTGGTTGCTCCAGACCTGCTCGCCATGCAGCTCCTCGATCAGCACAGCCAACTGCAGGCTCTAATGAAGCAAAGGCTCTTTCACCAACACCATATGCAGAAGCAGGTATAAACCTTGGAAGTTTGGAGTTAATTTGAAGCGCTCTCTCTAGTAAAACCATTTATTTCATTATATATAGCTTTTAATATGTCATGGCAATAATAGTCATAAAATCAACAGTCGTGAACTTGTAAGTGAATTACGAAACGTGTTATGTCTCTGCTGTTAATATAATTTTTGTACTGCCGAAGCGGGCAGGTTGTTTGCTTATTTTCCGTCTCATTCGTATTAAAATTGAAGCTCGCTTTATTTCTTATCTATTACAGCACATGTCTTCGGAAGCAGCTAAGAGGCAGTTGGAACAGTCGCGGCTGCAGGATCAGCTCAACCTAAATCTCTTGTCAGGATCTCACCTGCCGCCACCAGACAGTTCACCAAGTCAGTATAGATTAGACTTATTGCCAATTTTCTGCTTACGCTATCCTATACAGTTTTGTTCTACCATCTCATGATAGAACTTCTTGCAAAAGATGACTAAAAATATTCTTATATTTACTACGTTACTACTTCTTTTTTTAATTGTAGGTTAAGCGTCAGCTGACTTAATTTTGTATTTGATCAAAAAAGGACACGACACGTCAGCTGACTTAATTTTGTATTTGATCAAAAAAGGACTCGATACGTCAGCTGACTTGATTTTGTATTTTATCAAGAAATGAAGTAATTCTTTACAAATTCAAGGGATTGTATACTATTATTCAAGGTTCCCTGCAGCAACAACTGGGTGCTCAACAGCAGCAGCTAGTTCAGCAGCTCCAAGCTGTTCAACGCCAGTACTTGATGCATGGGCCCCTGTCTGTACCGCCCAACGCACCACCAGGTCAGGAAACGAAATGTTCAGAATTTTAGTTGGTTTCATTTGTCCTATTTGTTTTTCCTTAGTCATTATCATGTCAGGACCGCTGGAAGATTTTAGTTCTATTCAAAGCGATCCTGAGGTGCTTGAATCCAGCAGCTCATTTAAGCTGTCACAAGATCGTCCGTTTACTCCCTGCAACAAACGTCTGTTCCCAAAGTAACTGAAGATTTTAAGGTCTGGTTAGATACATGGTTAGGTCCAGTTTGTTACAATCCGCTGACCTAGTCTGACAAAATTCAAATGAGTAGGTCAAGATTATTTTAGCTCTTTCTCGCAGCGTTTTTAACATTGCTTTAATGTAGGTCTGATGCTGTGGGGAAGCGAGATGGAGGAACACCCGCTATTTGGTCGAGGAGTCTGCAAATGGCCAGGCTGCGATGCTCTTGCTGATGACTACCAAGCTTTCCTCAAGTAAGTGTGTCAAATACTTTAGGACCATATGATTTTAAGTATATTCTGTCTATGTTTACCAATTTTGTTTGTAATTATGTATATTAAGAAATCATCTATGATACTCTTTGGACAGCGGAAAAGACATGGTGTAACTTTGATTATCAAAATTTCATAAATTGTGGAAGCTGTTCTTCACTGTTCCATCAGCTACTCCCGTACTTCCGACATGTTTGTCTACAAAGCTAGAGAAATCATAACATAATAATCAACTACTCAGTTTATATAAATATTTTAATTACGGTTCCACCTTAAAGTTAACTGGGTTCGACTGAGACGTTAGCCCGGGTAACAATATTGTTTGTGGTGTAGGCACTTGGAGTCGGCGCACACTTTGGACGATCGCTCGGCAGCGCAGGCGCGCGTGCAGATGCAGGTGGTGGCGCAGTTAGAGCTGCAGCTGCGCCGCGAGCGCGACCGCCTCGCCGCCATGATGCGGCACCTGCACGCCGCGCGGGACTCCGCGCACCACGCGCCCAAGCACGCGCACGGTCAGTACCACATACATATACAGATGCAGGTGGTGGCGCAGTTAGAGCTGCAGCTGCGCCGCGAGCGCGACCGCCTCGCCGCCATGATGCGGCACCTGCACGCCGCGCGGGACTCCGCGCACCACGCGCCCAAGCACGCGCACGGTCAGTACCACATACATATACAGATGCAGGTGGTGGCGCAGTTAGAGCTGCAGCTGCGCCGCGAGCGCGACCGCCTCGCCGCCATGATGCGGCACCTGCACGCCGCGCGGGACTCCGCGCACCACGCGCCCAAGCACGCGCACGGTCAGTACCACATACATATACAGATGCAGGTGGTGGCGCAGTTAGAGCTGCAGCTGCGCCGCGAGCGCGACCGCCTCGCCGCCATGATGCGGCACCTGCACGCCGCGCGGGACTCCGCGCACCACGCGCCCAAGCACGCGCACGGTCAGTACCACATACATATACAGATGCAGGTGGTGGCGCAGTTAGAGCTGCAGCTGCGCCGCGAGCGCGACCGCCTCGCCGCCATGATGCGGCACCTGCACGCCGCGCGGGACTCCGCGCACCACGCGCCCAAGCACGCGCACGGTCAGTACCACATACATATACAGATGCAGGTGGTGGCGCAGTTAGAGCTGCAGCTGCGCCGCGAGCGCGACCGCCTCGCCGCCATGATGCGGCACCTGCACGCCGCGCGGGACTCCGCGCACCACGCGCCCAAGCACGCGCACGGTCAGTACCACATACATATACAGATGCAGGTGGTGGCGCAGTTAGAGCTGCAGCTGCGCCGCGAGCGCGACCGCCTCGCCGCCATGATGCGGCACCTGCACGCCGCGCGGGACTCCGCGCACCACGCGCCCAAGCACGCGCACGGTCAGTACCACATACATATACAGATGCAGGTGGTGGCGCAGTTAGAGCTGCAGCTGCGCCGCGAGCGCGACCGCCTCGCCGCCATGATGCGGCACCTGCACGCCGCGCGGGACTCCGCGCACCACGCGCCCAAGCACGCGCACGGTCAGTACCACATACATATACAGATGCAGGTGGTGGCGCAGTTAGAGCTGCAGCTGCGCCGCGAGCGCGACCGCCTCGCCGCCATGATGCGGCACCTGCACGCCGCGCGGGACTCCGCGCACCACGCGCCCAAGCACGCGCACGGTCAGTACCACATACATATACAGATGCAGGTGGTGGCGCAGTTAGAGCTGCAGCTGCGCCGCGAGCGCGACCGCCTCGCCGCCATGATGCGGCACCTGCACGCCGCGCGGGACTCCGCGCACCACGCGCCCAAGCACGCGCACGGTCAGTACCACATACATATACAGATGCAGGTGGTGGCGCAGTTAGAGCTGCAGCTGCGCCGCGAGCGCGACCGCCTCGCCGCCATGATGCGGCACCTGCACGCCGCGCGGGACTCCGCGCACCACGCGCCCAAGCACGCGCACGGTCAGTACCACATACATATACAGATGCAGGTGGTGGCGCAGTTAGAGCTGCAGCTGCGCCGCGAGCGCGACCGCCTCGCCGCCATGATGCGGCACCTGCACGCCGCGCGGGACTCCGCGCACCACGCGCCCAAGCACGCGCACGGTCAGTACCACATACATATACAGATGCAGGTGGTGGCGCAGTTAGAGCTGCAGCTGCGCCGCGAGCGCGACCGCCTCGCCGCCATGATGCGGCACCTGCACGCCGCGCGGGACTCCGCGCACCACGCGCCCAAGCACGCGCACGGTCAGTACCACATACATATACAGATGCAGGTGGTGGCGCAGTTAGAGCTGCAGCTGCGCCGCGAGCGCGACCGCCTCGCCGCCATGATGCGGCACCTGCACGCCGCGCGGGACTCCGCGCACCACGCGCCCAAGCACGCGCACGGTCAGTACCACATACATATACAGATGCAGCTGGTGCTGCCCTGAACGAGGAAATGAAAAACTGATAAAGTGTCTTTGTATTAACAAGAACTCGATTTTTATACATTCCTGAAAAAATACCAATAGATTATTCAAATCTCGAAATTGGCTAACCCATACCATAAAAAGAGGGACATTTTGATAAATGATAAAAGAGTTAGTCTGAACGTCAAGCGAGTAACATCACATTCTTCTGTTCAGTTTTATTTTTATTGGTGATAATTAGCTACAGTGTTAAATATTGCAAAAAGTCCTTGCCACAACTTTACTGATCTCTTATCTGCACAGTGACTACAAAAGTGACGTGATTAACTAATCGATTTAAGTGATTAATCCTACAAACTCAGGTTTAATTCTAACATTTTCACTGTCTCCGATCTAACGCGTAAGCGACACGTTTTGCACGGCGGTTACGGCTTTTCGGGCGCGAGGCGCACTGTGATCCAAGCGTCTCCGACTAGCGTCGCTGCAACGTACCGGCCGTCTTACCCTCACCGTGTGATTATACACCGTCGCCGTTTTATTTTATAGTATGACTTCGAACAAATGCTCTGGTTGTCCTAATGTTTTGAAAGGAATTCAATTCCTGCATTGCTCTCGATGCACAGATAAGTATCACTTCACTTGTCTGAACTATACTAAAGACGACTACACTGGTTTCACTAAGGACTTTAGGGAAAACTGGGTTTGTCCTACTTGTAAATGTAAAGAACCTAAGAGCGGAGACAACAGCAACACGCCTATTCGCTCCTCAACTGCTACTGCACCAAAAAAGGCATCGTCCACCGACCCTTCCTCACACTACGACAACATCACACTGCGCGCAAAACAGCGCGCCACTAGTGTTGCCGGAGGCCATTGCAGCTGTATATCTGCCGAAAGCATACGTGACATTATTAGGGAAGAGTTAAGAAGCCAGCTTAACATACAAATAAGCGACATTCAGACCAAAGTCACTACGCTGAGTGAGTCTTTATCCTACTTCGCTTCTGAGTTTGACAGGATTAGACTGGAGCACGAATCACAGCGTTCAATTATTGAAAATCTTGAAAAAGATAATTTGGACCTTCGCACTTCGAGACAGGAATTAACCAATCGACTGCAACAACTCGAACACCTCTCACGCACTAACAACGTCGAGGTTCGACTTTTTAAGGAAGTCAGAGACCACTAGCTACATTTTAATAAAAGACACTCACTTTTTAAATAATCTAACATAGCGACACTTTTATCATGGAATAATTAATTTTTACCTATTGTTTTTCGTTGATTTTTTATTTTGTTTTAATTTTTGATCATATTTAATTTAATTGAAAATCATTTTAATTGAATGAATTATCTATTATATTTTAATGAAGTAGTTTGTATTACTTTAATGATTTTAGTCTGTTTATCCAATTATTTGTATTGTTCTTGAGGATTTATATTTATATTTTTTGCTTCTGTTTTGCATACTCATTCGGTCGAAGTACGAAGCATTTTAAATACTTTTAGATTTGTGACAAATTAATTTATTTCTGTTATTAACGTGTAACCATTATTTATGAGCATTTATTTTTGTAACCTTTGCCTAAAATTTTAATGTTTTCAAATTGACACTATAATTTTAAACGAACTAAGTAACTTTTTATCCAGATATATATATATATATATATATATATATATATCCTTTAACTAATGAACTGAAATAACTTACAAAATAAAATAAAGTTAAATTTTGCTATTTTATGGTAACTTTTTATTACCAGAATGTCAGAGGTTTGAGAACTAAAACTGTCGAGTTCTTTAACAATATTGTTTGCTCTAATTATGACGTAATCGTATTGACTGAGACATGGCTGAACGGCAGCGTTTTCGACTCCGAACTCTTTGATAGTCGATCTGTTGTTTATAGGCGTGATAGGGAAACCAGTGGATTTCATTATAAAAAGAATGGTGGTGGCGTACTTGTAGCGGTTTCCAGGTCCTTGAACTCCAAGCGCTTACACAGCTTTGAATCTAAGTGCGAGGATCTTTGGGTTAGTATACAGACTTGCTCTGATGATCACAAAAGAGACGAGCTGTACTTATGTGCAGTTTACCTTCCTCCACCTTTACAAAAACATATATTTGAGGAGTTTATTGACAATGCTAATAGAGTTCTTGGAGCATGCAATACTCAAAATATCGCATTTTTTGGTGACTTCAATCTTAGCTCAATAGAATGGAGTTTTTCGGATGGCAACAGTCAACCAGATAACCTCATGAGTAATGGTTTATATTGCACTATGCTTCTAGATTTCATTTCTATGTATGATTTAAAGCAGTACAACTACACTTTGAACGTAAAGGGCAAACAATTGGATCTTCTTTTGAGCAATGTCAGGATTACAGACCTTTTTGAAAGTTCCAGCCCTCTCTCAGTTATCGATCCCTTACATCCACCGATTTCATTTTCTATGCCTCTTGGCTCTTACTGTTTTCTTCCCTCTCGCCATGTTAATCGTCTGTGTTTCCACAAAGCCAACTTTGACAAAATTGTAACCGAACTTAATGGGGTTCAATGGGATGTTGAATTTTCATCATGCAAAACGGTTAATGAAATGGTTAAAAAATTTTACGACTACTTACGAATAACCATCACTAACCATGTGCCCAAGTCTAAACTACGTTCTAACAAATACCCTATTTGGTTTTCAAATGAGCTTATTAAACTTCTCCGTGAAAAACATAAATATTATAAAAAAATTCGTAAGTTCAATTTCAATCCACGTGACAAACTTTCCTTTGAATACGCTAAACAAGGAGCACAAAAGTTGTTGTTATTTTGTTACAAAAACTACATAACTCGGCTGGAATGCAGTTTGCGTTCCAATCCAAAACTCTTCTGGTCCTATATTAAAATTAAAAAGAAGAGTTGTAGTCGCTATCCAGCGCAAATGTTTTTCAGTGATGAAATAGCTTCAGGGGAGGGCGAGATCTGTGGTCTATTTGCAAAAAGTTTTGCTTCCGTGTATAACAACGATAGCCCTACTAACCAACCCAAATCTTCAAGTTTCGCTGATCTTAATATCACAAGTAATTTCTTAACTTTGTTACAGTTTGATGATAGGCAGGTCCTAAGGGTTTTAAAAAGACTTGATTCTAATAAGGGTGCTGGCTCGGATGGTATTCCGTCCATTTTCGCAGTCAAGTGTGCGCCAGCCTTAATAACCCCTTTACGCCTAATTTTTAATTTTTCTTTGCGCACAGGGTCGTTTCCAGATATTTGGAAGGAGGCACTGGTAGTTCCGCTGCTTAAGTCAAGAAACGCTAACCTTATAAAAAACTACCGACCCATATCTATTCTTCCCACCTTCGCTAAAGTCTTTGAAAAATTACTTTATCCTTTACTGTCTTGGCACTTTAGGAACATAATCGTACCTCAAAAACATGGCTTTATGAGCAAAAGATCTACTTCCACCAATCTTGTGTCTTTTATTAATGAGGTGTCATCCACTATTGACAAGCGCTCTTCTGTAAGTGCTATCTACACAGACTTTAGCAAGGCATTTGATAAAGTTAACCATAGGATCCTTTTTCACAAACTCTCTTTGTATGGCATCGCCGAACCTTTGTTGAGTTGGTGTAGCTCGTACTTGCACCTAAGAAAATCATCCGTGGTCGTAAATGGTTTTTCCTCGGATCCATTTATAGCTCACTCTGGAATTCCACAGGGTTCGCACCTTGGACCTTTGTTTTTCAATGTGTTCATCAACGACATTGCTGACTGTTTTCTTAATTCCAAATTCCTTCTTTTTGCCGATGATCTCAAGTTTTTCCGTTCGATCGATAACAACATTGATATTACACTGCTACAGCATGACTTAAATAGACTTAGCGATTGGTGCGACATTAACGCCATGTTTCTAAACATTTCTAAATGTCATTCAATCTTCTTTACTCGGAAGAGATCTTCGGTGTGTCCACTTTACTTTATCCGTGATGTCAGTTTGCAAAACGTAGACGAAGTGCGTGATCTTGGTGTGACGCTAGACACTAAACTTCGTTTTAATGTCCACTTTGATAATATTGCTTCTAGTGGGTTCAGGTCTCTGGGGTTCCTTTTGCGCAATTGTAAGGATTTTAAATCCCCTTCAACTAAAATCTTGCTCTTTAACTCGTTGGTGCGTAGTGGGTTAGAATACGCGAGCGTTGCATGGAGTCCTTTTTATGATGTTCACAGGAAACGGCTGGAAGGTATTCAAAGGCGTTTCCTATGGCATCTAACTTATTCTTGCTATTTGGGCAAGTCATTGGTTAACTATGAGTCAAGGCTTGCACACTTCAAAATGTCAGCATTGGTCGATCGAAGATGTATGTTGGACACTGTTTTTCTTTATAAATTGTTGAATGGTATTATGGTAATGGTAATCTTGATGTTCCCGACTTGTTGGCTTCATTAACTTTTTGTATACGTTATAAGACACCCAGAGCAACGACTTTCAATTTATTTTCACTAAATAGCTATCAGACCAATTTGGGTTACAACGCACCCTTAACAAGAATAACTAGGAAATATAATTCTCTCCAAAAGACAGAGAAATTCGATATTTTTGCAGACAACATACCCAGTATTAAAGCCTATTTTAAGTAGTGTTATGTTTGTTTGCTTTTGCCCCTGACACAGTAATTTGTTCGTTTTTGCTCGTTTTATCTATGAAATTATTATGTTGAGTTAAATGAATAATTGGTTCACATTATTTAATATTATATTATTTTATTTATTATGTATTTGTATGTTTGGACATTAAGTTTTAGGCACAATTTTTACTCGGTTTTTGATGTTTTAAATGTTTGACTTTTTTTTTTTTCTTGCATGCTGTCTTCACCTTTTTATAGTGACATTTGACTTGTTTTTGTACTGTGATTGTTATTTAATTGTATGAATGAGTGTACACTATGTTGGTGATTTTTTTAATAAAATAAAAATAAAATAATAAAATAGCTATGGCTATGTCCACAGGAGGGGCCAGTGAAGGTGCATCTCCAGGTCCCGTCAGACGTCGAGTTTCTGATAAATCTGGTGTGGCCATTGCTGGAGGTAAGATCTTATTTTAACTAACAAAAAATTTCTTTGGAGTATAATTGAATACGTTATTTCAGAGTTTGCACAAACATAACTCACGAATTCCACAAAACTTCAAATAGAAGCTGAACCTTAAACATATATATATATTATGTATCTTTACTCACTAATAAGTACTCACAAACAAACATAAGTACTCATAGCAAACACTTGCTTGCAGCGTTTTGTTGTTTGTGTTTAAAATACTATAAAATATTCCAAGATTTCCAGTTTTCTACTATTTCAGAACAACAATTTTCTTGCCTTCAAAAAATATAAAATACTGTGTGTGTGTGAAGTATCAGAGCCGTTAATTTCTATTACTCGATTTGGGACGCAAATAATTTCATTGAAATCCTTCTAAAGTAAAGAGTTTCGATAGCCCAAAAGCACTGTTTAACTATGTGAGTTTCGTTAATCATCTTTTGAATGTTTCAAAGGTCTTCCATACATGCTCGAAAGAGCTGGACTAGACGTTCAACAAGGTAAACTTTAAGATATAAGTTTAAAGATAAAACCGGTAGAACATAGACAATTTATTGATGTTCTAAAAAGCGCTAATATTAATAAGATTATTTTTCACGTTTCAGAAATACAACGCAATCGTGAATTTTATAAATCAGCCGATGTCCGGCCTCCGTTTACTTATGCATCGCTTATACGACAGGTAAGAACTTCTAAAACCATGTTTTCGAATTTAATAAGGTAATATGAACTACATATTTACGTTGAAACTTACAATTGCGTCGCTAATACTAATTTAACTTCATTAAAGCCAAGGATATGTGCTTATACGATTTATTTAAGCCTTTAAGTTTTAAAAATATACTCTAAATCACAAGGAACTAAACTTTAAAAGAAAAAAATATTTAGTCATTTTCAAATTCTTTTCCTAATCCATGATCTGCTTGTTTTTATTTCTATCTAAAAACGGGAGTTCTTCAAGGCGTCGCAGTAGGTCCATGATTGCTTCTTATTTATACATATAGTGGATTTTAAACTAAATAAATAAATAAATAACCATATCACGACACACACATTGACTCAGCCCTGCAGTAATTATCGTAAGAACTTGTATCGCAGGTGCTAAGCAACGATATGGTATATACTAAATAAATAAGAATACAACATCCAAGACCGGTAAGTGAAACAATGCGTCTCGCAAATAACACAAAGTCCCGCCCCCGCCGGGATTCGAACCCGGAACCTCTAGCGTAGCAGTCGGCTGTTTACACCAGAGCGCCACCGGGGTCGTTAAACTGAAGGTGTTCTTTTTTAATTTTAGGCAATAATAGAATCTCCAGACAAGCAGCTCACTTTGAACGAGATCTACAACTGGTTCCAAAGCACATTCTGCTACTTTAGACGTAACGCTGCAACTTGGAAGGTATGTGTCAGACTAATTTTTAACCAATCAATAATAACTTGAAAGTAATAGAGACTGAAATGTAATTCATCATGTTTAGCTTACTTACTGTTCTTCCTTTAAAAATGAAAGGTAATATAGTTATGTCTAACTTTAATAAATTTCGTTAGACTGACTCGAAACAATTACCACAAAATTTAATTTATCTTTTCATAAGAATAGTTTCTAGTCAGACTAATGGAATAGTTAGTGATAATTGTTACATTATAAGATAAATATTTTTGTGAATCTTTTTATTTGTGGAAATCCGATTATTTGTTTAAATCAGAACGATTTCATTAAAAAAAATCGCATTTCCACCAACACGAGAGTAAAACTCCGAGACTAGGCTATGTTTAAGCAAGCGTGTCAAATTTTCCTTCGATCAGTTCACGCTTGCCTGACATCTAAAGCCTAAGCTAGAATCGCAATTAAAACTTGCGAGTGAAAACAGAACGCGGTTCGGCACAACCTGTCTCTGCACAAATGCTTCATGCGCGTGGAGAACGTGAAGGGCGCGGTGTGGACGGTGGACGAGGTGGAGTTCTACAAGCGCCGGCCGCAGCGCGCCGCGCACGCGCCGCCCGCGCTGCCGCCCGGGTACGGCGGCGCGCACACGCAGCACGCATACACGCATACACTCCTGCAGCTACTGCGAAAACCACTCACACAATTACACAAATACAAAACACACAGACCTTAATACACTTTTAGCACCTAATTTAAAGGACACACTTACAAACCTATCACATGGTACAAAATTACTCTTCACGAAACAAAACCTGTTTACTAAAACTATAGCACCTACTGCAAATAACACAGTTACAGACTTAAAATTACATGGTACACAATATCATACTAACGATACACAATAACACTGGCACTTTACTAAATTAAACTATTTACAGATACAGACTTAAAAAGACTGGGCACACAATAACACTGACGATACATGATAACACTGGGATTACACAGTTACAAAACACACAGGATTATCCATTTATAGTTTTTAGTACCTACTCCAAACGCACACAGTCACAGATTTAGAATTACTACCCTTACACCATTACTAAAAACTCTGATCATAAGTCGACTTAATCGTACACATTTAGAGACAGAATTGCATGATACTCTTACACTTCATGACCTTACATACTTACAAAGACGCAGACCTTTTCATTTATAAACTTTCAGCACCTACTACTATCGTACAATTAGTACCAACACAGTTACAAACTTAGAATTACACACAAAACAATGATGTTACAAAATACACTGACACTGACGACACAATTAGAAAAATACAATATACACTTTCAAAAATTACTACGACCTTACAAAATTACAAGATACAAGATAAAAACGCTTATCCGTTACAGAAAAACAACTAATTATTCACAATCACAACTTACACCTCTACATAACGCAAGCGTTTACAATATCTACAAATAACAAGTCTAAAACAAACATTGCCTAACATCGACAATGTACAAAAACATTACAAAAGTAACTTGCTTTTGCAACACACTTAAACACTTTACAATATAATAAAACACTTTACACTTTACACTTTACCTGCAGTCTCTCTCTACAATAAATCAAAATACTTTTTCAATTGTACAAGCAATTTGTAAAACACGCACTACTCACATCGAAAATATTTTACAAAATACTAAAAAAATTACTACGCTATAAATAGGTACTTGTTACTTATTTGTCTTTTCGGCCAAAAGAGAACACATGGCTTCGTTTTTTACATATCAAAGAAACAAAATCAAATTCGATTGAAACAAATCCAAATTATGCGCAATATTGAACAATTCTGATGTAATTTGTTTATACCAACATTGACATTATTCAAATAGTCTACATTAATACTTCTCTTTTACTCATTATGGCCAGAAAAAGAGCCTCAGAAATAATCTTTCTTGGAATTGAAAAAACGATTTTCAAATTGGGTTTTAAAGCTACTAAACAATCAAACACTTTACAGATTTCCAACACTCGACAATTTATTACATTCTAATATTTTAATCTTCTCTAATATTTTCTATCTAACCTAGCCATGTATTTAACTCTTATTGTGTAAATAAAGTTTTATCTCATTTCAGATTTTATTGTAACTTTTTGTGTAGTGTATTTTGAATTTGATTGTAAGTAGCGTCATAACCAATACCAGTCATGCTGGTTATGGCGCTACATGTTGTGAAGTCCTGTCATATGGTATTCTAGGATTTGTTTTATTTGTGTGTGTTCGTGGATTTCGGCGCAACGGTGACTAACGTTTTCTGGCTTGCCTACTAACCTTGCTCCTGTCTCTTCCCCTCCTCGAAGTCTCTCCTCTTGGGCCACTTCATCCTGCATGACATCGTTTACAACTCCACGACGATCTGATTGCGCTTTCATCGCATTACTATTTTTTGCATCAGTACCAAAAACGATGGAAGCGCAAGCAACTTAGCTTAAGCTAACTCGAGTTTTTCCAGATTTGACTAGGTCTATTGGTTTTTAAACGGGGTTACATTATAGAACGCTATCCGGACCAACCTGTCACTTCACAAATGTTTCGTCCGTTACGAGGATGACTTCGGGTCTTTCTGGATGGTTGACGACGCAGAGTTCGTGAAGAGAAGGCACCTGAGCCGTGGGCGTCCTCGCAAGTACGAACCGACCGCTCCCGGGCCAAACGGACCTCCCCCACAGTAAGGGCGCTGCAGCATCCCCTGTTGCGACCGTCCAACGAACCCCCGATCTTTATTCTGATCCCGACTCAATAACAAGTTACAGACAGGCTTTCAGAATTAAATTGAGCGAAGGATTCACGGAATAAAGCATTACTTACTTCAAAAGAATCACGGTTTCTAGGATGAATTCTTTTATTTGTGCCGTTTGTTGTAGTTTAATCAAAATTTTTACATCTACCAATCGTTGGACGATCGCGTCCATTAAAAGTACCTGTTTCATGTTAAATTTTACGAACGAACCAAAAATTTTCCGCAGCGATGATGCAAATTTTTGGTCCACCATAGACTGTGTTTTAAACGAAATTAATGTAAAGTGTTAATTATGTGTAATATTAGTTTAATTCAACATGCCATGTTTAAATAGTTTAACTCCTATAGAACTTTAACGCGAGCTTTTGTTTCTATGATTATTTTAAATAGAACTGGAAGCCACAATTAGTGAATAGACTTCTAGAGTGCAGAGCTATACTTAATCATTGTTTTGCTATAGTTTAACAATCACATAACTTGTCTAATATTTAGCTTCATCATAATTTGCAAGTGTAATTACGGTAATTTTTCATATTCTTAAACGGTTTAATAAGTATGTGTTACTGCGTTCAAATACTCTCAATTATTGCATGTTGTTTGCATTTATAAATTAATTATTATTAAGAAGGATCGTCGTTGGAAACCCAAGTAAGATTAAAGACTTCTTTTAATCTTCTTATTCCCTTTTAACACATTTTGCATGTTTTTTGTATCCTTTACCAGAGCAAGGTAAGTGCTGCTTCTTTGGGCTTAGCTTCGCATTTTTGTCGCATGTCTTTTCCATTTCTAATTAGGCTTGCCTTTTCATATTTCCATTTTTTTCTTATATTTCTCTATCTCTAACAAACACTTGACACTTTCACAAGATCACTTACAGACGTATTGGCAAACACTCAAAATTGTACACTCTACATTTTAACACTTGTACAAAATACACTTTAAAATGCATAGATAAGATTTTTATGTTTATTTTAGAAGAGGTCTGTGAGGCCAGGGTATGATTTTTCATTTTTATTATTTCATTGCGAACAGTTAATGTGGAATCATTTTATAATTTGAGTCAAAATCACTTAGTAAATTTGAAATGAAATTTTCTTTGTGCTTACTTTAAATTATTTATAACGGTCTAAAAGAAAAATATTTTTGATAGAAAATATATTATACTATTTCAAATCTCATTTTTGAATAAAAACTGATCCATTTAAATTATTCTAGAAAAGAAGCAAAGCCATTAAAAAATAGTTCATAGTTCACAATAATCAGAAAGGATACTTATATCAAGAAAATTTCACTTCTAAATTGCGAAAAAATTATCCTTGCCAGCACATAAAATATAGTGTGACTCAGCTTCCAGATAGTAATACTGACATTCGATTTCATAGGTTCATGGGAGCACAGAGCCCGCCAATGATGACCAGCCCTCATGGCTACAGTGAAGCTCTCAAACGAAACTTACAGGTACAATTTATAACTTAGTTGACTATTTAGTGGCGTTGGTAGCCAAACGGATTCTGTATCAAAAATTGTTGGGAGCCCAAATAGTTTTTTTGGAAACCCCTTTAAAAATCTGGTACCTCTCAGGGGCCATTTACATTGAGATTGTTGCCAAACACTAACGGATCCAGGGTAAGGTGGCTAGGGGGCTCAAGTTGTGTGTCTGCTTGTTTATAAACGCCTGAAATATCTAGAATTTTGTAACCTATTTATAATAATCATCAACAACTGAAAGACGTTCAGTGTTGGACGAAGCCTCCCCAAAATCATTTCACCTGACGCGATCTTACGCTGCTTGCACCCGAGAGTCGCTGGGCTTTGGCCTTTATGCCACTTGACTGCAGTTTGTGAGGGAGATGATCTTTTCAGATGTTAAGCAAAATGTTAAAATTCCAGGGAATGATGGAGGATTGCAACTTATCTTACATGTCCAGTGAAGACCATATCATGCAGGGTTCTGAAGACTATCCGTCATCTCATGATGATTACAGGTATGGTCATCCTTCACTTAAAGTCAATCAATCCAGACTTCTCTAAGAATTTTGTATAAAAACAGTAAACGCGAGAGAAAACAAAACATTAGACTGAAATCCATTTTAAGTAAAAAGATTTAAGATTTGTTTTCGGCTGACTGATGTACTTGTAAAGTAAAAATGTGCACTAACTCAATTTATCAAAAGAAGCCGTATTATTGAAAGAGAAAGTATATTTTCCAAATTAAAGGATAACATTTTTCATGACATTATAAAAATAAATGTACGTAGGTGGTATAGCAGAAGCTGTATTTTATCCTACAAGAAAAGAAATATAATTTATGTGTTTCTTTGCCACAGCCGTCCCTCCTTGCTGAACGGCTACGGGAGCGGTAGTTCCTCTCACACTCACGAGGTCAAGGCTGAGGACCTCAGTGCAAACGAGACACCGGACATCAAACCCAACATCTACGCTCTCAAGAACGAGATGCAGGCTTCTGACTACTCTAATAAAGGTATGAATGCTGTACAACCAAACATGGGCAAGTTTGGTAAGTTCCCAAAACCACGCGGACCAAACGGGAGTTCAAAATGTATGTACAAAGTTGAAATAGCCTTTCGGATTAGTTGTTCTTATCCATTCAGGATAAGAACACAC
The DNA here is from genome assembly GCA_949316135.1 of Choreutis nemorana. Classification (NCBI taxonomy): domain Eukaryota; kingdom Metazoa; phylum Arthropoda; class Insecta; order Lepidoptera; family Choreutidae; genus Choreutis; species Choreutis nemorana. Next base: position 5,269,145 of record OX438621.1, on the reverse strand, counting down.
CTAGCGATGAACTAAATACTTACCAAAAAAAAATTTACACGAAGCATTTTCGGACAAGTTCTATTTCGAGCATTACAACTTGGAACTCATCAAGTCGGTAGTAGATAATTACAAATTTTCTGGCCAACTGGCCAACTGGCCACTAGCTGAAATTGTGTCCGAACACTTGCCTCCATAGATAAATGATTGATGGTCGTGGCGCTCTTCGGAGACCCATCATCAATTTTGTTACCTATTACGAAAGTGGGAGGGCAGCAACAGCTTCAAATCAGGTGTTAAGTTCACAGAACCGCTGACACAGATAAGAATAAAATAACAAATTCAAACACTAACTAACTATACCTTCCATTGTCTCCGTGTTATCGAACAATTTTGGACCATAAACTTTTTTGTAGGTATTTTACGAGTCGATCATAGCGGGACTAGAGCATAGGATGAGAAACCGAATTGTTTTATTCATGTATGTTTTGTTGACAGGTGATTACGCAAACAACAAAGAGCCATCCGGGATTCGCTCCGGAGAAACAAGCCCTTATGACGACTACCCAAGACCAGATGACAGATACCGCAGCCAAATGTCGCATGTCAAAGACGAAGCCGAAAACCTATCCCTGAACGAACAAAGATCTGACAAGTAAAGTGAGCCACAATACAGTGAAGTGTTGAGTGAAAAAAAAACTCTAGTAGAATGAGCATTTAAAGACGATTCCTTTCGTAATAAATTAGAAGTATGATAAACAGTATGTAATACAGTTATACTTACGGGTGTAGATCTTATTGAATTTAGAAGTGTCGGTTAAAGTTTAATGTGTTCATTGTTGAATATTTTATATTAGGGGTGTGACTTATCAACTTGGCGCACGACATCACCATAAAATAGGCATTTTCTACTATGCTCATTAGGCGTCGCCACTTCTCCACTAGGTGGGATTGTGCCTGAATATTGCCTATGGTACTGGAGTCTAAAAAGGTTAGGGTTTTTTCTGTCACCATCTCAAGTTAAGTCAAGTCAAGTCTTGAACTTGTGGAGGTCTTTGTTGTGGCAACTTGAAAAATCTGAACCATTTCTAGTCTTTTATGGTATCCAGAGTTAAAATGGTATTAGAAAATTTGTAGGGGCTTTTTCTTGTTATGCATTTGAATTGGGCTGAAACCCCGACTTAGAGAGGCAAAAGTTAAGGAAGAAAACAGATGAAGTAGTTTGTGACTCGGGTTTTATGGATTTATATGCTTGATAAATTGACTGGTTAGAGTCGCGAGAAACCGCTGGATGTGGGTAGCACAATGACCTTGATCAGGTCTTTGTCCAGAAGTGGACGTCTTATGACTGATGATGCGAAATGTATGGCAATGTCCAAGTGAAATGTTGAAACAGTAATAATTCGGGTGCATATGGAGTCTAGAATGATATGAGGGTGCTGGTCGGGTGCCAAGTCGATAAACGAATTACCTTAACGTGAACGATCTCGAGGGAAATTCAAATTTAAGGGCAACCAAATATTTTTGTTCGATTATACCCGGTTTAACGGGATTCAAGTATTATAGGTTTAAAAAAAATAATTTTTTACATTTATTTTTTTACTTTATGATTATTTTTAATTATTTTTTGAAAATTTGTAACTGTCCTATATTATAGAAATAGAGTGTAAGTGTTAGAAGTTTATAGATGAAACGAATTCAGAAAATGTAATCAGTCAGTCGAATCAACGATTTAATATAACCTTATAAGGTACCATATCAATATTTAAAGTGTTTAACCATTGTAAATTTAAATAAGAACAATAAGTAGCAATATTCGGTCGTTTAAGGAATGTTAATCACAATGCATTTTTTTTTTTTTTCAAAACGCTAAGCGTGATTTTTTTAATCTACTTATTTTTTTTTTAATATGATCTGATGACTGCATTGCACAAATAATTTTAGCTCCATTGTTAATGTTTTGAAAGTGAGGTACTTTATTTTTAGTTTTTTTTTTTTTTGTCATAATTAAAGGAATTGTTTTGTAGATCTAAGTTAAGGTAAGATGTAAATAATAATCGGAAATCATCACGAATTGTAAATTCCTTAGAAAAAAAAAAATAACCTTAGATTCGTATAAACGTTTACTTGGTATATTAAATAATTCATTAAATCGTTCATTACGTAGAGAATTAGAGGAAATAAATTAGAGAAAATTTTCGATGTACAATATCCAATTTGGACTAAGAATAATTACGGTGATGCTAAAATATTTTTTATTTCATGCATTTTAATGTTTTCTAGAGCATTTATTAAGTTTTGTAAAGCTATCGTTTTATTTTTAGATGATAATTTTTGAAACGAAAATAGGGTAGGGGCGAAGAAATCATATCACAACCAAGTATGTAAACTTAATCAAATTGTAGAAACGCCCGTTAATAAAGCATTTACTTATTAAAGACTTTTCTCAAAGAAAAATCCAATGTCGAATCTACAAGCATCTTTTCAGCCGAAAATTTCAAACAAAAAGTACATTTTTACAGCAAAAAAAAAACTTGGAATTGAACATATTGATAGTGGAAAAAGTAATTCAACCATTCGGTAACCGATTAGCGGTTTTTGACTGTTATTTGACTAATCAAAAATGAATAACAAAACACTTGATGCTTAATAAAATTTGGATAGCAATATCGTTCCAGAATAGTGTGCACGTAGCCTGTGCTTCATTGTACAGCTGCATTATACGGTACAAAAGATGCCACTGTTGATCCTGGTTGACAGGAGTTGCAGTGGTGGGACAGAGTGACAGGTGTGACCCGTATATTTTATCACTTTCTATCATCCACATTTGAAGATTCACCATGTAATGAAGATAGGTACGAGACATCAAGTTTTAAAGAAGAAGTTTAGTAAAATTTCAAGTGAAGGTGTTATTCATTTTTTTTAGTATAGAAAAGGGGTTATGTCAACCCATATTCGGGGTTGTAATAATTTTTTTTCGGATCTTTGTAAAATATACTTAATTAGTGTTGTATTAAACCAAATGATTACAATATTTTTATTGTTTAATTTACTCTGTTTCCTTAGAGTTTGCTTATTCCAGTTTTTTATGCGGAAAGACTGCGGCAGAGCCAAAAGGTTTAAATAATTACCTATAGCAGTCTTAACACATTACATTACATTTTTGTATATTTAGGCAAAAGTAAATCAAAAATAAAAAGCTATTATAAAACTCAAAATCGCAAAAACGCTTCGAAGAAATTATTTTGTAAAACCTTGCAATAAAAATACACAATGAGTAAATTGAGCAACATGTGCAGAAAAATATTGTGTGCAGGATTTAAAAGCTTAAAAATATTCGAAAATGATGTATATTTAGTCTCAAGTTGTAGCACCTTGACATTTATCATCGAATGACGATTCATGTTTCTTGATTGATCCATTACCTTTAAGAGTCATGAATTCAGCGTGCATTTTCTAATACAATAGTAATAAAATAATGTTATTCTATCTTTACAACGATACCATTCCCAAAAAACGTATTTTTTTTACTCCAACAAAATAATAACGAATAATGTAAAGTTCTATATAATTTCTAATTATCTAAAAACTATTCATCGATAATTATGATGATGACTGTCTATCGATAGGTAATAAGGTTTGGATTAAAGAGCAAGGGCGTCCCCAGCCTATGACCTAGGGTGGGTTGAATAATAGAGTACAGAAAAAGTATGAAAAAAATATATTTGTTTTTTGGGTGATTGTAATACGTATGGCACACAGTAATGTCCAGCTCCAGAAACACTTGTTTTTTATCTCTAGGGGGGAGGCAGTTGCCTCCTGTGCTCCCCTGGTGACAGCCCTGTTGGAGTGCAATTCCAGGTAACTTATACCTGGGCAATAGCTGTGGTTTTATCTATAGCCTTCTAAGACACCAAGACATGGGTATACTTTTATCAGGTGAACCATCAGCTTGTTTGCCCAAAACATAACATTTAATAAAAACTTAACCATTCTTGTCTTTTATTGGTTTATGAAAATCTACCGAGATACTCGAAAGGTTAAAGAATAGTTAAAAATATAAATATTATTAATAACGAAAGTATGTCTGTAATATCGATAGCATGGTGAACGCGCGCGCAGGTTTGATTTATGTTATGCAGCAAGTGCATTAGTGTTGTAATAAACAACATGTGACAGAAACATCGATACAAACACTCACGATGAAATCGGTTTTTCACTATAGGGTTCAATGAGTTAAATATTGTTAGTTTAAAGTGTTTTTGCAACTTGAGATAATAATTAACAAAAGTATTTTTTTGTAATTTTAAAAATCAATACCAAAGCTAACGCTGTTAATGTTAATAGCGGCCTTTTTTAGTTCTTCAGTCGAAAATTGATTTTTAACACTAAAGACAAAGCTAACCATTCGAGAATGTAAAAAATTCTTAGTAAATTTTATAAATTATTTAATAACATAATTGGAAATAACGTCAAATGTCTAAAAATAATTTGTCGTTGGGTGAAATTAAAATTTACAAGTATTGTTCCAACAAATTTTACAATTATATAATTATATTCATATTATAATTATGAAGCACAAAGTCAGATTATTACAATGGCTACGTACTGAAGTATCTATAATATTTACTGAAATACTATATTTATTAAGCACTTTTTAATTTCAATAGCTCTTGATAAATAAGTTTGCTTAACATAGGATGAATTAATTTAATTATTACTTTGAACAAAATTATCGATATAAATGTCCAACGGAGAAATGGAGGTACAACACTAAATAACTCATTGACATGTGGCTCTCAATTATAACTCTTCCCTTTCTTTACAAAAGCGACAAAAAATACTGAAATAACCATGTTTTTAATCCCGATCTGGTTACTGAACTCTTTTTTTTAAGAACTTTTTTCAGCCACATGTCTACCAATGGGTTAAACTTTTTTCTTATTACAAAAAAAAAAGCTGTCATTTCAATTCGAAATGCTAAGTTAATGTTAATTTACTATTTCTGTGTCGTATTTTTGTGAGTTTTTGTCAGAAAATGGATGAGTAATGGGACATGTGGTAATGATTTAAAAATGTCACAGGAGCGCTGTGAGAAAGTATACTTGGGTGTGTTCATTATTTTCTTATCAAATGTATTATCTTCCGTGTTCGATACATTGCTCCTTTAGATTATAATTAGTTGCACCAGGGTGACTGACCAAAGTGATGGATCAGCATTAAAGTACTATAATATTAATTTATTTGCTTCGAGGACGTGGTAGCTCAGTTTGTTACGTACCTTGGTTAGCCGACCGAACCGACCCGAGAGGTCGAAGGTTCGAGTCTCGTGTTGCCGTACATTATAGCTTCCATGTTCCTCATTGTGCCCGGATAGCGGCGACAGACTCGCAACCTGTCACACTGGGACTTAACATAAACATGCGAAATGCGGTGTGTAACACCTCTGCCTACCCCTCTTGAGGCATTCATTACGGCGTGCCTGTCATGTATACATTCAGTGTGTATCCAGCCGTAAGTATCAGCGTGCAAATATTACCCTTAAGTAAATTTAAATAATGACGTCATTTAACATATAAGTTTCGAACAAAACAATTGCCTCTTTTTATTTAGTTAGGGATGTCTGTAGCAAAAATATTACACAAATATATAAAAATAGCACATATTATAAACAAAAAATTATGATGCCTATATAACAGACTAACTAACACAACATGTACAATGGTTACACACACAGTATATCTACCAGTATTTGATTCGCATTTGACACCCGTGTTTAAATATTTGGCTCCGTTCCAATATCGGAGAAATTTCTTTTAATAAGTGGCCAGCCATTCTGACTTCTCATAACAGACCAGAATTTCATTTATCATGAGATGAAATTGTGACAAAATGTATGCAAAAATCCATCAAAAAACAAAATGTATCAAAATGTATCCAGACTAAACGCTACGAGATTTCTTTAATAATGCGTACTGCAAAAGAGTGCAATTTGACTGCCGATATGTTCCCTGATAAATATAAACTGGGACTCTTAAGGCAAAAGTGAATAAGCTTCTCATGGGTAGGCATGTTCCCCTAAGACTCCATCACCGCTTAACATCAGGCGGGATTGGTGTCAAATGCTGCCTGATTTTAAATAAAAAAAGGAAAGGAAACAAAATAAAATTAAAAGTAAACCTTATTAACTGAAACGAAATACATAGAAACAATAATTTCAATTGTATTTTTTTTTTGTTGCATTACTAAGATTTTTCTAACACACGAGTGCTGTTTATTCGTTTTCACACAACCAGTCAATGAATTGCAAACATGGCTTACACAAGTCTGCATTTCATTAGTCACTCTAGGATTCCTAGGATACAGAATTAGTGCACGTGATGCATGGTGACTCGTAAACAACACATGGCAACACTGGCAGCATGTGGGAGCGTTGCAATAAATACGTTTGCTAGGGTTGCCTGAAACAATAATTTTAATTCTTAGCATTTAAATAGGATTGAAGAAACTAAATTTTGAGATATGAGTATGTAAGTGGTCGAAATTATAAAAAATAGTATTCCTAACCACATTTTGGCTTTCGTGATGAAATCAGATATAGAATCAAAATTGTTCGAAATAATCTATTTAGTTCAGAAGCTTTGATGTCGGATAGATTAGAGGCTTTTTTAGCACTCCTCTTTTTGTAAAGATTAACACATAAATTCACGCCGTAATCCCTCGAGAGGGATTGGAAGAGGTAGGCGACCCCTAGACCTACAATAACATTGTACAATACTTTGAATGTACAACATTAAAATGCACTTTTAACCTAGACCGATTACATTGCACAAAAATACGAAATGCACAATGTTTTCGCGTCCTGTCCTGTGTGAGTATGAAATTAATACACCGTATATTGTGCAATACAGATCTTACACGACACAACAAAAATTATGGTGCAATTCAAATGAAACGCGCTTAAACTTTAGTTTAATCATTGCACAATCTTCGATATTAACCCTAAACAATCAATTTACATGTCGCTTTTATCTTAAGTAAGTCTCAGTGTGACAGGTTACGAATCCGTCGCCACTATCTGGGCATAATGAGGAACATGGCAGCTACAATGTACGGCAACCCGAGGCTCGAACCCTTGACCTGGGTCGCGTCGGTTATCCGAGAATAAACAATGAAGGTTTATTTATTATAAAATTAATAAAAGAGTGAAACTAAGAAACGCAACACAACTCCCATTTAATATTTGTTATATTTTTTTGTTAAACTGAAAAAATTACTAATAATAAACCGATCGACTGATTTTTCATTCCAACTTAGTTGATAGTCGGCCGGTTGCAAATTGGAAGTGTACGGTAAGTCTAGGTAAATTTTAAGACAATGACAGAAAATGTCAGACACCAATTTATTTACTGACAGATTTCTTGATTTCTAATAACGCAACACTAATTATGGTGTGACAATAAATTTAGCAATTAGATACACTTGTTTTCATAGAGACACTACATGTATACACTGGGTGTACGGTGTTTTGTGTCCTCGTCGGTTCTTGCCTCATGTCAAGTCTAAGCCAAGAAGGACAAAGGACATTTATCAATCAAATAGTTTCATAATATAAAGTCTAGTTTTGCACTTTTTTAAATTATTTTCTTGGTTTATTCTACATTTTAAATATACTGTCCTAGCGATTGAGACAGTTCAAAGGTTGAGGTTTGTTTACTGTATTCTCGTTAGATTTGCATGACAGATAACTAAAATAATATCGATCGACCCATTTAAATCGATATTTCATTTGTAATAATAATAAACCATATCACGACACACATTGATTCAGCCCTGCAGTAACTATCGCAAGAACTTGTGTTACAACCTAAGCAACGAAACAATGCGTTTTGCAAATAACACAAAGTTCCGCCCCCGCCGGGATTCGAACCAGGATCCTCTAGCGTTGGCTTATTTCACCACTGCGCCACCGAGGTCGTCGTAATCGATGATATTTAAGCAGTTTTTTTTAATTTTCTTATTCATACGAATTGACATATCTAATCAACTTCAAATGTTTATTAATTGACGCACATCTGAAAGCACTTGTAAAAAAAAACAAATCAAAAATAACGTACGTGCTTCTTCAGTCTGTTGAAGTTTTTATCATCAGCACACACACATGTAAACGTAATTTTAAAAACACCACAACAGGACTAACAGTATGTTAGTGTGCGTTCTATTGATTCAATGTTCTAATTATTTGTAATAATATTACAATCGCGATTATAACTCTGTCTATCCATTTGTCTGTTTTTATTTAAAAATTTAGGTAAACAAGCGAACGGTTCTCCTAGTGGAAAGTGATACCGCCGCCAATTAAAACGACGATGCCCCTGATGTTTATTTATTTATTTATTCATTAATTTATTCGGAGACACAACAGTGGACAGATTACACATAAATAGGAACGAAAAAAGAAACATATATGACAAACATAAACCTGACAACTACGGACATATCTCACAAAAACATAATACACGAATACTACACATGATACGTATAATTATAGGAGAAACATAATCCTTTAAACAAAAATACTATTAATAGTTGGTAGTGCGAGAGGAAGAGAAAAAGAAAGAGTAAAAGAAAAACAAAAAAATAGGATAAATTAACAGATAATTAAATAAATGATAATAATAAATTAATGAAATAAATAAATGAAATAAATGCTGAGAAACAACAAGAGCGCCCCCAAAGCGTTGCCCATGTAGAGGTAAATATGTTATGCCTCTCGTGCTGGTGATTACACTGGCTCTCCAATACTTGCGAACCGAAACACAGTGAACTGCTTCACGGCAGAAATACAAAGGATGGTGGTGTACCAACCCAGACGATCTCACACACAGATCTACCACCTGTCTGTTAAGTACCAACCGTTTCAGGCCTTAATCGCTGGACCGATTTCGTTAAAATTCTGTTTGTTTCAATTTTGTTAATTTTTTTATTCTGACACCTACTATTTCATTAATGTTTCTGACTTTTTCAATTTTTTATGATGTAACTATTTAATTGTAACATGTTCCAATTTAATTTAATTTTGTTTTAATACATTCAACTAGAATTTGTGTTTTGTTAGATTTTATTTTATGTAAGCTGTGGTTACCTTAAATTGGATAAACACAGGGAATGTTATTAGTCTCTAAGTTGTATTGCATGCATGTGTAGTATTTATTGGTAATCCAAATAAATAAATGAAATGAAATGAAAAAAATTGCCTTCAAATAAATTGCATCCTGAAGAAGGACATAGCCTACGCTGTTTGCTAATAACAACAAAAAAAAACAATTCCACGCGTAAGAAGTCACAGGCGAAAGCTAGACATTAAAGTTGTGTTTATAAAGGATTCTTCAAAGAAAGTTTATTTTTAAATATTATTTTTTTCCATGAGTATTGAGGAGTGTGGCGCAATTACTCGGCGGCCATTATTGTATTTATTTCTGTTTTCTAACATCTGCGCGGGCGCACTTTTGTTACTATCCCCGGGGGCATCAACTTGCGAGTCGCTTCTGATAACAATTATAAGGAAAAAGCATCTTGAATTTCCAATACTGCATTGAAGTTGATGCAGTATTGGAAATTCAATTTCGTTTTGTGAAAATTTTATGACACGTTAAAAGTATATTACATGTATTGTTCCTAATTGTGTCCGGATAGTGGCGACAGATTCGCAACCTGTCACACTGGGACTCAACATAAACATGTGAAATGCGGTATTTAACACCTCTGCCTACCCCTTTTAAGGGATTAATTACGTCGTGAATTTATGTATGAATATGTTAAAAATAAAGTAACTAGAACTTGATGTTTTAAGGTCTTACTTCATCTTGATTAACCAAATCAATAATCTAATTAATCTATCAATAATATGACGCCAGGATGTTATGTAAGTAAGTACAGACAGCCACAAATAAAGTTTGTACAAAATCGGCCCTTATGCTGAAGAACTTAAGATTAATACAAAGTCCAAACAGGTCAGATTATGCTCAGGCCATGTGTGCTCTTGTAAAGTTATCTTACAAGGATCCTTAGGTGTGTATTTCTTTTGGCCTATTTACTTACTAGAATCAACCTAAACTACTTGTTACTTTATTATGTGACGCTATTTTGTAAATATATGTATGGTTATATCGACCATTTTCATTTTTTAACTAGTTTTTTTTAAATAAATGAATATGTATATTTATTATTTCAGTCATTTTACAAGTTAATGAATTAAACCCACAAGTTTTATTTTTAAATGCGACTCCTGGGCTTGGTGCGGTCACGCGGTGTGCTCCAGTGTTATAATAATTTGGTGTACCACCGCGATGCTCATTGGCGCTCAAACTTTTAATGCACATTGTTTTCTATAATAATATTTATTTTTTATAATATTATATAAAGGTATGTTTAAATGAATCAGACACTCGAATATGGATGGTCATAGGCTACTTTTTGTTTTAAGAAAACACTAAAACGTAAATTATTTTGTCAATGAAGTTGCGGTCAAAAGCTGTATACCTAATTAAATAAGTGAATATTAATAGCTATTCGAAATTAAAGTGAAGTAAACTTTAATCCTGACGCATTAATCATTCACTAACTAGTAAATAGGATCCCGTCTGTTTGCGAGGCAATTTTTGGGCCACCTGAACGAGCTGTAAATTTGTATAGAGATTTTTGAAAAGATACTGAGCCAGGTCAAAATGTTACAGTAGAAATTAAAAAAATCTACATGCAACTGAATTGAGAACCTCCTCGTTTTTTGAAGTCGGCATTTTTTTATATATTTAACTTCACGGCAAAACAAGAAGACGATTCACCTGATGGAAAGTGATACCGCCGCCTTTTGATTGACACGACGATGCCCTTGATGTCTTAGAAATCCCCCACCATCAATGCTTTGCCCATGTAGAGGGAAAAGATACTATAATTGTGCCTGTAATTACACTGGCTCTCCAATCCTACAAAATACTTATAATACGCATTGTTTGGCTTTCTGGTCTTGGATTTAGTATTCTTATCTACGTAGTTTATACCATATCGTTGTTTAGCACCTGAGACACAAGTTCTTACGATACTTGCTGCGGGGCTGAGTCAATTTGCGTTTTGTTATGTTGTTTTTTTTAAGAGACCTAAAACTTCACATAAACATAAACTCACGCCGTTATCTCGAGAGGGGTGGGCAAAGGTGCTTGCTACACACCGCTTTTCGCATGTTTATGTTTAGTCCAAGTGTGACAGGTGGCAAATCTTTCACCACTATCCGAGCCCATTGAGAAACATGGCAGCTACAACTTACGGTAACCTGAGACTCGAACCCTCGATCTTTTGGCTCGGGTCGGTCGGTTATCCAAGGCACGTAACAAACTGAACTACCACGTCCTAAAAAAATATAATTTTAAACAATTGTTGACAGTTTGAGAACCACACCCAAGGCAACAAGTGTAAGCATTTCTTACTCGTCTCGGCCTAAATTAAAAATAAAAAAATCTTTCAAACAACCTCTATATCCATAAATCATCTTCATTAATATAGTGATATGTATTATTTTATAATTACTGTGCACTAGGTCATGTGTACAAAAAAACTGTGCTAATTGCTTCAGTGTATCTAACATTACAAACATAAAAATAAAATTTAAAAGTATTTTTGTGGAAATAAAATTCAATAGAACTTCTTTGTTTGGTAAGATTTTATTTTTAATGAAAAAAAAAAAATCTTCAGACTGTAATTTTTATAACTATGTGAAATTAAATAATATATAAACATGAAGTAATATTAATACCTATACCTACCACTAACTATGTATATTAAGACCTATGTAAATATCGACCAAAGCCTAACAAATAAATAATTTGAATTTGAATAAAGTAGCAATATTTGCTACTGTATATTTTAATACTACACACCTACTTAAATAAACTTTTGTTTTGTAAGACCTGTAAGTCACCTGCCTAAGTACCTATTTATTTATTTTTGTTTTTGAACATAGCATGTAACCTTGAACGCCCTGCATCTTTAACTCTTCATACATTCATTCATTTATTGTAGTTCAACTCTGTTTTGATTACACAATTAAAAGTGTACATTTCCCCATGAAGTAAGAAATTTACTGAAGACCTCGGTGACTGCTACGCTACTAGAGGTTCTAGAGGTACTTGAGGTCGGTACGCTAGAGAGGAGTTAAAATCCCGGCGGGGGAGACTTTGTGTTAATTGCTAAGTGCATTGTTTCCCTTACCGTTCTTGGATGTATTCTTAACTATATATTATATTGATGATCAAAGCCTGCTGAGTCAATGTGTGTGTCGTGATGTGTTTATTGTAAGAAAACTTAATACAATTTTGATAAAAGTTAGTAAGCATCCTAATGGTTAAGCTCCTGGTTACAAACTCCGCCAACCTGAAAATCTGGGTTTTTCAGGAGTCCATCTGTTTAGGTAGTGTGTAACACTGAGCTATCACGTCACGTCGTAAAAACCGATACAGTGATAATGTCTTGGGACAATTAACAAAAAATAATTTAGTATTTAATTAAGAGGCGAAAACACGATGTACACATACATAAATAAATATCTAAATACATGATCCTGGTCAAATATTCACGATCATCACAAAAATACTTGCCCGAGCTGGGATTTTAACTTGGAACCTCACGCGTCATTATACACCATTACAATATCCTCAGGACTGGTCGAGAAGCGCAGCGGCCGAGGGGCCCTACTCTGAAATACCGCCACCGAAACTTCAGGCCGACCGATAAACCGACCGAACATTAATCAATGATAACACTGCTTCTGCAATCAACGGTGTCTTCGGAGGTTTTTGATGCAATATATGTCAAAGTTTGATCGGAATGATTGGGTGTGCGGGCCAGACTGACCCGACCGAAAGACTTTCGTAGTAGGAAACACACGAACACTCTGATAGTTCGTTTTTCGTTGTTTCGGAGTTGACGCCCAGGATCGAAATATTCAAAGGAGGCCTGTGGCCAGCAGTGAACGGCTTCCAGCTATGATGATGGTGATGCAAGATTTACGTGTCATCTATATTTTGAACTTCTAAAACAATAGTTTGTCTTCCAAGAATTAATATTTTTTACAACATCATCGGCAAACAAGCAAACGGTACACCTGATGGAAAGTGATACCGCCGTCTAAATTCATTGCATCTTATATTTCATGCAGTTAAATGAAATGTATTTAAGTAATAAATAAAAGCCTTAATAAACTTAACATAACCAATAATTGAAAATGTTACATACTGTAAATTGCTTTTTATTAAGTTAATTTCAAGTAGTATAAAATAATTAGAAAACTAAAATGTTCCAACATGTAATGAATAACCATTGTAATTTTTTTTTAAACGCAACTACGGAGGTTCCTTGCCGGCTTCTTCGAAGTAGATAGCATTTAGGACCGGTGGTAGATAAAAATACGAATAGAGAGCACTTATTTTGAGTCTATAAAAAAAAAGTGAATTTGAAATATATTAATACGACAACGCCCCTCAAGACAGTTGGAATGTAGCTAGAATTATTATGTTGAAATTTTTTTAATTTCTAGTAGAAAATATTGTATTTGAATAATGAAAAAAGCAACTACGGAGGTTTCTTGCCGGATTCTTCGCCGTAGAAATGGCATTCCGAACCGGTGGTAGTAAAAAAAAATACGATTTGAAAGTGCTTATTTTAAGTCTATTCGACTAAAAACATTTTGACTTTGAAAAAATTTGAATATGTTGTAATTCCAATTTTAATTAATTTGCTATCCATTTATCCAAGGAGGATGGTATTGTCATACTGGAACTTGAAACTGTCAAACGTGTCAATACTGGAAAGTGCATTACACTCAGATGCTACGTTGTTTTATACTACATCTCTAATCGGAATATACTCAACACGTGCTCTACAAGTGCAACTGCATTAATAAAATAAAATGAAACTAAATTAACTAATACAATATGGGATTTGTCTGTTTGTTTGTATAAAGACGGGCATAAATTAAGGTATTTTGTAGTTGGAAATGACACTAATTAATATTCTATAAGAAAAGATAATTTTTAAGTTCGAAACTAGTACATTTTTTAATTTTGTTGTACAAATATATTGATTTTGTTATAGACTTTTAGAGCCAGCAAACTAAATTAGCGAAGAACTCATACATTTTTAGGTTTTATTTACTTTCAATATAACTTTTATTAACATCTAATAAATAATAAAGTATGCATTTCGTATAACACCGTATTACAGCTACTTGAGTCATATTTATGTTTTTTTTTTCAATAATGTATATACTTACAATCTATACCATACAATAAGGCGGACACAGTATATACATACACTTGAATTACAGATGTTTACAGCATTTTTACCTACATATGCCACATCGTAATATCATAGTAACTGCAATTGAAGTTTTTATATAATTAAACAAGATTATGGTATTGAAAAATTTTGGTGAGAGGAAAAAAACCAGAATTAATCTTATTTAGTCTACTGTCATATCCAAACCCATATGAAGCCACCAGTAACGTCAGTAATGACATTGACACTTGACGCGCGCATGCGCTTTCATAATGTATGTTTTTTTTAGACTTTTTGTAAATAAAACGTTATTATGACTCGCCCGATAAAAATGTTGATCTTTCCGTTTTATTTTAAAAGAAAATTTATTACACTTGAAATTAATAAATTATTTAATGTCGTCAGATAAATTTTAAAGAAAAAACTTTAACTTAAATAAGAAAGTTAAATTTTAAAAGATCTTACCTTCCATGATAATCGTACATAAAGATGTATGTAGTATGTAGGTAAAATAAAATAAAATTCATTTTTATGATTTATTCCTTTCTAATACAAAAATCTAATACCAATTGGTATTCGTTTGTATTTGCTTTTGTCAAATTTTGTTTCTATTCCGAACCGATACCATTGTTTAAGCCAATAAATATAAAAATATAAAATATAATGAGTAGTTCAGTGTTCAGTGAGTAGATAAACTACCACTGAGATGGAAAACAAGCATACGGCAAGCCTGATGGTAAGCAGTCACCGTAGCCTATAAGCAAATTACTAAAGGCACAATGACGACGCGGCAAACAAACTTTTTAGACCCTTTTTGAAAAACCCCATGCTTCACCTCATGTCTAAATTAAATTTTTTATATGTAAAAACTTGAAACAAAATTATATACAAAAAGATACCGTTTTAAATATTTTGAATCAATAAACGACAAGTAAATGTGAGATTATATTTGTTAGGTCATGTATATATTCTAAAAACACGTGTTGTTTATGTAAAAGTTTATTTACCTCATCTATTTACTATCCGATAAAACATAAATACGTCATAGGAAGAGATAAGAGAATTTCTTCTTAGGTAAATAAGGTATTTATTACAATCTTTGTTGTAATTAGTTTTTACTTAGGAACAAAAAATTAATTGTAAAAATACCGGTCAAGTAGAAAAGTAAAAAGGTAATTATAAAAATACCGGTCAAGTGCGAGTCGGACTCACACGATTGGTTTCGTACAATATTTGAAGATTTTAAATAATGCACTTTTTGGATGACATCGTAAAAGAAACATGAAAAAGGGAAAAATGTGGAAAAAATTACGTTTGTTGCTTGTTTGTTGGGGAACTCCCTTCATTTTAATTCCCTAATGTTTAAAATATTTGTTGTTATAGCGGCAACAGATATAGATAATCTCTGAATATTTTAAGAGGTATTATGGTTCATGAGATACAGCCCGATGACAGGCGGATGGACGAACAACGAAAGCTTAGTTATAATGTACAGGTATCACGTGTGTGTGGAAAAAAAAAATGGTTCAATTTATAATGTGGTTTTGCTAATGTATAATTTACTTTTAATGCATTTCCATGTTGTTACAATTATATATTTTTCAAGAATAAGTTTTCATTAACAAAATCTGAAATTACTGACGTACATTCAAGTTCGAAACGCTTTTGTATTCAAGCCGTTAATATATGTATATGATTAAAATTAAACCAATAAAATTAAGGGCAAGAGGGAATAGGCTTCCCCTGGGTAGGCATGTTTCACCTTGGTCTCCATCGCCGCTTAACACTAAGCGGGATTGGGGTGAAATGCTTGCTTGGTTGTAAATAAAATAAACGAATATGCTTAAAGTTAATTATGGTTAAAATTATGATGAAACCACGCAAGAACCGTAACTTAAATAACTAACAAAAAGTCCTTCTCAGCAGTAAAATGCAAGAATGTGGATATTAACAACCTAATGATCTAGTTAAAGATTTACTCAAATGTGACATAAAATTCAGTAATATTGAATGACAAATGAATCTTTAAAAGCTTATTGGCGCCAAAATGTAGTTAAACTTTTCACTAATAACCTTCTTGCCGCTACGTTAGTTAAAAGCAATGGTTTAAACTCTATTCCTTTAACTTAAGAGAGTTTATTCAATAATGTTTAGTTCTCAACTGAAATACATTTGTAAAAGATATTTTGAACACATGTGTTGAAGTTTCAGTAAGATTTTTTACTATCCCGTTAGCTCCCGTGTCATTTCTTACTGAAAGCTGATTAAGTGTGGTTGTGTTAACCCTTAGTGTAGAAAAAATAAAGTGTCACTTTGACAGTTTCGCGCCAACCTGTGAAATTTGAAATTCGAATGTGTTGTTGATCCGAAAACAATTTGTATTTGATTATCCATCGAGTGATCAGGTAACTTTAGTTTTATTTTGAATAAAATTTTGAATCCAAATATGATTTTTGGATATTGTGATTTTGACGTTAATCTAAAAGGAGATGATGCTCAGATTTAAAAAAGTATTAAAAAACACTAGTTAGTTTTATATCAAAAAATTTAAAGGGTTCATTAAATTTAAAACTGGATTCTAGTTTTGAAAACCATTTTTATTTGTTTTTTTTTTCATTTATTTTTCTGTAGTAAGTGAGCGTAAGGCTGTAAAGCTCCTTTGGAACTCACAATTTGACCTTAGATCTCCTGAAAACCGACTTTATACTTAGAAATAATCTCTGAACAGTAATACAAGGAATTCATTTTAAAAATCATTATCAATTCAGTCTGAAAATTCCAAAAACCTAGTTTTTTTATTAGAAAGTATTTTAATTTTAAATAACTTTTAAGCGCTATGCACACGTAACAACTTTGGGTTGTCTGTTGCGGCAACCGGTGTTGCAACTAGCTGTTTTCTTTATTTAAATGTTAAGCTTAAACTGCTAGTTTGCACAGCGCCTCAGTGTCATTATCTCTAGTCATTACACGTACAAATAATAATAATAATATAAAATAAAAGTACAACAAAAAGCGTTAAAATTTTCGAAAAAACATAATCTTCAAAATGATATATTATATACAAAATATTTTTACAATGCACCGTATATAAAATAAATAATGAACGAAAAAGTTCAAGAAATCTAAAATTAAGGTGATATTTATGTTTATATTTAAGATATAAAATACGAAAACAGAAATCGAATCATAATATTTAAAAAATTATGGACATAGGAATTCTGTTCGTACCAAAAGTAATTAATTATTATTTTTAAGTTCAGATAGGAATCTACGAAACTACAATCAAAAGATGAACGAACTTTAATAAGAGTTCCGTCAACACATTTTTAGCAACACGTTCTATTCTTAATGACATTAAATTAGTTCCTAGAAAAAACTCCTCAAATTTCATATCCGCAAAAAAAAACGTAAAAAAAAGAAGAAGCAATTGATCGTTATTTTACAACCGCAGTACCGAGTGGCAACAGTACGTAACACGTGTTGGGAATATGAAATAATAAAACTGAAACACCATTAAATTTATAATTCGCAGATGCCAGAGCCACGCGTGATGAGACGAGGAGAAAGTTTATTTTTATAATAATAGCAAAAACCTAACAGCCACATGCGCGAAACCAAGCAAACACCACATGTCTAAGTACCTCAGGGATTACTGAACCCGATCCGGTAATTGATCTCAAGATGGCCGACTTCATAACACCTTGTTACGAAGACGAAATATTCCAAGATGGAACCGACAGTGTCACCGATCTCCACGCTTTCTACATGTCCCAGTTCAATATTGAAGTTGAAAATGGTAACAAACAGAAAGGAAAGGAAAATTTGAAGTTCGATAACGAAGAGAGTTTCGACTTTGAAGTTCTTAATAACTGGAATAGTAATAATTCAAATACAACTACGAATGATTTCGAAATTATTGATCAAGTTATTAATAGTAACATGGATGAACAAAATATTAAAGAAGTTTTATTAGATTTAGATAATATAGACTTTGAAGATCAGAGCTTTAAAGCTGAATCTTATGATAGCAACAGTAAAGAAATAGAAAGTTTTTACGAAAACAACGATTATATAGATGACGAATCCCTTATAGATGAACTATGCAGAGAGGATGGGGAGTCGAGATTTACTCCTGACTATAATGATACTTGTCAAACAAGGCCGACGACGGAAAATATTCTGCCATCAATAGAAACAGCTTTCTCCAAACCATACTGTCACTTTAACAACGCTGATAACGCAGAAAATCAAATGTGTTTCAATACACAACCAGTTACAAACGATACAGGATTTATTAACAACCTAGAACAATACAGCTATCCCAACAATGTACTCTATAACCTAGATAGTAAAAAGAACTATATACTCCCCGATACCCCAACGAGCTGTACTGAATTCAACTTTGAAAGGGGTGACAGAAAAGTCTCAATTTCCGAGTCAATAGAAAGTGACGTTCAGAGTTCATACTACGATGAAAACTCAGAAACTTTTGATGATGATGAGCTGTTTGTTAACTTGGACGATTTTGGACTTAACCTTGAAAGGGAGAACGAAATCGTTGACGTTTCTGATATTAGAATCGGGAATCCTGAAAGGAGGGCCAATAAAGAAAAATCTCATGGTACGTATTCTGATACTGAATACATTTGAAAATGTCACAGTAACTGACATAAATTAATTACTTTAAAATAAATATTTCCATATAGTCCAACGTAAGCAGACAGATCAACTTTTTTCGTATTTCTAGGCGAGAGATTGTGTTTTTGGGAGCACTGCTACGAAAAGTACCCGAATCAGAGTACACTCGTCGAACACATAGAACGGGCACATGTCAATACTTATAAAGGTAAGCAACAAGATTAAATATAACAATAACCAGATATAAACTGCACCATAACAGCATTTTCTAGCATACATAAATTATTCCAATAATTTATCTGAAACTAACATTACATACTTCTACTTTATTATACTAACATTTACGTTATCAAAATTACGTGCTAAAATAATAAACCTAGCCTAACCAGCGTAGACGAATAGAAGTAAAATGTGATTTTTCTGAGTAACGCCTTTTTGTTGAATATATTTTATCTATGATGATTCCACATCGAGACTCAATATAGATATATCTTATTTACTTTCTTGGATTTTACCTTTGACTGGAGATTCATTTAGATTACAAAATAAAACAAATTCTTTGATTGAAATCTTTGGTTGATAGGTGATGAGTTCAGCTGTCTGTGGAAGGACTGTGCTCGCGCACGGAGGCCGTTCAATGCTAGATACAAGCTCCTTATACATATGAGGGTACATTCAGGACATAAGCCCAATCGTTGCCATGTAAGTATTTGCCTTTTTCCCACGTTTTTAAGCACTCACTTTTCTTGTTTGTTTGTTTCTCGTTCCGTTTGGATTTTTGCAACTCAATTTTGAGGCACTTCCCGATAAGGGCACATCCCGATCAAACAAATCTAAAATCCCACGTTTTTACAAATAAGAAAATAACCCTCCGGGGCTTAAAGAGGAGCCACTCAAAACGTGGGGGCGTATCTTTGCAAGTTACACCCATGATCTATACACTTCAGGTAAATATATATCCCATTCATAATCCCTTAATTATTTAACACCCCACTTTTTTTTTTATACGCCCCACTTTTGAGTGGCCCCTCTTTCACCCCCTTAGGGTTATTTTCTTATTTTAGGACATTTAAAAACGTGGGTTTTTAGATTTTTTTAAATCTATTAATTTTTATATTCATGTTCTGCAAGGAAACAAATTTTAGGTATCAATGCGAAAGGAACTCTATCTACCAGATTATCACAGTTTAACAGATAATAGACCTAAGAAACAATGATACTTCAATCGAATACATTTGTGATTAAAATTACAATTAGCTCTAAAACATATACTTGAGGGCCTATTATCAATCACCTCACAATATCTCTTACACTCGACATATACATTCGTTCATTGCCATGCGAACACATCGCACTTCTGTACCGATGTCAGCAACGCTTTCATGATAGATGTATAGAGATGTTCTGTTGCTTTATCTTGTTTTGGAAAAAAGATACGAAATCTACAGAGACGATGTCGCAGACAAAATCTACCATAATTTTTTGGAGAAAGAAAAGTGTATTTTTTTTTACTAAGATCCTACCTTCTTACAAATTCTTCTACCTACATTCTTAAAAAAGGTTTTTGTCACGAATTTCAGAATTACGACTATTATGTACGACCTTTCATGAGAGCAAAAAGAAAGCAAGCATTTGCTCTGACCTGATAGCTAGCTACGAGATTAGTCTAAAATAGCATATTTTAAAAGTAATTTGTCTTGTAGCACCCCGGCTGTGGTAAAGCTTTCTCCAGGCTTGAAAACCTGAAGATCCACGTCAGGTCTCACACGGGGGAGCGTCCGTACGCCTGCCCAGCACCACACTGCAGGAAGGCATTCTCCAACTCCTCGGACAGGGCAAAGCATCAGCGGACGCATTTTAATGCTGTAAGTTTTATCTGTTTCAACAAAGATTAGTATTTTACCCAAGATCGAGGATGTTATATAAGGAATGTCTCTTTGTGACATTAAAGCTTCTAGACTGGCGACTCCATTTTGATGTCGCTTTTTATTAGCAAAGGAATTTGTCTCTTGACACTCGAATCTAAGATGTATTACTCCAATAGAGTATTGAATTAATTAATTTTCTAAAAGTGCCATACACTAAAAATAGTCAATGTAGTACAGTTATGCAGTAAATTAAATTTTATTTACAAATAAAACACGGCTACAAACTAACTGTTTTCAACTTAAAACAGAATTTTATACGTTGTTTCCCAAAATTTATAAGTGGATATTTTTAGGTATCTTTTACCCTAAAGATGACAATTTATCAAGTTCTTGTTTAAAATAAAATCAATCGTTTTCTTTGTTGCAGCGCCCATACGCGTGTGGTGCAGCGGGTTGTGGGAAGAGATACACTGATCCATCATCCTTGCGCAAACACGTGAAGTCTCACCCCCACATCCCAAACATCCCGCGCACGTGTCTTCCCCCTTCCCGACCACTCATGAAGCCTGATAGAACATTAGTACCGAGCTCACCAGCGAAGTTGACCACTCTTAGATGTATAAGAGATAAACTGACGATACCAAAGTTGCAGAAAATATAGGCCGGAATATTCCGGATGTATTGGACGGCCAATAAGTAATTTGAAATGGCAATGTGCTCGCCATAAAGCGAGAAGAATCAATGATTGTTTGGAAGGAAGGTAGGACCGGAAGGTGTAGTGTTGGATGGTCTCCACGAGGTGGATGGACGTACTTATAAGGCCTGAAGGAAGCCACTGGATGCAAGCAGCACAAGATTGTTCCTTGTGGAATTACGGGAGAGGGCTTACTCCAGCAATGGACATCTTTCGCCTGATGATGATTTTCCATATGAAGGATGGTACCAAATGCAACTCAAAATGCCACGTTTTATTAAAAAAAATAAAACAATACAATACTCTATGATTGGAAAGTTTTAGAGAGTGGCATCTTAAAAATCTTAGAAAATTGTTGCTAAAAAAAAAAACAGAGTTTGTTTCGGTAGCTTTTGCTCACAGTTTCAGTAGGATTTTTAAACTTTAAAATTATCAAAATGTAGCTCTTAATATCGATATAGTAAACGTTAATCTTGTTAAGTTTGATCAAATAAGTCATGTTCAGTTAACAACTTTTTGCTCAATTTAGCTCAAATAGATGTAGTCGCTTTACTTACCATGTGTTAAAAACACAAATACATTGTTAATGCATGTAAATGCAATTGCGTTCGCGACTGTATATTCGATTATAAGTTAATGTAATTAATTACTTGTGTTCAACACAATTAGATCTCTTAATAAAAGACATGATTTTAATGCACCTATATTTGCTCAATTACGTTTAGTTATTTTTATAGTTAATTACTATTAATATTTTAATAATGTTAATATTTTGTATACAACTAGTTGATGCTTTCCAAAGAATCTCCTGTGTTTAATTTTAAGTATTTTCCATTAATAAGATCTCCTATTTGTAAGATATGGTTTAGGTATTAATTAAAATTACATTTATTTCAATTTTTTGTTTTATTTTTAGTATTTAGACATTAAATAGTGAGTTAGTTTTTCCTACATTGAAATGAATTTGGTAAAATATATATTGTTAAATAATTATGTAATAGCGAGAAGCCTGTTTGATAATTATAAAAAATTACGAACTTCCAAACAAACTATCAAGCCCTAATTAACCCCTTTAGCGGTTGAATTTTGAAAAACACTTCCTTCGTGGATGCCTTCGTTATATGATGAGAATAAATTTCAATTTGCTAGCCTTGAGGCTTTGGATAGTGCGTTAATACACCATTCACTTTTTCTATTTTATATAAATATACGAGTAGATATTCAACCACGCTGGGACTCAACATAAACATGCGAAATGAGGTGTTTAACACCTCTGCCAAACCCTCTCGAGGGATCAATTACGGCATGATTTTCTTGTGTTTATGTTTAAATAGATAAATCGAAATCTTAATATACAAACAAAATAATATATTCTCCAATGTTAATTACAAGTTAGCCGATTTTTTTATTAAAGATTGATTGATTCAAAATCAGTGTTTCTAGTTAAAAAAATATAAATTTTTATTAGGAAGTTGCAGAAATTCTCAAATAATTTACCTTTCTATTTTTTTATGTGAAATACGAAATAACTACGCTTCATTGTATTTATTTCATTGAAATATTAATTGAAGATTTATAATTTGCAACATTCGTTTAACACCTCTGCCTACCCCTTTCGAGGTATTGGGAGATTAGTTACGGCGTATGTTTGTTTATGATTTAAAGGTTTTTTAAAATATATACTTTAAAGAAGTTTATTTGAGGTTAATACAATGCTGTTTGTTTTACAATCGATACTTATAAAAGAAATGTGAAATATTCAAATACCTAATAAATTAAATCAAATGAAATAGAAGTTTCCAACTCTATATGTGTTTTTTTTCACCTTTATTTATTATAAATTTTAAAGGAACATTTAGTACTACATTTTGTATTGGAAAATACAAATACGAGTTGTAGACAGACAAAGTCAGAGGTAAAAGCTAGTAGATAAGTACATTATTTCAAAGCCAGGTAACAGTAGGTTATAAGTTCGTCAATCCAGCTCGTGGGGATCATCCAACATAACACCTTCCGGCCCTACCTTCCTTCCAAACGATCATTGATTCTTCTAGCTATATGGCCAGCACACAAACCCAACAACACAAAACCAACTGGCTTTCAAAAGAGGTTTAGGAAGTAGAGTTTCTGGTTTTCAAAGAAACCCTTGAAATATGTAGGACCAAATGATTTACCCCCTTATCCGATACTAAGCCATCCTTATTGTATTTTAATTAAATGACCACTATTTGTTTGACCTTGACGAACACAAAGTTGCCTGGGTTTGATAGCGTTGTTTTAAAAATAGACTGCCAAAATCAATACCCTTTCTTTTGGCTTCGCCGTAGTCGAGTAATAGGTGAGGTTATGCTATCTCTAACAAAACCTTATCAACATGCTAGCTCCTCGTAACACACTTGTAAACTGTTTACATATTTTTAAATTCAGCACATCATTTTTAAAATACCTAGTTTTATAAAATACTGGACGACTCCACTCAGTTTCCTTTGAGTGCCCTCCATACCAACGTTCAACTCAATAGTTAAAAAAGATTCTTTATGACATTTCCTGCTTATAATCTTATAAAGTACTTGTCATGGAAAATTTTACCTTTTTAGATTTAATAGTTGACAGTCAGGATTCATGATAAAGTATAAGTAAGATATTAAAAATACATTTGTCATAGAAAACTGGAACTCCTTTGATATCAATTAACATCTATTGGATTATAGTTTCACACCATCAAGAAATCAGAAAACTCCTAGACATTTTTTTTCATAATAATATCATACTTGGCAAAAAGTGTTAGCTTTAGGGTTAGGCATCCGAAAAACTTTTAACTGTACAAGGAAACTAAAAGGAATTTTTAGACGTAATTTTCACAAGGAACGGTTATTTCTGGGACCGTTGATTCCATACAAAGATATCGCAAATCTTCAATAAAATTAATGTTTACCTCTCCACGCTTAGACAAAATGACCTGCAACATTGTATTTATCAGACTAAATACCACGCAGTGGGTCACAGATCGATTAATCAACCCTTTTCAAGATCGCACGTGTATAATGGATTAAGTATAAAAGCTTTGAGATGTGATGCATCAAATCAGAAGGAACCTTCTCGATAAAGGGATCTCTGGAAACAGCATCGGGTGACAGGAAGCGTAAGCATCATGAAGGTTTTGGTCTTAGCGGCACTCGTTGGTGAGTTCTTTTTTTGTTTCCTCATTTTGAAATTGGAAGACTGTGAGACTTGATATAAATTTTAATATGTATTATCAAGTTTCGATAAGGATTGGAATGATGAATGATACTATGGCAAAATACTTAGTATTTGCCATGATGATGGCAACTTCATCAAAAGAAAAATCTATTTTTTTTGCATGTGATTTTGAGTTACTTCACCAAAAAATATTTAAGTCGGGAATTTAGTCAAATTTGTTGCCTTGTTTATACAGTTTCATTTTTAAAATAAAGTTCTTTCTACTTACCTATATATGGTTGTTCACGGCGCAAATATTGAATTAAATGCTTATTTAGGAAGATAGTACAGAAGAGAAATAAAATCAACAAAAATTTGTTTTTCATTCAATAAGTCTCATAAAACAGTTATTTAAGAAATATGCCAGAAGGTTAAATAATTTTAAATAATTAAGGTGTTTTTGTCACAGTCGCCGCATCGTCGGGTCGCCTACAAAGCCAAGGAACAAGTCAGGAGCAATGGCCGTGGCAAGTTGGACATCAGTACAGCTACGAGGTCCACTCACACAATTTGGCTCGCCTGCAGGAGGGACCCACTACTGGTAGCGCCTTCAAGGCCCAATTCAATATCCGCGTTAGCAGTCCCGGACGACTCCAGGCTAAGTTGGTCAACCCTCAACATGCTCAAGTCAACCACGACTTGCCTAGGGGCCAGCAACAACTCCCTGAAGATCTCAAGTACCAACCAGTCAAAGGCCTCGACCAGGTCTTCGAGATATCCGTGGAAGGTGGAAGAGTCCAGTCTCTTAACCTGCCGAACACTGTGTCCCTTTCCAACGAAAATTTACTGAAAGGTCTCATCGGTGCCCTCCAGGTTGATCTCTCAAACCACCGCAACGTTGAAAGCCACCACGACAACTACAACAAGGAACTCAATCAAGGACTCTTCAGGAAGATGGAAACTGATGTTACTGGAGATTGCGAGACCCTCTATTCCGTGCTCCCAGTTGCTGCTGAATGGCGCCGTGAAGTCCCAAACTTCTCTGCTCAAGAGGAACCAATGGAAATCACTAAGAGCCGTAGCTACGGAAAGTGCAACCACAGAGTAGCTTACCACTTTGGAGTGCCCAATGGGGCCGAATGGACTGGAACTGCAAGACACAACTACGAAACCCAGCTTATGCGAGGTAACACTCACGCTAGAATCCTTGCTGCCAAACAAGGTCCGATCTACAAATCAGAAATTACTAGCATCATCAACATGCATCCGTACATGTACGGCAAGCAGGAAGCTGAAGTGATAAGTTACATCCGTCTTGACTTGGTTACCTACGAACAAGATAACCAAGGCGATTGGCAGATGCCTGAACAAACCCGCCTAGTCCAAAACCTGTTGTACTCCATTTCTTCTAAGCAAGTAAGCATTGACGACAACTCATTAGAGTCAGGTTCTGTAGAGTCACTAGAAACCGTTAACGAGAACGTTGCTGACTCCGACCAAGCTGGATTAAGAAAGCGTCGCTCAGCCCAACCTAAAATTATATCTATCAACAAGTTCATCATCAACCGCAGACACCAGGAGAACCAGGACAGGTCTTCCAGTTCGTCAAGCGACTCCACATCAGCTGACGTCAACGATGACATCCCCAGCATCAGGGAACCAGCATATGCAGCTTTGTACATGAACCCGCAACAGCACACCGACAAGAAACAAAACCCAATGAACGCCCAGAAGCTTGTTCAAGAACTGGCCCAGCAATTGCAAAACTACAACAATTTGCCAAAAGCGGATTTCCTCTCGAAGTTTAACATCCTGGTTCGTGTATTAGCGTCAATGAGCTACGAACAGTTGACACTGACAAGCCGCAGCATCGAAGTTGCGAAATCCTCCAACAACATGATGAAGACTGATATGTGGATGGTGTACCGTGATGCTGTAGCGCAAGCCGGAACTCTTCCAGCTCTTCAGCAAATCAGAAGCTGGATTCAGAATAAGAAGGTTGAGAGGAACGAAGCTGCTGAGCTAGTGGCTACATTAGTCAACACTTTGCGTTACCCAACAAAGGAAGCTATGACCCAATTCTTCAACATGGCTTATAGCGATGAAGTCAGGAACCAGATGTTCTTAAACGATACCGCTTTGATGGCTGCCACCAGGTTCATCAACATGGCACAGGTCAACAATGAAACCGCACACTCTTACTACCCTACTCACATGTACGGGCGTCTGTCTCGCAAGCACGACAACTTTGTCCAAGAAGATATCCTTCCTCGCCTCCGCCAAGATCTGGAAAACGCTATCCAAAACCAAGACAGTTACAAAGCTCAGGTGTACATTAAAGCTATCGGTACCTTAGGCCACCGTTCCATTTTGGATGTTTTCGCTCCTTACTTGGAAGGTAAAATCCCTGTTTCCGCATACCTTAGGACCCAGATTGTAAGGAATCTTCAAGTGCTAGCGCACCAACGAGACCATCACGTACGAGCTGTGCTTTACAGCTTACTTAAAAACACCGCTGAACCCGATGAAGTAAGAGTAGCTGCTATCCAGAACATCTTGATGGCTCATCCAACAACTGATATGATGCAATCCATGGCTCAGATGACCAACGAGGACCCCAGCATCCAAGTTCGTGCAGCGCTGAAATCAAGCATTCTTTCTGCTGCCAAGATTGAAAACCCACGTTACTTTGAGCTGTAAGATTTTTTAAATTACGATACTAATATATGATTTGTTGCCGACTAAATATTTATGTATATAGTAGAGATATAACTATACAGACTGACTTATTGTTAATCATGTTTTCAGCGCTAGGACCGCTCAAGCTGCAGTGCCAATGCTGACAAAGGAAGTCTTCGGAAACTTGTACTCTCAGAAGATATACAGCGAATCCTATGAAAGTGAATATGGTCTCGGTTTGATGAACATCATTTCTTACATCGCCGGTAAAGATGCCGTGTTCCCGAAGGACTTGCGCTTTTCATGGAAAGCACACAATAGCTGGAACAACTACAACCAGGTAAAATTTTGATTTTTATTTGAAAATTGATTTAAAAATTAAAATATAGTTAACAAGAGAAAGTATTTCTAAAAATTATTGTATTAAGTACTTATAGTAACAATATATAATTAAAACTATGATTACTTACATGCTTTACTTTAAAACTTTCATGATTAAATACAATCTATACTGAGCAGTTTCTTAAAGAACCTTTATAATTTTTTTACAGGTAGCAGCTTCATTCTCGAGTGCCCACAACTTTGGTGAATTCCTGAAGAAACAGTTCAACTTCATGACCGACCGTTCGATGCCTGAAAACAACAACCACAAGTGGAACGTGAACAAGATCTCTGAAATGCTGAATATCAAGCACAACCACAACGATCCCATTGAAGCATCCTTCAACATCAACCTGATGAACCAAGAGAGATTCTTTGCCTTCGGTCAAAGCAACATCGATCAAGTCACCACAGCTATCTATGAGTATTTGACCAACCTCGCCAAAGGAGTCGAAAAACACTACACTAAAGTGTTTAACCGAGCTCAAGTGTCCATAATGGTGCCGGTTGCCAACGGTATGCCTTTCATTTACAAGTATAAGGAGCCTACTGTCGTCCATATCCAAGCTAAGGCCAAAGGTCAGATTCATCCCGGAAACGAAAAGAAATCCTTTGTAGCTTCCATGGAGAAAGAACTCCAGATCACCTACGCTAGAAACATCGACGGCAGCGTTGGTTTCTTAGATACCTTAGTCGATCAATACGCTAGTGCTGGAGTAGTGAACAAGTTCCAAGTCAATATCCCAGTTAAAATTAATGTTAATATGAACAAACAGAAAGCTGAGATCCAATTGGCTCCTCTTCGCCCAGAACAAGATACCACCATTGTTCATTACAGTGTATGGCCATACATTGCCTATCAGAAGAAGGATTCATTGGTGACCGTCTCTCAAGACCCTACAACCAAGGTCATAAGCCGTGACAATAAGATCGTATCTACTGACTACAAGTTTGGTCAAAATGTTGGCACCGTGTTCCATCTGCAAGGATACTCCCATTCTAAGGACTACAGGAACTGGGGAACAATGTTTGCTTCTCGTAATCTTCTTTCAAACATCATCTTGGCTATGTACCAGAAGGACGTTGCCCTTACCCACTATAATTTCAAATATCTTGGGAAGCAATCTCAGAACAAGGCTGTTACAATAACTGCATTCTATGGTAAGAATTATTCTGCATAATTGATTGAATCTCACTTATTTATCTGTGTTGTTTTGTTGATTCAAAGGTAGAAATTTGATAATCTGTTTGTTTTTAAAGTACTTACAAAACATCACGATTCGTTTATTTACAGATGAATACCACAACCAACAACAGCACGATAGCCAACTGCCTTTGGAAGCCGTTGATATGCAAGACGTGACACCAAACAGTGCTGCTCGCCGTCAAGAAATGGTGAAGCGCGTGGTATCCGGAATCAAAACTCCCAAAGCCCAAGTTGTAGACATCAGCGCCTCATTCGAAGGACCCCAGAAAACTGAGTACGTGTTGACCGCTGTGATCGGAGACAGTCACGTCGACTCCAAGGTGCAATACTTGTTATTCGCTGGCAGAAATTCCGCTAAACTCGGCAACACCCAATTGAACGCCGTAGGACAAGTTTCGAAGCCCGAAAGAACACCATTGAACATCCTTGAGGCTCTGAAGAAGGAACTGAAAATTAACTTCGAAGCCAACATCAAATATGGTCAAGAAAAGAACGGAAACATCCACGTCCAAGGTTATGCTGAACGAAGCCAGAAGTACACTGAACAGCTAAAGAAACTGCCCTTACTTCAACAAAGTGTACATGAAATTAGCGACAACAACTACTACCAAGAAGCCAGCCAGAGGATGCTCATTATGGCCCATGCCCCTGATTCCCTCAAGGCATCAGTCACATACAAGGATAGCAGTCCATACGTCAGGAATATGACTTACCAGCTTGCAAGAATAGTCCAGCACTTTGGTTTCTGGTACACTGATATCAACCCTCTCAAAGCCCAGCCTGAAGGAAAACTGGAAATCGAAGTACAGTCTCACTACTGGGATAACACCCTGAGTCTGGTACTTGGCTCTAAACTCGGAGAGCTGAGGTTTAACTCTGTTCCTCTGCCTGCTGAAGCTGTCACTGTCACATCAGTATACACTCCTTTCAGTGCGTACGAGCGACTAATGAACTACTACAGCCGAGATCAATTCCAACGTAAGTTTTGTCACATAGCATCATTACAAGTAATACCTTTACAACTCAGATTGACTATAACCATACACCTACAACCATGCAACGATGTGGGATTACACTCGACCAAAGTCATGATTATTAAAACCTGGTCAAGTGTGAGCCAAACTCACACATCAAGGGCTACATAACAAAATAAACAAAATTAAGCAGAATTTTAAATAAACATGCAGGTATAAGGTGCCCTCTTAAATGTTTATTTTTTTTTGTATTTTCAACAGAAATACGTATTCCGTAAAAAATTAAGGGCTATTATGGTTCATGAGATACGAGTACAACCCGCTGACGACCGGGCTTAGTCAAAAAGGTTAAATTTGTACATTTCTAAATCACTTTGCTCAGCTCACTTCTATTTTTATTCCAGCTTTCTGCTCGGTCGATGCAAACAGGATCAGGACATTCAGCAGCCGTAACTTCAGCTACACCCTGACTAAGACATGGCACCTAGTAATGCATCACGACGCCTCTGAACGCCAGGACTCACCCCAACTCGTCATCATGGCGAGGAGGCCCACTGAAAACCAACAGGAGATGTACATCTCATACTCGTAAGTTTGAAATTTTACAATGAGTAAACATATCTTTCCCCTTTCAATAATAAACAAACTATTTCGATATTTGAACTGTAACTATTCTGTGGCTTCTACAACACAAATAAGTCACTTGCTTGTTTTCGTTTTCAGAACAAGAGACGGCCAGAGCTTGGAGATTGAAATGCAGCCAGGCCAGGGATCCGGCGCACCCACGGTCCGCGTAAACACCAACTCAAAGAAGGTGTCTGAAGGTGACCTCACCACTTACTGGAACGAGAAGACCGACAGCCCACTCCTAGAATACTACTTCCTTAACGGTGTAATGATGCTTCACTTCCAAGAAAACTCCCTTAGGGCTATGTATGATGGACAAAGATTTGTGGTCTTGGCAAAGGAAGGCAGGAACTACATCAGAGGAATTTGCGGGAGAATGAGCAGTGACCCAAGGGACGATTTTAAAACCCCAAATGGACTTGTCGACAGACCAGAACATTTTGCGGCCTCCTACGCCATTGAAGACGAATCTGCTGACCCTCAAACTATGGAATACAAGAACCAGGCTAAGAAACACGCTTACCAGCCCCAACAGCACTACACTTTAGTCTTGAACTCCGATAGCCAATGGAGGAGCATCGCCCAGCAGGGAGGTGAAGACTGGAGCTCCTGGAACGTTTACAAGTCCAGGACTTACAGGAAGCAGAAGGGTGTGTGCCAGATGCAAGATCAGGTTCAGTATTACGAGAACTATGGTGAGATTTGCATAACAACCACCCCATTACCTGCTTGCCAGTCTAACTGCAATAGAAGCTACCAGGTGCGAGCGGCCCAGGTGGTGTGCCAGCCTAAGATGGACCAGCAGTTCATCACCTACAGGAACCAAATCCGCCAAGGACAGAATCCCCAGGTCTCAGGACATACACAAGTGAGGCAGTACAGGGTACCGACCACTTGCCAAGCGTAGAAATTAGTTTTCTTTTTAATCTAATGACACGGCTTGTTTAATGGTTTATGTGATATAAATGTATATAGTATTTTATTTCCTTAGGTATATTTACTATTGTGATTTTGTAGATTGTCGATTTTTATTTTATCTTATGATATCATATACTTACTAACCGCTTTGGATTGTATTGTATTCATATGAACAAAATTTATATTGTGATTTAATTTATGTAATCAGTTTATTTCTGTATATTTATGTATTCGTCTGTTTTATTTAATTGTAGTATTATTTAAACGTAGAATAGATAATTTTAAAGCAAATGAAAAAAAACATAAAAAAATAAAGTTTAATTATATTATCATGAAATGTGTTTTTTCTTTTATAAATTACAATGTAATTACTAAATGTATAGTCAAAGAAATGACTTATTTCCTATAATAAAGTCGGTTAAAATAATTTAGTTACGAATACAAACAAGTAGTGCCATCTCTTTTATTGAAAAGTAAACATAGAAAGCAATTTAATTTTCGCCTTTAAATCAATATTTCTGGTCAGAGTCTCTACATTGCTTCTACCAAAAAAGTTTGCAACACTTTCGTTGTAAAAACTTTATAAAAATCAATTAATTTATTTTTTACAAAAAAAAAAAATATAAACGTTATGCGTACAATGGAAACTAGAACTTTCAGAACGCAAACTAAACGTGTCATTTGGAACAGCTGTTTGTCAATTGTCACTATGTCAAA
Organism: Choreutis nemorana; assembly: GCA_949316135.1. NCBI lineage: Eukaryota > Metazoa > Arthropoda > Insecta > Lepidoptera > Choreutidae > Choreutis > Choreutis nemorana. Next base: position 5,236,955 of record OX438621.1, on the reverse strand, counting down.
TAAACACATGAATAGGCCAAAGCCGAAATTTTTGTATTAAGTTGCATTAGCATTTAATCTCTCGTAAAAATATTGCCTAACGGCCGGTCCGTAGTAAATATTTACAGACTCGCATGATATTTGAAAATATGTATCGATAACTACAGTTCCCGGTTTTGTAACTCGCGTTTCAAAGTTGTGGCATCTACAGAATCTCCGCGATTTAGATTCTTGGTAAGTGCTTGAAATGATTATTAAATAAAAACTTTTTCCTGAAATCAAACATGTAGAGTTGAAAGTTTTTTTGTCCAAGAATTTGTCAGATAATAATTATACTTGCAACATAAGATTCTTGTTTAGCTGAATTATGTGTGGTAATTTGATTATTAACTGTGATGAATAGGTAGGTCAGATGAATTTTTGTTTGAAGTAGGTTTGCATAAAATGTTACAAGTTTAATAAAATATTTAAATGAAATAATGTTACTCAAACACTCTCCCATCTACTTTATTTATTTATATCTATTTATTACAGTAACTGAATTAATTTTATGAACTATATTGTAAAAAAAAAGAAAATGAAGAAAAAATACTAACCTACAATATAGAAAAACAAATGAGTATAGTTTTAGTAACAAAATTCTGTTATAATCCTCAAAATAAAATTTTATAGGAAGGAGTCTAAAATGATTGTGAACACATGTGTGCGTTAAATTGTTTTATTAATGTCGCAACTGATCATTCCTTGAGCAATTTGGGCAAGGGAGTTCTTGCTGAAAACCAGTGTGATGACTCAAAACAGGAGTTACCGCACAAGCTGAGACTGGAACTCAATTTAACCAAGTTTCCAAAAATCTGTATAGTGCATGTGTGTAGATTATAAATAAGTAACAGAATTAAATATCAATATTTTCAGGACTGTTTATTGTGTCTTATGGAATGTGACTGTGTGTGCGTGGATTTTGGACACAAAAATACATAGGTTTGTTTGGTTTATCTCATGGACTACATTCTCAATACGTTTGACCAGAATCTGAGAATTTTTTCAATACAAATGTGCTCACCATAATATCCAACAACTAATGACTATGTAAATATGCATCCATAAAAATACAAATATCCAATCTCTACTAATAACTTAATATTTGACAGCAAAGTGGGTCAAAAAAATTATGAAACAAAAAACCTAGTGGGGAGGGACTAAGATAACAATTGTCCAAAACAATTAAATATAATCCAAAAAAAAAAATGTCTTTGTAACATATACCATCACATTTTAAATACTTAAAAAATCTTAATACACTTTTTTTTCATATCAGAAAAAAGCTTTTTGGCATAATAAAAAAAATATAATTCAAAATGACTTACCTTACCTAAAAAAAAGGTCTGTAAAGATAGAGTTAGTAGCTAGCTACTGGGCTTAAAAATGTTTTTATAGAGAACATAAATGCAGGTTATTTTCAATAAAAGTATTAAATCTAATGTCCATCTATAAATCTTCTACACTATCAGTATTCATGACAATAATTTTATAGCTTGTTAGAAATGTGGTTAAAGATTGGATGTGACACAAAATGTTTATATTTTATGTAAAGTATTATCAATAATTAATTTTATTTTTGTTTTAAATGTACATTACATACTTCATAATTAAAACATTATGTTGTTATTATTATTTATAAGCTACATTTTTTTTTTAATGAATTACTATTTCTGTTGTGGAATTACATCACAACTATGGATCGAATTAATTTTAAAATGTCTTAATGTTAAAAAACATTACAGTGGTTATGGTTTTTCTCAAAATTGATCACTTCATGATGTTTTCGACTGTTTCATGAAAAGGTTTTATTACTGAAAACAAAAATAATATTACTGACTTCACTTGTACATAGTTATTTTAAACTTAAACACTGGAAAGTTTTGTTTAATCTTTGAGTAATAAGTGTCTATTGCCGCTAGCGTCTGCAGTTTTCTATTTTACAACTTCATGGTAAAAGAAGCAAACGGTTCACCTGATGGAAACTGATACCGCCGCCTATAAACATAAAGATGCCCCTGAAGTCGTGAAACACCAAGAGCACCCTCTAAACCTTACCCATGTAGAGGTAAAGATGTTATTTCCTCGTGACGGTGGACACTGGCTCTCCAATCCTTCGAATCGTAACACAGCGAATTGCTTCACGACAGAAACAGAAAGGAGGGTAGTAGCAACCCAGACGATCTAGCACGAAGATATACCACCTGTAGGCACAAATAGCTTGAATCTTTGCAAAGCGCCTCTAGACTTCAGACCAATTGAGATCTCTACAACAAATTACTTAAGTTGTCTACTGTATCAGACGTATTGAAAAGCAATCCCAATTCATGGTAGACATGAATGAGGATGTAGCATAAATTTGCAGTAATATCTCGTAATTTGAGAGTTGGTTGCGTCAGTATTATGCGTCACTGCCATGCCTCTAAGCGGCGGCTTCTGATTGGCTAGGTACGTGACCTCTGCCATGTAGTGTAGGTGACTGCAGAATTTACATATGTGCGAGCTCTCATGTACATGCTCAACTATCTGCTTTTCCTTTTTTTGTGTATATTAACTTAAAATAACTTTTCAATTCAATAGGACGTGGTAGCTCAGTTTCTTACATGCCTTGGTTCGATTCTCGGGTTGCCGTACATTGTAAATATATCATGTTCCTCATCGTGCCCACGCAGTGGCGATAGGTTCGCAACCTGTCACGCTGGGACTCAACAGAAACATGCGAAAAGCGGTGTTTAACACCTCTGCCAGCCCCTCTCGAAGGATTACGGCGTGGGTTTATATTATTGAGCAATAGCTGCGAAGTAAGTCTCGGGATTTGAACCCAGTACTCATAATAAATATAACATATGATGAAAAGTCGTGATTAAAATATGTATTTTTCCGCTTACTTTACTTGAATTTGATATGCTACATAAACATTGGAAATGCGATGTTTAACACCTCTGCCGAGGGATAAATTACGGCGTGAGTTTATGTTGTGTGTAAGTTTTCAATTGCTAACGATGACTATGCAGAAAAAAAGTCTGAATAAGGACCTATTTTGTGTAAAATAAATGTAATTGTTTCGTATTTCCATATTGCATGACAAGCAAAATACAAGCTTCTTACAAATTTTTATTTATTTTAGATATAAGTTACCATTGTTACTAACGTTCACGTTCAGAAATAACGTTTTATTATTATTTTTGTTAAAAAAAACGTTTATTATGAGGTTTAGTAGGATCGTTTGGTTATCGTATGTTCGTTGACACATGCCAAGCAGTCGAATAAAAATAATATATTACCCACACAGAAACATAGTGACCCAAGTGACATTTTTGAAAGACGTGGTAGCTTCGTATACGTTCCTTGGTTAACCAACCGACCCGACACGACAGGTCGAGGGTTCAAGTCTCGGGTTGCAGTAAGTTGTAGCTACCATGTTTCTCATTGTGCTCCACTATCCGGGCAACGAGGGCGACTGATTCGCAACCTGTCACAGTGGGACTTACCATAAACATGCGACGTGCGATGTTTAACATCTCTGTCTACCTTTCTCGAAAGATTAATTACGGTGTGAGTTTATGATTTATGTGAAATTTTTGGTTAAAGTTGAGAAGCTGCAATAAACGGACAAAGATACACACTTTTATACCACAATGCCACTATCTTTTACATCACTATAATTCTGAAGTCAAATTATACCTTTGCTATGATAATTTATTATTAAAATTAAATGTCAAATCATCAGACGTCAGCACATTAGGTCAAGGTGACTGCAATAAATAACACAATCTATGAACGAACCTGTTTTAACAGATGGCAATTCTGCCGCTTGTTTTTTGACACTTGTATCAGTGGAGTCTCGGCTTGTAGCAAACATTTGCTTACTTATTTAGGAGATAAATTGAAATTTGGGTGTTCAATGTTGGCAGATTGGTTGAAGATTTAGTTAATTCATATACCTACATCAATACCTACCTCCTGCAACAGCCGAGTTCTAAGAGGTTCCGGATTCGAATCCTGTCGGGGCGTCACTTTGTGTTATTTCCAAGATGCATTGTTTCGTTTACCGGTCTTGGATGTAGTATTCTAATTTATGTAGTTCATACCATATCGTTGCTTAGTGCCTGAGATACAACATTGTATCGTGCAGGGCTGAGTCAATGTGTGTTGTGATGTGGTTATTAAAAAAACATCTTGTTGAAAAGATTGCAAAAAAAATACCAGAGACAACATGGAAAACTGAAATATCGTATACATAATATAGATGTAAAGAATGAGAAAGCTATGGTGGTGATGGTATTAAGCACATCCTTCAGTTCGAAGTACAAGGCCGTAAGTATTTGCAAAAATCAATAAAAAAATGTAACTCTATTCCACTGATTTCAACATTAACAAAACAAGTCAATTTATTTATCTGCGTCATTGTTTGAATATTCTCTACCTGTTAGGTGTTGCGTTGTGAAATTGCTCTTATTCTTAATAACATAAAGGATAAATTTTATTGTCGCTGTTTGCTATCCGGACAATTCAGCAGGGATTAGTTTAAAGATAAAATGGGTGCAATTTCATTGCAGGTTTGACGTTCGCGTCCTGTCTCCCAGGTTTGAACTGCGCAGAACTTTTTGCGTGTGCGTATTATCTGATGATAGTTTCTGGTATTCCTCCCTTTCCTCGACTGGTAGTGAAGAATCTTTAACGGTGACCCGGTTTTCTTCCTTTGCATTTTGCAAATATTTGAGTAAAATTAAAAATATTTAATTTTGAACTGCTTTGCCGAAACCTTGTAGCTTTGCACATCCCTATTTTTCAATCATTCGTCTCTATGATTTCACATTTCAATAGGATTTCTCACTTTTTATCTTTTATATCACTGGAAAAATATTTTGCGATTCGTTATGATGATAAAATGAGTTATTTTGTAATTCTCTTTCATTATCAGAATCGTGCATGCCTTGCTAAATTGTTTGAGCGAAACACATCTTATCGCAAAACCTTAATGATAAATTAAAACGATTAAAATATTCCATTTTATTGCTCAATCCAACCATAGTTTTAATTCTGTGTTTCAAAATATTTAAAATCGTCTTTCTTTTAGCTCCAATCGAGTCGTTATGACTAAAAAGTTTTGATTTTTTTTACCATATTTACCTTCGGAGTAACGTGACCTAGAACTGGTATTATAAGATGCCTATAAAAAAGACTTCACGTAACTTTTAACTGTAGAAACATGTCTAAGTATTGCCTTTCTAACTAATGATTGACTTGCAAAAGAGTTGCGCATACGTACTTTGCTACGCGAGGTAAACTACTTTCGACTCATTACACGGAATACGCTGTAAGGAGACGCGATTAAATAATATACATAAAAAAACATCATCATAAACATAAACGCACGCCGTAATTAATCCCTCGAGATGGGTAGGCAAAGGTGTTACACACCGTATTTCGCAGGTTTATGTTGAGTCCCAGTGTAACAGGTTGCGAATCTGTCGCCACTACCCGGGCACGATGAGGAACATGGAAGCTACAATCTTCGGTAACCCGAGACTCGAACCCTCGACTTGTCGGGTCCGGTCGGTCGACTAACCAAGGCACGTAACAAACTGAGCTACTACGTCCTCCGTAACCGTCGACCCTGTCCTTCGTCGAAAATAATATACACGCTTTTGTATACCACTATGGTGGAGGTACACTACGGTGTTCACCATCAAACTAAGGTGTAAGGTGTTCGGTGGCCCTCTTGATGGTGAACAGTGCCAAATTCTCGCGATTTCTGAAAAAAAAATCCTTCCTAGGGTGAATAAAACTATAAAAATAATTGGGTTTGTGAATTAAAAAAAAAGTTATTCTAAAAAAAACGTTAAAATTTCCTGGCACTCTCCTTAAACGGACGCATTCCTAACAAATGGTCAGATGGCAGGAAAATTTCTCACGTCTCGTAACCCTTTTCGGTGTTGGACGCCGAATCGACCCAAGCTTCTATTTCGGGTATAAACGACGATGAATATAAAGTTTACAGTTGTGTTTTGGCATTATATTGACTAGTTTTCGATTTTTTTTGCAAGAGCAGAAAATTTGATCCAATATTCACTAAGTAGTACTAATTTTCATCCAGGGCATTCCCTGGAATATATTAGCTGAACAATTCACGTCTGCTTTAGTCGCTCCGCATCGTACGATTAAAAACATATCCATTCCTAGAAAAAATCATCAATCAAATTAAAAGGAAAACGCTATCGCCCTGCTACCACGAAACGCACCAGTTTTTCGAAATTGCATGCGCCTAACTCGATGACGTCACGAAGGCACGGCCGGCTCGACCAATCAAAGCCCAGTATTTAGAGGCTTGGCTCGAACTGTCATGGCCGACGCTTACTTGTGTGCGTTTCCCGGACAAGTGTAATTTATATGCTGGTTTTACAACTACTTTCCCGACTATCTGGTTATGTTATATCGTTTGAAGGTTGTTCATAGATATGAAATGTATGAAGATACATTCCTTTGTGTTTCCTGGTTGTTGGATTAACATTTGCGTTCACGTTATCTTTAAATTGCCTAACGATTTGTTGAATGAGGACATTTAATCTTTGATTGATATCATTGGGGATACCGTTCAATAAAAGGATTTTTTTTATATTTTTTAATTATTGTACTTTTAATGTTGGTAAATTCGAAATATCTCAAGAGCTATGTTATACAACTTTTGTTGGTAGGGTAAATCTATTTTTCAATTTATGGTGTCAAGCAAGATCAGGCTTATCTACAGGAAACCATAAACTATGGAGTTGAACACGTGCTAAAGTGCACATACATATATATATATTTTCACATACAACCGCACATATATGTCCATACGGTCGTTAGTAGGAAATTATGGATGAAGGGAAAACACAATGGTGGGTGCCACTCTGTCTCCAAACTGCAACTCTTTCGGGGTAAAAAGGCCGTTATGCCATATTGTTTCTAAATGTGAATATGATACATATATCAAATCGTAAAATAGCCACTTGCTTCTGAATTGGCGTCAGATGTCCCTACATATAAGCGGCCATCTTGCAAAAATTTGATGATAACGATATCAGAAAATGAAACATTCGGAATTGCTGTAATTTAGCCTTTTTTGGTCCGCTGTTTTCAGGTTCAAAAACAACAGTTCGCAATAAAGTCTATGAACCAGCCCATATATTACCAGATGAATTTGAACCCTCGAAGAATTGAGTGCAAAAGATGTAAGAAACAATTTTCTGTCTTCCCTGTCAGCAAATTTACGAAGTCATTTCATCAATTAAATTTTAAAATCTCAGGCGCTCTTTAATTGTCTCACTCAGTTGAAAATCCCGTAGGCTGCTAACACATTTTACGGAATATGCGTCGCATATCATCGATCAAGTAACGCCACATCAGACAGGCTGGTAAAAACCATTAAATCTAACACACTAAACCGATGATGCGTTCGCTCGTGGAGCATACAATCGATGCGCCCGACGTATCTTCCGTCAGATGTGCTAATACCCTAAGTGCGGCTTGCGACTGCATTTACAAATTTTTATGAATCTTTGTAAAGCGCCTCTAGCGGGTGGTTGAGGAATTAAGATAGCTCATTCAATATCACTGTAGTAATCTATGTTGCCTGACGTGCAGAAAAACTATACGAACTAAGTTGATACACTGAAACGCCAATAATAAACTACGAGAGTTACTCTATTTGAATGTTAAATAAAAGAAAAATTATACCATATCAAATAAATAAATAAATTTATTATAGCCGGTATTAGTGCGATACTGTCCTAGAATATTGTAATGGTAAGTAATAATAAAGACAAATTGGCAGTTGGCAACGAAATTTTTACAGATTAAATTATATAGTATTTTGCTGAAAGACGTCATGTGTGCTCAATACAAGCCACGTGCAAGAAAATGTTTTGTTTTCGACTATCACACACTCTTCTCGTAGAAATTAGCCTTTACTTCGACACAAAGGACTATTGTACTACAGTAACTAAGCAACGATACCACATTTATAAATAATTTACAATATTAATGAACCTATATGGCAACCTGTAGAGCAATTTGTAATTGAAGACTACTCGTCAGGAATTCATCAAAGAACACAAAGTTGTCCAAACAGCGTCCGGTTTGGTTGGTTGGTTGGATTATATATGCGCTGAGTCAATGTGTGTTGTTCTCTGGTTACTTATTAACCTATAAAATCTTAACTATCAAAGTACGCTTTAAACTTAATAGAGCATATATTTTTAAATTTAAACAGCATCTCTGTATAAAAAGGTTCAATATTCTTCATATAATCAGTGCAATATCAATCCTTATGCTCTACAACTTAAGAAAGGTATGAAGTACGAACAGGTTAGGTTGATTCGTGATTGTGCCATCCATACCATTTCATACAATATATGAATTCACTACAAATCCTGTCCAAATATTTTATTTTAGAGACACCTCATTCAGTTCGACGACGTGGCTTAGAGGACGTGGTAACTCAGTTTCAAACGTGCCTCGGTTAACCGACCGACTCGACCCGATAAGTCGAGGGTTCGAATCTCGGGTTGCCATACGATGTAGCTGTCATGTTCCTCATTTTGCCTGGATAGTGGCCAAAAATTCGCAACCTTTCACACTGGAACTCAACAGAAACATGCGAAATGCGGTGTGTAATACCTCTGCCTACCCCTCTTGAAGGATTAATTACGGCGTGAGTTTATGTTTACATGTCACCCAATAGGACTAGTTAACTTAGATTAATGATTGGTCTCCGCTATGCTCCGACCGACTACCAATCATTAATCTAAGCTAACTGGCATAATACTGACAAGAATGAAACTTTATGTCAACCTGACTCTTCATCGAAGAACACCAAGCGAAATTGTACCTCTGATTTCTGCTGATAAGGCTTAGATTTTCGCAGCATGCAGTTGTTTTTCGATTCTTGTGACAATGGAATTGTTTGTATGAACTCGATTTTGGCAGAGGAAGAATTTGCACGAGATTAATTTAAAACATACAAGTACAAAAGCAGCTATTTTGGATTTGATTTGGCATGTGCATTTTTGTTAAGTAAGAAAATAGAATACATACATATTAAGACTGGTATAAGATAATCACTTGAAAAGCTGTATCCAAAAATCTATTTTTTTATTGATCAGTCCAACACAATGTCTTTAACACGTAGAAAGATCGTAAGATTCTCCTCCACCAATCAGAGAAATGCACTCCGCCACACCGACTTGCCTTTTCTTGGATGGTTCCACAATTAGGCAATTTTATGGCTAAAGCTCAAGAGATACGGGTTCGGGATCTTATCAAAGATTCAAGACATGATGGTATGTCTACTACGTGCGTTGGTGCTCATAGACTGATCAAGTGATCACGCAATCCATCATAAAAGTCAATGATGTAATGAGATCAATTTAAAACTTTTCAAGAAACCTCCATCTTCTCTTACAATTCGAGTCGAATTTGAGTCAAATCACTTTCTGTAGTTCTTTTTCACCATCGTTTCGTGAGAGATCGTTTTATTTAGGAAAAAAAAATAGCCAAAATATATAGATAGTGAAAAAAAAAACTAATTTTAAGGCTAAAACTTCGGTTCATAATGACTATGCTACCGTCAAGCGAGTTCGCTGGAGTTGCTGGAATTGCAGCATTTTATGTAATTCACATTAGTTATCATCAAATTACCATAGTAACATTATTTAATTCATGTTTTTCCTTATTTGTAACAATCAGTTTTGCTGTGGACGACATGATTAACTAAGTTGCTGAAACAATAAAACCACACTTATTCTTTGAGTTTTGTGTTAACGAAAAAAATTGCTCTTGAATCAGGTTAGCCAAATAAAATTTCCATTAAACTTTAAAACGTCACATATGCACACGGCTGTTTTTCACAATCGCACACCTTCCCACGTGTGACGTCACATCTGTCAAAGGTGTTGCACGTGTGTGAGTGTGCTCTTGCTTGGCATTTCAAGTGGAATAATCAGAACCAGTAGCTCAGTTGATATATGGAAGCCCAAGCGAACGGACGTTCGTTAAAATCCCCGTGTGCAGCGAAATAAATATCGACGTAGCGAATCGCCTAAGTGTTACTGTGTAGTGTTGTGGTTAATACCAGATCGTGTTTCTCGGTGAGTTCATTCGTTAGAGCGCTAAAACGATTGTGTAACTAGTAACCGTGATCTTGGACACGTTTTGCTCTAGAAATAAACTTTTTGGCAGAACTCCATTCACCATCCTTGAGGTTCAAGCAGACTTTGTGTCCGTTTCTCAATTTTCAGCACCTTTTCATTATCAACGCTATTGTATTTTGCATGTGCACCTGTAAATTGTTAATTTTGTTACGTAACTGGTCCACGTAACACTACCATGATGATAATAAGTTTGCCAAGTCTGAAAGGTTTGTCTGTCTTGTTTGATTTAATAGATAATGTATATTTTATTTCTGCACTTTTATTGCTATTGCTAGTGCCTTCGTCGTTTTGTTTTGCTCAATAGGATTTGCGTTTGCAGCAAATTTCTTAAAAGTGCCGAACGAAAGATGTTTGCATCACGAATTTTTAATAGCGTCACAGTTTTTGAACGGGCCGTTTGTTTTAATGTATCTTTCTGAAATAAAATAAAATCTCTCCGCTTTATTTTCCGTCTGAACATCCAACGTCACATTTCATTGTCATTTTTAAATGATTTCGTAAAAAACTTTCATAGCCGGTTTATGTTTTGCTGTAATTTAATAAATGCTACACTTGCTGCTCTCCTATCATAACTCCAAGGTAGACATTGTGCAAATTTATTTGCGGAAATTTTACTTTGATTTATTAAAATATTGATGGAAGGGCTGTCATTTAGCATTTTTAAATGTTCAAACATTTATTAATATGTACTCATTGACTTTTACGATTTTGTTAATTAATTCTTTTTGTTTTTAACAAAATATGACTATCTTATTATAACAATCTCCAGACATTGACATACAACAAAATAAACTGTTTATAGAGACGGATTAGAATCGACACTTTGCATACTCTCGCAGAAACACGAGTTAATTATGTCACAAAGGTTTTATAATGTTAAGTCGATGTTTACTCTTATCGAAATAGATGTGTGAATTTTTTGCATTAACGATTTTTATTACCGTTTATTATCAACGACAACGATTATCTTTCTGGACGACGTGGTAGCGAAGTTTGTTACGTGCCTTTGTTAACGACAGACCCGACCCCATAGGTCGAGGGTTCGAATCTCGGGGTGCCGTAAGTTGTAACTTCCATGTTCTTCACGGTGCCCGGATAGAGGCGACAGATTCGCTACCTGTCACAATTAAACTCAACATAAACATGCGAACATGGTGTGTAACACCTCTGCCAACACCTCTCGAGGGATTACAGCGTTTATGTATGTGGTCTTACTCAACTATAAAATTAATATACCTACTTTTTCTGATTTTGAGTTGGCAATACAGACCTATTGGCATTGTTGTTTACCTTCATATGCTTTGCAACTTTGCATCCATGTTTTGAAAACGTGGTTTTTTTATTGTTTATCCAATCGTGGCAAGTGCTTGAAAGTATCCTCTTAACATTTGTGTTTTTTTAAGACCGGCTAAGGTTTTGTTTTAATGTTTGTTATTTTCGATACGATCTTCATCATCCATTTTACTTCTGTTAATTTAAAGTAGGTATAGTTTTTTTTTCATTTCATTTTAAACGTTATTTCCAAATATTAATAATAATAAAATACTGTACCAAATAATAAAAATATACTGAAGACTATACAACAAATATCTTTTATTGATGACTTTATTGGTTTGGCTCAATAGGAGGAGTAATTTTATTTAAAATTTGAGCATGATTTTATGTATTTTTCTTGTCATTGGATTCTTCATCATCAAAATGTTTTATCAACTGAGAAGAGAACTGTCTATCTTAAATTATATGAAATGTTTATTTTATTATGATAATTACAAATTATAATCTTTACTGAATTTGAAAACACTTAAAATCTAGAAGCCATAAATAAACTATGCCCGAACTAGAAAATCTTGTGTCTCTATCTCTATATATCAAAAATATATATATAGTACCTACACAGAAATTAAAAAACTATATATTTAAAATAAATAACTCGAATACAAGTAAAAAAACATGTTTAATCGTAGTGACAATCCAGCAAGGTATGCATCCGTTTGGATCTGACATCGTGAATCGTAGGCGAGGATAAAAGGAAAATTAGAGGTGAATTAGACCAATTTGCCGGCATGATTGTCACTGTGCTGCCCATTGTCAAGTCATGTGGCCGGGTCGTGGTCATCACGAATGTGATCAGCTCGCTCTTCGAACTGTTATTTTACGGTACCGTCACCTCTAAAGTACAGGGTTCCTATAAGGTCACCCTATGAAGAGAATCAAACCTAGATCAAGAGAATAAAGTGTACTATCATATATTAATTAATATCATAAATGAATATCAGTCATTTATGGATAATTATGGATACTAAGTATTAGCCATTCATGAAATTTGGCAAGAAGAGATTTCTAACCACAAATAAATTGGAATATAGAAACATTATTATATATATTTTTACCCTACTACAGCGAAGCAAACAGGAAGGTTATGATCAAAGTAAATAAATTTCAGCCCACCTACATTTTGGTACGAAACCCTCGTTGTGCATGTTTGACGTATATTTTGCCGGTTTTGTTAGATTTTCCATTTTGTCTCGCTCAAACCGTGTCTTGGGAAGGTGAAGTCTAAAACTGAATATTGCATTCCCGTATCAAAGTTTACTTACTGCACTAGCGTATAAATCAAGGTGGAATTTCAAAGTAACTTTAACATATGCGACTTCATGGTTTTTTCTTATTAGAACGGTATAACCTACTTACTTTAATTAAAAATAAAAACAATTTCAAACTAGCTAGTTAATTATCGATTGAATATATATTCAATTACTCAAACAAAAAGTTTCCAAAAAAAAAACGTAGGTACTTACATCCATCTGAGATCGAAATATATACCATCTACCCTAGCGTGGCAAGCCAGTTGTCATTCAATTACAGCTGTCATCATTTAATCTCAGATAAGTTTTTTTCAATAGAAAACGACACGTAGGTTTCAAAGGTGCAGTTGTAATTGCAGTGGACTGCACAGTTGATAGATGCAGGAGTCACGTGCATTCAAGGTCACGCCTTGTTATGGCATATGAAAAAACTGAGTGACTGGTTTTTTGCCCGCAATTTCGACCGTATTTTTTAGGGTTCCGTATCTAAAGAGTAAAGGGACCCTATTACTAAGCCTCCACTGTCCGTCCGTCCGTATGTCTATCAGCGGGTTGTCTCTCATGTACAATAATAGCTAGACTCTTGAAGTTTTCAGTGAATAGCTATTGTTGTGTTCGCTATACCAACAAATATTAAAAACGTAAACATACATAGGCGCCTATACAAGGAAAATGATTTTTTCGACATTTCTTGCTTGTTCTGGTTAATACGTATTATTTAATCTTGTGCGATAGTTCGGAACCCTCCATATGTAAGTCCGACTGACACTTGACCGGTTTTTCAAATATATAATGCCTATACCATTGTATGAAAGCCCATTCTAAATTAAAAAATAAATCGATTTTGGTTTTTGTAAACTGCATCATTATTAGTTTTACACAAATAAGTGATAAATGATAATGCATTAATTAAGGAAACAATAAAGTATTGACACAGTAAATGTATTTGTGTATCTCTTTTCTACATTAGATATAAAAGAAAGAAAGAAAGAGAGAAAACATTGATTTGTTTTGCTAAAGTGATACAGCAATTTACTTTTTTTTTTTCATAAATCAAATATAAACAAAACCGCTAAATAAATACATAGTACTAATAAAACATAATTTATTATATTATTTAAAAAAAAGGGAAGACAACAGATTTGAAGAGGGTCTTTCGTTGATAGATTATATCTTCCTTTTTTATGTCGGTTAAATCGTTATGAGAAAGTCCAGTAGCTTCCGATTGTTTTGGTTCTTTATTAATGTAATTACACACACACACACACATCCTTTTTGATCGTAAAATTTTCCGTTTAGTGTCTTCGGATGTAGTTTCCATTATCTATGTGGCTTTATTAAAACAAGGTCAGAGATAGATTCTTCAAACACATCTGACGTGTTGGTGGATGATGAATTAATCTTCATTAAGATTAGATTTTGTAATTCCGTATCAATACATTAAAACAACGGGCCTATAGAGGAGGCTACGGCAACATTGTTTTTAAATCTAAATATGATGCAGATGTCAAGTCGTAAATTGACTGTTAGTTATTTTATTAATAGGCCATCTTGTAAACTTTTTAGAAATTGTCTATGATTTGACAAGTCTAAAAATCCACAAGGCTCCAGGGCTAGTAAACTAAGACTCGAGAGGCACGAGAGCGACATAAAATAAACTGGATAAACGACTAGAGTCTCGGTGATTAAAGCTGTCTCTTTTATTTTGTCTTTGTTTGACAGGGAGAGAAGTATTATATATTGTCTTTCAGGCTATGGGCTTTATTTAGCTTGCTAGCCCTACTGCTGTTCTTCTGGCATAACCAGAAATGTCTACCTACCAGATCATTGTAAATTGACAAAATTAAAAAAATATACAATCTAAAACTACCACATTTTTATTAGTAGAGAAGTCAAGTTTTATTTACCTTTTTACACATATTCAAATTGATTTCCTGTAGTTTATTGAACTAATATAACATGTGCAAACTTAAACATTGTCTGCCATTAACAATTGTCTAAATAGAAAGAAGAAAGAAAGAAAAGAAATTTTTGTAGAAGAAAAAAAAAATAATTGTCTACACAAAAGAAAGATATGCATTTTTATTTATTCAAACAATAACATGACCTTATAAATGTCTTTTGAGTTCTTTATTTAGTTTTTTATATAATAGCCAATTGGCCACAGTTGCACCTGATTGTAGGTTTATAATACAATATCAGGTGATATTGGAAGTAGGTACGTTTACTGGAAAGAATGCTTCAATTTCTTTCACGTCGTATTGAAACAGTTTAGCCGGAAACATGAACATTATCATTCATTGTAGATTTTTTGTACATGTCTGCATTCGAGCACGTGATCAGTCGTGGTCGACTGAGGAAGTGGTTAACCAAGCGACTCGACCCGACAGGTCGAGGGTTCTAATCTCGTGTTGCCGTTCTAGCTGCCTTGTTCATCTTTGTGCCCGGATAGTAGCGACAGATTCGCAACCTGCCACACTGAGACTCGACATTAAATTGCGAAATGTGGTATGCAACACCTCTGCCATGCCCTCTCTGGGGATTACTGCGTGAGATTACGTACCGATACATGTATCGGTTCACTAATGAACTCAATCAGCATTTTGTTTCACTCTATGTTCATCCATTTTTAGAATCTCCATGGAAAAGTGTCGAATACGCGATTTGTAAAACGAATTAACATAAGCAGAAAATAATCTGATTCGACACAAAGCGGCTTTTTTACGCTACAGACGTGTCATTTGGGATCTTTCAATCAGACTTGATCTTAAATGATGATGCAACCGAAGAACTGGCGTGCATGTCTGGAATATTCCTATTTACTCTTTACTTGAAGAGATCCAAATTACTACAGTATATTTAGGTATGTTTCAAGTTACGTTCATGCTGCTGTGCCAGCGGTATTCATTCAACTTTAAGCTGGGTGGAAAACAAAACGCTGTAATGCGTCATGAAAAGATGATCAACGCACGCCAAGACATAGTGCCAAATGAGACTAACCAGCTTGGTATATTTTTCACATGCGACGAAGGTCATCGGTGCCAAATTTGGTAACAAAAAACAACAGACACACCTTTAAATACAGGAATAGATGGGAATTTTGCGGTGTCATTGTCACGCGGAAAAGGTGGGTGTGTGTTACGTGTGATCGCCATTGAATAAACAATGTGATACTTTTCACGTGACAGGGTGTGATAACACACACATAAACTCACGACGAATTTAATCCCTCGAGAGGGTTAGGTTAGGTGAGAAGTGTTACACACAGTATTTCGCATGTTTATGTTGAGTTCCAGTGTGACAGGTCGTGATGTAATGTGATAATTCTTGATGATCCATTTACGTTCTTTTAGTTAGTTTAGGTGTTTCAATAATTGTGTGCTGCTGTAAACGACCTCAGAAGTTAACTACATAATTCAAACACTAGATCACAAAAATAGTAATTAATTTCAACACTCATAGTAATTATAACAATTATATCACAAACCTTAATTGTTCTCCAATGGCGGCCGTTCGAGATTGTCTTATATCCACAGACTACATTCAATATCATAAACATCAAACTGATTTTGACACTTGTTCTAATTGATCAATTTAACTTACATCAATCAATGCACGTGCTGGTAAAGATGGATACAGCTGCAAAAAAAATATTTTACACCATTTAACTTATAAAAAATAACAGAATCTCACTATGCGGACGTGAAAAAGCGAAATTAAGCATTTCAGATTGTTTTATCTTAAAAATCGTTGTCAAATATTCGTAAACTAGTTTTTGCAAGATGGCCGCTTATCTGTATTTTTGTTAATTATAATATTTAATTAGCCATTTTATGGTTTGACATTCATATCACATTTAGATCCGATATGGCAAAACGACATTTGAAACCTCGCCGATGATATATGGCAATACTAGCCTAGAAAATGAAGCATGCGTGCCTAGAAAATGCCTAATTACTTTCGACTAGAAGAGGTCAAAGTTTTAATGCTAGGGGAACATATCCGCTATGAAAATAAATCACCTGCGTAGATATTATGATTAATGACATCACTTTATCACATTGTATCAAACAGATCAGCTGGGGAGAGAGGGTTATCATGTGATACTTACTACTCTAATATCGTTATAGAGTTCCGTAGCCGAATTATCAAGTTACAAAATGGAAGGAACCCATTTTTTTATCCCGTCATAACTGACACTCATGTTCATGTGTTACAGGCAAAAAAAGATTGAAGCAAACTTGGTAAAAGTAAAAAATCTTTCAAAGTTGCTCGTTTCCACATAATTGGTTTGAAAATTTTAAATATGCGTTTAAATTTCGAAACTCTACAACACGTCAAAGTTTGCACACTTCTTTATCCTTTCTTTTTTTTTCTTTACCCTGTATGTGTAACTCGAATTAAATACCATGCAAAAGCATGTAGAGTATGTGTGAGGAATAATCTAGACGTTTCTAAATATGCTAAGGCTATGAATTACTATTATAAGTGATACACTTGAACCATAAACAAACATTATGGTATAAAAACTGCAAACAAATCACACTTTTATGAAAATTTCTTTGTTACTTTAAATGCTTGAATAATGTTAGTGAATATTCGTACAATAAAAAAAACTTGGCTATAACCAAACTTTATCCGAAGGTACCTTTTGTATGTTTGATTTGGTTATCGGCAACAAAGGGAAAAAGGGTATTCCTGTACTGGGTAGTCCACATCGCTCTCTAGTGTTGCCAGCTTCTACTGCTTTGGCTACGGTAACAGCTTACCAATATGTCAGCTTATTCGTTTTTAGCCTATTTGCCACTGCTGTCATGTAAGTGCCAAAAAATCCATTGAATTTAATTTATTTTACAACAAACTAGCATTGATGTTAGGAAAGCCTAACATCAATGATTTAATGGAAGTATAAAAGAAGTTTTTATTTTAGAATTGCATTTGTCACCCTTGTTAAAATGGCTAAACCTGGTATATGGAAAAAGTTTGATATGCAATTATGCGAAATGGTAGTCTCTGGAACGGTGAAGGACGTACTCCCAAAGATAATTTATAAGACCAAGGTTGGGCGAAGGCATAAGGCCAATCTTCCAATCAACCACAGTTGCCAGTCAATTGGTCAACATAAATCATGCAAGGAACGCCTCATAGTTCCGGCTGCTTTGAAAACTGCCACGACGTGACGTGACAACGAGCCAGCTTTTTATTGTCCCTTTTAAATACTCCCAAAAGTGTTATCATTTTGGTATTTTTAACTCGTAGGTTACGTGATGTTGTCATTGTAAATGTTGTTGCACATCTGTAATTACTTAACAGGACTGTCGAAAACGTAGGTAAATGTCCATTGATGATGAATGGGGTTACACATGGATACTTACCTACTCTTACTTAGCAATGTAACTCTTACAATAATTTTGATTGAATTAATAGATCGATAAAAGAAGTTTGCATGTGTCATCTTACCAAAAAAAGGAAAAAAAATTACAGGTGTTTTCTTTTATCTATAATAGATTTTCAGTCACACAATAGTTCAAAATTATGGATCAAGGATTAAATTAGACAAAATGCAAAAAAAAGGACAATCGTCAAATCGCGACAGTGAAAAAGATAATAGTCAATAGCCATTTTGAGTTAAGTAGTATTCGGGTAGTCTTTTTTGGCAAATCCGCCACTCTGTCCCAATGCAACTTCTGCTCACTAGGATCAGCAGTGGCGTCCTTTGATCGAATAATCAATGATGCACAGGCTGTGTCCGGACATTCTACCGGCTGTCTTGGGACCCGCAACGAACTTAATCAGAACAAATAGGATCTTACGTCAGTAATATTAGTAAAAACTTTTTGAAGCTACAGAAGTTTCCCTTTAGGTAAGTGTATCAAGAGATGGTCGCTATCTTTGTTATACGTGAACAGGGCATATGTTCTAACATTAAGAATTTTGTTATTGCGTCCAAGAATCCTTATGTATCCTCTGAGAAGGGACGTCTAAAATTAGCAGCACAAACAAGTGCTGTCAAATAAATCCTGTCGTTACTGCTCTGACCTGATTGTCACGGTTATTCTGTGACGTTACGCCTACGTCACACCCTCGCAAGTGACATTCGCATGGATTATTTTAGTCTTTCCTGGTCACATTAGAGGAGATTAGGATCAGGTCCAGTTGAATATTATGGGCACAGCTCAGATGGCCTGGCGTGAGGATATACTGACAGAGAGAAGCTCGTGATGCTTGAAGGACTTGGGTGCAGCTGATTCTAATCTGAAACCTACCAATCTTGATTCCTTACCATTCCTTTGATGTAACTAAGTCTACTACGGAGGTTTCTTGCTGGATGATTCCTTGTAGAAATGCATTCCGAAACGGTGGTAGTTAAAACAATTGTTATTTGAAAGGGCTTATTTTAAGACTATTCGAATAAAAAACATTTTGACTTTGACTTTGACTAAGCGACTTCAAAGTTTGTGGGTCCGATTTCATAGATCTAATTAGAGCTAATTTAGACTGATCATCTAATTGTGCTTAATGAATGCATTATTGAAACTAGAGTATTATATCTTCAGCATCTTCTTTTGACTCTCGTCAATCTCTTCTTAAGGTTTCTACTGCTTTTTAAATTAATCAAAACCCCAAAAGTTTTATGCTAACGACGGTCAATTAAAAATAGAAATGGTTTAGACAAGCAACTTCGGCGACACGAAAAAGGCTTGTCTATGAAATCAAATAAATACCTGACAAAGAACCGTGTCAGGTGAAACGTTAATAACTGATGCAATAAAAATGACATGTGTCAATGTACATAGGTATTGCTGATAAACAAAAGGCATTTGCGAGAGTGCAAAGTACACGCGAATATATATTTTTTTCACTGACTTCACCCGTGTTTCCTATCATTGAATTTTTGGTCTTACAAACATATCCTGCTAGATGAAAAAACGAAACCTTTTTCTTTTGAATAAAAGTTTTACAGTCTTTAAAAGTCTTTTAGGCAGTTTTAGGAGCTTTGGTTAAGTATAAATTGCTGAACCCAACAACTCGACTACCAATTGGTTACTTTTAGGTCTAAAAGATTGTGCGCTTTACTAATTGTATGTTTTTATAATCGAACGAAGTAAGACTAACTAGTTCACCTGTAAACAACAATGCATCCATTTATCTCGATAATGACAGATCGTAGACGCATATGATGACTGTTTACTTTGAGATTCAACGATAATGGTTATTGCTGATCGTCAACTGTAGTGAAGGATATCAAGTGTTTATGAAATGACACTATAAAGTTTTTTTGAATTGTCATATTTTTACCATTAATTGTTTGGGAAGCTGATCTACGGTAAAGGATCTTTCAAGAATCCTTTCATCCTCCGTTTATCTTAGGACGATATTAGGAACTGAAAAATCACAGCGGCAGCAAACAAAAGAAGGGTTCTCAAGTTTGACTCCAACTTGACCAAAAAAAACTTCGTACTTGTAAGGTACTTCGAGACCAAAAAAAATTTCTACAATTTCCATCCAGTTCAATTTGTTAGTTGTGCGTAAATACTAGAAAACGGACGAATGAAAACTATGTAACTAATATTATAGGGGAGAAAACGAAACGTATTAAGTACAGATATTTTGATGGGCATTTACGAAAACTATACTTTACTGGCGTAGCTCGACTGGCACTTTGTCGGGTTTCCCCATAGAGATCCATATAATTTTCCATACGAATCTAGCTCTGAAGCCCACAATTTTATAATAGGATAGGATAGGAAGAACGGTTTTACGTAAGGGAGATTACATAACAAGGGAGATTTACAGAAATTGTTTCAAATAGGTAGATTCAATTTAACGCCACCCGGACCGGACCCGGATATCTCATCACCTGGCAACGACTAACCTTTTTTCTATGGACTTTACGTCGCCGAATAGTCTTGCACGTACAGTGGACTACTTGGTGACAGGTGACAACGCGCTCCTCGCGTGCTAGCCTTGCGTTGACAGCGCATTGCTAACGCATGGATCAGTGCCAATCGGTGACAGACTACTCGGAAATTCGTTGACCACGCATCATCCACTGGTGGACCACCTGTCGACAACTAGTGGAGGCTGTGCTGGTGGGATGCCTTAAAGTCAAAAAATCATATGAAGTTTTGAAAGAGTTCGTTCACATTCTAAAAAGTTGTCTCTAAAGATAGCCTTTCCTTTGTTTCAGGTGAAAGTGACAAACAAAGAGAATAACCTCAAAAATGACAAGCAAGCCATTCAGAAAGAAGTCCTCAAAGATCCTTAGCACTTACCTTAATACGTAAATAATAAAAATTAAAAACAAAATACAAAACTACAGTGATTTAAATTTAAGTGAAGTTCCTATTTTAAACAAGTGATATTAAGTTTAATTTCGTTAAATCCAGTGTCCGGGACTGAAGTGTATTTTTAAATGGTAACCATGTTTGGTTTGTTGTGTTTTTTGTTAACTGTGGTCGGACTTGTGGCGGGAGACCGGTCCAAATTGCCGCCAACCTGTGATAGGTAAGTTTTAATTGTAAATACATATAGTATGGTAGGATGTGGTATGTAGTGTGGTAGTGATGGTTTTAGTATAGTATGGTATACGTGTATTAAAATTTAGTTTTTTGGGCCTCTGGGCCATTTCCTTTGCTGTCTCCGCTTTGCTGGGAGGGAAGTCTGATATTCCATTGCTGTCTCGCTTTCTCTACCTCCTATTTCTTCTGATTAAGTTCGTTGCGGGTCCCAAGACAGCCGGTAGGGTGTCCGAGCACAGCTTGTGCGTCATTGCACAGCTGCATTATTCGTTGATTATTCGATCAAAGGACGCCACTGTTGATCCTGATAAACAGGAGTTGCAGTGGTGGGACAGAGTGGCGGGTGTGCCCCGTATCCGTGTATACCGTGTATAAACGCGAAAATAAATCATTCACGTATTCAAAAAAGCTTCAGTCGTAAAAACTTAGGTAATAGCTCATAACTTTATACTTACTACTTAATTTAAAAAAGTTATGATCTGTGAAGTCAAAGGACTTCAATACTTCCGAGTTATTTCATAGAGCACGAGCAGCGAAAACCTAATTTTTAAACGACATTCCAATGGTTTAAAAGTGCTCTCCGAAGCATCTCAACGAAATTTAACTATCGTAAAAAAGTAAAACAAAACAAAATTAGAAGTTCAGATCGAATCTACTTCCCTAAGCGAATAAAGTTGTTTAACAACTGCGCTTAGCTCAAATAATCAATATGTATATAAAAAACCGGGATTCTTTATTGTTATATGTTTGTCCACACACAATACATATAGGTGTTAATAGCCAACTGTAATGCAAGAGGTTCCGGGTTCGAATCCTGGCGGGGGCGAAACTTTGTGTAGTTAGCAAGACACACTGTTTCGCTTACCGATCTTGGATGTTGTATTCTTATCTATGTAGTTTACACCATATTGCTTAGTGCCTGCGGTACAAGATTATCTTAGTGCAGGGCTGAGTCAATGTGTGTGTCGTGATGTGGTTATTATTGTTAAATAGTAAATAAACTACTTTACTTCTGCACTAATGCTATACGCAAACAAACAAACATCTTAGTTATAGGAAAATTACCTCGTCTAATGAAACGTATAAAACCTTTGAAAAATATTTGTTTTGATTGAAAATTATGTTCACCTTATTTTATTGTGATTTGCAAGGCTGCCCGAGTTATTTTCAAATACATACTAAATGCATATGATAATGACTGGTCAAGTGGGAGTTGTAACCGCACATGAAGGGTTCCTTGCCAACGTACAATAATAAATAATTTATAAACCTACCCTTAATATATATTGTACCTCTTAATATAGTTTTCATACGCATTAAGCATTGGGTACAAACCTCCGTGGTTTTTACAATGCCTCAATTATCTGCTGTTATTATAATATCTTTATAAAAAAATGAACTTTTAGATAATTTCGTAAAAGAAACGAAAGCAAGCAAAGAATCACGTTTCTTGTTTGGGAGCCAATTTTAAATTTAATTATGTTTTCAGTATTTGTTGTTGTAGCGGCAACCGAAATGACATTCTCTGAAAATTTCATAAATCTAGCTCTATTAGCGTTCATGAGATTCAGTCTTTGAGACAGTGGTTCCGTGTTTTACCCGTTGGCTACGAAACCCTAATAAAAATAGTTATCAAATTTAAAAATTATTGGTTAATAATTAAAATTTTGGTTAACATAAAGAAATTCCTAATGTAAAAAAGGTTATCAACGCAGTAGGTGAAACGAACGCGTAGGTAATGCCTTTGTAGTACGCGTCCATTCATAGGGCACAATCCTATAATACTCTTATACTGCATATATGTTAAATATAAAAGTTATATAGTGTATATATGTTACAAAACCTGCCAAGTGCGAGTCGTAATCGCACATGGAGGATTCCGTACCGTCATCGTACGAAATTTAACCATAACATGAATTCTTAAGATTAAAAAAAAACTTTTCGGCCTTTTTTTCTTTAATAACAATAGAAAAACACGCTGTAAGAATTTCAACGGCCTAAGTGTAACGGTTCATGACATACAGCCTGCTGTCAGACAGGTGGACGGGCTGTCTGTCGGTCGACAGCGGAGGCTTATCGCTATGTAGTTTATACCATATCGTTGCTTAGTGCCTACGATACAATATTATATCTTAGTGCCGAGCTGAGTCAATTTGTGTGTCGTGTTGTGGTTATTATTATTATTAATATAATCAATTAACTTTAGGTACGGTATCCTAAAAGTATTCAATGAGGTACTCTTACAATTGGAAAGAGGCTGGATACGGAAGTATGTTTGCTTTTACACTTTGGACACTCATGCATCAGAACTAAATAATAACTATAATAAACTAGCTTTTGCGACATCCAACTTTTTTTTAAAATGTTGATACAAAATATTATATGTATGTACTCAGTATTCATTCATTTATTTCGTATAATTTAATTCGTGATTTTAATGTTCATTTGTGTTTTTTTTTCTGCTTCGATTTTTAAAGTCGATCTAGTAAAACTTCATTGGTAATTGCATTAGTATTTGTTTGCATATTTATTTCCAAATAAAATGTAACCTTCGAGCTTGTTACATCGTTTACAGCAAATGTTTAGGTATTTCATTCGAATGTTTCGTTACTTAGTACGTGTTATCTCTACTTTTTTAGCGTGGAAACGCGTCTGTCAGAATCGATCAGCATTTAGCTGGAAGGTTCAAGACACACTAAACCTCAACAACTATTCAAGCCTCAAATAAAACACTCGATGTCGAATTGAGTTACATTTCTGCGCATTGGATACTGAAGCCAACTCGTGGAGTACAGCAGACTTGATGAGCACGCATTTAATTAAAGCCCCATCAAATGGACCTGCCTATTTTGTCTGGCGGCCATTTTGGTAGCGACAAAAAAAAAAACCTCATCACGCACGACACACACATTGACTCAGCCCCGCTCTAAGATATAATATAAACGATATGGTATATACTACATAGATAAGAATACAACATCTAAGACCGGTAAGCGAAACAATGCGTCTTGCAAATAACACAAAGTTCCACTCCCGCCGGGTTTGATCCCGGAACTTCTAGCGTAGCAGTCGGCTGACTACGGTTACAATATACAGTAATATCCCGAACATACGCGATAGGTTAAACTAACCCCTATTGACCACGTAAGTCGAATTCGCGTAAATCAGGGTATCATTTGTAAGCATATAAACAACATCAAATTAAATTGAAATTTAACAAAATTATATAATATATATATAAGGTTTTTATTTTTTCCTTAAACTTGTAATGAAGACTCAAAAAAGAGTCAAATCGACCAAATTTGAAAACCGCGTAACTCCGTAATCGCGTTAATATGGCGGGTACCGTAGAATTACTACAGTGATTTTGTATGACCAATGTTAATTCCTCGTCAATCCGTTAGAGGCGCTTCCCAAAGATTTATACAAATTTTTAACTGCAGTCGCAAGCTGCAATCGAAGGTGAAACAGCACATTACTTACCATGATCAATTAAACTTTATTTATTTATTTTATTTACTTAAACAATTACACTATTGTTAATTTGACATATTTCATAATGAATGACGCGCGGATTCATGGGCACATTCGGACGGTTTGTTTTAGGAGATCGTTTCGTGGAATGGACTATAAAATGACAACATCAAAGGCATCAGGCTGGCGTTCCGCGTTTTAACTTTTACAACACGCTTCAAGGAACGTTGGTGACCTTACTTTCTTACTTTATTTTTTAATGTAATCTTCTATATGGTACGATTAAAGCTACAAATCTCGCAATTTTTATTATTATTTATTATAGGTATAATTTAAAAAGTATTATTCGTTATCCCGGTGGATTGTATGAGTGAACAAATTTTGTATCTTATTTTCATTTTGTTTTTGTAATGTTAGTGTTAGTTGATAGTGTTTTACTCTATAATATTGATCTTATGGATCTTTAAATATGCAAAATATTGATTGGTTAATTATAATTTTTAGGGTTCCGTACTCTATAAAAAACGGGACCATTTCACTAAGATTCAGCCGTCCGTCCGTCCGTCAGCCGGCTGTATCTCACCTGAATAGCTTGAACCTTAATAGCTAGACGCTTGAACTTTTTAGAGAATTTCTGTTGCCGCTATAATAACAAATGCTAAAAACGGAAAAAATAATTAAGTGAGATCCCATACAAGAAAGGTTTTTTTTTTCATTAAAAATTATCTAAAAGTACATAAAGTTTAATCTTATGAGTACGGAACCCATCATGTGCGAGTCCGACTTACACTTGACCAGTTTTATTCTTCCGAGAAACGAATAGGGAGTAACCAGTTTTTCGATTAAAAATAACATACATACAACTGTACACTGTCTAATATTCGTACAGTCGGCCACACGTAAAGCTTCACATAGCAAGTGCAATATCAATCCTTATGCTGTACAACTTAAGAACGGTACAAAGTCCAAACAGGTGAGGTTGATCTATGGCCGAGGTTGACCGAGGTCACATGTTCAAATGATTTCACCGTCGATGACCATAATCTGTTATATATAAATATTGTATGGTATGTTTTCGGAAATACCGCTATGACTTTATATAATGTCTATTATTAGGTACCTTTTTACGCAGTAACTAAGCATTAGGCACAAAAAACATTGGTTTTTGCGATGTTAAAAATTTATTTTATGAATTGATAAATTACGATAAGTTTTTGCATGTTAATTAAAATTCAAAAGGCTTCTTATACGTACCTACTCCATAACGTTAGCATTTCTTTAATTTAAAACTTAAAAGCGATGTAGACTTAGAATTTAGAGTACCGTAAATACGAATTAAACCCTTTAACAACACAGACATAAACATAAACTCACGCCGTAATTATTCCCTCGAGAGGGGTAGGCAGAGGGGTAAAACACTGTTAACAATGTTAATGTTGAGTCCCAGTGTGACAGGTTGCGAATCTGTCGCCACTATCCGGGCACAGTGAAGAACATGGCAGCTACAATGTACGAGACTCGAATCCTCGACCTATCGGTTCGGGTCGGTCGGTTAAAAAGGCACGTAACAAACTGAGCTACCACGTCCTCAACACACTTAACCCTTTAACAAAGATCTTAAAATTTATTTCTTAACTTAAATTAAATTGGATTGCTGAAACAAACGGATGATCTATCTGAATATTTATATGTAAGCTTTGTGTGTGGCCGTCTGTAGCTAAAAAATGTTGTTCGATACATAACGGAAAGTAAGAGAACGGCTGCTCTGTTTTGGATAATTTCTCCAACCGACCTTGCTATACAATTCTAATTAAGTTCCCATTATAAAGATCCGAAGACTTGAATGCAGATAACAGAGGCCGATTCGGGAATGATGTTGAGGGGGGGCTAGACAACCTCCTACAAAACTGACCTCTTTTTTAGGGTTCCGTACTACAAAGGGTAAAAAACGGGACCCTGTTACTATGACTTCGCTGTCCGTCCGTCCGTCTGTTAGCAGGCTGTATCTCAAGAACCATAGCAGCTAGAAACTCATTTTGGGGAGCTATAAATAAACCATAGAAGATTATTTTAGGGGGCCTAGGGGGCTCAAGCCCCCCACCCCTGAATCTGCTACTGGCAGATGTCAAAATACTGTATAACTTACTTATCTTCCGCTGAACTAAACAGATCTACATATTATTGATAAAACTACTTTTTTAAGTAAATAATTTTAGTGTTATATATATATATATATATATAAATAATAAAAATTAATAGCAGTTTAGTGTGTGTGTTTGTGTAGAAAAACATAAAAATGGCAAAGCAAATTAATAAGTAAGAAATGTAACATACCTACAATCTATTGTTAACAATATTGGTCTGTTTTACGTACTGATAACTTTTTAATATGCTTAATATAATAAAGTCTGTACGATGGTAGTAATCTTCAAAACTACTTAACCGATTTCAAACATTCTTCCTTATTGGGAATAGAGTTTCAGGTTGGGCGAAGGCTACATTTTGTTAAAAAAATTGATGAGTGATAAATTTTGAAAAGTAGACTTGGAAAAAATATAAACTTGAGATTTATAATTAAAACAGAATCGACGCAATAAAACACAAAAAAAATATATCTTATCCATCGATGTTTCATTTAAAAAAAAAGATCGACGTGCTTGACCCTTTAACTTCAATACGAGAATAACGTAAAGTAATATCGCTGTCGCCCGTGGGACCATCTTCAACGGTCATCCATTTGGAAGCCATGATGCCACTAACCCCGAGACACAAGTTAAATTTACTATACGGGGGTTAAAGATACTACAAAGTTTAATTCAGATCTTTAAAGTCGAGAAACATTTTGTTTTTAAATGAACTAGGTAAAAATAAAGGGTAAAAAAATGCATAATTTTTGCCGGAAAACTGCGTATTGTAATGACGTCTGATGTTTGAGCACGTTTATCCTGGGATCGTATACTCTGAAATGCCGCCACTGAATCTTAGCGATAAACACTGCTTTCGAAATCGTAGGCTTTTTAATGTAATATCAAAGTAAGTTCGATCGCAATGAATGTATCTGTGAGCCAGACCGACCCAACCGAAAGACTTTCGTAGTAAGAAACACACGAACACTCGGCCGATAATTCGTTTTTCGTCGTTTCGGAGTAGACGCCGTTTAATTCTAGTTATAATTAGTCCATTTATTTTTATAGGAAGGCTTATATCGGAACTTTATCACGCTGGTCCTCCAATTCTTCGAACCGAAACATAACTGCTTCACGGCAGAAAATACAAAAAATATTTGGTACCAGTAACCACAACAATCTAAATAGATCTACCATCAGAAAATTACCATTCACTCGTAGATATGGATTATATGGGAATCCTTCGTCTTTTTTCCAGTTTAATTTATTGCCATGGACCACTCCTGGACACGGTGCAGATGGCCGGTCTCTACAATGACTCCAAAACTTTCGTAGACATGAAGATCAAGATGTCTCCAAACATCACCATGGAGCATTTCCAAGTGATGATGAACAGGTAACACAACATGAACAAGTTGCCTTATTTTAGGCATTTCCTATGCTAGCATTAATAACTGGTATCCGGCGTCATTTTCATTATGGATTTTCATCTATCCGGTTTAATGGTACATCGGGCTTTCCGTGATCACGTGATGTTTTATACTTCCCAATTCTATATAATATTTTTAATATAAATAAAGTTCTTTTAAATGTATGAAGAACAATTATATAAAAACTGGAACAAAAGGTGCTAACCAGTATTATGAATTAAATAAAACCTTTCTGTTTTCATCAGGACAGAGTCAAGACCGACGAAAGCTGACATTCTGGAGTTCGTGAACCAGAACTTCGATCCTGAAGGTTCTGAATTCGAGGAGTGGAGGCCGACTGACTGGAGAGACAACCCAGGTGGGAGGTCATAATAAATTCACGTTAACAGACACACTGACTTAGCCCAGCTCCACGACCGAATCATCATCAATCGTCGTGAATCATCCTGCTTGTTCTGTTTAGAAAAGACTTTCATCATGGCCGGGATCTATTGTAGACCTGACTTCTT
This sequence comes from Choreutis nemorana, assembly GCA_949316135.1. Classification (NCBI taxonomy): domain Eukaryota; kingdom Metazoa; phylum Arthropoda; class Insecta; order Lepidoptera; family Choreutidae; genus Choreutis; species Choreutis nemorana. Next base: position 5,208,098 of record OX438621.1, on the reverse strand, counting down.
CAAGTCTGGAGTTAAAAAGCTAAGCTTGAGTAGGAGATAATAATTTATTACCAGAAGGGCTAGGATAGTAACGGGAAAAGCGATATAGGAGTTCGACTTACAGGCTGTCTCTTTTTTTCTTTGTTGCAATTACAGGGAGGAAAGTATATCGTCCCGACATCTGTGTCAAATTTGACACGAGACTTACCCTCGTCACATTAGCGATTTCAAATGTCCTTCTTTCCCACCCAGCATTCCTCCAAAGGATAAAGGATCCCTTGCTTCACCAGTGGGCGATGGAGCTGAACAGGCTGTGGCTGCAACTCGGCAGGAAGATGAAGGATGAGGTCAAGCAAAACCAGGACCTGTACTCCATTATCTACGTGGAAAACCCGGTTATTGTTCCTGGTAAGAACACAGATGCAGATAGAAAAATATCGAGCCTTTTCACGAAGAACTTCGTAAGCGACAATTTGCTTTTTTTACAGGAGAGTTACTTCATTGTTTTTATCAATGAAATTATTTGATGTCATTTATGATCATACTTTCTTACCATATCAAAGGCCAAAACCACCATATTACCATATTAAATTTACAAAAGTAAATTAAAAATAAATTTTAAAAGTTATCGAATTAAAATGTGAAATTGATTACGAAAAAAAAAAACAATTTTATAATGTTTGTCACTTACGATGATGGGAGGGAAGTCTGAAACCGCTTTCTTACTACCTCCTATTTCATCTGATTAAGTTCGTTGCGGATCCCAAGACAGCCGGTAGGGTGTCCGGGCACAGCCTGTGCATCATTGCACAGCTGCATTATTCGTTGATTGTTCGATCAAAGGACGCCACTGTTGATCCTGATAAACAGGAGTTGCAGTGGTGGGACAGAGTGGCGGGTGTGCCCCGAAAATTACGATGTTCTTCTTGAAAAGACTCGATACATACATATACATATGATATTCAGTACACACTACTAAATGATTTTTTTATTTTTTTTAATGTTAAGGAATATTCTGATAACAAAAATCTTAAAGATGCATTCTTTAAATAAGTTTTAAGTGTTTGTTCAACAGAAAAGAAAATAGGTTATCCTCTTTTTTTGATCAAAGAAGTGGTCCAACGAAACAATTCATTTATTTGGATTACCACCGAAAAACTCGGAGACTTATATCATTCCCTGTGTTTATCCCAATGCAGGTAACCACAGCTTACATAAAAAAGTAATTAAAAAAAAAAACTAATTCTAGCCCTCATAATTAGCACAATATAAAAACAGCATTAAAATGTATTTATTTAATTGGTAGAGTTGTGAATAATAAATCATAAAATACAAAGACATTAGTGACGTGTCAATGATATTGCCAAAAGTACAGGTGTGAGTATAGATCGAATCGATCCATCAACGATTAGTCATTGTTACCTTGTGATGATTTATAAATAACAACACCATGCGTAAGTTTGCAAAAAAAAAAAAACTGATTATCATACCTACCTACGTGAAGCAAAAACTTCGCGCCCTTTTTTACGGACGGACGGACGGAGACGAAATTTGGCACAGTTAAAGTTGATATGGAGAAAAAAAGAAGAATAACAAAATTTGTATATAATACTCATAAAAAGGACACACACTGCTATGCGTTTGGCATACACACACGTAGCTATGACAAGTCGTCGGTTCCGCGGAATCGTACCCGCGCAACTGACAGTGGAAGATACCACGTAACTACAAAATTAATTAATTTGTCAGTAAAGTGACATAGAAAATATTAATTAACGATTCTTATCTCAATAAAAGTGTTATTTTTTTTAGTTACGCGTTATTTAACAACTAGTTACTTGGAATTGCACTATCACCGACGAAATGACATGAGTGACATTCATAATGACATGACTTCGTTTATGGTTAAGCTCTTTTGTTTACGGTCTAAGACGAATTTCAACCATTTGGGCGACCTCTAGTAGCGATAAACATGTAAGATACTGTGTAACTTTCTCATTAAAATTCTTCATTCTAAATTTTTATGCCCGTTCAAGGTGGGAGGTTTCGTGAGTTCTATTACTGGGATTCTTACTGGATAATCAAGGGACTTCTCCTCTCGGAGATGAGGTCCACGGCTCGGGGGATGGTGTCCAACTTCCTGGACATCGTCGACAGGATCGGGTTCATACCTAACGGTGGCAGGATCTACTACGTCATGAGGTTGGTGCATTGTATCCATTTTTTTTACAACACCTGTAAACTGACAGCAACAAAACTAGCTAATTTTTAAATTAAATTATGTAGGTCAGTTCATAAAGGATTTTTTTACAAATGTTTTCAAAGTTACCTAAAACTAGTGTTTGTTTTAAATTAACATAAAAATGTTAACGAATCTATAAATACCTTAATAGGCCGAAATAAACGAAGAGTGCAATATACATATCTGTTTTCAGCTAATTATAAAATTGTGAGTAGATAATAATAAATAAATAATAAACCACATCACGACACACTCAGCAGACTCAGCCCTGCAGTAAGTATCGTAAGAACTTGTCTCACAGGTGCTAAGCAACGATAAGGTATAAACTACGTAGGTAAGAATACTACATCCTAGACCGGTAAGCAAAACAATGCGTCTTGCAAATAACACAAAGTCCCGCCCCCGCCGGGATTTTAACCCAGAACCTCTAGCGTAGCAGTCGGCTGTTTACACCACTGCGCCACAGAGGTCGTCGTAGATCTTAGTTTTTTTTAATATCTACTCTTTCTCTTCTTATAATTTGATACTTCATTAACTCAGTAAACAAGATAACAGTTCACGATCATCATGCGAAACTATTTTCAGATTTTTTGTTTTATTCGTTTTTTAGGTCTCAACCCCCTCTCCTGATCCCCATGGTGGACAGCATCATGGAAGACTTCGATGACAGGGACTACCTCATGCAGCACATCCACACCCTGGACAAGGAATTCGACTTCTGGATGACCAACCACACCGTTGACTTCGACCATAACGGCCGGAAGTAAGGATATGAATGATTGATTAAATGTAAAATGCACTGATTTGAAAAAATGTACCAAAAAAAAATACATGTTAGTAATTCAAACTTTCTGTAGTTTAAAGAGAATTATTTAAGTGTTCACGTTCTGTATTTATTTTTTAATGGAACATTTTGATTTTTTTTCATTTTCTGAAAACAATTACGCTATTATTATAATGAGTTTTTTTTGTAGGTATACATTTTTTATATATGTATTTTTACCAGACTGCGGTAAAGCCGTAAAAGGGGAGCTATTCAATATTACGAAATAACCGAAATATATAATTTTTTATACAGTTTCTTGTAATTATTTCCAGATACAAGATGTTAAGGTACAACGACATGTCCCAAGGTCCGAGGCCAGAAAGTTACAAGGAAGACATAGATGTTGCAAAGTTAGTATCACTATATATATTTAGCTTTTGTATATTTACAATATCATGGACAACAAGCAGCCGATTCACCTGCTGGAAAGTGATACCGATCGCCTATTGACACGACGATGCCCCTCACCGCGTGTAAAAGTAAAGATGTTACACTTCTCGTGCCGGTAATTAAACTGGCTTTCTAATACTTTGAACCGAAACACAGCGAACTGCTTCAAGGCAGAAATAGAAAGGAGGGTGGTACCAACCCAGATTATCTCACACACAGATCTACCACCTTATTTCTATCTATGTTAATCTATCGCACTGGATGTCTTTTATAGATAGTCAAGTTTTTTTTATTTTTTATCCAAGACCAGGCAGGCATTTGACCCCAAACTCGCCTGATGTTAAGCGGCGATGAAGTCTAAGGTGGATCATGCCTGCCCAGGAGAAACCTATTCACTCTTGCCTTAGAGAGGCCGAAGTTATATTGGTCAGGGAACACATCGGCAGGCAAAGAATTCCACACCCTTGCAGTACGCATTATGAAGGAGCTATCGAAGCGTTTAGTCCGGATGGTCGGAATATCTACCACAAAAGGATGCAACTTCAGCCTACGTCTAGTATTCCGATCATAAAAGGGGGCCGGTGGAATTAAATTGTGCAATTCCTGCGCACACTCTCCGAAATGTATCCTATATGTAGTCGACGTATTTTTAAATTATATGTTAGCATATAACATATAACACACCACACTTTGGCATACAACATTCGACTAGTGCCACAACATATATTTATTGAACTAGTCATAAACTACAGATTTGAACGTTGCCTTAATTATGACTCGACTACAGGAGTACGTGGTACCCGCACTGTACCACGACGCTGTCACTAAGCCTTCATTATCCGTCTATCCGTCCGTATGTTTATCTTTAAGCTGCTTGTATCTCATGAACCGCTTTCCGGATAATTTAACAATTGATTTTAGACTATGTTTTTCCGTTGCCGCTAACCTTAAAGTCTGTCACACTTTTCCACTGATTACAAATAGACAAGCGACAAAATAAAAATCAAAACACTAAAATTAATAACTTACCAAGAGTCGTTAGCTGTATTTTTATTTTTATTTTACTTATGGTCATATATGTTTCTGTCGTTGCAGATATTTCGACACTTCAGAAAAGAAGGAGGAACTGTACGCTGAACTAAAAGCAGCAGCGGAGTCTGGATGGGATTTCTCATCGCGTTGGTTCATATTGAACGGGACTAATAAAGGTGACATATTGGGCATTGCTACGCTAGAGGTTCCGGGTTCGAATCCCGGCGGGGGTGGGGCTTTTGGTCGCCTTCGATCGATTCGCCCGGATAATAGTCGACAGTGCGTATAAGCTCTAAGGATACTAACGTACAGTCGAGGTCTGCCACGGAGTATCATTTGCCATCGAAATTCCTCTGTACGCGATAATACAACGTTTTAGGGGTTGGATCGCAAGCGTTCTATTTTTGTGCAGTTAAATTACTTTTTTAGTCGAATTTTACACGTTTTTTAAATAGCAATTTTCCCTCAACATAAAACTAAGGAATATATTTTTTCTCATTTTACCCGATCGACCGTATATTCCTTTATCTAACAAAATTAATTTAAAAATGACTACAATACCTGCTCGTTCTTCCAGGAAACCTCACAAACCTGAAGGTCCGGTCCATCCTGCCTGTTGACCTGAACTCCATTATGTGCTGGAATGCCGAGCTGATGGCCAAGTTCCACTCCCGTCTGGGAAACACAGACAAGGCGGATTACTATAGAACCCTGCATGCTAGATTCATGGAGGTAATTGAAGAGGTAAGTTAAAAAAAAAGAGTTATTAGAAAATACAAAATACATACATATATATTATTTTTGCCTTTAATCAAGTAAACTCAACTGACAGTATGCCATTGAAATGTGAGCTTTGTACCGAATTAATAAAGTAGAAGTTCAAACATTAAAGTGAAAAACTACCAACACAATTTAATTATAAGGAAAAGTACTTGATAAAAACACAGAGGTTTTGAAATCTCTCTTTTTTGAGATGAAGTTTAAAATCCCGAATAGCATTTTAATAGAACATATACGTAGGTAATCTTTATTTAAGATTTTTGTACTATAATTTTGTTCTGTCATTCAATTATAATGTTTCCTATAACCTATGATTTGATGTTAAATTGTATCAACCAGCGCCAACACTCACTGTCCTAGGATTTTCCTAGTTTAGAGGGCAGGGAATTTCATAAACTGTTACATCTCCGGTCGCAATTTTTCTGTAATACTTTTCCTTTAAATTGTTAAATGGCTGAATAAAAAATATTATTAAAAAAATAATGTATAAATATCTACATAAACTCCCGCCGTAATTAATGCCTATAGAGGGGTAGGTAGAGGTGTTAAATTTCGCATGTTGTGTTTTGTTTGATCGCAAGTTTTTGGTGTTGCCAAATATCGCTTTTTCGCGCGATAAGATTACATTATTTTTCAATCTAATATATGTTTTAAACTGATCTTAATTTAATTAAACGTAGAAAAGCCTCTTCGATTAAAAAAATATTTCCGCATTGTTACGGAACCCTCAATGCTTGAGTCCGACTCGCTCTTGATCGGGTTATTTTTAGTGATACATCTCCTTGTCATTTATTTATGCGTTTGTCCCAACCCTGAATAAGTCTTGCGTTCCCCCAGGTGTTATGGCATGAAGACGTTGGGGTGTGGTTGGACTTCAGCTTAGAATCTGGCAGAAGAAGAGATTACTTCTACCCATCAAACATTGCCCCACTCTGGACCGGATGCTACGATAAGGGCAGGAAGGATTACTACGTCAACAGGGTCATCAACTATCTGGATAAAGTCAAGGTATGCAGTTTGAATCAATTTTATAATAAGTACCTTAAAAGACTTAAATTTAAAAAAAAAATACAGTAAACATTACAACAAAATATGTGGAATCGTAAAGTTTTTTTTTTATTTTTCTCGACCACCGGTTCGGAAACCTAGCAACCCCAGATTGTCATTTATGTATGTCAATTTTTTTTTTAACACTTATACATCTTACAGAATAGGGTGAGAGAACCTGTTACAGCTCATGCATATGGATTAAAATATATATTAAATTGTTACATATGCTCTGACACCGAAAAGCTTTGGCAATTGTGGAATTATTTTGTAGCATGCCTTAAAAATTGCAATACATTATCCGGGCACACCCGACACTCTGTCCCACCACTGCAACTCCTGTTCACCAGGATCAACAGTGGCGTCTTTTGATCGAATAATCAACTAATAATGCAGCTGTGCAACGACACGAAGTCTGTGCCCGGACACCCTACCTTGTCCCTACCCTACCTGGCTGTCTTGCGACCCGCAACGAAATTAATTCAGAAGAAATAGGAGATAGTAAGAAAGCGGTTTCAGACCAGAATTTGCGATATTCTCTTTTTGTAATAGGGAATATGCATGACTTATTGTAACTATTGAAATTTGTATAATTTTGTTTGTAATAATTTTAAGAACTATGTATCTACCAAAAACCTGACAAATATATTTCAAAAAATATATATATAATTACTGTCAATCCTCTGGCAGGTGGACATATTCGAAGGGGGTATACCAACAACCTTCGAGCATTCAGGGGAACAATGGGACTACCCTAACGCATGGCCACCTCTGCAGTACATGGTGGTGACAGGTCTAGCATCAACTCAGATCCCTCAGGCTGCAGCTTTAGCCAAGGAACTGTCAACTAAATGGCTTAGAAGTAATTACCAGGTGTGGAATCAGAAGGCTGCTATGCTGGAAAAGGTAAAACTATGTTTTTAGCAGTTCGCGCATTGTTTTATTATCGAATTCCGAATTGAAAATTTAACATCGGGTGACTAAAGCATGGAATATGAAAATTTGTTTAAATTTTACTGTTCAGGAGTTCGCACATTCTTTTATTCTCGAATTCGCAATTGAAAATATATCATCGTATGATTAAAACATCGGGTTTTTTAACCAAGACTTTAACAGTTGTTTTCGGATCGGCAACGGCCCCTGGCCCCTGGCCCCTGGCCCCTGGTATTGCCAACGTCCATAGGCTACGGTGACTGCTTACCATCAGGCGAGCCATATATATAAAAACATATACACTCTATATTCACTAAACATTTAACTAACCACTATTTCAAATGTTCGTAACTTGAAATTATCAATTTAGATATCTTTTTTATTAATTTTTGTACAAATGTACCATTTATATAATACATTTAAATATGGACAGTCACAATGTTGCATCTAGATATATAAATATACACTACACACACATAACAATACTATAACACACACACATAACAATACTATAACACACACATAAACCAATACTATAACACACACATAACAATACTATAACACACACACAAACCAATACTATAACATACACACATAACAATACTATAACACACACATAACAATACTATAACACACACATAAACCAATACTATAACACACACATAACAATACTATAACACACACATAAACCAATACTATAACACACACATAACAATACTATAACACACACACAAACCAATACTATAACACACACACATAACAATACTATAACACACACACATAACAATACTATAACACACACATAACAATACTATAACACAGACACAAACCAATACAATAACACACACACACAAACCAATACTATAACACACACACATAACAAAATAAAACTTTAGATACCGGCTGTTTGTAACATTTAAAGCCGAAAAATCTGGCATTTCACTACATAATGAGAATATATAAGATGTAATGTAGAATATAACTTAATGTATCTCCTTTGACCGTTAACTTTTTGACGACCTCTGTGCCGTAGTGGTGTAAACAGCCGACTGCAACGCTCTAGGTTCCGGGTTCGAATCCCGGCGGGGGCGGAACTTGTGTTATTTGCAAGACGCACTGTTCCTCTTACCGGTCTTGGATTTAGTATTCTTATCTACGTAGTTGATATCATATCGTTGCTTAGTTCCTGTGACACAAGTTCGTACGATACTTACTGCAGGGCTGAGTCAATGTGTGTGTCGTGATGTGGTTTATTATTATTATTATTACTTAACAATAGAGGCTCGCTATCTCGAGACGTAAATTTGATAATTTATGTCGTTTTTTTTTCAGTACGACGCGACCATTTTCGGTGGTTACGGCGGTGGTGGGGAATACGTTCTACAAACAGGCTTCGGCTGGTCGAATGGTGTCGTCATGGAACTATTGAACATTTATGGAGGTAAGAAATTATATCACCACAGCTCTCATGTGGTGATATATATGAAGCAGCAGCTTCGAAGTAAGAGCACCGTTCCTGGTTAGGCGGAGTTATCAATTACCAACAGGATAACCGACCGCTTGTTTGCGCATGATGTGGTATAAAAAAATATAAAAAGGTCCGCAATCATTCCCCAAGATTCGAACCCGGTACTTAACGGTTTAAATCTACATTTCTCCGCTCGCTTAACTTGAATTTGGTGTTCTTATCTATGTGGTATGTTCCAGAATTTTGCTTGATTTTTAATAAAAGTTATGAGAACCACCATAAGGTTGTATAACAACTTACATTTAAAATTATTACTTATTGTAATTAGATGCATCACGTTTTTAATTATTATTTATCAAATAATAAGAAAAACATTTTTAACAATTAATGAAAAAAAAAATATTTTGCTATAGACCTTTTTGATAAATAGAGATGAATTTAAACTAATAATTCCCCGCGAGTAATTAAATATAGTAGCTATATACTTTTATATTAAATAACTATTTATTTATGTCATGTATATTCAATAGAGTGTTTCAAAAAAACAAACTATTTTTTTTTTTCGAAGAACTTTGAAAATTCTTCAGAGTATCCCTAATCAAAGACATTGTGAAAATCTCAGCCCTTAATATTAATGTATAGAGGTGGCTGTAATTAATTTTTTATTTCCATTTAAATAACATAGAATTTTTTTTTTTTTTGAATTTTGATAGGCAACAACGAAGCATTTTATAGCTATGATCGATACATATTCTTGTAGGAAATTTAACGATCTACAAAAATTGTCCGAATGAATATTTGCTTACGAAGAACCATTTCGGAGTTATCAGGCCTCAAACATCGAACTGTTTAAAAAAATTATAATATTTATTTATAAATCAAAAAAGATCATTGGCTTTATTTGAACGATTCGGATTGTCTACTCAGTTTCTTGATGTCGACATCACTTTATGGGCTAGTCACAGAAGCTTTCAAGAAAATATTCAATTTTTTAGTACATTAAAAGTAGTGAATGACGTTGCTGAGAGGAATGTCGCATTAATTACTAAATATAATCAGCATTTAACTAACAGTGAAGAACAATTTCAAGGTTTGCTACAAACGGTAAAAAAACATAGAGAAGACTTTCCGAGCTGTTCTAAAAAAAACTTTATGTAAATTGTACTATTGAATGTATATTGACCATAAATTCGTAATACATCTGTATTTTTTTAGCGCTGTTCAGTGAAATTAGTCAGTAATCAATAATTAATAAAAACTTTTCATCAAAAACCTCTTAGAAATTTATAATTTTAATTTTTTGATCTAGAAAATTGTTTATTTAAGTGATTTAAGTCGATTTTTCGTATTTATAAACAAATATTATTATTTTTTTAAACAGTTCGATGTTTGAGGCCTGATAACTCCGAAATGGTTCTTCGTAAGCAAATATTCATTCGGACAATTTTTGTAGATCGTTAAATTTCCTACAAGAATATGTATCGATCATAGCTATAAAATGCTTCGTTGTTGCCTATCAAAATTCAAAAAAAAAAAATCTATGTTATTTAAATGGAAATAAAAAATTAATTACAGCCACCTCTATACATTAATATTAAGGGCTGAGATTTTCACAATGTCTTTGATTAGGGATACTCTGAAGAATTTTCAAAGTTCTTCGAAAAAAAAATAGTTTGTTTTTTTGAAACACTCTAATATTCAATATATACTACATAATGTAATCACTATCACGTTATTTTCTTTTGCACGCTTCATAAACTATGGAAAACAGAATTCGCAGGTATTTATTTATTAAAAACATTAAATGCACATACATACGCTATTTAACATTATATTTTGATTTAAATTATAGAATTATACCTATATCAAGTGACATTGGTAAAATCATTTTTTTTAATTCCTAAGTTTCATTAAGTACAATAAAGTTCATTTTTTTAGTGACTCAATTGTTGTCCAAATAATATTTTATTTGAATCACGGCTTAAACTTTATTTTTATTTATTTGTTATGCCTACTCCCTATAATGTAACTTATTTATTCTCTCTAGTCTATTACAGTCGTTATTACTTCCAACCTTTTGATTTATTTTGACTCATACTTTTAAATATTGAATATTTGTTATACCTACTCTCTATGGTATAACTTATTTATTCTCTCTAGTCTATTGCAGTCGTTATTACTTCCAACCTTTAATTTATTATATTCTCTATGGTCTTACACTTTATCATGTTTAATCATTGTTATACCTACTCTCTATGGTAGAACTTATGTATTCTGCCTACTCTATTACATTCTTTATTACTTCCAACCTTTGGATTTATCTCTCTAGTTTCTATATATTATTTTAAATCAATATGAAGTAACAGAGCAACGTTCTCTCGTCAGAGCGCAGCAGTAGGGTAATTTGTAATTGTTGCAATAAAATAATATATAAAATCACATAGTGCTTGTAAGCGGTTTGTCTATGTTATGTCACGTTAAGCGATATTGCTACCTCTGCTTCGAGCTTTCCTGTGTTTTCCCTATTGATTCGTTTTCTTAGGCATGTCCACGTTATAATATTTTTTCGATCATGATTGTCTCAACACACTTACACAAAACACTGAGATATATTTTTACGCATACGCGATAAAACAACCTACAAAGCCTGTAATCCACTTTCAGAGTCGGTAAACGCATCGGAGGCAGGACTTTGCCCCAGGGCTCCGGTGCCGTCGTCTCTATATAAACTATAATATTATAAACGCGAAAGTTTGGAAGGATGAATGGATGTTTGTTACTCTTCCACGCAAAAACGACTGAATGGATTTTAATGAAACTTGACAATAAAATAGCTCATACTTAGAATAACACATGGGAAAATTGATAAGAATTTTTAGGTTATGTGAATTGTTCAACAAATAGCGATAAATGTCAAGTAATTAAAAATCCTATTAAAATCATATTCGACTTCTACGCGGACGAAGTCCCGGGCAAATGCTAGTATAAACTAAAAACAAATCTATGTACCTAACTACACTCACACACAAAACACTGACATTTATCTAAAATCCCTACGCCAGTACCAATTGAAGAGACCTTTTCAGATTCGGTGACAGCATCGGAGGCGTTCGGGACTTTGCCCCCGGGCTCCGGAGCCGTCGTCGAAGCGCACGTCGGGGCTGGCGGGGTGTTCACGTCTTTGCTGGTCGTGGTGGCTTCGCTGGCGGCCGGCGCTTTGGGGTGAGGTACGTATCAACAATATTTAATATTATTAAATATAAACTGTCAAATGTCATGACAAACAACATGTCGGTTACTGCCAATAATGACTATCAGATAAAAGGGATATGTTTATAAGGACCCTTTAATGTCCTTATATCCAGTTTAAATTGTATTATTAAGATGGTATTATAAACAGTGGTTATCCTGCCACGGTCTTTCCTCCCCCCCCCCCCCCCTCCCCCTCCACTCCACGTAATCCGACATACCTCTAACAGATACATTTTCTTACTAATTTATTCTGGCAAATTATCAAAACGTAATTGAACAAAGTACTTACGACTTATTGGTGTGTTTTGTAATTATGTAAGAACAATCATACAAGTTTATTTTTGTATGTCATTTGTAGGATTACAAGTCTTTTCCAAGTTCCGGTATTGTTGGGGAAGTCTAAAATTTAATAATCCTACATCACCTTGCAAACTTTTTTGTCGGATTACTGCGAGTGTAAATTTATTTGTGAACATATTAATTTTGACATTTAATGCCAATGTACGTTGTTACGTGCCTTGGATAACCGACTAAGCCTACCCTGGCGACAGATTCGCAACCTGTCACACTGGGACTCAACATAAACATGCGAATTGCCCCCCCCCCTCCCCCCCCTCGAGGGCTTGGCAGAGTTGCTACACTCTCGGTTTGAGTTTATGATTTGGATATGTCGCTTCCCGCTGAACCAAGTGACGACTCTGTATACGTTTCTTATTTAAACTCAATGACAACATTTCCTATTATATATTTTATTTATTGTGGTTTATTGAGGTAAGTTTTTTGTTACAGATATAATTTATTATGGAGTTAACGATAATCGCAACACACGAGACCGTAAAAAGTAAGATCATTCCATTTTTATTTCTAATTAAATTTTTTAAATAATAGTCCAAAATTACAAAGTATTAAAAAAAAAATTAAGTAGTTAAATAATAAAATATATTTCTTTGTCTAGTTTTCTGTTTTGTAATATTTATGTATTATGGCAACACATAATAAAAATAATGATTTAAGTAGGTGCTATCAAGTGTTTATGTTAGGTCATTGCATTTTTTTTACCAAGCTGTAGTTTTTGCATTTGAAAATTTTTTTACTTTTTTTGATCTAATTAAAAAAATTAATTGAATCTGTCCCCTTTTTTAAATCCACAAAGCAGCTTATTTTATTTGCTACCCCTAAACAATATAAATAGAATAGCATTAGTTGTTTGTAGGTTTTTATTTTTTCTAGTTATATAATACATAAAAGTTACCAGTGTCGAAGCTGTATACATAGTATGCAATAGTTTTAATTTCTACTTCAAGTAGATGATTTTTTTTCGACTCAAACGGTTCTAAACCTAGGTAAACCTTATTAGGTACATTTTTCAGGGTCATTACTTATATATAACTTGATCTATAAAATTAAATTTTAAAGTTATTTTGCAGCAGTATTCCTACATACTTTGTGATAAATGGTATTTAAACTATTTTTAAGTGGACTTGATACGGGATGTTGTTAAATGAAATGTAACATTTTAGGTTAGGTAACCTATTTTAAGATTTATCCATCTTTTAATAATAGAAAGTGCAAAAATTGCAATTTTTGTTAAAGATTTTTTTTTTCATATTTCTCAACAATATTCTTAAAAATTCATTTACGTTTATTACATTTTTATATGTCATTTAAATTACTTAAAACTACAAATACGAAAAACCTTTTAGCAACATCCTGTATAAACATTTTTAATTGTTACGTTAGAATATTGAATAAAATATATTTTTCTTTAATTGTTCGTAATTAATTTATAACATTTTTAACTTAAAAACCAATTTAATTGTAAAAAACTAACATTTACCTCTGTATTAAATTATCAACATGAATACCCATAAAACAGAATGGTTATCTCGAATAAACTCCATAAAAACGGTTATCCCCTATTTAACCTACTTAGGGGATGAATTTTGAAAAAAAATCTATGAACTAACTGACAAGTTTTAGCTTCGTTGCTCAACTGCAATTTTTATTTATTTATTTAGACATACTATCAATAAATATATAAATCAATACTTTTAAAAAAAATTACAGGTATATACATTTTTACACATCTACCAATTTTAGGCCTATACAGCATTCAATTAATAAAATCAGCGTCAGCAAATATCTGAGCGTATACATAATGGCGGGCAAGATTTAGTAGTTATATAATCCTATGACACCGGTCTGACCGCAAATTTAGCTCGAATGGAAAATACAACCGGATCTTTGCAATAACACTTAGCTTTTTATAAGAGATCCCACCTCCCGACACGATACATTGATCAAGATATGTTGCGGTGAAAAAAAATATCGAAACAATTTTTTAACGATTATTACAATTTTTCTGTCTTTGAAATGTTGGGTTTTTCTCGACGGAAATATTTGATCGTTCCAATTATGTTTTCAGATCGAATTCGAATGACTTAGCTAGAAACTTTTACCATGGTAAATAACTTGATAAATATCAATAACATTATGAAAATAGTAAATATGGCTGAGAGTAAACCAATTGTGCTTTATTATAACTAATTTAATGAAAGCAATTAAATATTGAAATCAAAGTTAATATATAGCTAAGCACCGTTGGAAGAAAAGGTTAATACAGATGCAAAAAAATATATATCTAAGCACCGTTGGAAGATAAGGTTAATACAGATGCAAAAAAATATATAACTAAGCACCGTTGGAAGAAAAGGTTAATACAGATGCAAAAAAATATATAACTAAGCACCGTTGGAAGAAAAAGTTAATACAGATGCAAAAAATCATATGACATAATCGATCGGCACGCCATGTTTGATTCGTTGTAACCACTAACGGATAATGTGATTCCTTGGAAATACTCAACATCCCAAAAAGTTCTATAACAAAGTGACGAAATGCATACGCTTCTCCAACAGAGGCAAAGATGGCAGCTGCCCCCTAGAGATTAAAATTGTTCCAATAAAGTGTTTATTGAGTTGGACATTCAATTGTACTATACATAATACAATTACCCAACAAAGACTGGAACTTACGTAGAGCTTCATTTGCTTCTGACTGTATCCCCCCCATAGGCCATAGCTTGACCTGCCCCTAAGGGCATAGGCTGGCGACGCCCTTGACAAAGTGAGACGTCAATAAAATTGACCATTCATCTACTTTACGGATACATTTCATTTTGATGGCATTGGCCATATGAGATTATTATCTGCTAAATGATATTCTTCCGCAAGAGTTTGCGTGAGAATGCAATCTGATCTGGTTGTTTCTAGTATTTTAATATCAGAAAAAGGAAGTCTTCATTGGGGTTAGTTAACACATTAACTTAGAGAAGGTTTTAGTTAATACATTGTTAATGTACGTCTTATCTTAAAATAGGGAAATAAAAAACGGTTTCACTGGTACATTTATTTATTATTACAATTCTGTTTGCAATCCACCAAACCATAGAATAAAAAGCGCAAAATGGAATATAAAACAAAATTCCAAAAAAATATTTTAAAATCATTTTAAGATAAATAAAAAAAAAACTCAACTCCTGGGGGATGGAACAGTTAAATACACTTGTGCCTTAATAACTGAAAATGTAGTAAATAATGTAATTAAACCGATGACGATAAATAACAGATAAAGTTTTTATATCTTTATACAAATAAGTTTCTAGGTAATTACCTAACATTTGATTTCCTGTAATTTTACCTGAACGTGACGCACTTTTTATGAAGTATATAAACACAATGATAACGTTCGTGTCACTTTATTATTATTATATTTACATTGGCATTAAGAGACGTGGTATCTTTTTCAAATCTCATAATTGCCCTGACGTCACGGTAGATGCGTGAACAGGAAAATTACAAACTAAAATCGTACCCTAACGTTAATTGAAAATGAGGTTAAAAATAAATAAGCCATCATGGTAAAGGCCATTCTTTCAACCACTATTTAACATAGGTGAGTTACGAGTAGAGTCAGGTCTCACCAAGACGAGAAACGACACATTGCGGCGCGGCCTTTTCAGATAGTCATACAAAAATTTACTTTTTACTATACAAAAAGATAGAAGTTTCATTGCAAGAATTTAAAATTGCCTCGCGGCCGGCGTCGCGCTACGCAGCGCTGCGTCTCGAAGAACGAAGCTTCACGACGCCGCGATGCTTCACCGGTAGGCGCTATTTGTAAGGCCGGCGCGCTGTCATCTATTTCACGATGCACCTCGCGACGTTGCGATGTAAGTCGCGGCCACTGGCCTCTTCAAGCATCGTCGTGTCGCGTCGCGTCTCGGTGTGAACTGACCCTTAGAGGTCGAATTTTCAAAAATTTACCTTATCCAAGAAATTTAGGAATTACAGTCGAAAAAACTGTACAAATACAGTAAAAAAATACATAAAAAGGCCAAATCTGTCATTAAAGAAGAAACGTCAAAAAATTCCAAATTAAATTTCACCTTCACGCTGTTATTAAATTCATAGTTATTAATACCAATGCAAGCGGGTACTGTAACAAACAACATTAGCATTTCTGTATACACTCTGAGAATGTTAATACCCGTGCAAAAATTTGTAATTTTATCTTTAAAAATACGTGGCAAAAACATTAAATTGTGCAAACATATTTTTGCATTATCGATTGTAGACAAAATATTTTAAAAGGAATTTTACTCTTAGCTAAGTGGGCACTTCCCAAAGCTAAAAAAAAACACAATTAGTGCAAGTCATCTAAGTGCCTACATACACTAACGAATCTAGGGAGGGCTAGGTGCCTCAAGGCCCCCTCACCAAAAGCATGGGACTTTTAGCTTTAACCCAAAGTTAGCTAGGTCAAGTCCCCTCAAAAGTGTTTCTAAAAAGGGGCTTCTGTTTGTAAGAGGTTGAACTGTCTACCCACCCCTCCCAAGACTTTATTCCTGAATCCGCCTCTGCTTTTACAACTATATGTATGTCTAAGATCTTCTCTTTCAAATGCCTGTCTGTTTTTTTTATGTGCGTCACTCTAGTTAAGTGATGGCATTCTTGAGATTTATTACAGGACGTTTCGTTAGCCGGACAATCTAGTAATATTCGGTTTATGTGCTCGATTGTACATTATATACTACATATATGGATAGTACACGTGTATCTCAGATAAAGATGTTAAACAAGAAAAGGGGAACTAAAAATAGCTGAGCCCTTGTATAAGTAGTACAATTGTATATACTAATTGTTCCATATAATAGTAGTAATCATATAATTAAATAAAATATTCAAACCACATGTTAAAGTATATAAAGCAAAGGAAACATTTTTCCTTTCTATACGAGAAAGGAAACAATGCACTAGTATGTGAAAAACTACAGCTTATTTAATAAATTCTTGAAAAACTGGTGTTTTAAATGTTTGGTATTTTGCATATGAATCCACAAAATGGTCGAGAAACAATTGTAATTTTTATTACCTAAAATTTGACCGGTAATTAGGTAAAAAAGTACAAAGAGATATCAATCAAAGCTGAGAACTAATATCTTCTTTAATTTCATTCAGTATATTAAAAAAAATTGTGTATATTTCTACTAAATATACATAGTAAACTATTTACTTTAAAACGTATTTGATCAGTAAAGGGAGGGATACCGAGCAGCGGCAAATTCAGGAATAAAATCAGGATAGAAAGACAGTTCACCCTCTTACAAAACCGATGACCTTTCTTTTAGAATCTCTTGGGGGAGGACTAATTAACTGTGGATTTTGACTGAGTAAAAGCTTTATCCCCAGGTCTAAAATCCAAAAGCGATACCAAGTTATGTGGAAATTTTAAATTTTCCACTATACCACCTACCTATTTGTACCTATGTATGTATGACCTATGTTTACATGTGCCTATTTACATTTACATAACAATAATGGTTATATTTAACAAGCATGACGGATGCTACATTAAACTAATTAACACAATTCCCAAGGTTTTGCGACAGCTTGACAAACACATCCTCCCATTGTGACCGTATGTCACAAACGACTAGTAAATATACCTAAAAATAATCTAAATATTATATACTAGGCTTTTGTTCGAGGCTTCGTTCATGTAGAAATCGTTTGGTATTTTATGAGGCAAAGGGTGAACGTTTCGTCTTAGAAAAAAAATGGGTTTTTAGCAGCACTTTTGATGCTTACCTCTACCACACAAACTTTAAGTCTTTTGATGGGATCAAAGATTTTTAAAATCATTGTTTCTATTTTGTTGACTAGGGTAATAAACAAGTAAGCATGCTCGTCTAGAAAATGCCTAATAACTTTCAATGATAAATAAATTGTCGTGCTCTGAAAATAATCACTGAATCTCGTCGCAAAGTAGTTTAAAAAATGTGGTATATTATAATTACTAATTAGAAAAAAAAACATCAAATTTTTTTGGTCACAAGACAAGAACACAAGATAAAAGCGATTACCTACTTATACTTATACAGGTATCATTAAATTGAATTGGAAGGTCATCATTAAAATTGTACAATACAAAAACCACTCTAACAAGATTCTTAAATGTTTCCCTTTCACCATAAACTCGGAACTCAAGTGCGTGTGCGTATTTAAAAAATAAAAATCTTAAATTAAAAAAAAGAAAAACTTGTCTCGTACAATAAACAATAATTTTCCCAAAAAGAAATGTTTAATGTCATGATTTTTTAAATAAAACACAATTCATTATAGAATTTATTGAAAACGTAAACCTTATTGATAACGTAAACCATTCTAGACTGTGCATATGTGTTAAACAAATGACCAACATTTAAATGAACATTTGGCAGTACGGCTGACAGACAAATAAAAAAAAAAGTTACTTAAAAACCATTTTTCTAAAAACACGTTTTACCTGACGAAAAAAATATCTTTCTAGCCTATTTATTTGGGTATTTTATAATATTAACACTTAAAATTACACTCGCTTTTTACCTCCGAATTGGAATTAACAATTTTTGCTATCGATTTATTTTGTTGATTAAAAAAAGACGTTTGTACAGCACAAAGGTTTGCAGAAGACTAAGCTCTGTCTGATAAATTGCGCCCGCGCATTCATCAGAAATATTATCTCTTTATCTTTATTATACAGGCTGATGTTTTTTTTAAATATTTATTGTTGTTATTTTTTATTATTGTTTTTATTAGTTTGCCATGAAAGTTTTGCTGTTGTTTGTTCAAAAATCCTTTTTTATTACATCGTCATGATCAATTTGTTTGTGAAATATTTTTTTCTTTTCTTTCTTTAATAAATTTGAAACTCTTAAATAAGTTTGTTTAAAAACAAAAAGTAACAAATATCGCGAAAAAATAATGTTATTCAGTACTAGAATTTTTGATATGTTTTTGAAACGTTTTGTTTATTTTCAAAAATATCCTGTTATAAATGACAGGATATTTCTGACATATTTTGATATTAAACATTTACTAACTTTTTCTACCTGCCAAGGGAAATTATCCTTAACTAATTAGAACATGCTGTATAATGTAAATGTACGAAATCGATATTAATATACATTTTGGAAGTTAAGTATGTATGTACAGTTGGTGAATGTTTGATTTAAAACGTCTGCAAGTTAATTGAAAGTCGAGTCACGGATGAACCAACTTAAATGTTCGAACTTTAATACTCAAACTAGGTGACTACCTAAACTTTTTGTGATATTAAATTAATGCGATTAATTAATTTAAAACCAGCCTGTTTTTACTGGGGTATCAAACTGACTGTAGTCAATTACATACATTATGTAAACAAATTTGATTGATACCTGTTTGTGGAAATTTAAATAATTATTTATTATACTATACATTATATACTGTATTCTGCTATTATATAACATTAATTAATTAATTTTTAAAAGGAAGGTTTTTTTATTTTTAGCCATAAACCTTAACAATACATTTCCAATTAAACGTTAGTTTTTTATTATTTACGTGTTCAAATTTATTTATTTAACAAATATTTGCAAATAGTACGTAGTACATATAATTCGATGGAACGTAAAGTTGTATTACTTTGTTATAATTATAATCTAAATTAGATACATAAACTCACGCCGTAATCCCTCGATAGGTGTTGGCGGAGGTGTTACACGCTGCATTTCGCATGTTTATGTTAAGTCCCAATGTGACAGGTGCGAAACTGTCGCCACTATCCGGCGCAATAAGGGACATGGCAGCTACAATGTACGGCAAACCTGTCGAGTCGGTCGGTTAACCAAGGCACGTAACAAACTGAGCTACCACGTCCTCAAAAAATAACATAAAAACAAGATCGCTTCAAATTACATAATCCAATCCAATAGTTGATAATAACGTTTCATAAACTGTATGTTGAAGACCATTGAAAAACCACTATGCTGCTATGAACGTCCTGTATATAAGTCCTTATGAATACATATATAAGTACATAATACGTAGGTATATACAGAACTTGTGCTATAAATATTTACAGTCGTTACATACTAAACGACCATGTAAAACATCTGCCTCTTTTCAACACGTAAACATTGTCTATTTGTCTCACATTTTACATTATTACATAGCACATGGTTTTGTATATATCATGTATCCTTTATAAGTAAACTAGCTGCCGATCCCGGCTTCACACGGCTTCAATTCGACGTCAGTAACAAAAAAAATATGGAAATAGCCTATATGTTTTGATATCGGCTCAAGACTTGGGTTCCGCATCATTGTACAAGATTAAACAATGTGTTATTTATAGATAATTTCATAAAATGAATAAGAATAATCAAAAGTGTCGAGAAAATATTGTGTCTTTTTCTGTATTTGATTATTAATTTCTTTATGCTTTTAGTATTTTTTGTTTTAGCGGCAACAGACATAAACATTATCTAACAGTTTCAAGGGTGTAGCTATTATGGTTCTACAATATAAGATACAACCCGCTAACAGACAGACGGACAGAGGATGCTTAGTAATATGGTCCAGTTAACCAACTTCAGGGTACGAAATTCTAAACCGATAATGAAAATAAGGAGAAACTATGCTTTAGGATCAAAAGAAAATAAGGGTAAAGTGTAACTCTGCCTTCTGTTGCGCAGTGGTGTTACAGGTGACTGCTACGCAACAGGTTCAGAGTTTGAATCCTGACGAGGGCGAAACATTTGTTGTTTGCAGGCATTGTTTTGCTTACCGGTCTTGGATGTAGTATTCTTATCTATTTAATTTATACCATAACGTTGCTAAGCACCTGCGACACAACATTCTCCAATCGTATTGTGTGGCTAAGTCAAAGTGTATACCGTGAGGTGATTATTATTATTATTATTATTATGAGTCGGACTTAAACCGTCAAGAGTACCGTACCATGTTACAAGAGTTAATACTGTGAACGTACTTTAAGCTTTACACTGATTGTTAAGGTCATGCACAAAACGCAGAAAAACTGACGCGTATCATATTATAATGTTATTTTTGTTACTTTATTAATAGACATGGAATAAAAAGTACATATAAAACATAGTTATTTTATGGCAAGGCCATGAAACAATAAAATTGATATAATGATTATTATAACCACATCACGACACACACATTGACTCAGCCCTGCGGTAGGTATCGTAAGAACTTGTGTCACAGGAACTTAGCAACGAAATGGTATAAACTAAATAAATAAGAATACAACATTCAATTACTACTTAATAATGTTACTGTATTTTGAAAACAAGTAATTTTTTAAAAGTTTAAAAGCATCGATGTAATTCTCACAGAAGCGCAATCAAGTTAAAGACAATTACGAATTTTGGTAGACTTTTTGTATTTATGTATACAAGCGACATTTGTCAGTCATTTTTTTTAGAAAGATCATTGATACACCTTTCTGTAGTCCCATTTATTACCTAGATCTTGTGAAAACGAAGGGAAGCTTCCGTGCCTTTAAAAAGTGTGCCTTTTGTCACCAATATTACTGGTGTAAGATTTAGGTTAGTATCTAATTTATCCCCTGTTAGTTAGTGGCATACCGTAGTGTTTAGACGGTCAGGCGTCTCCTGACTGTCTCCCCTTTAGATTTTTGGGCCTCTGGGCCATTTCAATTACTGGGAAGTCTGAAACCGCTTTCTTCCTACCTCCAATTTCTTCTGATTAAGTTCGTTGCGGGTCCCAAGACAGCCGGTAGTGTGTCCGGGCACAGCCTGTGCGTCATTGCACAGCTGCATTATTATGTTGATTATTCGATCGAAGGACGCCACTGTTGATCCTGATAAACAGGAGTTGCAGTGGTGGGACAGAGTGGCGGGTGTGCCCCGAAAACACCTTTCTGTACTGTTGTTATGGTTAAATTAGCTTTGTGTGTCAATTTTGTAATAGAACTGTCCATCTCTCTGTCTCCTTCCAAATTTGATGTCATTTTAAGTTTAATTTATATGGGATGGTGTAACTATAAAATAATAATAATAGTTATTGAATTTCTTAGATTTAAATTCACAAGAACATGTTGAACAATTAATTAACAATAGTTAAGTGAAATCATGTTTTGTCTCTCTTAGGTCTAAACATTAACAAAACACTCAAAATTTCGAAATCACAAATAAACTCATATAAAGTAAAAACTAATGAATAAATCCATGCTTTAAAGCTATTAAAAGTAAATATTTACGACGTTGTCTTAAATGAATTTTTAGATAGATCAGTGAAACTTATATATATACTTACCTTTGCAGGAAGATAAGAATTCTTTTTTACGTTTTACTATCTCCTATCTCTGTCTATCTCAGTACTTAAGTACATATTATTATACTGTCATTTATTCAGTATTTACTAAAGAATTAAGATAACCATGTTTTTCACACATTCTCGTAGAATACAAAACATAATATATTCTTAGTTACCTTCATATTATTATCTATACTAATATTATAAAGAGGAAAGGTTTGATTTTTTGTTTGTTTGTTTGAATTGAATCGGCTCCGAAACTACTGAACAGATTTGAATAATTCTTTCACTGTTGGAAAGCTACATTTTTCCTGAGTGACATAGGCTATATTTCATTTTCAAAAAAAATGGGGATCCTTTCTTTCACGATAAAGTGTAAAAAATATCAAAGTGTAAAAAATATCAGCGGATCATGTCTCTAACTATTATAGTCATGTCACAATAAGCGTTTTTATAATAAAAAAAAGAAATTAAAATACCACCGCTACAAAAAGCTCTTTATTTGTACCTTATCAAAATAAATTATTTATTATTTAACACTACTTCAATATATTTCTTTTTGAATTATTCGATTCTGACATTCCATTCTAAAGATATCACGAGTTTAAAACTTTTAAAAAATAAACTCCTTTCGGCTACTCATGCGTTGTACTTATGACGTTGGGCGTCACTAGGGCAGGGGTACGGGAGGGGAGTTAATTTACTCTTTTTTAGGAGCTCGACGCAAAGAGGAGTGAATATGAGTGTTATATTATGATTATTATGAATGTGTTAAAATTTACAAATCTAAATGTAATGTTTAATGCCCGTGCGAAGCCGGGACGGGCCGCTAGTCAATTATATGTGAACATTTCTTTCATCTAACAACCTTGGGTATTGATTTTGAATTTATTGTATTATTTTTCATACAATATAAAAAATAGGTAAATTTTTGACCAATTTAATAGGTCTATCAGGCATGAATAAACTGAGCTTTCTTCGATAAACGCAAAATAATACTCCATTATGGCGAAATCATAATTTAAACTCAATTTTATAAAGGAGGTCCTTCGTTCGACATGATGCATGATTTTTCTTCTATGTTTAAAGCAACACATCAACCTAGACTGTTTGGACTGTCGTACTTAACTCTTAAGGCGCTCCCACATTGCCGTTATAAAATGTTTGTAAACATTTTATAACACCAAAACATTTACTAACAAATGTTAACAATTGTTGCACTTTGTTAGAAACTGTTACATGTTATAAGTGCTCCTACATTGATGGAAAATGTTTAAACATTTTATAACATCTAGTATTGGCTCGCAGTTTGGTTTCGCCTTCTGAAGGACGAGGACGTCTACACGAAAATGGAAGAAGATTTGCTCATTGGAATAGCTTTTATTTTTTGTTTAAAAAAGAAGAAAAAGCGCTCTTATTGGATGCGCCAAACGCTAAAAGCTAGAGGAAAATATAGTGCCACAGACTATCTCAAGGATTTGGGTATTGACGGTTGCTTAAAAGATTTTATAAGAATGAACAGTTCCGAATTTGAATATCTACAAAATTTAATTGGGGCAAAAATAGGCAAACGAGACACTACATTTAGAAAATCTGTAAGTGTGACGGAAAGACTTGCGGTAACGTTAAGATTTTTGGCAACTGGTAGCAGTTATAAAAGTCTTGGAAATGTGTTCAAGTTGTCAGACCAAGTGATATCTATTATCGTACCAGAAGTGTGCGAGGCTCTCAATGAGGTTTTAAAGGAATACATACAGGTAAGTCAAACAACATATATAATTATTTTTTTATTTACTTTTAATATGATCTAATCTAATCATACTTTAGGTAGGTACCTACCTTACCTTACTAATAATTTTTTTAATAATTAACAAACCAAACATGTATTTTTTAATTTTTGATTGATTCCAACAAATCGTTTAATGATTGGGTCGAATCTTGGCTTGATTCCGATAAATTAGACGGACTCTGTGTTCTTGCGCTGGTACGAGTATGTGTCCTGGAGTTATCCGAAGAACTGGTTTCAAATGAAGCCGAGGGACTCGGTGCGGTGTAGTATCCTCTCGAGCTACAGTCAGCATTATTTTCCGAAAAAGTGGATAGATTTGGTTCAGAGTTGTATCCCCAGGAACTACTAGCGGTTGGGTCTGTAAAGGTTGTTGGAAAATCATATTGTCCCATTGTCGCATTGTACAAAATATTGTTAATGTGATGTTGAGCAGTATTCTTAGCATGACTGTTTTTTATTTGTTTCAGTTTCATCGAGACATACTCTCCAAATGCGTCATTTTCATCCCTGCTTTTTCTAGATTCGTACATTCTTTGTAAAATATTTACAGCTTCTTGTTGTGTTGGATCTTGTTCTACTTCAGGCCGTCTTCTTTTCCGAAATGGTTTTGGGGTGGCGAAAGGCGTGCCCGTAGTTTCATTTACAGTGACAGTATTTCCTGTTTCGTTCAAACTGAGAGAGTTTTCTGAAGCAATTCTGTTTTCTTCGTTACCCTGAAAGAATAGAATTAAACGATAATTTCAAGTTATAGGCGCGTCAAATTAGCTAAAATTGTAAAAAAATCTATAACCGCGATTTTCTTTTTCTATTACTTAACAACCCTTAACTGAAATCATATTTTTTTATAGTGTATTCTATTAATATTTCATACTTAATAAAAATATCCAATAAAATTTGTTAGAATAACGAGTTATAAATTTATTTTTCGCGCCTATTTCTTAATCTTCTATTTTTGTTCCAGATACCAACAACACCTCAAGAGTGGCTACACGTGGCAAATTCATTTGAAGAAAAATGGAATTTCCCAAATTGCTTAGGAAGTATCGATGGAAAGCACGTAGCCATACAAAAGCCAATTGATAGCGGCAGTGAATATTACAACTATAAAGGATTTTACAGCGTTGTACTTTTAGCGATAGTGGACGCAGAATACAACTTTCTGTACGTGAATATTGGCTGCCAAGGACGCATAAGTGATGGCGGAGTTTTCGCAAACACAAAATTTCGAAATAAAATTAACGACAATAGTTTGAAAATACCCAGTGACAGCTCACTACCAGGCAGAAACAAACCTGTTCCTTATGTGTTCGTAACAGATGATGCGTTCCCTTTAGAAAAACACTTATTAAAACCTTTTCCAGGACCACAGGATAGCAATTCTAAGGAAAGAATCTTCAGTTATAGACTGAGTCGTGCGAGGAGAACAGTAGAGAACGCATTTGGGATTTTGTCAGCCAGATTTAGAGTTTTACGAAATACAATATTATTAGATCCAGAAAAAACTACTACTTTAATTATGACATGCGTGCTACTGCATAATTTTATAAGAAAAACTGAATCGAGCATGATTTACGCTCCATCTCAATACTATGATGGAGATGACATAGTAACTGGTACACGTATCGATGGACAATGGAGATTAGAACAGCAGCAATTAACACCACTTGAAGCATGTGAATCCCTGACAGATGATGGGAAAGAAATAAGAAAAGAATTCGCAGAATATTTTTCAAATGAAGGGTTTTTGGACTGGGCATCTAAATATTATTAAAAGACGTTAAAATAAAACTCACCTGCAACCCTCCATCGACAGTTAAACTTGGAATATTTTTGCCTTTAAGGAACATGAGTTTTTTAAATGCAAACCATTTACTTGACTCATTAGCTCCTGCACCAGATTTATTAGATTTACATTCTCGGTTAAATTGACCTACGAGTGATCGAATCTTTTTTTCAATTACTTTTTTATCCATATTAAATTCACTGGCAATTTCCATCCAAGCATCGTGTTTTTTATTTCGGTCTTTGTAGCTCTCTGACATCGTGTTCCATAGTACTTCTCTTGCTTGAAACATTTCAATCAGTTTGTAAACATCATCGTTATTCCAATTACCGGACATATTTTATTGCTTGGCGCACGCGCAACCACTAATACACACGCACAGCGATGCACGCTGACACAAAGGGACTGACAAGCGAGACACCACGCGCAGCGACCTGCGTACTCTAACCCCCACCGCACCGCACCGCCTATCCCGCCATCACCCTTATAAAATGTTTACAAACAAAAGATAACACATGTTTTATTTTGTTATAATTTGTTTTGTTATAAAATGTTTACTAACATTACTAAACATTTTCTAACATGAAAATTTATTTGTGATTAAATGTTTGCTAACAAATGTTTACTAACGTTATTAAACATTTTCTAACGGCAATGTGGGAGCACTTTTACAGCATAAGAATTAATATTGCACTTGTAATGCTTACCGCGATGTGTTATGTATTGTTTCACTGAATTTGTATTTTTTTAATTATTTATTTTTAAAGTAAAAACTACAGCCCTTAAGATACACAAAATTTTCTAATTAAATAATAGGTACAGACAGTCTAACATTGGCTTAACAATAGATGTTTTTTACGGCCTCTGTGGCGCAGTGGTGTAAACAGGCGACTGCTACGCTAGAGGTTCTGTGTTAAAAACCTGGCGTTGGCGGAATTTTGTGTTATTTGCATGATGCATTGTTTCGCTTACCGGTCTTGGATGTAGTATTCTTAACTTAGTAGTTTATACCATATCATTCCTTAGTTCTTACGATACTTACTGCAGGGCTGAGTCAATGTGTGTGTCGTGATGTGGTTTATTTCATATGATTTATTATGAATTTTTTTACAGGGTAATGGTGTACAAAAAACGGAAAGGCTACGCGCCCCTCAACGGTGGTGAAGATGTCAAACTCCTGTCGAGGAAGTCGTACACCGAACTGAGGAGGCTCAACGGGGAATCGAACCCGAGACAACGGTGAAAAAGCTACCTCTTTAACGTATCAATGAACCCTTGGAAAAAAAACAAGTCTTCTCGGTAAGATTATGAATAACAAAAGCTCATAAACACTAAAACACAAAAACATAAAGGGTATATGGGCAATGTCTTCCCTTTACTGCAAAAACATGTCCACATTTAAAAAAATAATCATTGCATATTGAATTATGAAGATACTTTCGTCTACAAATTAAAAAGAAATGTTGTAACCGTCTGGATGATTAATTAAATTAATTAATGGATACGTTAAATTTGTGCCAAAACGAATAACAGTTTTTGCCCAGTTTAACCTAAGATATTTAAATTGATTTATTTAAATTAAGATCTGAGTATGCCCAAGTACCGCAAAGATTTTGTGATCTCCATAAATGTTTATATGCAAGTGTACCGTCTTGACTATACGACTAAATACAAAATATATCAAAGT
Source organism: Choreutis nemorana (assembly GCA_949316135.1). Taxonomy (NCBI): domain Eukaryota; kingdom Metazoa; phylum Arthropoda; class Insecta; order Lepidoptera; family Choreutidae; genus Choreutis; species Choreutis nemorana. The sequence continues at coordinate 5,180,220 of OX438621.1, read as the reverse complement.
AAAACATAAATACAGCTATGTTTCAATTCTGGGTTTCAAATCTACACTCTGACTACAAAAAAAAAAAACAAAATGGCGTCAGTATTGTACCAGTTTAAATGTGCTGTGAATTTAATTAATATGTACATAATGTTTAACTAATGCCTAGTTATAAACATTTTAATGTCTGTTAAATGTAATTTAACATCTTTAAGCTTTTGTGACATTATTTTGATAGTTAGTGACTTATTTTTTCTTAAAAATTACAGCCTATACTTGGAAATCGATTAAAATAAAAGGCGAAGTTTACTAATAATAAATATCAGATAAACAAAAAATGTAATTATTAGACATATACCTGTGAGATTTAAATGAACAATTGATTTTCATAGTCACCTGTAAAATTAAACATTTAGGATAAATTTATTGATATTGTAATGTAATTCGTCATCCAAACTTGGAAATGATTTGTCTAAAATAAAAACAACCTATATGTCAAATGATTTATTATGATATCGAATCTTTAAATCTATCATTTTGTCTATTTATAATTGTTGAAAAACTATGGCAATATTGTAGGTATGGCTTTGAATTATGTTATGAAAAATCCAAATAATTAAATGCACTGAAGTCAAAGATTTTTGAAAAATACCTAAGAGCAATAAAGGTATACTGAATGAAAGTGAAAATAAAAATGGCATTCAATATTTTTAGTCAAACCTATAGTAGAGATAATATAAATAAAAATAAAAAAATACCAAAACATATCAGCGTCAATCAATTTACGACCTTTTTTATGCAAAATAGGCAAGCGATTGGCATTTTACCTGATAGTAAGCGAAGATCTGACGTAAAGATTGCCTAGAAAATGCCTATCTCGACTGAAGTAACAGTTCTCTTGGAACATAGCTGTTATTGAGAGGTCTTATCTTCAACAGTTTAAATCATATTGTCGCAGAGAGGTTTGCGCGAATTTCTGGTTATTTTATTGTTAACAAAGTTTTACCCCGAGTTCGTACGCTTTGAATTAGTTTTTATTTTTTTATCCCTTTCTGAATTATACTGGTGAAAGATTTTCGAAATCGGATAAATGTTTTCGAAGATTACCTCCTAATATTAACTAACGAATCAGTTTACATCTGTGTATCAACCATGAGTTTATATAGTTTTTCTACACGTCAGGTAACATAGATTACTGCAGTGATTTCGTATGAGCAATATTAATTCCTCGTCAATCCGTTATGAGCGCTTTACAATGATTCATCCAAAGAATGTCCAAAATGTAAGGACGAAAAACCCTAAATCAATAGGTTTCTTTTAATTCAGAAATTATTTGTTTTGTTTTATTAACCATCTCCTGCAAGCGGCAGTCGAAGGTAAAACTCATGGTAGGCACACTGTTGAGTTTTGAAAGTCTTGACTTTGTATCTTCTGAAACCAAAGTTTTCGTTTGCCTTTGGCCAAGAATAAAATTAGATCCTTAAATCAAAATAAATGAAATAAAGTAAAACCATATTATGTATTAAGTTAACTCGAGTATTATTAGGTTTTCTAGTTGTTAATGTAGTTTTAAGTAGACAATTTCATTTTAAAATTAAATTTCTTATTGCATTTAAGACAAAGCATTGAATGTCATTTCTATTTTCTATAGACCTGAAGACTTATTTAAAGTTCAGGTCCAAATATGAAACATTAGTGTTTCTGTAGACCTGAAGACTTATTTAAAGTTCAGGTCCAAATATGAAACATTAGTGTTTTTTTTTAATCTAAAATGTTTATGTTTTTTAAATGTGATAAATGTGAGCTTTTATTCAAAAGTACTCATTTTAACAATTCATTATTTTGTATTTTAAATATAAGAAAAATGTAAATAAAGTTTAAAATTTTATTTTTAGTATTAAAATTGTATATCTGAATCACCAAAATCATAGTTGAAATCATTAATTTAAGTTAGTTGAAAATAAAATATTTATTGTCATCTAGCGTCAATGTATTTTTAATAGTCTTGTCGATTTACAATGTTTTCTATTAATTTTAAACTATTTGCACGCTTCTTTTAATGTTCTTAGAAAATAATTATATAAAAGCTGTTCGTAAATAACACCAGCATCAATTAACCAATCAAGCAAGCTTGTTAACTTGTTATGAGTTAACTAAAAAGGCTACATAAATCAAGCAATAAGCGATACGATACGATGCTTGACAAATATCCGCTCGGAAACGTGCTCAGATAACAAAGGAAAGCTATTTGTGATATTCAATTTAAATATTATAATGACATGTAGATTCGTATATGTTAGATTCGTATTTTGTTTCTAAGGTGAGGATGGTGGACCATGAAAGGCAACTCTAACAAATTACTATTAATTAATTGGATTTATATACCGGAACAAACGCACTATTTAGTTTCATTACGATTTTTTATTGTTACAGAGTTAATAATTATTGAATTTAAGTTTTATGGCCTTCCAAGGAACAAAGCCGATTTATTAAATACGTCGTTTACTGAAAACTAACGTTGTGATAATCAAAATCAAAACAACACGTCTGTGTTATAAGTTTGGTGGTTCTTTGTGTGAGTAAAAGGAACTTGTCATCGCATGGCAATAACCACGACTTTAACTTGGCCTTACAAAGACCATGGCCTTTCATGATCCACCCACCTTATTTGTGTTTTCAGTAATTATAATACATATATAGACAATTGTTTTTGAATTAATTTTACGCGCTGTTACACTTATGTTTTGTAAAACAGATCAATTTTTATTTCAAGATTTTATGGTATTTTCGAAAAGTATTATCTATATACTGAAACATCGGTTTTATATCATTTTGGAATATATGTTCTTTGAACTTGAAGTTGTATCAAGCTGTGCTATTATAATTTGAAATATTAATTTCTACTGTTGTGGAATGTATTATAGTTTAAGGTAATAGTGATGTATATCAATGCCATCGTGTTTTAGGTTTTAGAAAGGATTTTGACAAATAAAACGAAAAAGATACTTTGTTTTTTAATTAGTCTCTTTTAGTATTCGTGTTGAATATCGTTTTGATGTCGCATTCGTTAAATCATTGTTTGTTTTTTTACCTTTCTAAGTAGAATTAAATGTAATACTTTTTTTATGTACCTATCGCGTATATTCGCTTTATCTTTGCTGACAAAACAACTGAATTAAGGTCAAGCAAACAATTTTGATGACCAAACATTCGCTTAACACGACACTCCAGTTCACCGATTTTATAATAAAACAAAATGAATTTAAGAGTGTTAATCCTTTTAACAATATTATCGAACGTGAACCCGTTAAACATAAGCGAGACGTCAAATAATTTAATTAATGTTTTAAGTGATTACAAAAACCACCGGTGTGTGAGATGTTTGAACTCAAATTTGGAAGGATTGGTTCAAAAATCTGTGGACTTCTTCCAAAGGACGGGGAGATTTGTGGACTTTTTCAGGCATTTCAATGTGAGTGATTGTGCCGGAGACTCCAGTGGTTATTTAAGAGAACATGTCGTCAAAGGTCTTCTTATAAGCGATGACCTCTCTATTGAACACTGGAGGGAGTATAAGGTAATGCTTGTGTTATGTATTTGTCTGGTGAGATGCTTGTTTGCAGTGTTGATAGTAACGGAGCACATCCACCACTCTGTCCTGCCACTGACTCCTGTTCACCAGGATCAACAGTGGCGTCCTTTTGATCCAAGAATCAGGGTATAATGCAGCTCTGCGATGACGCACATGCTGTGCCCGGGCACCATACCGGCTGTCTTGGGACCCGTAAAGAATATAATCAGAAGTAGGAGGTACTAGGAATCCGATTTCAAGCGTAGACAGCATTTAAAACGGCCCAGAGGCCAAAAAAACTAAGGGGGGCTATACAGTCAGGCGACGTCTGACCGCCAAAACACCACGTTTTGCCACTTTCTAACAAGGGATATACTGAAAATTAAAATATTTTGATTCAAGTAGACTTGTGTTAAGTGCTTTTAAATAGTTGTAAATTTTTACTACAACCGGTTCGGAAAGTCCATTTACGGGAAAGAATCCTTCGTTTTCACAACATCTAGATAATAAATAGGAATCTAAACGTAGTTGTTGATAGTTTAGAAAACCGGCCAAGTGCAAATCAAACTTACTATTGAAGTGTTTCATTCCATCTATTAAAAAACCTACCCGAACTACACGAAACGATTCAAAAGCCTACACAATGTCAACCTAAGTTGTTCGATTAAATTTTATCTCGAAATATAAACTGTTTTGTAAGTATTAAACAAGAAAATAAAGGGTAAAATTAAACCTTCATATCAGTTACTATTCAAATAAATACACTATATGACCATTGACTAAATATTTGAGTTGTAAAAGACTAATAGATAAAAGATAAGATAGTGTAGTCTTTTTTGTTATACTATACGAGTAGATGGTATATAGTATTATAGTAGCGGCGTCAGACGTCCGCCGACGGCCTCACTCCTAATGGGGCCTCGAATAAAATTTGAAATTTATACGAATTTTTATGAGGAACTCTAGCAGTTTTTTAATGAACGTCATGGGCAAACGAGCAGGCGGTTCACCTGATAGAAATTATGGAAGGTGATATATATAATTTGGGAATGAAGACATAAAATTTCGCCACTTTTCACTATGGAGGGGCCTCGCAAAGTTCATGTCGCCGACAATCGCATGTTGTCTAGCGCCGCCACTGCGAGTATGTATGTACACAAATGTAGGTACTACTAAATGTATATTGCAATGTATATAAAATCTGAGGCGCCTAACACAGACAACAATACCTATTTCAATGTGAATTTAGAGTAAACATGTGCAAAATATAAGTTTTCGAATGTTGAACATAGAAAATAACCGTTTAGCGGTGAGTTAAAGAATAATGTTTACCATTTTTAGTTCGAAATTAGTTCCGATAAACGCGTCTAGTTTACTTCTTAATCAAAAAGTACTGGCAATATTACGAACTCTTTGTGGCAACGAAAAATAAAACTGTTACAACGAAACATGTTTTCAGTCAGTTTTCAATAAAGTGTACAACGATATCAACCACGAGATGGCAGCACTTTCTACGTGGCAAGACAACCTGCGAAGAGTTGCAGAACATAATCAGCAGTATCTGGCGGGGAAACGAAGCTTCTCCTTACATTTGAACCAGTTTGGTGATTTGGTTAGTTAATTTACAGCTTTAATCATAGATGTCGCATTTTACAGTCTTCAAGACCCAAACTAAAGACAATAACCCTCCTTTTTGCTTCGCCGTAGTCGGGTCAAAAGAAACCATAAAACATACCACTATCAATTGGATTTTTAACTGAAAGGTTCCCAAAACGATATTCAGGCTGCCGGTTCAAATGTTTCAACATGCAATTAAAATCATCGTGACAAGTGAATTTATTGGTCAATAATTTCATTTTTAAAACATTTTATGCCTGCACTTTTCAGGGATCAAAAGATTACTTCGATAAGATCCTTAAGTTAATCGACACCCCGACTTTGTTCGACCCAGCGTATGACCACCACAAAACGACATACCGAAGCAAGATGAAGCACGCAATACCCACAAAAGTAAGTCACGACGACCCTTTAAGATACGTAACAGTTTGACAAGACTTCGTAAACCTGTTTAAAGTAAAATAGTCGCTATTGGGACTCGAGACAGCTCATTAAAAGTTATCCAAAAAAAGTTAATTCAAATCACACCTACCTATTTAAAATTTTGCTTGAGACTCCAAAAAAGCCTTTATCCACCCTGAAAGCCATTTCTAAATATTTGTTAGTATAAGTATATACAAATTGTATCCAAGTTTACCTGCATACAAACTTTCTAAGGTAGAATCTTTTATAACAGGTACCTATCGCGGAAGTAGGTAAATTATGTATGCTTTTGGTAGGCATGTTGTAGGTGCCAAAAATCACCAAAATTTGTAATGACGCTCGCTTAAAATATTTAAATAATTAGAAGTTTACTTCGCGTCCTTTATTTATTTTTTTTAATGTTTTTAAATCTGTGATGCCAAATGTTGAACCATGCCGAAGCTTGTCCTTTAAAAACAGTAATAGCTTACTAATTCAATTAATGATTATTGATGCCTGACTTCTAGGTGGATTGGCGCGCCAAGGGTTTCAACCCTCGTCGTGAGGAGCAGTGGAAGTGTGGTGCTTGCTACGCCTTCGCTGTCACCCACGCTATGCAAGGACAACTGTTCAAGAAGCACAGGGATTGGAAGGAACTGAGGTACGTTCCTAATATACTCTTTGGTCCATACGACGGATCGAGATTCGCTTAAAGTTCAATGATAACAATTCGATCAATTATGATTTCGGCAAATCGTGTTTCACATTAGAAGATTACTAAGGATAGGATATTTAGAGCTTTAACTTATAAACGTGGGAGTCAAAATGGCGAGAATACTGTAGCGAATTAATTTGTATCTATTACTAAAAATTTTATCTGAATTGAACTTTATATTTTATTAAGAGCCCGCCCCGGCTTCGTACACCCTAGATATAACCACATCACGACACACACATTGACTCAGCCTTGTAGTGAGTATCGTAAAAACTTGTGTCACGGGAACTAAGCAACGATATGGTATATACCACATAGATAAGAATACAACATCCAAGACCTGTAAGCGAAACAATCCGTCTTGCAAATAACACAAAGTCCCGCCCCCGCCGGGATTCGAACCTGGCTGTTTACACCACTGCGCCACCGAGATCGAGGTCGAGGTGTTTACACCCTAGATATAGGTATTTAACTTTTTAGAAATTATTCTATCGCCTATGTTTATCAAGGATAATGTTGGATTCTAATAGTGAAAGAATTTTTCAAATCGGTCTCGTAGTTTCAGAGCATTCAATTCAAACAAACAAATCTTTCCTCTTTATAATATTACTAATGACCCGCCTCGGCTTTGTACGGATATTATGCATTTATTACATATCTACATATAAACCTTCCTCTTGAATCACTCTATATATTTAATAAATACATCAAAATCCGTTGCGTAGTTTTAAATAATTAAGCATACACGTGGACATACAGCTAGAAGCGACTTTGTAATACGACTATTTCGCCAGGCCAATATGGCGAGTATAGGTTACCTTAATTTTAAAATACTATTGTTCTGAAGGAGGTACAAATATTTTAAAGCTAAGTACAAAATAGTACATTTTATATAATTTTCCGCCAGTTTGACTCTCACCTTTTAAGCAGATTTCTATGAAGTGGATTATATTTTGCATTACTTACACAAAAAACACAACTATGTTTGGGCGAAAGCTAAAAACACATATTTTCGTAGTGCAGATATTTTCTTAATATTTCTTTATTTGGTATATACTACTTTGTGATAAGAGCTGTGGATTTGAAATTGTACGTTTCTGAGCCAGCCCTCAACAGATAGTGGACTGCAGCGAAAAAGATGGTAACTTCGGCTGCGACGGTGGCTCCCTTAAAGCTGCGATGAGGTACGCTGCCAGGGAAGGCCTGCTCATGGAGAAGAATTACCCATACAAAGGAAAAGTGAGACTTATTTTATATGTTATTCATTGACATCACCTGTGATCATAGTTATATATTTTAAAAATGTGAGGAAACACCTGCCCAAACAGTCCAATTTTCCACATTACGACACAAACATTGACTCAGCCCCGCAGTAAGATTGTAGAATCTTGTGTCGCAGGTGCTAAGCCACGCTATAAATTACATGGATGGGAATACTACATCCAAAACCGGTAAGCGAAACAATGCGGCTTGCAAATAACACAAAGTTCCGCCCCCGCCAGGATTCGAACCCTTGACCTCTAGCGTAGCAGCCGGTGGTTTACACCACTATGCCGCAGATATCGTGAATAGCAGCTTAAGTTGGTATAGAGGTTGCTCATGCAATGCTGTGGCGGGTCAGCTAGTGGTTTATTTCTGTTTATAACATAGATACATACATTTTACTACCTCCTATTTCTTCTGATTAAGTTCGTTGCGGGTCCCAAGACAGCCTGTAGGGTGTTCGGGCACAGCCTGTGCGTCATTGCACAGCTGCATTATTCGTTGATTATTCGATCAAAGGTCACCACTGTTGATCCTGGTGAACAGGAGTTGCAGTGGTGGGACAGAGTGGAGGGTTTGCCCCGAAAACATACATACATTTTGACATAGAAAGGTAAATGCCGCGCCATCACGTGGTGGGGCAGCGGCATGGTGCGCGCGCGTCGCTGGGCAGAGCTACCAGCGGGTGACGAGGTCGCCATACAACGAGCGCTCGCCACCATCGGCCCGCTGGCGGTAGCGGTCAACGCAGCTCCCTTCACCTTCCAACTTTATAGGTACTTGTCAAAACTTTTTCCTTTCTTCTTCGTCGTTTCACTCTTGGCAGAATAGTCATCACATCTGTAGCAACCGTTAAGACTTGCACCCGCCACCGCTGCTCACCGTCATACTGGTGAACTCACAGTTTTTACTTTCAAACACAGTTTGAAACAATTTCCTTTATAATTTTTTAAAACAAAAGTCAAAGTCAAATACAAACTTTACGATGAAATACAAATATTAAAATATAAATTATTGTGTGCGCAGTAGAGTGAGATGTCCACAGGTTTGAAACTTGACGAGGTCGGCTCGGATGAATTAGTACGAGAGCCATCCATATGATGTGCCCTGGTCCATCCACATCCTCAAAATTTCTTTGAAATCTGTTTAGTGCTTTTGGGTGAATGACTACCAAAACCTACTAACACTGACAAATGTCTTTTTGCATACTTCTCGAGTCAATCAAGTCGCAAATTCAGGCCTTTGCGTTGTTGTTTCATCTTATTTAAATCATACATAATGATGATGAGGTACCTGCAATAAAATACGATCAATCCTCCTTATACTAGACAGATGCCAGGGAAATCCGGGAATATCACCCAAAATTTTTCGTCTTCTCCCGTGTCCATTTGGACTTGATAGTCCCGAATATCGTGAACTACTAGAAACATTATTTTTGAAGCGCATAACCAGTACTAACGTAAGTAGGCATATCATTATTTACTGATTTATTTGTCCGGGATAAACAAATTTACTATAGAATATTTTAGCCTTATATTTTATAGGGGATGAAAAAAGATGGCAAAGTATGTATGATAAATTTATTGGATATTTACTATGTTTTGTAACCGTCCCCCACTATAATTATCCGGGAAATTAAAAGACAGTTTCTGGCAACCCTAATCCTCATCATCATTTGTATCTATTTTAGAAGTGGTATATACGATGACCCATTCTGCACATCGTGGACTCTCAACCACGCGATGCTGCTGGTGGGATACACCCAGGACTACTGGCTGCTGCTCAACTGGTGGGGCAAGGATTGGGGGGAAGATGGCTACATCAAGTAAGAGTGGATCTGACACTATATCCTAAGCATTGGCAACTTAATATTATTTTTTTCCTGGTAATTTTCCTGGTAAAAGTAGGTATAGATTTAAAACCTCTAATGTTAGTGATTTTGATTTTAAAGCTCTGTTCTTAAATTAAATACGATAGGTATATACAACATTTAAAATTTATAATGATGGCGCGAACAGCAAACCCTTTGCTCAAAACACTTTTTGAAATATAATTGTTATATCTGTAAACAGCATTTTGTCAATGTTCGTGAAAGAAATGAAATGAGTTAAATGTTACATAAAATTTGACTATAATGAATTACCATTGTTTGTTTTTTTTCAGAATAAGAAGAGGCTTTAACCGATGTGGAGTTGCGACAATGGCGACTTATGTCGAGCTGTGATTAAAATGTTGTAAACACCGGCCTCTTTTTCTTCTTAGGGTGAACCTCATAATGAACAAAAAGCTACCTACTTTATAATTCCTTAACCCGAAGACATTTCAGTTTTATTTTTGATTAAGTTTTAAAAAACTTACAAGAAAATAATCTAGCAATAAATAATAGATAGTCACTGATAGCTTAAAGCTTGTATCGTCAAAAACTAAATATATTTTAAATATCAAACAGGGTAAAGTGAGAAAAGATTTACAAACAACACGCTATCGTTTGTGCAGAAAATTGTAAAGAAAATGGGTATTTCATACAAGCTCAGAGGACTGTCTGCACTGTGATATATGGTATATTATATGATACAGTATAAACCGGTTCACTGGTGTCAGTGTAAGCTGATTACTAACTCAAAGGCAGCGTAACGAGCTTTGTAAAGTTTACAGTGTCGAAACTCCAGATTATAGCTAATACCTGAATTTCAGGTGGTTGCTGTCCAAATTTCAATTATGTGACGTGAAAACTTAAGTATAGTATTTAACCTATAACACTCTTTTTGTTTCGAGGTGAAAATTTCTCGTAAAAAGCCTGTATGTGGCCTTGCTGATCCAGAAAAACAAGGAAACATTTTTTTCTTGTCATCCATTTACCTGCACAAGCGTCTCTCCGTGCCCGCACGCTGTTGATTAATGATGGCCCTGGCGGCAAAAAACAACATTAGCTCCCCCACCACTGCATCTCCTGTTTGTTTGGAACCCATGGAATATTTTTTCAGATCTGGAATTTAATGATCAATGAGAGAAAAATTGAGCTAAAAGTCTTATTTGTAATTAAAATCCAGAGGAATACAAATTCTTAGTTAATGATAAGCTCAAATACTTTTTTTCAAATGTTATAAAGCAAGTAAGAAAGGTACTTTTAGCTGATGGTACCCGAGTATAATATGGTCAAAGGTGAACCATGTTTGACTGGAGAATGGGTTGTTTCTAGTTTTCTTTTTTGAACAGTCGGGATTTACAGTTTTAAAACGAGGACGGTTGCATTTTGAAAATGTTTAACATTGATTCTAATTTAAAAGTCACGTTTGTCAAGGAAGGAAGGAATTCCTTGGTAGGTTTGGCAAACACTAACTGTGGAAAAACTTTCGCTGGCTGGCATTGCCAAGCCTGAATCTCGTATTATAAAAGGAAAATATCTTTCATAACTTTTTAAAAACCATTATTTATTTCCCGCGGGTTCGCGCTCGTAAATTGGTTTCGAAACTTTTACGTTTTAATGTTATTTTCCAATTGTGACGTCCCAACACTTCGTTCTTATTGCCTTAGCGGTAAAGATGGAAATTGAACTTTTATAACAAAATAAGTTGAGGAATTCTTTCGTTGTAGTTTAAACAAGTTTGTTTATTGGTTCCGAAGCCAATCTGAAACTAGTCATGTCTTCAATTTCTCATGGAATTATGTTTTAACAGACTTCTGCGAACTATACAATAGATTGTCAACTATAAATAATAACTAGACGAAAACATTTTAGAGTTCATTTTATAGTCGAACTCATAATAGGTAGTTATAGCTTGAACTCAACATGTTTAACTTGTACTTTATTCAGCTGTGGATTTATTAAATTCAGCCTTGTACCAGCGCTAAGAGCCCGTAATAGGCATCTGAAATTTCAAAATTTGTTTTTCATTGTTTAGTTGGATTATGTAATTTTGGAATACTTATGTACTTAAGTTAGGTAAATTTATTTAAAAACATCTGTTGCCTTTGATGCGTACACTAAGTAAACTTTACTCTATATAACAATCCATTTTCGACAACTTTCTGAAATAATCTACTCGAAACTCAACACTTAAGTACATTTTAACACTGACTTAATTACCAATTTCTTTGGATGATTTCGGAGGGACTCGTTAAAACTTAGAAGGTACTCGACTTTTGATACCTCCTCGCCCTCATGTTCGAAGGGATGACATTAAAAAGTCCTTCTGTAATTTTTAACTTTAAATAATTAGCCAACCTTAACTAAACATTTTATTACTGTACTTAAATTGATAGGATATTAATTAGTCTATTTAGCTCGTTTCTTCGCTCAAATTATGGAGCCTCAAAAATTTTTACAAAAAAAAAAAATGTTACTATAGTATCTACTTAAAAATATTATATTTATGTATTACTTTTTTTTTATTAAATCCCTGCCTCTCACTTCGATAACAGAGGAGAATCTTCCTGATTGATCTCTTCACCCCTCATATTATTCTCAATTTCTATTAACGTCATATCTTTTGTTTCTGGTAAAACGAAATGCAATGTCACGAAACAAATCAGCATCATTCCGCCGCAAAAAGTAAAAGTACCACCTATACCGGTATACTGAACCAAAAATGGTGTTATTCTTAAATTCACATCTTAGTAAATAATGAATACTAGGTGAGATAACAACACACCAATGCTCTTGCTTTCCAGCGGAAATATTTCACCAATGAATGTGAAACTTAATGGTACTACACCAACGTATATGGAAAATGTGTGTAAAAACACAGCAACTATTGTCAACCATGATAAATGTGGAGAACTATTAGGGAAAGACTTGAAATATGATAGAACACTGACGCCGACATTAAACCTATTGATATATATCCTGTAGCAAATACTCGTAGCATTGTGCGGCGTTTGAATATTCTTATAATGAAAGACGTCAAGAATAGAGTGAATAAACACAAAACATTCATTTCTGTATACGCAATAACTGATCTGTCTTCATAGTTAATAATAATAACCACATCACCACACACATTGTCTCAGCCCTGCAGTAAGTATCGTATGAACTTATGTCACTGGAACTAAGTAACGATATGGTACATATATACTACATAGATAAGAAACACAACATCCATGACCGGTAAGCGAAACAATGCGTGTTGCAAATAACACAAAGTCCCACCCCCGCCGGGATTTGAACTCAGAAACCTCTAGCGTAGCAGTTGGCTGATTAGACCACTGCGCCACCGAGGTCGATAGATTTCAACTAAAATTTGAACTAAATAGTGTGACATATAGTATCTTTCACTAGAATCAAGTAATATTGTAAACAAAGCAACAATAAACAAAGGCACAACAAACTCTTTTACGCAAATCACCTTTCAAAAGTTCTTGATACCATATTTTTCATTATTGAATTTCTTTTTTCTATCATTTGAGGGGACAATAACCTCTTTTAGTTCAGGGTTATGTCTTGAACAATCATTGATCCACATAAAATACTTTTCACATTCCTTTAGTTTTCCTTTATAAGCCTAATGATAAGGAGATTCTGGCCAAAATATCTTCAGGACTAACGACAGTAAACCAGGCACAGCTGCAATCAAAGCTATCTGTCTCCAACTAAAATGCAATGCTGCCACATGACACAGTAGTACTAAAAGCATATCCCATGTTGATGATTGTGATGAATGATCCTCTTCTTGTCCTATCACAAAACTCTGATGGTAAGAGACTTGGAAGAATATACATACCACCTTGGGCAATGCAAGTGGTGATCTTGGCTATGAAAATCATTGATATGCTGTTGGAAAAATAGAAAATAATCCAACTTGCAAGCAATACTAAATTGACAAAAATGTGCACAGCTTTTCTGCCGAATACCTCCAAGATGATGGGATCGCAGAACACGCCAGTTATCTTTCTAAAGCTTACGCTTGTAACTGAAATAAAAAGAAAATAGGTAAAGACTAGAAATTAGTCGATTTTATTGGTAAATTTAAGATAGTTTCTAATAATAAAGAACTGACAGAAAAGTTAGCTCAGTTGTAAGTAAGTATATCGACAATCATTAACCTGATCTTTCGAAGGGATTGTCCATCTTATTGAGATCTAGAAAGTTTAATTTTTCGCTTGTATGAATGATACCTTTAAAAGAATATGGAAGAATTTTTTTGTCAAAATATTAAAATTAAGTTTGAATCTGATGATAAGCATATCGGGGCTCACCCGCCACTCTGTCTCACCACTGCAACTCCTGTTCGCCAGGATCGATAGTGAACGACTTACCAATCCAAGAAGCCTGATCATTTGTCGCTGTTATATCCGCAGATTTAGGTGCAGTGATCGCATTCATAGTAGAATATGCATGAGTTTTTTTAATTGTACAGTGAAACCTGGTTAAGTGCAACCTGGATAAGTGAGAAACCTCTAGTATTGAGAACTACAATGAGGTCCCGGCACTTTTTCATCGAATTACCTCTGTTAATGGGACTTTTCGAACCTGATTAAATGAGATTTGATTTCTAGGATTTTTTTCATGTTTACCTCTATAATTGGGACTCTGGAGCTCAGTTCCCTTTATAAGTGAGATAATGTATCAGGTTGGGACAGGTTTCGACACGATTGTTTACAAACATTCGAATTTCTTTCGCACGTGTTTTGTTTACGGCCTCTGTAAATGAGACAACAAATTTTTAAACCTGTCTAAATGGTAAACTGGATAAATGAAAACCTCTTTAAATGGTACAAAATCCTTGGTCCCTTGAGATCCCAATTAACTAGGTTTCACTGTATTATAATTCGATACCACATATAGACACAAATCCGTTAGATTTACTCAAATATTTGACTTATTAACTAAGTTATAAGCTTCAAAGTCGTTGGTTAGACAGAGGTCTGATATGTACTATGACGTCAAAGTACACAGGCGCAATACAACTTCCATGGAAGAGGTTGATAAGCGAGATAGATATATTTAGTTTTAATGGTTATATCTCCCTGGTTTATCGTTTAATTCTAATTCTGTTTTCACTATAAAGATACTATTTCCATATAGTTTAAGATAAATTAATTGAATAATCAAATTAAATTTCATGCATATTCCCTATAACAGAGGAATGTCCCGCACTAAATACATGTGAAATACCCGAAAGGATAGAACCACAAAGAATGAATGCCTAGAAACACAGAAAAAAAACGATCTGATTTTATGAGTAAAATGTTCAATTCTTATTTTCTAACGTCACCTAAATCAAAATTATTATCTGGTAATGCAAACTCAAAAATATAATTCGGCAAAAACCCACCTGTCTACAGCACACACACACTACAGCACTCCATGATAGAATTTTCAATGATAATAGGTCTCCAAATCTTAAAAAAAAAAACAAACTAAATTATTTTTTACAGATTATAATTATATAAAGACTCTAATTCATATCTCTATTCAAGGGGAGAATTTAACACAAAACTCAGTAGCTACCTACAAACAGGCTTTTCACTTAACTCTCTTTTAGGCCTCGCTGCTTTCGTACAAAAACATGGTTTCAAAGTCAAAGTCAAAATATTTTTTATTCAAATAGACTTAAAATAAGTACTTTTAAATCGTCATCTTTTATACTACCATACCGTTTCGAAAACGCTATTTCTACGGGGAAGAATCCGGCAACCTACGTAGAAACCTCCGTAGTTGCTTTTTTCAAAATAATTACAACAATTTGTAAATAAAATACAGTTCTCTAATTGTAAACCTAATTTTTCTATAACTTTAAGTTATATAACCAATCTTTATATAATATTTATGTCGATGACCAAGTTTATATTATAAAATAAAAATAATAAATAACATGAATTACAAATGATGCAATGAATGTTACTTGTTAAATATGCGATCTAAAAAGATTTACTAATAGTGAAAATAGTGGAAATAGTAAGTACACATAGCAAGTACAATATTTTAACCGCGGATCTTCATTGCAATCTTTGCACTTTAACTGTCTATAGATAAACCTATGCAGGTAAGTAAAATTACTTCCATAAATCTTTATCCTCTACATAATTTTGAATTTTATAGAAAGCCTTCTTCATTAAAACTTGTTTCACATGTTTTAAATTTCGTGTCTGACATTTCAGTTACATTTTTTGGTATTTTGTTGTAAAAACGAACACAGTTTCCAATAAATGACTTATAAGTTTTTGACAATCTAACTGTAGGGATAATTAATTTATTATTATTTCTAGTATTAATACCGTGGCCTAGCCTTTCAAATTCGTTTCGTCAAAAATATTCTGGAATGGTAAGGTGAGTGTATCAATTTCTTTGAATAATTGTCTTAATGAATTTTTAATATCAAAACAATAGATTGTGAATGTTTGTCTTCATTTCAAGAGAAAACTATCAGCTGTAATGACAATTCTAATTATTCTTTTCAATAAAGCTATTTAACAATACTTTGTTGACAGTGTTGCTAGTTGAGTTGTTACGTGATAATATCATCAATAGAGACGCTTATTTTAATTTAAAAATTGTATTTTCTATTTGAATATTAATATTATGTATTTTGAGAAAAATCAAATAAACTGAAAAATCCAAAGGTTAAGTGTCCGTAAATTTGAGCTTTGACATGTTTAACGGAAATACATTCTGGAGGCAGGTAAGAAAATTATGTTGATGTAAATAGTTTTAACATCCATAAAAACTACTATTTCAATATCTCAGGAGATTTTTAGCCACAACGTCAATTTGGATTTGTTAACTCGGGTAATTTTTTTCCCGAGTCACACAAAACTAACTGCTTTAGTAGTAACACAAGACGATTTTACTTCCCATGCTATTATTACTGTTATTAATTATTACGATATGGTTGCTCAGTTTGTCTTTGTTTGCCTTGGTTAACCGACCGACCCGATTCGACAGCTCGAGGGTTCGAGTTGGGTTGTTGTAGCTGTCATGCCTCATTGTACCCGAACATTGGCGACAGATTCGCAAACTGGGACTGGCACTCAAGATAAAATGCGCTGTTTAACAGGGGTAGGCAAGGGTATCCCACTCGATGGATTAATTACGGCGTGATTTTATGTGTGTTATTACAAAAATGTTATTGATGATGCTTTTGCGACTAAAGCAGTTGGTTGTAACAAAGGTAAAAAATACCTGCGTTACAACTAAGACTGGTAACGAATCGACAATTTGTTTCAGAGCCTCATCCTCATGGTAAGAATTTTTGGAACCATCGGCGCTGGAGTATTTCTGAGCTACATGTCTATACTACAATCTTCGCTTTCATCGGGAAACGATATAAAAGCAACGCCAGAAGAAATATCTTGGATACGTCAGTCAACATTTTCTTATTAATCATTCGTAGCTTTGTAATTTCAAACTAAAAAAAAACAAAGAATTTTGATAATCTTAAAACTGTTTTTGTTATCTAAACCTTGGTTTTTCGTTTTGATCAATAACAAAATTGTCTGTTTACAGTTTCATCCGCTGGGTTCGGAGGTTGCATCGGAATCTTTATCGAATGCTTTCTATTTGAAGTCCTCGGGAGACGAGCTGTTATATTTTATGTCAATGCAATCAGCATTGCCAGCATGATTACATATTTCTTCGCAAAGACTGTCAGTGCTTTGTTTTTGGCTGTCTTTACTCAAGATTTGGCGATCGGAGCCATCTTCTCGTTACCCTCAATAATTCTCTCAGAGTTCTGCAGCCCGTCAAGGAGAGGGTATTTTATCATGATTACAAAAGTATCAATGAACCTTGGTTTATTGGTTACCCAGCTAATTTCATTGTTGTGCGACAGAAAGCAAATAGCTTTAATGGGAATTGTTCCATTCATTTTAAGCAGTGTATTTCTACTTTTTGTTCCGGAATCACCTTACTTTTTGGCGACTAAAAGGAGATTTGAAGAATGCAAGAAGTCTTACGTCTGGCTCCATGGTGACGAATCCCACAACGACAAAGAACTAAAAGAGATGATTATGAAACAGATAAAACAAGAAACACCCAGTGGCTGGAGGAATAAATTAACTTTGGAAAATGTCAAGAGTCATTTTACGACAGAATTCGTCCAAGCATTATCGATATCAATAATTTTAATAATTGTACTTGCTTCAACTGGTAAATACTTTTTCTATGCATATTGCTTGAAGATCATGCAAGAGTTATTCAGTTCTAAGTCTATTGGTATTTACTGTACAGTAGGAATTAATAGTTTGCAAATGGTATCCCTTATGTTTACAAGTGTCACTATTCGATATTTTAAAAGACGAACAATTTTATTTGCAACCGGCATACCATCAGTGATTGTCATGTATTTGATAGGAGTTCTGTTTAATTTTAAGTCAAACTTTTCATCTGATAGAGTGTTCGGTATCACGGTTGTGATGACTCTTTTCGTTCAATCATTTTTTACTTTTGTAGGAGTCATTCCAATATCTTTGACAGTTTTGGCAGAAATATTTCCATTGAAAAGCAAAAGTATCGGATCTATCTTAATAGGTCTATTTTTTTCTCTAATTTTAGGAATAACTTTCAAATTGGTACCCATTGGTATTAAGTACACTGGGGTTGGTGGTACATATTCAATTTGTGGAACAATTTTAATGATTGCCCTTATGATATTGTATAAAATTATACCTGAAACGAAAGACAAAACTCTTTTAGCGATAGAAAGTGAAATAGCTAATGATTCTAAGGTATCGATGATCGAATTGAAGCCTATGCTAAAAACAGACAGGAATTAGTTAAACCTAAGAATAACAATTTAAGAAAAAACTCATTAAAACCGCAATGTCTAGAGAAACATGAAAATTGCTAAAACAAACATCGTATTCCAAAAATTCGACTTTAAATTGCAATATTTTAAAGTTCAAAGAAATGTAAGTGTTTTATACCACAAAAGAAATCAAGTAGGTTTTTATGCGTTGCAATAAACACGCAAAAATTCAAAATTGTTTTGAGTTTTCTTAATGACCCTGCGAAACATACATAGATACCTAATTATTGTTTGGAATGAACATGTCTTTAAATTTGATTAGGCAATCAACTAACGTGAAACACGCGGCTGCGTCCACGGCAAAGCTCTATATATAGCCTGATTTTGATCATTTATTTTTTTATTTTTACATTAGCTTGCTAAAGAATTTAAACAGAATATTTTGCATTTACTCCAGTGAGCAGGTGTTTAGTAAGTTTGGAAACCTAGACATGTCTCATCTGTAAGATCTAAATACTGTAGAGAGATGTCAATGTATTTGAGATATGCCTGTTTAAAAGTATAAGTTTTAAATTGAGAATATTGTATAATTCTAGATAAAGAAAAGACATCGATCTTGCGACACTTTGTTAAAAGGCTGCAGGAACCTTAATTGTCTGGTCTTCAAGTCTAATAAAGATGTTAACTGTACAAACTTGCTATTTCATTTGTTTTTCTTGTTGTTGAAGGTATATCTGTATACTGTAAAAGTATGTACATTAGATTGACATGACAAATGTAATTGTAATAATTACTATGCATGTTTACGTATGTATCAATCATGGACGCCATGTTCACTGTGAATGGAAATATTGTATGGGACTTGATTATAAGTTTGGTAAAAAAAGCTGAATCAACATTGAGTCAATGATCCATGAATAGACACTCATATTTTACATAAACAAGAGGCAGATGCGTTATGAGCGCGAGCTAAGTGAAGACTCAAAAACTTCCCAGGTGGGAATTATTTTGTTTAGTCACTTATCCTCTTCTTCTTTCATATTCTTTTACTAGCAGTATCCCTTTCACGACGGCGGTGACAGTGGTCATCGACGATGTTGTCATATCACTTGGCAAGTGTTAATAATTTGTACGTGTCTGCCGCTATGTTTGGAACACCTTTTTCGATTGATTTGTTAGCAAATAACATATCCATGTTTTGTAATGTCATTGTTAATAGTGCTTTAAATGGCTGCTTCAACAATCGGTCGTACAGTATAATTACAATTATGTTTTTCATAACTTACAGTGTGATGTATGTACCACGACCTCGGTGGCGCAGTGGTGTAAACAGCCGACTGCTACGCTTGAGGTTTCGGGTTCGAATCCCGGAGGGTGCAGGACTTTGTGTTATTTGCAAGACGCATTGTTTCGCTTACCGGTCATGGATGTCGTATTCTTATCTATGTAGTGTATACCCTATCGTTGCTTAGTTCCTGTGACACAAGTTCTTACGATAGATACTGCAGGGCTGAGTCGATGTGTGCGTCGTGCTGTGGTTATTATTTATTTTTATTGTTTATTTGTGAAGATCATTATGAAGACAGGTAAGAAAAAAACAAATTAAAATCAAAGCCTGATAAAACGATACAGTGATTTTTCCAAATTAATATCTACAATTTATTTAGAAAAAATAAAACACTCTCGTTTATCTACCCAAAAATGTGTGTGTTTGTTTAGGTAACTAAATAATTAACAACCCATTAAACCACTAATGTATTGTAAATACATAGTTCGTTGTAAAAATGTTATACATATATTATAGCAGTCCCATTTATTACCTAGATCTTGTGAAAACGAAGGGAGTTTTGTCACCAATATTACTGGTGTAAGATTTAGGTTAGTATCTAATTGATCCCCTGTTAGTTAGTGGCACACCGTGGTGTTTAGACGGTCAGGCGTCTCCTGACTGTCTTCCCTTTAGATTTTTGAGCCATTTCAATTGCTGTCTCCGCTTTGCTGGGAGGGAAGTCTGAAACCGCTTTCTTACTACCTCCTATTTCTTCTGATTAAGTTCGTTGCGGGTCCCAAGACAGCCGGTAGGGTGTCCGGGCACAGCCTGTGCATCATTGCACAGCTGCATTATTCGTTGATTATTCGATCAAAGGACGCCACTGTTGATCCTGATAAACAGGAGGTGCAGTGGTGGGACAGAGTAGCGGGTGTGCCCCGAAAAAAAAAAATATATGCAGATGGCATGTAAGTATATAGGAAGTGGGTTGCACTATATTTTGGCACAAGCATATATATTTAAATTAGTTACACCTAATTTTCTTTTTGCTTTTTACCGAGGCTTTTTTTGTCTTTTTTTTTTTAAAGAGGAGTTTTTTTGTTTGTAAACAATTACCACCTTCCTGTATATATAAACTATTCCTAGTGAATAGTTTTTATTATTTAAACGTTATTTATGAATTGTAAATGGAGACCTGGAATGGATGTTTATATTTTAGTTTTTTTATAGTTAGTTGTTTTAGTTAACTACGGTTAAACCGAAAGGTTTAGTTTTATCATTTTATTTGCTATTTATTCACCTATATACCTTCATAGGTACCTGCGTTCTTATAGCAAATTGTTACTGATGTGTCTCAGATTTGAGATCTAAAATCTAAGAGATGGTTTAGAGTTTTAGACACTCGATAAGAATGTAATGAAAAAGCTGGTAAAGTCTGAGTCGGACTCACACGTGATAGGTTCCGTACCACCTTGTCAGATTAAACAATATAATATACTTTTTAGATAATTTCATAAAAGAAACAAGAGCAAACCAAAAATGTCGAAAAAATCACGTTTCTTGTATACCTTTAATATTTAATTTCTTTATGTTTTAGTATTTGTTGTTGTAGCGGTAAAATAAATAGACATTCTCTGAAAAGGTCAAATTTTTTGGTTCATGAGATACAGCCCGCTGACAGACGGACGGACGGTTAGCGAAGTCTTAGTAATAGGGTACCGTTTTTAACACTTTGGGTACGGAACCCTAAAAATTCGGCTAAGTTCGTTTTCCATAAAATTTATTATTAAATTGTCAAAATAACTTGTTAATTAAATAAATAAGATGATTGATGATGACAGCGTTCGGTGATCCAAGTGAAATACGAGACATAACGAAGTGGTAAGATCTCTCACTGTATCTGTACCTACAATATATTTTTCCAGATACCTACAGATAGATAAATGCTAAAATGTTATGTAAAATGTACTTCCCTGGCAATTGAGTAGGAATATCCTTGTTAACTATGGAATAAGATGTTAATTATATATTAAAATTTTAAACTAGTGATCACTGCAAAATTTGAGTCTCAAAAACAATAGCAAAATTGATTTCATGTCGTTTAACAAAAAAATAATTCTTTGGGTATATTTGTTGTATATGTTTGTATGTAGGTTGCGTAAAAACCGTTTTTGTCAATAAATCTGAATCTGATTGATGAGTACTGATAAATATTTGTAAAACATCGCTTTTTGTATAAACGACATGAAATGGAAATAGAAGAGGAAATTTAATATCCTCATCCACTGGTATCCATTTGTAAATCTAAATGAAATTATTTTGCATATTCGACATAAAGCTGCGTGACAGGCTTTTCTCGGAAAATTCAAATGAGGTTTAGTTTTATCTACGTTTTGTCCGCGACTTTGAATTTGAAGCCGGAGAAATAAATTGATACAGCGCCATCTAGCGGATCAGTAAAGAATATTAAATACCATAACTAAATTGTTACATAACCCATTGATCTAACCTGTTAACGCAACAAAGTGACAGAAAACATCCTCATTAAATCTTCACCCAAACGAACATTTGTGTGGACTTTCTGTATGGTGTGACATTCGTCGGCAATTTTTATTTTATAGTAAGGTTATTTGATTTATTTGTGTTTATTTATATTTAAACTGTCATTTTGTATATCAAAATTGATGGCACTTTTTGAGTGAAGTGAAGAGTGGGATTGTATGTATACATACAAATTATAGATCGATGCGTAGATATTACATTAATTAGTTTTTTTCCGGGTAAAATATTTCAAAGTAACTCCTTAAAAGTCTCGGCTAATTTACTTAACAAAGAAAAGCAAAATGTATCTTCGATTTGCATTTTTTTTGTAAAGTTTTGTCATTGCAAACAGACACTTTATTTGTGTATCCAGCCCCCGTAAGAGAAATTTAATTTTTAAGTTATGTAACTTAGCGCGAGTAAAAGTCATTTTAATCCTTTTTGGCTTCTGTTAGCGTTAACGATTGCGGAAACGGTATTTCTCTAAGCAGGCAGATGTTTACTTAAGTAGAAATTAGCAGTTTAAAAACAAGCTCGCTATCTATCATTAGTTTGAACGAAGTCGAGAAACTTCCATCCCGTTTGCGGCTTCTATAACAAATCAAAACCGAAAACAATCCGGGACTTGCCAGTGTAAATTACAAGATTGTTTTAATTGTAATTCACTGGGGCCTGACCCGAAGATTTAATTACACAAACAATTTATACGACCCAAAAACTTTACTGTTCCCAACTTGAAAATTGGTGGCATTGCTCAAGTATATACTGTTACAAATTTGTTTGCTACGTATTTGTCCTTCTCCTTCCATCCTAACTATGACTTCAAATGTGAGGCGGACTGACATATGATGGGTTCCATACCATCTTATAAAATTTAACATAATGTATTAAACAATAACAATAAGATATGTAAAAAACATGTTTATCGTATGGGAGCCCTCTTTAATATTATATTTTTATATTCTATGAAAATTTCAGGGGTATTATGGTTCATGAAATACAGCACGCTGACAGACGAACAGTGGAGGGTTAGTAACAGGTCCCGTTTTTTACCCTTTGTGTACGGAATCCTAAAAAGAAAACTGAAAAGGATGGCATAAACAGGTTACGATAGGGGGAAAACTTGGCGTTATTCTAGCAAGGAGTAATTTTAGTGCATCTAGTGGTTACTTGGATGTGTATTAAAATCTTTCTTTATGTTCAGGTCTGATATGTCAAACTGTTTATGGGCAAACTAATGGAATGTAATCACCACTCATTGACAAGATGATGCCCTTGATGTCAGCACGCCATGAGTATCGTCAATGCGTATTTCAATACAGTACTTTGAAAATCTTTTTAATGCAACTTACAAGGTTATTCAATTTAAGAGAGAGGTATATTCTCAATAGAAACTGGCCCTTGACATATTGTTTAAAAAAGTTTCTCATTAGGCTCTTTAGATAAACAAATGCATTTTTTTAACTCTCCAGTAATTTTTTTCGGACTTTCATATGAGATTTTCACAGTACGGTGTCGTTAGAATCTATAGTTAAGGAAAATAAGCCTGTTACTTCAATTGTTTTTGTCTCGATTTAAGTACCATATAAAAGGTGGAATTCCTAACTACAAGAAACAACAACAAATGCTTAGCTATATTGTTGTTATCATTGTTTAGCGAGACGTCTTTGCTGGATTGTCTCCAATCTTCTTTTTAATGGGAAATTCTACACTTTATGGGTTTCATTTCAAATATTTTCTGTTCCATCCAACGGTGTGAGAAGAAGGACCTATTAGATAGGATATAATGAATCTTTGAACCACCGTCTTCTTAGTTATTATAATTATTTTGAAACTAACTATTGCCCACGACTTTTCCCGCATATCATACGGTTTTATTTAAACTAATAACCTACATCCAAACTGAAAATCTATCCTCAAATTAGCATTTTTTTAAAATTAATTACGATAATTTATTTTTATTTTTTACAACTAAGTAAAGATATTTTATTACTTTTCGTTTAGTTTAATTCGCTGAACGTTTAATCGAACTAATGTTAGAAACAAACAATACAATTGTACAGTACAATGTTTTTCATAAAAAAATGATGTAAAATCAAAATAGACCCGGTCAAAATACGTATCATACCCGGTGCATATCCGATGCACCGGAAATCGAACCGACATCCGGACATAAAACAATCACAACGCCAAAATTGGTTATTTCATTGAATTTTTAACGAATCTGTTACTACAGGTAAATTTTCAATAGCCTTAAATGTTGCAGTTAAACAAACATTCAGATTTGACGAAGAATTTTTTAGTTATATATGTTTTCTGAACCCGATGTCAAGTGAAAGAAGGGTCTAACTTGCAGGTTCCCTTGCTTCCAAAATGCTTATTCCTGGCCCAGATTACGAAAACCAACTGAGGCTAACCATCATACAGGCAGCTTGTTTACCACCTTAGTGATATAAAAATAGGTATATTAAATATAAAATGTAAGTAAAGAAGAATACCGCGTAGGTACAAAAAAATTGGGAAATCAACATTCATGAGAAAAATCTTTAATCAATTCGTTTATTTTCACTCGATTTTTTAGTTTAGCATTTACGCGGTATTGACCGTTAGTTAGTTACGCGGAATTGCACTATCGCCAATGATATGGTAAATCGATGACATTCCAGTATTATGTATACATGCCTTTAGCTCATTAGCATTCAGTTATTATTCTTAGTTGATACATATATATAACACTTACTTAAAAACTGTATTTTTATATACGATATACGATAACAAGGAGGAGAACTTTATCTTCAATGTTAAATAATAAATTAATGAATCAAACTATCCCTTAACATTGATAATCAATATTATTTTATCAGTCAAGTTTCTCAACTATTTCAGTCGAGTTTGAGGACATAAGTTACTGATATGAATTAACTGGAATAATTTCAGTTCCAAACAGTCGCTATTTGGTTCATTTGAACGGCAGACGAAAATAAAATATTAATACGCACTAATGTGACCGTGTGTCTATCTAGATATTCAATTAAAATACATACTCGGCACACGAACAGAAATGATACGACACTTTGCAATACATTGCTCCGTTGATATGATAAACATTTTAAGCTAAAAATTCATTAATTTCTCTGTTGACCGCTGGGGAAGTAAGGTGGTGACCACGGGCCGGAAAACCGTGTTGGACTGCCCCGCGCGAGGTGGACGGACGATCTCCCAAGAGCTGCAGGCAATCGCTGGTTGGAAATGTTCGGGAGCAGGAGGATTTTAGGAGGGTCCAGCAGTCTTCTGTCGGATAGTGATCTTGATAAGTCCCGGAGTGTTTACTCGACTAAGATGACAACAATATTTGATTTACCTGATATGTTATGCAAAAAATAAAATAAATAAACCACATCACAACACACACATTGACTTAGCCCTGCAGTAAGTATCGTAAGAACTTGTGTCACAGGAACTACAACATAAACTACATATATATGAATACTACATCCAAGACCGGTAAGCTAAACAATGCATCTTGCAAATAACAAAAAGTTCCGCCCACGCCGGGATTTGAACCCGGAACCTCTTTACACCACTGCGCCACAGAGGTCGTCAATTACCGTAGTCAACGGTTACATTAAAGTATCAAGCCCTACTTTCCAAAACTCGTCTTCTCCTCAGTATCAACGAACTCTGGAGCTTTACTGGCTAGTCTTTTGTTTTGAGATTTACCCAGTCATGTTACTCCGTGACTTGAGCGACACTACTCGCTGAGACCTACCTGTTAACACCAATTTGATTACCAATATAATAAATGGAACTATTCACACATTTGTATCTGAATTTAAGCCAACAAGGTTTGTTAAGGGTACTAAGCACCAAATTGTTCCTTAAAAACCCTATATAAACATGATCTGTTAAGCGAACTACCTACAATTTTCTACCTAAAAACCTACATAGATAACTTAAATAAATTGAAAACAACCTACACCTAGAGCAAATAATCGAGCTTTGTACATTTTACCCAAAACACATAAACACGCCGTAATCCCTCGAGAATTAGAGGTGGAGTGGCAGAGGTATTAAACACCGCATTTCGCATGTTTATGTTGAGTCCCAGTGTGACAGGTTGCAAATCTGTCTCCTCTATCCGGGCACATTGAGGAACATTGCTGCTATAACTTACAGCAAACCGAGACTCGAACCCTCGACCTGTCGGATCGGGTCGGTAGGTTAACTAAGGCATGTAATAAACTGAGATACCACGTCCTCCAGGAACCTACCTACAAGAACTTAAAATATAAATTTATTTATTTTGCCCGGACCGAGTTTCGAACCCGAGGTCTTGTGTCAAAAAGTCTACAAGATCCACAAAAAGAAACAAAGCAATGGACAGCAAATAAGAGCATGCAGAAATTAATGCCATGTTTTAACCGCGTCACTGGATATTAAAGTTAAGTTTAACTTATAAGTGAGTTTTGACAGTGCGCACTATAACATGGGAAAACACTTAGTTACTTCTGAATATTTAGTTACGGTTATTAAATAATGTCTGGATAATTCTGGAACAGACTCGCGGCCAGGGTTCTGATGCAGACGAAATCAGAAAGGCTAATTTAGCTTCCGGCCGCGGTAAAAGGATTGGTCAATATTTGATTATGTTAGTGTTAAAAATGAAAACTACAATTTAAAATAATTTTTAATGTTTAGATTTTTTTCTTATTCTGTTTTGTTTGTTAACGAAATTATCTAAAACAATATTAAATTAGGATGGTACGAAACCCATTACGTGCAAACCCGTATCACACTTGACCGGTTTTATTTACTATTTCAACACAAAATATCTCGGAGCAATTAATAAATAAGAAGAACGTCAAAGTAGGTATTCACAATAACGTTATTTATCCGAAAGAAAACAGTCCGCTGAATAGTTTTCGATGAAATTTGGCACCGATAAATATCATCCTAGCAAAGATAATGGGTAGATTTTATTTAAAAGGAAAAACAATTCGTTTGAACGCAATCGCAGGTGGAAGTTAGTAAGGGTCAAAAATACCCAATGTAAGTGCTTACATACGACCTGCCGAGTATAAAAGTTGTATATTAAGATAAATCTTTTAAATAAACTCTGGATTATAATCAACCCTAGGCAAAATGCCTTGTATAAACAATATTGATGTTGAATTTATCAAACTCCAAAATCTACTCAAAGGCTTTAATTTAATAAAATATTACCGTCGTCCATTAATCTCGAGGATTTGGGACACTGATCTCAAATTTGGTCATCAACATTTATCATTTCACTATGTACCTACCTACTATGTTCCTGAAAATTAATTTAGACGTAGGTAGATAACGATGCTTTAAGGAAGGCTATATATTTTAGACTTAAGCACTTTCCTGTTATTTTATGTGGAGTATAACTTGTAGACATAGGTAGGTTCTTAGGATTTTATTATTAAAACATAAAATTAACTCACTATAATAATAAAAATATGTACAAATAAGTTAAAACAACTACATGGATCAGTTCAATGATCATCAAATTCATCAATGAAATGGTTGGTCTTACCAACATTTTTATTCATAATACAATTCATTTCATATAAATTACAATAATTGGAATATAATTAATATTATGTTTAAATTACTGTCATAATATTTTTACTAGGTAGGAAGTAGTAACTTAAATTTCTACCGTTCAAACTTTGACATGACGGAAACAAAATCAAAAACAATAGACCGCGTGAATATTTTCTACTATTTTAGTCTGCCAACATCTACCGTCACTTTTACACGCATAGTAAAAAGTAGCTAGCAGAAAGGATGAAAAAATGCATATTCGTTTTTATGAAGGGTAGAAGTCACTGTTTTAGAAGTGTAACACCCGCCAAGCAAGTTTTAATTGGAAATTACAACGTTGCAACAAAGTTTTGAATGGTTTTTTAAACACCTGGTTTTGAATCCCCTGACCAAAGTTGGATCGCAGTAAGCTTTTAAATAATCCGAGACCTCTGAGGATTATTAAAAATTCATTCTGCAACTGAAATATGGATGTTAATTTTTGAACGCGTCATGTAATCTAAGTAAGTACTTACAACTACTAAGCTCTCGCTGTCCATTCGTCCATCTTTTATCAATGGGCTGTATCTTATAAAACTACGGGCCTTTAATGAAGATCAGATAAAAACGTGTCGAGTTAAAAGCAACAGGGTATAATACCTCCACAATAAAATACTACAGGATATGGTTATACTAGCAAAAATTTGATATAATACATAGGCAGATTTATCCTTTTTATCTCTGTGATAGTTTAAAATAAAAAAAGTAATAGACTCAGCAGTTTCGAAGATTAACTCCTACATCCAAAGAAATCGCAAATATTATGATTACATTACTAGTAATTATTTGATTTTCTTTCCCTGGTTATTTCTTTATTCAATAGCTTTACTTTTTTTAACAACATATGAAACTTGTATAAAATTCTACATTAGTAAGATAGTGGCGCCATTTTTAAGAGACTTTCAACGCACACTTTTCCGTTGAAATGATCAATGGCGGATCAAGGAAGGACATTTGTGGACAGATATTACACACTTCCATAACTTTTTTTTTTCTCTGATTGATTTGAAATCGGTCTTTAGACCATAAGCGAATTAGTTTTCTTAGTTTTTTAGACTTTCTGGTAGGGGCGGCATTGGCTACCCTATCAAATAATGTGGTCTCTTCTAAGTCTTTTAACCACCACGGACCTACTATGAGTGGATTTTGATGCAAGGATAGCCACTGTATGTATTTTCCTGTACTGCTCGATTTTGGAATCAACTGTCGGCACTTACAAAACTAATAACCTTTTCTAGAAACGCTTAGGAAGCAACGAGATTGATCTCGCTAACTTTAGACTTTCAGTAAATAATAGCTACAAGTTTTTAAAACTCAGATGTTTGGGGGTAAGCGCCCCCTGACCTCCCCCTGGATCCGCTGGTGGAGATAGTGGAGTGCTTCTCAACCTCTATCCTCCATGCGTGATACCTACAAAACAAAACCAAAAAAAAAACATTTTTGATTTGTTTGTTGGTTAGTTCTTTAGACACCTACATATGTATATAAATTTGTATTGAAGTGTTTTCCATCACAGGTATACAAGGGAATTTATTAATATTATGAATCCTTTTTTTGTATTTATTAAATAAAATGTCAAAAAATGGTAGGATGTCATTTTCTACTATTATCTATCTTATTTTTACAATGGTAGTACAGTTTAGGGCATTTGTGCTGCCATCTAGAGGTCGTTGGCGCAATGATAAGTTACTTTTGAAGCTTTTGATTAGAGCTATTTCATATTTCAGGTATCAAATCGGACAAATAAATATAAATAATGATAATTGTCATCTCTTTGGATATTTTTGCTAAAATTCAAATATTATTATTTAAAAGTTCTGCGTAAGATGCCATCTATCGTCAAAACTTTAGATACCGCGTTGACGGAACATGGCCGTCGCGTGCCGAGTGTTGCTCCGCTTGTTTATATCGAAATTTTAAGTTTTTATGTGAGAAATCGCGAAAGAAACTAGGAAACTTAGTGTTAAAGTTGGTTATAAAACA
The DNA here is from genome assembly GCA_949316135.1 of Choreutis nemorana. Lineage (NCBI taxonomy): Eukaryota > Metazoa > Arthropoda > Insecta > Lepidoptera > Choreutidae > Choreutis > Choreutis nemorana. Next base: position 5,150,584 of record OX438621.1, on the reverse strand, counting down.
GTCTTAGTACATAATATCAGGTATTTTGTGCATTTCAATCGCTAATTTAAGTTAAAAAGTGAGCTAACAAAATCTCGTGTGTGAAGCTACAAGTTTTACGAGTGATACAAAAGGAATGTTGTGTTAAAATTTAAGTGGATTGTTTCTTTACTGACGGATCGTGGACTTACGGCTGCTTTCAACGCATTTAAAAGGTTAGTTCTATGGTTTTTATTAGTAAATGTAACTTTTAAAAACTTCTGTGTTTGTTTACCTTTGGAATTCGTACCGCGCATGATCCGTTCTGTCTTTGAAACTTTTTAAAAAGCTAGTTAAGACTTCTTTTCTATAAAATGATTTTAAAGCTATGTAATAGTATATGTCCATCAAAATGTTTATTAAATCCAAAAGTAAAACGCAATTCTAATTTGTATAATCCATTATGGTTCTTATTTATTAATCTACCTAAAAAGTTCCGCTTATAATTTTCAAATATAATTCATACTTACATTACTTTTGATACAAAACGCTTTTGAACATTCAGAAGCAACTGAAATCGTATGGGAATTAAGAACAAAAATCGATCTGATTAAGCATTTTTGTTTTTTTTTTCGGTCATTGACCGGCACATCGTGATTCGACCATACAGCCTCCGCGGCCGGCCGCTTTCTTTAAAAGCTAAAATGTACATTGATATTATAGTTTTGTATCCGCATAGCACGCCCACGGACGTAATTTAAATTAATTTTATTTAGTTTGAAGTAGGTAGGTAGGAAACGAGCGGTTAGAAAAAGAAAAGTAAAGGCGAAATTTTTATCCTTGGAAACGATCTACAAGGATCTAATCCTGATAAACTTACATATTATAGGTAGTTAGTAGCTACCACATATTTTATGTACACATTTATCAGGGTGTAGTTATATATTTATGTTTGAAAAAGAACATATTTGATAATGAAGTTGTAGGTACACTTTATAAATAATAAAGATTTAACATGTATGAAAAATTTGAATTTTTATAAAAAAAAGTGGCTTCACTAATGTCTAAACAGGACATCTGATCTTTTTTTTTAATAAAGTGGATCTCATCTTGAATGATTACAGTTTTTGATAAAAACTATATCAAAATTGGCATTGTTTAAGTTACCACCTCAGGTTTGTGATCTTAATATAAACTTTGATCTCATTTTTTTTTTCTTGCTTAGAGATTTTTAAGAAAATCTGTTTCTTCTCTGACTTCTCTTACCTATAAACTAAGTTCCTGATTTTTTTTTTTTTAGATTTGTTTGTGCGTTGTAAGTCAGGAAAGCTATTAAGTGGAAAACATTGTTAGTTACACTTATATTTATCTGTTGATATCTTTATATTTTTATTTTAAGCTCTGTAGTAACTGTTTGTTTTTTCAATCAATTTAAAAAAAGTCAAGAAAGGGTTTTAAAAATACAAAAAGGGATTAAAAGTTTGCAGATCACTCATGTAAAGCTGAGGTGTTTCATGTTGTAAATGATATTTATAAAGACATTGTTTGGAATAACTTTCAAATGCATACAAATTAATTTAATTAATTGATTTTCCATTGGTTGTTATGATGTTTCAATACAAATTATATATGTATTTAGTTTTATTAAATTATTTCCTAATTACAGTGAGAAATGAAGAAAAAACAAAACAAACAAGTTTAATGAAATGAACAACTAAATTGAGAACCTCTCCCTTTTTTGAAGTAACCAACTTCAATGATTGAAGCCAATGCAAAAGTGCCTACCAACTTTTTTCACATTACAAAAGAGCAGTTTCCAATCCAGTAACATAACATTTAAAATACTTTTTGTTCGAATGATAATTAAAATTTTAATTACCCCTTTGTGTTACCAGCCCCAATCAAATATTTAAAACAATAATTTAAATTTTCACTTCATTATTTAATGTTGTCAGTTGTTTAATTAATCAAGAAACAACCGGCATGGTCCATTGGAGCATGTTTGCTGAAAACTGAGGATATAAAAGTTAATTTGCTTTATTTGTTTTGCTTTTATATAAATACTTATCATTTACAATAAGTAACTGCTGGTAGGTTGATGGAAAATAAATAACATTTTTGAAATTGGTAATATTTGGAATTCATTTACTGAAATTTTAAATGTTTAATTTATCATTCTTTTTCATAAATTAAAGCGCACAGTTTGTTTGATTTAATTCTGAAGTGTTGAATTAAATTAATTTTACTTAAAGCTTTACATATTAATAGTAGTTAATTTGTAAATAGTAATTCAAATAAATATGAACAAAAAAATGTTAATAACTCCTTTTGTATTCACAATAGTTGAGTTAAAAAGTAGTAATATTAATTACTGTTTTTGATAAAACTTTGTACTTAATAATTAATATACCAGTTATACCAATTCACACCACAGTACATAACGGAAATCATATTCAAATATACCATATCAACCAGTAAATACAAAATTAATACTTCTTTGAACAAATCTACATGACCAATAAAACATTTTGCAAAATACTCAATGGCATGCGATGCATCTGATTGAGCAATTTTCATGCCAACAACCATTCCACTCTATAAATACCTTACTAGCCACTAGCGGATTCAGGGAGGGACTAGGGGACTCCAGCCCCCTCCAAAATCATCTGATATAAATCCCAAAATAAGTGAAGCATTCAAAAAAATCCAAAAAAGCATTTAAAAAAAAAAGTTTCTATTGAAAAGGGGTGAACCATCTATCACCTCCCCAATCTTCACTGTCGGATCCACCACTGTTCCTAGGTATCCATGGTAATGTAATGTATATCTGTTCTTTTCAGGCCTGAACAGTTGCTATAAAATTTTGCATTTAATTTCATTGTTTTGTACGTCCTCGATGGTGCAGTGGTGTAAACAGCCGACTGCTAAAGAGTTTCCGGGTTCGAATCCCGGCGGGTGCGGAGCTTCGTGGTATTTAGCAGACGCATTGTTTTGCTTACCCGTCTTGGATGTTATATTCTTATCTATGTAGTTTATACCAAGTCAATACAGAGTCAAATAATTCAAGGTTATATTTTAGATCTTTACGCACACACACACACACACACATACTGTGTTGTTTCATTCTAACGAACACGACATGCACGGATTACATCGGTTCATACAAGAGTACCTAATTGTTTTCAAGAACCACTTCTAGAATATGCACCAGTACCAATAATAACGCGTACTGGTTAATGTAAACTCGCTCCCGTGGCTATAAAGTGGAGGTTTAATGACTGGACAGTGCAAACAGCAAACACATTCGGAGACTTTGTAAATGTTTGTCTTGTGACTACACGCCGGCGCAAACATTGGCCCTAGTGTTGGCCGAGTCTACGAAGAGTGGAGTGATGACTTAAAGACTTTTGTCACTTCCGAACCGCGCCGTGTTTGAAGAGGTACGAAGTCGCTGGCAGGCGATGCGCTCTTTTGAAATTGGAAGTTTTTTGTTTTTATTATCCCTAAGGTAAGGTAAACAAGCATACAGCTTGTGAACAGTTTACCGTTGCATATTGACGATCCCGCAACAACTTAGAATATTACTTCCTGGCCGAAACGCTATGTTTTTTGGCTGCGTATTTTGTTTGGTATTTAGACTGCTACGAATTATCGCGAGAATTAAATACTATAATACGTGTAAAGGATCTTCTATAAAGATACAAATAGAACTCATAATTTTGCACAAAAAAAAGCTTTTTTGATACTTCAATCAACGGCCAAAGTTAAAGTAAGCTCAAAACAAAAAGTTGGTTGTTTTTTAACCTTTTTTTCGTCACCGGTTTCTATCACGGGGCGTCTCTAATCGATTTGCCGCCAATTAAGCAATTAGTATAACACTGTAATGAACGCCTTTTAGGATGTTTAACTCGTTAACTATTTTAATTGATATTTTTTCAAACGTTGAGCAGTTCATTATATTTTTCGGTGTTTTGTCGGAGCCAATGCTAAAACTTGTATTTTATGTGTGTAACTAAAATATGATGTAATTTTTTATTATTAATATAAACGTACAGAACATCCAACTTAATCCAGTTTTCCCCCCCGAATAATCTTTACACAATTAATCAAAATGGTATTTGAAACGGTTCTATGGAGATTTTATTTAAAAAAAATCTAAGCTCTTCGATGACGTATGTAGTTACAATAGGAACATGAAAAACTTAAACAGAAATTAATTATAATTTTTGTGACTTAATCATTTGACAAAATTGTTCAGAAAATTAAACATCAAACTGAAACAAATTAACAAGATATATAGAGGGAGAAGATACAAATCTACTAAAAAGTGTTTTTTTTTTAATATAAAGTGCATTCAACTTTAACTGCACTTTGCAATATATCTCTCGCGAGCTTCTGCCTGTGTTCGCTGCATAATTTATTTGCAAGAATAAATTTGAAATCATGTCGGCTACATTTTCATAATCTTTACCCCCAACTTTCGTAGCGGGCGCAATAAATATTGTATGCTATGGGCTTAGCTCTGGTCAAAGAGTAGATGGAGGCAGAAGGTGCATCAATTATGTACCTACTTTGAGCAGGATTCCATAAAAGATTAACAGACAGACCAAACGGATCTTTCCGTTTTGATTTCATTCTTTATGACCACCTTAATAATTCATTTGAATTTATTTATCAAATTCAATATACCTATTCTTAAAAAAGTTTTTTGGTTGACAATATAGGCGGTTCGATAATGTCCTATGATGATAATGTACTTATGGGTAAAATTGTGTAAAATTCATTATTGTTCGTTGCATTTTGCATTGTTATCGCAGCTTAGGGTACTCTATATGATGTGCTTATACATCCCTTCTGAATCCGTATTTTTTTCCAACACTGCGCATATTTGCTAAAAAGACCTCCCCAACTTACAATGTAGGGTGTTTCTCTCTATTCATTATGTTAAAAACACATCCGCAACTTTAGACTTTATCAACTCGTTGACAGAGTACAAAAAGTGTATTCGCTTTTTCTAGTTTCACCAACTCCAATTTATGTTGCTTATTACATGTTACACGCGTGAAATGAAACGCTAATGCATCACAATTTTGATCCTTATCGCTTTAACCTTAAGAACTGTAGGGCTATCGCAGATTAGTTTTCGCTAAGAGTAATGGTTAAAGAAACCCTTTTGTCGTTAAGGTCGTAAATTATCTACTTAGGTTAACATTTGGCGATAAATTGGTTTTATTTGTTCACCCGTGATAAAAGTTGTAAACACGACTGACGTTGATATGTTATATCAAGGGACCGGAATTCTCAATCCCTTTAATGATAAATATTAAAGTGTTAAAATTGTAGTTGCAATGTGTGTGTTACTCTGTAAAATTTATTGTTCTTTTGGAACTTCTAAAGTAATATTTATTTCTTTTAAAAAATAGTAGATTTCGTTTGATGGAACTCAAAGATGAACAATTTTATCTGCCGAAACTAACTTTGAGTTGAAAATTGCATATCTTGAGGTGATTTAATGTTAAGGCCTTTTGCTCACAAGGCAACTTTAAAATCTGCCTACGATTTTTTTCTATTAACGTCAATAAATCTCGGTTTAGCACTACATCTGTCATCGTATTCTCTATATTGTCTATGTTTCGTGTCACTCGGAAGGGAAGTTGGAAGTTTATACAAAAAATTTGTGCTTTCAATATGAGAATGGTTACTACATACAAAGTAGATAATTTAAACTTATCTTCTAGCTGTTGTGGTCTTGAGGAAGACTATGCCCTATCACTATACATCACAGTCAGATTTTCTGGAAAATATGCTTCTTAATTTTTTTATAAGATAAGGCCTAATGTCACTGCTTTCTCCACATATGGATACTACATACTAGAAACAAGCTACATTGCCCTGATGCTATCTATCTGTCGGTTTGTAGGTTTCTGATAGGATCTACCGGTAGAAGGGGTCTCATGTTACAATAATATCAAAACTGTATCTCGCTCCCCTATCAGGCGATTGAATTCCGGAAGGACTGACATTTTAGAACCAAATATCGTTTTTCGATTCGACTCTTCCGTACCCACCCTACAGTCTTCTACTTAATATTAAATATAAGGCATTTTCTAGGCAAATAACTTCTGCCTTGATGACACATTGTCACGTCAGGTGACATTGTCGCCTTACAGATTCGGCAACTGATCACTAGTCAGAACACCGATCATTTTAAAAGTATAACATAGCTTGTTCTTATCACGTGACATTGGCTAGGTAGTCGTCAAATGCGATTGTCGCTATAAAATAAGAATTTATTAGATACTTGGCTATCTTAACTATATTTTAAAAAACTTGGAGATGCCACGATCAAAGTTCTGAAGATAAATTTATTCAATGTGTCTCAAAAAAAAAGTGAGTAATGACCCCTATCAATAAGGGGCTGTTTCGAGTTTGACATACCCTAAACTAATAATGATTATTTTATTTCTACAAAGGCAACACTTTGCAGTTAATAAAATATAATTTAGTATCTCAATGATCAGGAAAGCTCGCTTCTTAAAACAAGTTTTTTTTCACTTTTACACAGACTTTCTTACGCCGGAGGTAAATTAAGTAAATCAACTTTGAGTTTGATACTTGAATAAATGAGATTCTGTTTCGTTTCAATTACTTTATAAACAAAATGTAATGCTTAGTTATGTAAAACTTGGTAAAATATTAACTTCTCTGAGGCGGTATAAGTACCTACTTGTTTTTTGGAAACCGTGATATATTTACTTTGGTTTTATGTAAGTAGGTAGGTACATCATTATTTTCAATCAGTTTCCGACACAAGTATTATACTTTTAACAAGCGAAGTTGACTAAAAATAAAGATTTCAAGAATATTAACTGACATGCTTATTTAAGTTTCACTACGAAGAGACGGCAACACTTGTATAACAACCCAGCTTAAGAACGGTACAAGTCCAAACAGGTTAAGTTGATCTATGTCCGTCTGTACGCGTTAACTTTACAGATCTATCAAATAATTATATTTTTAGGTTATACTTATAAAATACAGACTATTATCAACGCATATCTAGTCAAAACTACTACTCAAGAAAAGCCGAAATCTGTGTAGGTAGGTAATAATAATAACCACATCACGACACACACATTGACTCAGCTGTGCAGTAATTATCGTGAGAACTTGTGTCACAGGAACTAAGCAACGACATGGTATATACTACTTAGATGAGAATACAACATCCAAGACCGGTAAGCGAACAATGCGTCTTGCAAATAACACAAAGTCCCGCCCCCGCCGGGATTCGAACCCGGAACCTCAAGCGTAGCAGTCGGCTGTTTACACCACTGAGCCACCGAGCCCGTCAATCAGGAGTATGTCAGTTTTCTTGAAATTCAACCCAAATGTGAAAAATGTGAGCGAGAAAAAAATTGGGGGAGAAAATTAGAATCGAGATTGTTCAAGCAGAGCTGAGTCATTTAGTTAATTTTACTGTCTGTTCTTTGAAAATTAGGTCAAATACTCTTCGAAGATATAATTTTGTACATAGGTATTTGTGTCTATTTATATTCCTATTAGGAAATACGTACAAATATGCGATTCTGTTCGCGGGATAGGGTAGTTAATTATTTTATATTTGTGACGTCAAAACTTCGACTTAATTTTAGATTAGAAAAATCCACTGCTTAGAACAAAGTTGATGGTACTGTCCCTTACAATCAATATATTTGAGTAGTAAATGTGACTAACAAACCAGAGGACAATATAATCGAATTCTTCAATAAATTGACAGATTTCTACATTTCCATGAAATCCGAAACGAAATACCAGCAAAACGGAATGTAAGATTCCGACTGGATTACTTTCTCACGCACTTGTAGTTAAGAAATTAAGGTACAGTAATTTCTCAATAGCTTTTATGAACATTAAGGTCATGTTTGCCATAACAATAACTGCCATGTAAAATCTAAGAGCACGGCCCAACTTCGCATTCACACAGCGCTGCCATTTATCTCTTCTTACAATGTAAAAATGCCATCGGAATAAATTCAAAACTCCTTATCTGTCAGCCTACTATCGCGGGTCATAGGCCAGATACCGCGAGCTAAGCAACCAATCAGGGAGCAGTACGCTCTAGTGGGGCTCTCTATAAGGTATGTTTTCTTTCGTGTTCCGAAATTTAAATTTTCGTTCAAGGAGTATCTACGACCTATTTCCGAACGTGATGGATTGCTCGTTTCTCATTTTATATATCAAAGGGTAAGATCGAGCGGTTCACTTTGAATCTTGTTGGTTATGCAGTAGAGTTAAAATTAGGTTAAACTTTATGATATTGTTTTCGTATCATTACGAGTAATTTGTGGTTATTATCAGAGCACTTGCGTTGCCAAAGAGATCTTTTCATCTGATTTTGTTATGTAATTTTGTAGATTGAAATAACGCTGCTCCGACCCAGAACTAATATAATGCAGTGGTTGTAAATAGAGCATCCTATTTACAAGTTCCATGCTTTAAATTTACTTAATGAATGTGACATTCTAAAATGGTGTTTAAAATCACACAAGCAGAAAAACTGTTAGACTGTGTGTACGAATTTAATAACATTTCAACCACGCCTCACCTACTATTAACTAAATATTTAATAAGAAGAAAACGGTGGATACTTTAGCTTTGAAGTTGTTTAAATCCACTTGTTAAGTGAGAAAAACAAGACGCAATCATTTATTTTCCAAAGGAAGCTGCCCAGAGGCTGCGAAAGGACAATCGGGACAGCTTTAAATTCACCTTTTTAATAAAAAGAATTTCATTTTACATCTCTCAGGAGAGAATATTTATATTTTCGAACGAGCTGTCCGCCATTTCCTCGCTCTCTTAAAGTAAATTCCGTTTCAAAATAATCCTCTATGAAATTTTGTTCAATTAGCTACATCCCGGCTTTTTTACTGTCTTAATTTTGTATAACACAAGCAAATATTAAGATTCTTTTTCTTTACCTTGGATTAAGAAGTCAATTTGTATCCAGACAGTATCCGAACGCAATTATGTACAGGAGCTATCCGAAAAAAGAAACGGGAGAGACCGTTATTTAAAACGATATTTTTCGAATTAGGAACGGATTTTTAAATTCATAACTGGCATTGTGAAAGTAAACGCTTAGTGCCTCTTGAAGGCGTTACCGTCTCGGGAAGTTTCTGAGTCTGTTAAAATTAAAAATGTATTTTTCCCGGGATGCCTTAAAAGCACAATGGACAAAGAAAAAAGATGGAACGAGGAAACTCGAAATGGGGTTGTTCATTAGACAAACCATTAAGCGAACTCCAGTCGCAAGTTAATCTTCCCTTTTACAAGTGGTTCTACTTTTTTAAAGATTTTTTGTTCTTTCGACATTTGACACATCCGATGCGTATCGTTGAATAATGACTCCGGTCCATTAAGTTTCGGTTTCTAAACGCCCCTCGATCCAAAAATAACTTACCGTTTGTTTCGTGACAGCTTTAGTTTATTTGTGGGAATATCTTCCAAGAGGATTTCAGATAGTGACATTTTTAGTGCCAGTTGAAACGTATTCGGTTTTGGATGGTACACGTTTGAAACGACTTAATGTTGCTGTAAACTGAGGTTTTGGTTCTTTGAATGTCTGCCTGATGGATGTATTGTGATGTAATGCAGTCCAGGGTGAGCGCGACAAATGGGATCACGATCATTCTTGACTTTCTTATGGAAAATGTTGACTTTATTGTTAATTAAGAGGACTTTATGTTTAGCTGAGGGAATTTGGAAGCTTTTTATACGTCAAAATGATTTAAAATATTGCATTTTTCAGGTAGTCGTGTTTGTTTGTTTTTGCGGTTGAAGAATTGTTTGTGATAAAATTTAAAATGTGATGTTTAAATTTGGAATAGAACATAGACAATCTTTATTTTTTCCATACGAAAACATGGCAAGTAAAAGTAAAAACACGATATACTTTGTCTATACGTTAAGTGTATTAATTCTTTTATACTTAGAAATTGATAACAATGTGTTGATTGCTTAAGTAAATACAGATGTGTTTGCCTATCGATAAAAACGTGAGAACGAAACTACATCAAGCTTTGTATTTAAATATTTAATGGTTTTTTAGTAACAACCTGATACGAGTTTCCGCAACGGCCAAAGTTAGTTAAGTATGTAATATTTTAACTTAGGTAAATGCTTTTGGGAACATAAGTTTGTCATTCCAGCTCACAAAGACATTTGAATAGGATATTGTAAGTTTCATTAGGCGAATATGCACATTGTTACAGTGTGCGTAACCTCGAGTCCGCTCAGTAAAATTGAAACTAGAACAATGTGCATGATTTATAAAAACATTTCAACTATAGCTGAACGATCTTTAGTTGGGCTGTAACGATATCGACTCTAACTTTCAAGTTCAAGACCACTGCAATGACGTAATCTGACAGAATTAAAAGCCAGCAGCCGAAACGGAGTGCAGACGCCGGATTTGTTGTTAAACTTGTTTGACAGCTGTCTTGCGTGGCTCAAAACCCTCGAGGGCAAGTCAAGCGCAGTGAGTAAACATCACAAAGTTTTTACAAGCCAGATGTTAACAGACTAATTATAATGTAACTTAGAACGGCGCTAGGTGTAGAGAGAGTTTATTAGAAGTCAAAGGAAGAGTAGTTCCGTTATTCGCCACTTTGTTGCCTCGTACCGCATGGTTGTTTACGCGTTGTGAACCAACTAATTATAATGTAACATAGAACGGCGCTAGGTGTAGCTGGAATATGTTTAAATTTAAAGGAAAAATAGTTCCGTGATTTGACACTTCCTTGATTTGTTGCTGGTCGTTTACGCGTCCTCTTATCTATGGTTTGAGTTTAAACAGACCGTTTTATGTTCTTACGAGAAGCGGCCATTTTTCTTTCGAATGGCGGGCTTTCAAGAAACGATTCTTAAGTGAGTTTAAGATTTTTCTTATCTCCGAACAAAGAAATTATTCATAATTGGTTTAATCATCTAAAATGTACATTCCATTATCCTTTGAAGTTGGCTCCGAGAATTTCTGATGTGGCAAAGAAACATTCGGCTCAACTATATGTTAATATCGTGATGGAAGATTGGAACCCATTGGTTATTTAATGTGAAAGAAATAAGTCATCTAACTCCAACTAAAAGTTGCCAATCACGTCTTCGGGCTGCAGGGAGTCGCTAGGTGCAAGAGGCAAAAGATCGCTCTATAAACAAATATTTGGGGGAGACCTACGTCCAGCGGCGGTTTTCTTCCAGTTGATGATAGAAACAGTCAAGGGAAGACTTTAAATTTTTTTTATTAAGTATTAAGTCTAACTCACCAATAGTTGGGAATATTGTTTTTGACAAGTTGGTACGTTTCATTCCACTTTAGCTATTTATCATGTAGACGTCAGAATTTCACTTGAAAGTTTCGTCAATGAGCAATGTTTTCGGACAGTTCGGAACGTTCCCAGTAACTTCAGTGGAGTTCAGTAAAATATCTGTCTACTTCAGCTATGATTGGAGCTGAAATAATTTATTCATCCATGTACGAAAACAATTTGAAAAATATTGTTTTTGGATTTTAAATCAATCTTTTGACAGGTGTTTTGTTGTAGACGTGATATGGTGTAGATATTGTTGTCAATCCGTAGTCAAAAATAAGAAATACGAAAGTAAAGCTGCCTTTTAAGTGTTTACGCTAAAACCACTGAACCGATTGAATCTTTTACCTATAATAATGAATTTACTTTCAGGGTAGTCATAGACAAAGATATCTACAGAGAAAGTCGCAGGTAAAAGCTATAACTTACCATGAAGAAACGTATGGCGTAGGTAGTGTCATATAATTTATCAAATTCCAAAGAGTTTGGAGACGACACTTAAATAACAGACTCAAATCCCGAAAATTCCGAAACGGATAGGTGGGAATCGAGAAAAATGTTCATTCAATCGTTTATCCTTTAAGTACAGTATAAAAACATAGACAAAGAAAACTTATAGAAGGACATGGAAAAGTTTAAACTTTAAAAATGACACTAGGTAGGTTTTTTTGAATTTTTCTTTATTTTATAAAACATCATGGGAAAACAAGCAGATGGTTCATCTGATGGAAAGTGATACCGCCGCCTATTGACACGACGGTGCCCTTGATGTCTGGAACGCCAAGAGCACTGCCAATGCGTTGCCCATGCAGAGGTGAAGATGTTATACGTCTCGTGGTAATTACACAGGCTCTCCGATACTTCAAAACGATATACAGCTAACTGCTTCACGGTAGAAATAGGAGGGTGGTACGAACCCAGACAAATAAATCAAATCCAATTACAAATTTGATTTATTTGATCTGTAAGAAGTATTTTAATCTATTAGTCAAAAAAATTGGTAAACCGAGAAATGATTGACAAGAAAGTGGGTAGGTACTATTTTTTTAAATTTGAGATTCAGGTATTTGTGGCTGGGTGTCTCTATTTTTTAAAGTTTAGTAACTCTATGGTCTTTGTTGTAAGAATAAGGGCGTAAAATATGGAGTATCGGAAAGAAAATTACAGGGTACAATGAACGTATGTTTTTTTAATAATGGAGTAAAAAATGTGGTCGGCGGGCACAAAGGAACGCTTTCTAGACTACGGCGATCTTTGTTGTAATATCTTGATTTCCAAGTTTGCCATAATTTTAACTTTTTTTTAGTTTTTATAGAAAAGCTTTTGGCCAGTATCTTAATAGATAGTAAATAATATAGTAGTCTAAGGTCTTCAAAATGTTTTTTTTTCTTCTTAGATAAAAACAAGGTAAGTAGATATGGTTAAAATTTTGTGTAGTGGAATCCATAGTTGAATGGACTTTATAATTATGAAACAAATTTATCTAATAAAAAAACTTTTAAAAATGATGACCCGGTATGGTTTTTTTTTGGCCTAAGCCTCTTCGTTGTTTGTTAAAATTAATCATAAAACCATTGCTATTTTTTTGCAAGCTGAAAAAAGGTGGTTAACCGATTCCCATATTAAAACAACATCACGACACACACATTAACTGCAGTAAGTATCGTAAGAACTTGGGTCACAGTAACTAAGCAACGATATAATATAAACTACATTGATAAGACGACTACATCCAAGACCGGTAAGCGAAACAATAGGTCTTGCAAATTATACAAATTTCAACAGAACCTCTAGCGTAGCAGTCGTATGTTTATATTCTATTGAACTACTGAAAAATTTACGTCGATCTAATTAATTTATAGTTAAAACGTACATTTGTGCGGAATTTTTGTATGGTAAGACATTTGTTTGTATTTTTACCCGACCACGGCGCAAGCGTTTTAGTTAACAAAAAATAAATATGCACGGAAATGACGTTAGGGAGCTGTCCTTAAGGTCGAATTTGCTTTATTGTAAGTTTGTTTTTTAAAAGAACAGTCTATCTCTCTGTCTCTATACAAATTTGATGCCAGTTTTAAGTGAAGTTTGTATGGTATTGTGTATCTATAAAGTGAATAGATCGATGTCTGAAAAGCACGTTTATTAATTAATGCGCACGTTTAATAATTAAAGTAGGTAATTTCATAACATGACGTTTTTGTCATGAATGGAAATTAACTCATATGAGACTTATTGGCTGGATCTAAAATAAAAATGCATGTGTATTAATTTCTCAGTTAACTATTCTAATTTAATCATTTTACAACAATTAAAAGTATAGTCCTATCAAGTGTTGAATTGAATTCGAAAAAATTATAACCTCTTTGTTATTTTTACCACAAATTGTAAAATTGGTAAGGGATGTTAAAATTAGACATTAGGAACATGAAATTGTAACTCGCATTTGTCATCAAAAATGGATTTCCCCATCAAATGGTGGCTTCTCACAGAAATAAATAATTCTGCTAAGCTCCCTTGTCAGACATTAATATTTTCGCTGACGTTCCATTTTCAACTAGTTTCGAACTAATTTCTACTTTACTCGGCATTTCCTGGCCGTTAATAAACCAGCGGTAAATTAAAAAAAAATGTCGCCGTTTTAAAAATTCTATTCGAATTTCAAATTTATTAGGCGTTGAACTGTACGACATAAAAGTTGTCAACGTTTCAAAAGCGCATCTTATTGCGTCATTTGCGACAGTTTCGTATCGAAGATCCGTGTAACATCTATAAAAGTTTAAAGTTGGCCCGACGATTCTCTAGGCAGATGTTACTAAAGTCTGTTAAAACTAAACTTTTACTATTCTAAAGTTTTAAACTGTTTATAGACTCTAGGAAAGGTCTTTTACTGGGCAATAAAAAATAGCAATTTCCCTTAACCGCTGGATGCCTTGGCCGTGTACGGTGAAACGGAATTTAAAAAAAAAAACAGTCAAATAAAGTGTGAGTCGGAAACGCACATGAAGAGTTTCTTACCATGGTAAGGTTAAACAATGTTATTATAACATATTTTCGTAAAATAAACATGAACAAGAAAATTTGTCAAATAGTCGCGTTTATTATAAGGAGAGCTCTTTAATTTTTAATTTATTTTTTTAGTATTTTTTGTTAAAGCGGCATACTCTGAATTTTTTTGGATTACTACCCGCTGACAGAAAGCGGAGGCTTAGTAATAGTCCCATTTTTCGCCATTCGGTGTACGTTATGGAACCTTAAAAAAGCAACGCAAACCGTCCAGTCACTTCCTTATTGGATACCGATGCATTTTGGCCGTTCACCAAGTCGGAGTGAATAGAAAAAGGGGTGTGGGGGGTAAGTGGCCCAATTTGCAGACGTTTCCACTTGTGAAAGGTCATTTAGGAATGGTGCAGTTTGATAAGTCTGAGGGCGAAAGTTTGACTACCTTTTGCGTCTGACAGCTGAACGCTGACTCGGCGAATCAAGAAATGATTCAGTATCTTCCATCGTGTAAATTGAACTCTGACTTGCCAGCCTTTTTGGATAGATGATAGGATTGCGGACTAAGAGGATTTTATGGAGTACCTATAAATTTTCGGATGATGTTCTCGGTTGAAGGTTTATTTTCACATTTCATCATATTTCGTAAGATACTGATTGTAGATATTATGTATATATACAGATAGAAAAGCAAAATTTCATAAAACTCATATAAATCTCTTCAAATATCCAGTTAATACTTACTGATATTATAAACGCGAAAGTTTGTAATGATGAATGGACGTTTGACACTCTTTCACGCGAAAATTACTGAACGTAGTTTAATGAAACTTTACAATAATATACATCAGAATAACGTAAAAACTATAATTTACAAAGATTTTCAAAAATATAACGAGATTTGTATTCATCAAGTTATTTACAATCCTATTGGTAAAAGCTAGTGGTTAATATAAAGAAATGCCATGGTGTTTTCATCAATCAATAGTATAATACCAAATCCGTATAGAAAGGATACACTGGCTTGAAGTATGTATACATTTTCATTTTATAATCCATCACAGTGGATGCTGGCCCATGCAATCTAGCTATGCGGCCATTTTATTGGGCTTCAAAGGCAAATCCCCGCCAAGTCTGAAAGCCATACTCGGAGGTCATTTTAGAGTACCGTACCTCAAGGATAGCAACGAGATACCTACGACTAAGACACCGCTGTCCGTTCGTCCGTCAGCGAGCCTGTATCTCATGAACCATACTATAGACGCTTGAAATTCTCATTATTTGTTTATTACTGTTGCCGTTATTAGAACAAATAGTAAAACATAAACGGATGAAAATTTAAAGGAAACGTGTTTTTTTGCCTATTTTGATTCGTCTATCTTCATAAATTTCTTAATTTTCGAAATCTTAAATAATTAACCTTGTACGATGGTGCGGAACCGTTAATGCTGTAGCCCGACTCGCCCTTGGCCGACTTTTTTTCAAGTTTTCCTCTAAGCGAGGCGAAGGCCCGAACACTTGAAAAGCATTATGCTAATTTTTTTGGCGGGAGTCTCCGTTCCTCGTTCTGGAGCATACTACAGCCTTTCGATTTTCCGAGATGATTAAAATTTTTCGCCGGATTTTATTCTTCGTAATACCGGTATAAACCGATTTATTCGATAAAGTAGGTAATTCCATTCGCTTCGGTAAGTGATTTTTGATCCGATGTATGTTCAAGAGAGGGTTTCATTTATATTAGGTACATAAATAATAATTTATATTCTATTAATTTACTTACGTTTCGAGTATTTCATGTACCTACTCAAATTGATATTGGATTATCATTCTTTATTTCATCAAAAAAAAATTGGAAACGTTATATGTATCTACAGTTGCCTCGCTTACTTCAATACAAAGAAAATGTTCAAAAGACTTGATAACTTTTATCTCTCCTTAAATACTACACATCTAGGTACGGATGTTGGTACTTCTTCTGACGTTTGGCGGATTGGCATATAAATTATAAAGTGTTGTCTTCGTCGTATGGATTTCTTACATTAAAAAAATCTGTTACCAGCCATCAGGTACCCGCATGTTTGCCACCTTAGAAGTATAAAAGTAGTGTAAATACGAGTTATGTTTCAAATAGGGAATATGCATGAAATTAAATATGATTATTCAATCAATTTATCGTAAAGTATATGGAAATTGTATCTTTATAGTGAATACAGAATTAGAATTGAACGATAAACCAGGGAGATATAACCATTAAAAGTAATTGTATCTATCTCGCTCATCAGAACAATTTGATGGAAGTTGTATGTCACCTGTGTACTTTGACGTCATAGTGCATATCGGATCTCTCTGTCTAACCAACGACTTTGAAGCTTTATAACTTAGTTTATAAGTCAGATAATTGAGAAAATCTAACGGATTTGTGTACATATGTGGTATCGAATTATAAAAAATAAATAAAAAAGGTATACATAGTCCTTATTACAGTCAAAGCAATTCACAGTCAGTTGTAACAACATAACTTTAACGATAACCAGTAATGTTAAGACCAACGTCAAATCTCCGATATTTTAATAGTTAAAATGACATCACGAAATCAAAATATCACTAACGGTTAGTGGTACCATATGTCTTTAATGATAACCAATTGCCCCGTTTTGACCAGTGAAGGAATCATTTTATATTATATTTAATAATAACATTATGTAGGCGTTAGCCCAGTTCATTTATCGCATTTAATTAATATTTTCTTTTCTTTTCAACATAAATGACACCTCCTCCAAACAATCACCTTGTAACCGTGCCCGTCATGTTTTTAAAAAGATAGCCCTTTAAAGTATACATGTAATTTGAATAGAATAATTATTTTATTACTACCATTAAAGGTTGTTTCGGTTTACCTTTAGTGTATATTTTTCATTTAACTCAAGTATGCTATTTATTTCACCGAATTACTTTCTCCTACTCATTTTGCTCGTGGAAGTACACTCGTGGTTATTATTTGATCTTATTAGGGAAAAGTGGTACAGTTACTGGGGTTGTGGTGTGTAGTGGTTAGTAGTACTGCACTGTTTTAGGGCAAGAAAGGATGCGAGATGCCTTTGTTATCTTGGTAAAATTAGGGCCCTAGTTTTTTCTGCCACTGTTGGAGAAAAATTCTTTTAAGTATATACATTTTGATTGGGTTTGTAATTGGAGATCGACGCAATTTCTACTGTTGTTTATAAGGGAATAGAGGAAAATGTTCGAACTGTCTCTTCGTCGCTAACAGGGTACAGACTGCTTTTTTCCGCTTTGTCCCCCTAGGAAGACAGAGCAGGGTGACAGATCGGAATAAACCAATTTAAGTACTAGCTATTGAATCATTCCTTTTGACTTGCATCCGTAGCTAATTAAAAAAACGAATTTAACTTAATTTACAAGATTAATTGGTATTCATATCAGCTCAAAGATGAGTTTTCTTCAGTCACGAAGCACGCTCACAAAACTAATTAACATTTGCGAATAATATAATCAAATTTTAATGTCCGCCGGACAGTAATGAAACTCGTCTGAAACCAGGAAAACTCCCGGAGAATTAACATCAAATTAGACGGCCTGTCACTTTTCTCGTATTTCACGGTTATGCAAAATGGATCTTAATGACGTTAGGAGTCTCGCAGCGCCGCCATTACGCGCTCGAAATGTGTTTGACGCGTAATTACATTAGTTTATTGTAGCTCAATTGAATTACTTCCCGGGCGGAGTTTTTGGTGCCGCGAGTTTGTGATTCAACAATCCGTTATGATTAAACAATAAGCTACCAATAGATATTTTTTTGTAGGTATAGTTGATATCTTTGACCGAATTCTCTGAAGCTTATTTTCCCTCTGGTTGGTGGAGTATTTCAAATTAACTGATATATGTAGGTGTCTTGTTCGTGTATAAAATTATTAGACTAATTACTGGTTCAGACAAGATGTTGGGTTGAATTCTGATCCTCAAAAAGCTTAATTAGTCAATCTCGAGATCAAGATTCTGTGCCTGTTCAATTGAAAGGTTTGTTACTGGAAGTGGTTAAGCGAAATGTAATGAAGTAGTAAGCCCTAATCTGCCCATCTCTTAGATCCTAAAACTCGTGTTCTTACTGGTAGTAAATTTTAATGAACTTATATTTATTATGCAGATATACTTCTATATTCAAGTATTACTGGTGGCGTAGTGGTGTAAACAGCAGACTGCTACGCTAGAGGTTCTGAGTTCGAATCCCGACGGGGGCGGAACTTTGTGTTAGTCGCAAGTCGCATTATTTAGCTTTCTAATTTTTATTAACAGTTCAGATACACCATTCATGACGTGACATCCTTTTATTGGCTTGGTTTTATTAATTCTATAGATTATAATTTTATGAAACGTAGTTCTGCTGTTGGATGTCCATATAAAAAAAAGAATAGAATTGAGCTTTAGTGTATTCTGTTCAAGTATTACGTAACACAAATTTTTGACACTCCCTCCCCTCCGTAACGTTTAAAAAAAATGGGAACTTAGACATGAAAAACTGCAAGAACGGCCCGTTTTGCGAGATTCGTGCACATTGTAACATTTGTTCATTAAGACAAGAAGAACTTTCTCAAAATTTTCTAAAAATTGGCGACGTTTGACCAAAAACCATTTTGCATATACGATTATGTAGAAAATTGCGTCACTTGAACGGCCACTTAGGTATAAAAAAGCTGATTAAAAACCAGTCACTATCAGTATCAAGTTAAATGGGTGACCCGAAAAAATCAGCCATCAACGTCAGTCAGGTCCCAGTTGACTCCAGCAAGATGCTCTCATTCGAATATCCAAACGTCCGCGCGTCGATTAAGCGCTCGGCAGATTTAAAGGTGGGAAATAAATCGGCCCATTTATCAGACAGGCAGTTAAAAGGGAAATAATGTCCATGAAAAATGACGTCACAGATGGTATTCCCGACTCCGGTGAGGTTTTTCATCATGATAACCTCATTACGCTGGTAAAAAGGTACTTGAACTATTTGAGAGAACTATCTACTAAGAAAATTTTATCCACTTATCATGATCGAATCAAAAATTGATTCGACGAGCTTAAAAGACGTATAATTTTTAATCATCATTATTAATTTATTATTATAAACTAAATCAAAAATGCGTTTATGATCTATATTTCAAATATTGTTACAGATCCTCGAGACAAAAACAAAAAAAAGAATTTTGAAAATCTGTCCACAACCGACGGAAAAATCGTTATAAAGATATAGAAAAACATATGGACAAACGAATGTAACCTCTTCCTTTTTTTGAGTTGGTTAAATAATTTTCACCAACAACAACCATACCTATCACAGAGTAGAGTAAAGACCTGATTTAAGCTCTAGTATTTAATATTTAAAAAAAAAAACTTCTTCAAAAGTCTCATTAACTAACTTGTCTTCACATTACGCTAGAAAAAGTCAAAACGTTTTATTTCCATGAAATATATCCATAGTGAGAAGCTGTTTTTCCTAAATTAGTGTTAAACTATGCCACTTTAAAATAATTTGACACGTACTCCCACATTTAGAGTGTCAGGATTTTCAAAGCAAGCCCTTGTGAGTTGAAATTTAAGCTCTGCTAACAGAACACGTTGCTAAGAGGGAGGTAAGCACGTTCTGTCAAGATGTCAACGTTAAGTGGTCGGGTTGTACTCCAATTATGGTGCAGGGCCCTCTAGCGGCCAAGAACTATGCTACACTGTAGGAAACCAAACCAGATTATCTATGGCCAAGCAGGTAAACTTCAATTTCGAAATTGGAACGAATTTTCTCGCATTTCAAAAATTCGCAACCGGCAACGTTGTGACAATTCAACCGCTGCAGGAGGCAATCATGCAAATAACGTGTTATTTAAAGATTCTAGTGAAAAACCCTACTTCTAAAATAAATGTCTCCTGCATAGAGAGATTTCTCTGTAGGTATAAGAGTTTTTAGGTCAAA
Source organism: Choreutis nemorana (assembly GCA_949316135.1). Taxonomy (NCBI): domain Eukaryota; kingdom Metazoa; phylum Arthropoda; class Insecta; order Lepidoptera; family Choreutidae; genus Choreutis; species Choreutis nemorana. The sequence continues at coordinate 5,130,289 of OX438621.1, read as the reverse complement.
TCCCTAACTTGACAAGACGGGCTAAGAGCCAACTGAGTATAACATTTAACAATTTCAGAATTTCTATCTCACATTACTGGAGATGGGACGATAATGGCTTTCTCAGGGATTGTACAATGCTTGTTCTTAGGTTTATTTTAAACGGAAAATGGTTTTCGAACTGAAGTTTCCGTAGTTTTAACTTTCAAGTTACTGACTTACTTAATATACTTTCATTTCATTTTATAGTTCAGTTATAGAGCTTATCTATTTACTCAATTTTGTGATAGTTGAAACTGACAGATACTAAAAATTTACTTAGCAACAAAAACAAGGCTGTACAGGAAAACGTCTTTGCCTAAAAAACAAGATCCAATATGGCTGCCTTCAGCGTTCATTCCGCTACAAACAAGATTATCGTTAGGTAGGCGTAAATAATATGATAAACCTACGACACGGCCGTTAGGATTCCATCGTTAGTCTGTGTTGCATTGTAATCAACGCCTACACATCACACAAAGCACAAAGCTCAGGTAATACGAAGTGTAATGAAAGGTTTTAGCTAGTCGTTATGACATTAACAGGAAACAGCTGATGTATGCTTTAACAAAAAAAAAGCTTGTTTGTCCAATTACCTACTTAAAAATAACTAGTATTTATATTGAGATTTTTATAGATGATGACATGTTATAACTTATATGTAAATATTATGCATAAACATTAAGTTGGCGTCATCATACTGTTTGCTGTCCTAGAGATAAAAGGCGGGAATTACTATCCTTTTTGGCTTAGTTGGGTAAAGATTAAAACTAATGCTTAGATGTCTTCGTCGTTTTGTTCCAAGGGTGTTTCGCACCATGGTGTGAAGACTTCTTTTAGACTATTATCAAGTTTTTTTTTCGGGTATTCGCCGGTTTTCACATAAAGAAATATCGTACGTACCTAGTAGTACTTAGGTTCGAATTGACCAATTCAAAAAGCGATATTGTGCGATTCATACCGTGTTGTTAACAAATCTAGATGGTTAGTCTAGCACAGGTGATTGACCTATCGTTTTAAGATCATAAGATTTTAACAAATCACTTACATGAGAAATTCACATTAAGCTTAACAAAGTTACATGACAAAACAATATACTGATAGGCAATTTATGATTCGACAGTTGATACAAAATAAGTGATGGAATTTTATAGAATTTGAATAATGGTTACTATTTAGACAAATAATAATATTTCGATGTTTTTTCGGCAATGATTAATTTACGATATTTTGAATTAACGCCAAACGTAATGTAGGTAATTTGTAATTTAACCTTGTATGTCAGTCTAAAGTAAGTACACGAGCTAGGGGAAGTCCCTAATCTACCGTATAATATTGTACACCGACCCAATTGTCTCGAGACTTGTCAACTTATGTTATCTCGTGTATGTCAATTAAACGTCTCCCGGTAGTTTAGTTTGTATTCTTGTAGTGATGTTGGATTTACATGAGTACCGCCATCTTGAATGAGGTTATGTCAGAATTAGGTAAGCTAAGCGGTGATTTCATTATGGAAAGTAGATAACTTATTCAAATATATTATTTTAGCTACTTGTGGGTGGATTTTTTGTATAATTTTACATAGGCAGTTGATGAAAACATTCATTACTTAAACTTACCTGTAATTTGTAGAAGTAATTAAATATAAAACTTTTGTAGCATGCATTCTTTACTTTTGAATTCATACTTTGTTTCAATTAGGAATATTTGTCATTGGAGATAGTCTTTTAAACTAAAATTTGTTATGTTTGTCAAATTCACTGAATGTCGATGTCCACTAAACAGTTAAACCGTTTAATCTACGAATTAATATAATTGAAAGACAAAAATAAAACTAATTAGCAACTACAAAAAGTACCAGCCATTTTGAATTCACGGCCGCGCTCCCGAGCCGTATTCTAATTTCAAATCATTAACCGACTTGGTAACGTTAACCAACGAAACGTCAAACGTGATTTGAATTCACGCTGACGTTCCATTTCACGGAGACCGTTTGACTATGGTTGTTGTTAGCTTCGTCAGGTAAGTGTACATGCATGTTGTTTCAGTGTGTGTAACCACAAGTTCGCTCAGTGAAGACGGTACGCACACTAGAGCAATTAGTTACACGTCTATGGCCGAAGTGTCTTCGTGAGGTGGAACAACTGAAACCGTGTTAATTCACTCTAGTTGAATCGTAAAATTAGCTGAACGGCTGAAGGCTTCTCAGTAAATGGGGTGTGAAGGAGTGAATTTTGTCTGTGGTGAATTCAAAGCCGCAAATCCTGATCCCTTTTGCTGGGGAATAGTTTTCTATCGCTGTCTTTGTTTATCTCCGTGTTGTCTTTGGTTTATCTGTGATCGGCGTTTGGGTTTGGTTTTTATACATATATTATGTTTGTAGTAAGTTTTATAGCACGTTACATCTAAAAAAAAAAAAATGGTTTATGGTTGAAGCTAAGAGATTATGGTTACAATAATAGTGAGAAACATTGAGACTTCGTTATTTCTCGGATTTACCGAAGATCCCCGACCGCTACTGTCCGATATATCATTTCGTATTTATTTAATGACGTCTCATGAAAACTTAGCAGGAAATTTTATGAAAAACGACCTTAGCCGACAAATAACGAAGTCGCATAACATTAGGTGTACTTAATATATGGTTTGTACCATAGATTAATACCAATCATTCATCTGTGTGTGTTGGATGTGTATGTCGTGTGAGATCGTCTGGGTTGGTACCACTTTCCTTTCTATTTCTTCCGTGAAGTAGTTCGCTGTGTTACGAAGAGATAGGAGAGCCAGTGTAATTACCGGCACGAGAGTTATAACATCTTTACCTACAGGGGAGCGCATTGGCGGTGCTCTTGGCGTTCCAGACATCAAGGTCATCTTAGTGTCAATTGGCGGTATCACTTTCCATCAGGTTAACCGTCTGCTTGTTTGCCCATGATGTCTAAAAATAATAAAAAGATAATCCAATTGTATTTTTTTATTTTAATCGTAATTTAATATAATAATAACATGAAAAATTATGTAATTGGTCGCATACCCGCTTAATTATTATATATAATGAAATATAAGATTTTTTTAAAGTTTTCTCTTGTGAACAACCCAGTATATCTTTCGCTCAAAAGGTCCATACTTCAGGCTATTTGTATCTTACCAGGTTTCATATCATTGTTAGATTGACTTAACAATTGTTTTTTTTCTGTTCCAGGTACGGCTGAGACACAACAGATATCCATAAGCTGAAAAAAATGGCGAGGAAAGGTTTTTAAATTCCAAATATTAATTAATTGATATTTGGAATTTGTAATTTAATTTTAATTTAATGTTTAAATAATTAAGTTATTGGGGTAACCCGTATAATTATTAACAATAAAAAATAAAAAATAAATGTATTCAAAAATATAATTAGTAATTGTTTGGTGTAGTAATAATAACCACATCACGACACACACGTTGTCTCAGCCATGCACTAAGATATAATCTTGTATAGCAGGCACTAAGCAACGATACGATATAAACTACATAGATAAGAATACTACATCAAAGACGTTTTGCAAATAACACAAAGATCAAACCCGGATCCTCTAGCGCAGCAGACGGATGTTTACATCACTGCGCCAAAGAGGTCGTCAAATACTTTCATTCATCAAATACTTTTATTTCATTCATCAGTTTGACATTTATACACTCTATGATTGTTAACTTTCTATCTACAGACGATTATATGCAGACCCCTGATGAGGTCGCGATTATGATGCAATTAAAAGCTTAATTGCTTTATGATTCTTAAATCTGTATCGATTGTGTGTGTCTATATTTTTTTGCTTATAATGTATTAAAATCATCCCGCAGTTCCAGTTTCATACGGAATCAGTTGACCAAAGAACCTTGAAAACAATAACAGTTGAGCCAACACGTAAAGAACTCCCCATAAACATTGGGCCCGTTGCCTCCGGGAGGGCGGGTCCAATTAAAACTTTAATCGCTTTGAATAATAATTTTAATAATGGTAACATTCTGAGTGGCTCAGGTTATTTGTGACGGCTGAATACGAATGAAGCCTTTTGTATTTAGGTCAACCCACTTACATAATAAACATAATATTAACGAAGACCTCGGTGGCGCAGTGGTGTAACCAGCCGACTGATACGCTAGAAGATCCGGGTTGGATCCCAGCGGAGGCGGAACTTTTTGTTATTAATAAGACGCATTGTTTCGCTTACAGGTCTTGGATGTTGTATTCTTATCTATATAGTTTATAACGTTGCTTAGTGTCTGTGTTACAAGTTCTTACGATACTTACTGCAAGGCTGAGTGGATGTGTGTGTCGTGATGTGGTTTATTTATTTATAACAAAATTAAAGTGGGCTCCCATGTTGTAATGTTTTTTTTTTTTAACTGCATCCTTTAGGTATGTGTTCTTGTAATTACGGATTCCTAGATGTGCGAGTCCGATTCGCTCTTGACTGGTTTTTCTTACGGTGTCAAGACTCATCTTATACAATTATTTTTACCTATAGATGTGTTGTTGGTGTAGTTATGTTTGTCCTGTAGAGGACGTGGTGGCTCAGTTTGTTACGTGCCTTGTTTAACAGACCGACCCGACCCGACAGGTCGAGGGTTCGAGTCTCGGGTTGCCGTACGTTGTAGCTGCCATGTTCCTCTTTGTGCCCGCATACAGACACACACAGACAGTGTGACAGATTCGCAACCTGTCAACTCGACATAAACATGCGAAATGCGGTGTGTAACACCTCCGCCAACCCCTCGACCGATTACGGTGTGAGTTTATGTGTGTTTATGTTCTCTGTCATTATTGACAGTTTTAATAGAGCTTTTAGAAGTTTCGTTTAATGAATATAATTTAAGTAAACAAGAGATATTAACTATATTATTACGTAAGTTTACTTGACGTACTCCAACACGGGGTGTTTCATAAAGGTGTGTCAAAGTTTTCTAGAATTTTCACTCTAACCCAGTGAATAGTATTCTGGCAAAAATCGAAAACGTAAATATTTTGGTCGTGTAAAGCTTTACACCTAGCCTAGCCTAGAATATTAATACTTTGAAGCAAATCTTCTGACTCCGTTGATTTGTGAGTTACCTCTAAAAACAAAATAAAATATGAATGAAAAAAAAATCTTACTAAAGGTTTACATGTTATGTCTGTCTATCCGACCGAAGCTAAACTAAGAATCAGATTATATTCAAATTAAAAAAAAACTGATAGTCATTTTGTTTTTGTCTTATTTTAATTTGAATTGGCATTGGTAATTCACGGTGCCATAGGCGTTGTAAGACTTCAAGGGCATCTTCGTTTCAATAGCCATCGGTATCGTTTTCCTTCAGGTGAACCGTCCGCGTGTTTATCCTTGACTTTTCATAAAAAAAATCTCCAAAAAATTTTACACCTTGCAACACCCTATAGATAAAGTTAAGCCTTTCGCGGGTAGGTGATATGCGAGACCTGATCTAAATTTACCAAGTTAAACCTGACGAGAACCCCAAGTTTAAGTCGCCATAATTTACTTAGCACTTAGTCGTTATAGGCGACTGTTAAAAGTTTATATCACCCGACGACCATCGGGTTTAATTTCATTAATAGATAATTATATCATCGATAGATCTGATGCGTTTGGGATAGGTATGGGATCCTTATTAAATAATAAATTAGGACATAAAGTGTTTAATAATTGTATGCCGAATATTTCGTTCCCCGATATTGTTAGTAAAATTATGAATAGTAATGTAGACACAGCCAGCACAGTAGTTCTGATGTATGGAAACAGTCTCACTATAAATAAGTCTCAATTATTAAAGTCTTGAGCATTTGGGCTCATTGAAAGTTAAAAATGTAATGTTTTGTTCAATTCCGTACTCGGACCTGCTGTCTGGTGATCAAAATAGACATAGTTACGGACTAAATTCAATCGTTTGCAACTACGCAAATTGTCATAGCGACAAGTTTACATTCTTTGATGTAAATAAGTTTTTAAAAGGTTTTAAATTAACTAAAGATACTATGTATCTTAATAAGAATCAGATTAAAACGATTGCTACGTTGGTAGCATATGATATACAAAACCCTGTTATACATGGTATAACTAAGCTTATTGTAACTGACTCTGATACAATATGTAACAGTAATAATAATGTTGTAAATTTAAACTAAATAGTTCGACAATAGAAAAGCCGTCCAATAGTTTCCTAATGATTGTACATCAAAACATCAATCGCTTTTCTGGCAAAGTACTAGACGTAGAGTTATTTATCGAAAGTATAAAACTAGATATATTTTGTATTACGGAAACATTTCTATGCAACAGCAAAATGACTTTCAATGTACCAAATTTTTGTATTGGAAGCACGTTTAACAGGAAATCAGCTTCAGGAGGTGGTTGCATGATACTTATAAAGCAAAATTAAAGTTCAAAGAGCGCCACGAAATTGTAAAGTTTTCTGTTGAACGGGTATGTGAGATTGCCTGTGCAGAAATAGATGAATATTTAATTGTATTCGTATATCTCGTTCAGATTTTTCAAAATTCATTGATATTATGGAGGAGGCTCTTGTTGTAACCATTAGGTCAAGTAAGCCAGTCATAGTGTGTGGGGATTTTAACGTTGATTTGCTAAACAAAAATAATATCCCAGTTAGACTCAAATTTATTAGTATTTTTAAATCGTCCAATCTTAGTCATATATTCAATGAAACCACGCGAATAACGCCAAACTATAAAAGCTGCCTCGATAATATATTTTTAAACTGTCCGGTGATAGAAAAATTTATAGTTAATGGTGTTAGATCAGACCACACGGCTCAAGTAGTGAAACTTGAATTGAAAAGGAAAGAAAAGAATCGCGTAATAGAAATTAGACCCTTAAATAATAAGTCCTTAGGCAAGTTTAGTGAGGCAGTTAAAGGTAAAATAAAAAATATAAATTTAATGGAAGATGACCCAGATGTTTTGTATAATAATATGTTTGAACAAATAAAAGTGGAATTTAACAAATATTGCAAAAAAAAACAAATCCAACCACAAAAGAATCTGCGTTTTTGTGATTGGGCCAGTCGAGGCATAAGGAGATGTAGGAACAATTTATATGAATTGTACGGACAAAAATCAATAAATAATAATGTAGAATTTCATAATTATGTTAGGCGATATTCAAAATTGTTTTAAAAAGTTTGTCAGGAAGCGAAAGCTATGTATCTGAGTAATAAAATAAAAAATCATACAATAAAATTAAAACGACGTGGAATGTAATTAATACCGAAACAGGGAAAATAGACAAAAACGATAAAAATATAGCTTTAAATATAAATGACGAACTGATTTCGGATAATTCACTAGTATCTAACGTTTTCGAAAAATATTTCACTCAGATACCAGTAGATATCACAAAAAATCTTTCATCGTCTTGTGTTACAGCTGTGAATTACCTCAAAAAACATGTAAAAATTACACCGGCCGTTTTTAAATTTGACAGCGTGTCAGAGGACGATATAATCAAAGCATTTAAATCTTTAAATATAATATCAACTGAGGACTTGTGGGGATTTTCGGTTAAAGCCCTCGGTTCAATAGTGCACGTAATTGCTCCTATCCTCTCAAAAGTGTTTAATACTAGTCTTGAAAAAGGTAAATTTCCCGAGTCGCTAAAACCTAGTAAAGTAGCTCCAATATATAAAGCAGGTAGTCACGAAGATCCATCGAATTACAGGCCAGTATCAGTTTTACCTGCTATTAGTAAAATTTTTGAAAAACTTATGCTTACTCCACTATCGTGTTTCTTCAATCTGAATGGGATCCTACATCACCAACAATTCGGGTTTACCAAAGGACGGTCAACAACAGATGCGGGAGTAGATCTGGGACGTAAAATATTTGCAGCCTGGGAGGGATCACAAGACGCTATGGGGGTGTTCTGTGATCTTTCCAAGGCTTTTGATTGCGTAGATCACACTATTCTCCTCAGGAAATTATCATATTATGGCTTTGATAATCTTTCACTTGGCTATGTGAGATCCTATTTAGACGAGCGTGTTCAAAAAATTCAGATCGGTAGCACTACATCATCTGGGTCTATTGTAAAAATGGGTGTGCCTCAAGGGTCAATTCTGGGACCATTTTTGTTTTTAGTCTATATATATCAATGATCTCTTCCGTTTATGCTAGATGAAATTTTTGGTGAAGTAATTTTATTTGCTGATGACACATCTTTTATTTTTAAAACCAACAGAAAATATAAAGAAGAAAATAAAATAAATTTAACTTTAAAACAAGTAACAGATTGGTTTAACTCTAACAATTTGCTTCTTAATAGTACCAAGACCAAATGTCTCAAATTTTCTTTGCCAAACGTGCGGACATTATCGACAGATGTTAAAATAAATAATGATGTGCTCGATATCGTAGGATCGACTAAATTCTTAGGCATTAATATCGATTAAAAACTTCAGTGGAACGCACATTTAGAATTAATTTGTAGTAAATTAAGCTCGGCGGCATATGCAGTAGGGAAAATTAGAAATTTAACGGATCTCCCGACAGCTAGACTGGTATATTTTGCATATTTTCATAGTATTATGTTCTATGGGTTACTACTATGGGGTAGTGCGGCCGAAACAGATACGATTTTTATTTTACAAAAAAAATAAAAGAAACTTAAAGCCGCGACATTCATTACGACAATTATTTAAGGAAATTGATATACTCACCTTACCGTCCCAATATATTTTTGACAATATTATGTATGTAAGGAAACATCTAAATGAGTTTGATAGACTAGGTCACGGTATAAATACCAGAAATAGTGATAAATTACGTATCTCTACAGTTAGATTAGCAAAAACTAGTAAGTCATTTATTGGAAATTGTGTTCGCTTTTATAATAAAATTCCAAGAAATGTAACAGAAATGTCCGATATGAAATTTAAGCAATATGTTAAACAAATTTTAATTAAGAAGGCTTACTATAAAATTCAAAATTATGTAGAGGATAAAGATATATGGAAGTAATTGCACAGGTTTATCTTATTGACAGTTTAGCTAGATTTATTATGTTGAAAAATTGTAATTTGTAGTAGAAATAATTGTAATTGAATATTGAAAAAAGCAACTACGGAGGTTTCTTGCCGGATTCTTCCCCGTAGAAATAGCATTCCGAACCGGTGGTTGTAAAAAAAAAAATGACGATTTGAAAGTGCTTATTTTAAGTCTAATCGAATAAAAAACATTTTGACTTCGACTTTGACTTTAGACGGATTCGAGTGTTTTCTTCACGTCTGAACAGTGCTCTTAAAGAATAATAAACGGTACCAAATGACCTATAGGCAAAATTACTAGAGTGACTTCAAGGTCAGAATGTTTGTTCATACCTGACTCATTTGAAGTTGAATTGAAAAGTCTCCGGAATTTTGTAAAGTAAATCTTAATGAACCATATTTAACCAAGTAATTGTAAGTCTATAGTTGAATGATTATTCTATGGGTAAGCCAAACCCTGATACTTTTATCACTATTTTCAATCACTAATATATGACCTAAGAGTGAGTTAAAGCTACTAGTAATATTTCAACTTACGCGGTTTTGGTGTTACGATAACATATTTATTTATTTACTTAACAAGCCTGTGTTGTGAGATTGAAATAGATTCAAAAAATTAACATTAAAATTACATCAAAATAACTAATAAAAAAGTAGGTAACATGAAAGGGTTAATAAACAATAACAATGTAATAACTACCAGCTAACTACACACACATATAAATATGAATATATGTAAGAACTCATTATACATACATGTACAAATATACAGATAGAAACTTAAAGATGATCGATTACGAAATCGAGAGCTAGTTGAGGAATTATAAGATAATAATAATAATAAATAAGAATGTTGTTTGATATGATTCCAGAAGTTTTTCACTACTGTTATAGTTAATTGGCTGTAAGATATTTCCAATCCTGCGTTTTGAGCGAGTTGGTGATATTTTAACTATATGAGGGTTCAATGCGTCTACTTGCTTGCAGACCTATTTCTTAAAATTTCAATTTGTGCTCCTTATAATTTCTCAGGTCAGGCTCAGGTGCCATAATATATTGGTCGCATCATCATAAAATTACTATACCCAGTATATCTTGATCTTACATAGTGGTATTATAATGAACCTTAATTCCTTATGATACGGTTACGGATGTAGCGTAATTGAAAATTAATATTTAAAGAAGTGGGGATGGGGGAAGTGACTTTATTATTTATATTACGTCTCAGTGTGTGTTGTTACTGACTGAAAATAATAAACGCTACGGTTTTATAACCGTCCACGGTATTAGATGTTAGGTTACCTAATGTTTTAATAAAATATGAAATCTCATATTCAGTAAAAAAATTCTGCTTAAACGTATTTATTCTACTTGTATATTAAAGTTTACTGCTAAAGCTTTACTTATCAAAGGCTGTGTCGATCTTATTACCTTGTTATATGTACGTTTATCGCCAAATTTGTCACAAACAATTCAGAATTTAATGACAAGCATTCATGATCACAATGCAACATTTTCTTTGTTTAAATTTTAAGTGACGGTTTTACCTATGAACATTTTTCTAAAGTTTTTATTTTGTATATTTCTAAGCGGTTCTTTGAACTGTTATCAGTAATAAAACGTTTTTTTAGTCGTCGTTTTTATTGAACGCGTGCGTAGACGTTATTAAATATGATGGTGTCATTAAAATGCATGTAATTTATATTTTCAGCGAAATTATGGGGAAATATCAAATTTTCAGCGCTTTATGGTTATTTATTACGTTCGAAATACTGCGGCCCCGGGTTGGTTGATAATTTGATGTAGTCAGGTTAATGTATTTTCCAATTTTGTATTTAAAAGGTCAGAATGGATCGTTTGGTGGAGAGATATACTTAAATAAAAATAAATAGGGTTATCTTTTGCTTTGGTAGTTTCCTGTATTTTTTTAATAAGTACTGCTTGTATCATGCTTATACTCTATAATGTTTGTACATAACAGGTTAGGTTAGGTTAGAAAGATGTTCCGGGCTGGAGGAGATCCATGAGGATTTCCCCACGTAAAAAAAAAGGTTAGAAAGATGTGGTTCACGTCTTATACGTGAGTCCCACATACTCCTTTGGTCCCCCCCTGCTGAAGGAGAAGGATTTCCCCACGTTAAAAAAGAAGGTCAGAAAGATGTCACCAGAAATTCTTTTAACTGATATTATTTAACATAAAAATATAAAATAAATAACATCACGACACACACATTGACTCAGCCCTGCACTAAGTATCGTAAGAACTTGTATCGCAGGTGCTAAGCAACGATATGGTATATACTAAATAAATAAGAATACAACATCCAAGACCGGTAAGCGAGACAATGCGTCTTGCAAATAACACAAAGTCCCGCCCCCGCCGGGATTCGAACCCGGAACCTCTAGCGTAGCAGTCGGCTGTTTACACCACTGCGCCACCGAGGTCGTTCAAAAGTTTTTTGAAAGCTGGTACAGGATGGACGTAAGCTTAATTTAGTTCCAGAAAGTACAAAAATACGAGTCACGCGGTCAAAATCAAAGGCACAAGCTGTGGCCAATAATTTTACAGTCATCTATAAATTTTAAAAGATATAACCTCTTTTATTAATATGTATTAAAATCAAAGGTGGTAATGATATTATTTCTCATTATACCTTATGTATTGATTATATACAATCCTATTTAAGCGCTGTCATTCTTCGTATGGAAACGTAAACATTGCATTATTATGATTTAATTTGACTTCTAAAACTTAATTACGAAATTGAACTCTACGCGATCATAATAGAGTTCGCTTTAGGTGAAATCGATGACAGGGCTGTAACGTGTTTATCAATTAACTTCACCTGTGTTGCCGTAGTAATTTATTAACAGAATGTTGCCAGCTTCAAACGAATCCACATGAATTTGTAATAACATAAGACATTATGCTTTTGCCTAATCAGTGTTACTGGGAAATTAGCTTCGTGGTTAATTATTATGTGCATGTAATATCACTACGTAAAAGCCGCGTAGGCATAAAAGGCTTTTGACAGCTACTGCGTAGATTTTGTTTTTTATTCTCGGGGTTTTTACATAGTGAAAAATACTTTGTAAGTTTGGACTTGTCGACCTCGGTGGCGCAGTGGTGTAAACAGCCGACTGCTACGCTTCGTTCCGGGTTCGAATCCCGGCGGGGGCGGGACTGTGTTATTTGCAAGACGCCTTGTTTCGCCTACCGGTCTTGGATGTTGCATTGTTATCTATGTAGTACATACCATATCGTTGCTTAGTTCCTGTAACATAAGTTCTTAAATGTCTGTTAAAATAAACTTGTCCAAACTAATGGTATGCGGCCTTTTTAATTGTGTTTACGATCTCTGGTCAAAGCTGTAATGTCGGAGTGACAAGCAAGACATACGCCTTGTCATTATATTTCAAATACATAATTTGTTTATAAATAATTATATATTGTTGATTCAGGTATCATTATGGTTTATTGTGTCTATGTTATGTTATATTTTATGTTCACATTGTATATAGTTTAATGTGTTTAAATAAAACTTTCAGATTTAAACTCGCGTCAACGCTGTACTCATTCAACAAATAAGATCAACTCAAGAGATTGCAGACTTTAATTCTTTCTAATTTTAAATTCAAAGATATGGTATAAATTACATTTTTAAGAAGCAAACGGTTCAACTGATGGAAAGTGATACCATCGGTATAGAGCACCGCCAGTGTGTTGAGGTAAAGATGTTATACCTCACGTGCCGGTAATAACACAGGCTCTACGATCCTTCGAACCGAAACACAGCGAACTGCTTCACGGCAGAAATAGAAAGGAGGGTGGTACCAAACCAGACGATCTCGCCCGTAGATCTACCACCTGTTACTACTATGCTACTATGTATACTGTGTTAAGTTAGAAAAGCACTTATCTATTAGTAAATTAAAACAACAGAGGACGTGGTAGCTAAGTTTGTTCCGTGCTATGGTTAACCGACCGACCCGACCCGACAGGTCGAGGGTTCGAGTCTCGGGTTGCCGTAGCTGCCATGTTTCTCATTGTGCCCGGATAGTGGCGATAGATTTGCAACCTGTCACACTAGAAATTAACATAAACATGCGAAATGCAGTGTTTAACACCTCTGCCAACCCCCTCGAGGGATTACGTCGTGAGTTTATGTATGTATGTAAATTTAAACAGAACTAATGTAAAAATAAATAGGAATTAAATTAAAGATAACTTACAATAATTTACCTAGTAAAATAAAACTGTCACACACAATATCTTTCTATCCAAATGTCTCCATTGCGCTGGCAGCATTACCACGTCGAATGGGAATGGAGACCTGCTGAACCAACCAGGACCTGGACTGGGGATCGTTGCCGTGTTATTTTAAATAGCCAGAACTTTATAAGTTCTAGGGCTATTTCGGTTTAGTAGCAAAAATTGCACACGTTTTTTAGCGATAATTTTAAAGACAGTTGACATTTGCGCATGGTTCGAACCTTGTTTCATTCTAGTACCATGGATTGGTCTCCGCTGTAGGAACACAACCACTGTCATTCGTTAATCTATGCTTGGTACTTGTCCACTTCTTATAATAAGACTGTAAAAGTTAAACCAATATGGATTTTCCAAAAATAAAATAATTTTAAATAAAAAATAAAATAGAACATAAAAAGTGGGAACGGAATAAAAATCTAATTTATTTAATAAACAGAATCAAGTTTAGATACACGAAATATGCTTAGATAAATAAAGAAAGAATTATTAAACACATGTGTGATACGCACCCGGTTTACAGCCGCGAATAATCAACATTACAGCAACAATAAACCACGTGATAGGGTTGCCACTACAATGGAAATTAACTAATTAAACATTTTCTTTTATACGTGAGTTAAAATACAATAAACATTAAGTCTTTGTTTTCTAACAACTCAAAGGTTTTTTTTTTTCTGTAGGAATAAGAAAATATTGTTGAATATTGAGTACCATATTTCTACTATATCTATGTAAGTGTTTTTTGATACAATGTACTTCCTCCAAGTAACTTAATTCTGAAGTTTAAATCTTGTTACAAGAATCTAAGCCTTAGATTCAAAGGTCTAGCAGGGGTATAGAATAAAGGCGCTTGAGTTTTAGGCTGTCCCATTTTTTATACGACAAGAAGAGAAATATCTCGTCTCGCGTGCTATGTGCTTGGCCTGTTAAAAATCAAAAGCTTTTTAAACTAATGAAACAGTAGGCAACCCTAATCCTCGTCTGTCCGTAATTCGTTCATAAGATATGTACCGCAGCAACAAGGCCGATTTACATTACCGCTTTTACTCCTCTCCGAGGATTACACAACTCTCAGCGAAAACAAAGTAAGATAATCTAAATAGAAGTGGAAATGGGATGGATAACCCTGAAGGGCGTCACTCATAAGCAAACGCCATGTAAGTCAAGATTCGTGACTTTACTGTAGCGTGTAAAGCTGTATAATTTCTCATGGAATACTAGAAAACTTTAAGTATTTAAAGTTATATGGTACTTAATAATTCGAATGTTTCCGCGGTACGGAAAAAAACAATTATTCTGGAAGCTTTAATTTTTTTTTGTCGACATATTAAAAAATGTCTAAAGTTTTGCATGTCTGCTCATTAATATACATCATTGACAGTTATATTCCTAAACATTAAGACGTATTTTTTACGATTTGACATACGCTTTATATTTAGATTGTAATACATGTAATGATTGTGAATAATTTTACATTAAATATTAGAATTTATTAAATTAAATTTAATTTTGAAATTACATTTTTTACATTAAATTTAGACTGTTCCGATTTTTTTTACCAAAAAGAACTTACGCCGTTTTAGAATTTAAGTCCCGTGAAAGGGATTAATTAGATTCGAGATATTATAAAATAATGGTTGAATTAAGAAGAATAAGAACGTGTTGTATCAGGTTCCCTTCTGTTCTATGATTATTCATGGTCATTAAAAATAATGGGGTTGTCTTTAAGTCGATGGTCTTGGACAAAAGACATTTTAATTGCGGTACGTTTTAAAAGCTATAAAACTGTGGACGAAACGAAAACATGCAAATTGTTTTTACAAAAAAAAAAAGTTTTTTGAGACGCGGAATCTGTAACACAATTTTTCCTCTGGTGTTGCTATTATGTAAGCTAGGTTTAGGTCTGATAATCGTGTTAACTACTTTTTTCGTATAAATATCCTAAATAAAGTTGGGAATAAACGCGGAATAATCTGGAGATGTTAACAACAAAGGTAAATCATGGGAAGTGCCCTTATAACATTAGAAGTCGCGATAAAAACAGAATTAAGCTAATAAAGTCTAGCAATTCACACTAAACTAACACTCGTAAATACGTAACCTTTAAACCCGAAACGCGGTCGCAACCTGCAAATTTACTTAACACTCGACAGTAAAGAGAAGGATAAAATTGCAAATAAAAATGTCATGGTTTTTTTACGAGCGGCCCGCGCGGCACGTGCGTTACTCGCGACAGCTGTTATCCGAGTGAGGAGAACTTGTAAATTGCTTGTTTTTTTTTTCAAGATTGCTGTTTAGGCAACGACAACTTTCTTTATTGTGCCAGCGGAATGTGCCCCGGGAAACTTCTCGGGGTGAAATATATTTTAAAGTTTGAAATAACATTCGTTTTCGAAGCTTCAAGTTTGTTTTATATTTCGTCGGAACGTTAAAAACTTAGTTATATTCAATGGTAGTAATATAATTTTTGAGTCAAACTGAACTTTTTAAAGATGTTATTAAAAATTCCTCAAATAAAATCGGAAACATTCTCCAAGAATGACCAGAACTTAGGAACTAGTAAAATTTTGTTACTTTTACATCTGAACACAAAACAGTAAAATTTAAAAAGATTTTACACTTGGTTCAGATGGAATCCAGCAGGTACTGAACACGGGATCTCGTGATTGAATTGTGGTGAATAACCAATAGGTAATATAACCTGATTAATTCTGATAGTTAAATTTATACTGTACTTTTATCCTATTGTCAAGCTAACTGAATTAGAATTTTGTACTACATTTACGAGTATTATATTTAAGAGGTATGATTGTTTTTTAGGGTTCCATACCCAAAGGGCAAAAAAACGGGACCCTATTACTAAGCCTCAGTTGACCTATTGGCTATGTCTGTTGCTACTATAACAACAAATAATAAAAACATACAGAAATAAAAAATAAAATAGGGCTCAAATACAGAAAACGTGATTTTATAGAATTTGTTTGTTTGCCCTTTTATCTTATACGAAATTAGCTAAAATTAAAATATTAAATCTTATAAGATGGTACGGAACCCATGATCTGCTAGTGCGACTCACACTTTTTTATTTTAATTTCAATCATTACAAGAATTATGATTAAAAAAACACTAATTCTAGCTTAAATAGTCAGTCCACGTATCAATAAAATGTCTAATTGATAGAAACGAAGGGCAAAGGAAATAATGTTTATTAACAATTTCTCTGACATGTGTTAGGTCCATTATCTGTAGTTCAGTATAAAATGTACTAAAGTATTAAGACAAGGCAACACGTGAAGCAATATTAAGTTGAAACTAGTGTTGTTCCCGCAGACCGCAGCGGTCAACCGTGTTCCTTATAAACCAAGGATTTGTCGAAAGTTCTGGACTTCTAACTTTGTTAAAACAGTTTATGCTACAAGTGATTTAACGCTTTGATGAAAATTCTCAATGTTTACATTTTAACTGATATATCAAAAAAGTTCAAAATTTGTGTTACGTAACACTTGAACATGTAACACTGGAGACCAACGCTTTACTATTTTTGATTTATTCGGACATCCAACAGCAGAACTACGTTTCTTAAAATTATTATACTTACGAATTTATAGGAACCAAAGCCAATAACAGGATGTCACGTCATGAATTTGTATCTTACGGGATTTATAATAGAAGTAAGAGAGTAGAGGTTAATTAAACATTGAATAGAAGTAGTGATAAATAATTAAATATAAAATTATACCTGCATACTTAAATATAAGTACACCGGCACAATATTTTAGATATATGCACACGTGAATAAACATTAACACTTTGCTCTAATTAAATATATTTTAAATCCAACCACCGAAAGAACCGCTAATGAAATGAGGAACAACTTAAGGAGGGAGGTTTGCAAGAACTCTTTAACAAAACGCTCCTTGCTAAAGCTGCAGCTCGCAAGCAACTCCAAGCAATGTGCCAAAAACTTCACCTGTCAGATAGTAAATAGCTTATGAACGCCTGCACTTGCAACACCAATGCGAAGTTTATTTTACCTAAAAACCTAATAAATATAGGAACCTAAAAGCTTATCTACCAGTATTACGCATATAATGTAATTAGTCCAACTTTTTTGGCCCGATTTTATTTCCCGTTTCCTTCGGTCCGGCGATACCCAACAAGTACCACTCCAGCACCAACTCTGATAGTAATTGAGTTACCTCCTAAAGCCCGGTAAAAGCATGGTTTGACGAACACGAAGAATTTTTGATAGCCTCTCCCATAATAGCTTTTCATCGTAAAAATGGAAATATTCGGAATAAAATTTTTATGTACACTGTGTCGTTTTAAATAAATTCGAGTTTCGTTTGTGGGTTTGCGATGGATTTTATTAGGTTTTCGTTGTTTGATAAATTTTTGTATATTGCTAGAGGGGATATATTGCACTTTTGGGGATACAAGTATTGATTCATGTTTAAAGTGCTAGTTTTCGCGTCCGAGAGCAATAGGAAATATTTCGTTAAACTCAAAACAGAAGGCGTACAAGCATATAAGTGACATAACGACAAATAATGTTCCCTATGTTATATTATTGCAACAATGTCAATTTACTCTAGTGCCGCTCTCGCAGTATCAGACACTATTTGAACAGGCCAAAAATACCTCTATTTTATGGAAGACCGGAAACAAAACTCATGGCCTATTATCTGTTTTCGAGAAGTGACGTGAATATGATGACAGAATTAAGCTTCAGTGACTTGTTTGTTTGTCATCTGTTCTTGAAAAATAGTAGTTCTAATAACTTCACTACTAGAGATTCGATACTCGGATTTCTTCT
This sequence comes from Choreutis nemorana, assembly GCA_949316135.1. Lineage (NCBI taxonomy): Eukaryota > Metazoa > Arthropoda > Insecta > Lepidoptera > Choreutidae > Choreutis > Choreutis nemorana. The sequence goes on along the minus strand of OX438621.1, from coordinate 5,112,140 downwards.
TCTGATGAAAGTTTTACATTTTAATTTTGTTCATACATTTGTTTAAAAAATACTTTTCTTGGTTCAGTTTTCTTTTGCGTATGTTTAATTTTGAGTTTATATGTGTACTCATGTAACATTTTAAACTGTATTTTTAGAGCATCATTATTTTCTCTTCTCTCTCCGCGCACCAAAGTTATGGCGTTCGTTTATAAAAACAAACGGTCCGTCGTTTTTTGACAAGACAAACACTGACACCTGTTGCGTATCTTACGAGAGCATCCCAAGATGTTGACAGCTCCAGGACTCGTCAATGTCATGGAATGTAGGTCGACATGTCTTGGCATGTGTACTCGAGTAGGAAACAACGATATCAACCGTTTGATAGGGAACGTCAGTGCATGTACCATGAGTTTGTGTATTGCCGCTAGCGACTGCAGTTGTTTTGTATGAATCTATGTAATGTGTCGGTGTAATGTATGTATGTATGTGTCCTTTTAAAAAACATCATGGACCAGCAAACAGACGGTTCACCTGGTGGAAAGTGAATGAAATGACAATGCCCTTGATGTCTGGAACGCCAAGAACACCGCCAATGCGTTGCTCATGCAGGAAAAAGATGTTACACCTCTCGTTCCGGTAATTACACTGGCTCTCCAATCCTTTACAGTGTAGTTGATAGACGTGGAATTAAGATCACTAGCGCAAATCCATTGTTATAGTAATTTCACCTCACGAAGGTAGTTCGTCTAAGGTTGTGTTAGTTTCGACAGGCTTGTACATTCACATTGTTTCAGTGTTAGTGTGTAACCTCGAGTTTGCTCAGTAAAGAGGTTTCGCACACTAGAACGATTTGCATGTTGTACGTTCCTCGTGGGATGGAATTTATATACTTACGTAAACCCTCATGGTAGACATAGATGTCGAAGGCCGGAAGCGAAATATCTAGGTGCTTGTACAATGTGCCTTAAACAAGCAAGGATGGACATGTTAATAAGACAGTGACGTCCTAACCTCAGCTGGTGGTCCTAACCACACATACTCGTACCTATTTCGGTGTCCTTTTGTTCTAAGACAGCGGTATTGAACCTTTCGGTCGCGAGCCGCGGTTTTAAATATATTTACTTCAATTACTGAACTTTAAGGGCATTTTTATGATGATAACACTTAAGGAATTCTTGTTTTCATGGTTTCTCTTTATTGACATTAAATTTCTTATTCCATGTGGTTCAATCTGTGATGTCTGTTCTCAAGGGTAGAGGTTAAGCGTATAAACGTCACTAATATTATAAACGCGACAGTTTGTAAGGATGTACGGATGTTTGTAACCCTTTCACGAAAAAACTACGGAACGGATTTTAATGAAACTTTGCAACAGTATAGCTTATACATCAGACAAAATGGTCATAATCTATATAAATATTGGAACTGTCCAAAATATAACGGTAAATATCAAGTAATTAAAAATCCTAGTAGAACCATTGTCTACTTCTACGCGGACTAAGTCGCGGGCAAAAACTTGTATAAACATATATTTGCTTAATACATACAAGTTAAAAGCTAGTTTGGGAATCGAAATTATTGTAAAATGTACCAAAATATTTTCCCCAGAGCGCCCATATGCCTTATTAAGTTAAATTAGGTAAATCTTTTAGTAGAAAAAAAAAACACTTCATAAGTCTTGCAAAAATTTTACCAACTCTGTCATGACAACAGAATCAAACTTTTAAATTCATTTCTGATGATTCTCAAAATCTTAAAACTTCTTCTGGTCGATAATCAACCTTATCTCTCGAGATATAAGAGTTAATGCCAGTTTGTTTAAGAGTTTAACGACAAAAAATCGTCTGTACACACAAACATAATGGTGAGAACAAAAAGTGTTGTAATTATTAGGTAATTTTATGTGTGGTTTAACAAATTACTTATTTCAGTTCCGTTGGCGACTACCGTAAAAAATGCATATAGCTATATATATAGCTTTGCTTGGACGGCTTCATGCAGGACTGGACAGTTTCCTTATATTTTTAATTTTTTCATCAAGTATGTTAGGATCACTGCGTATGGTGCACCGTAGTGGATGCCTTCCCCTTTTAGAACGAAGGCGTGAGTTTATGTATATGTGTATATCTTTAATAAATTTAAATGTGTGCATCTGTAATTGGCGTGTACACTAGACTATGCACCCTTATAATAAAATATTGTATGGATTTATGTACACGCTGTTGATGTGCCAATCCCAATAAATTAATCCAATTTTACAGCTAATGCTTTTCTTTAATATAAATTAATAGCGACCCGCCCCGGCTTCGCACGGATATTATGCAAGTATTATATATATATAAAACTTTCTTTTAAATCACTCTACCTATTTTAAAAAAACCGCATCAAAATCAGTTGAGTCGTTTTAAAGATAAGCATACATAGGGACAGACAGCGGGAAGCGGCTTTGTTTTATACTTTATATGTGAAGTGCCCAAACACTTTTTTTATAGGACTTTCCTTTAGTAATTAGAATAAATACAAGCACTGTTTTTTGGGGAAGCTATTTCAAATGCAGGAATTAAAAATTAAAATTCTGGATGCTGTAAAGTTTTTATCAATTATAAAATAGGATACTTGGTTATCAACTGTTTACAAAATGCAAAATATAATAATTACCGTGTTGATTTACACGTTTGTTTGTACGTTTGTTGGTTACACAGACTTAAGTGCGGTGTCTGAGGGTTCCTTTGACTTTCCTTTATCCCATGATGCTCTGATAGCTAACGGTGTTGGTAGAACGTGGGGTTTTAGTCGGTAGGCACGGGTCCTACGTGAGTCCGACATACTCCTTCGGTCCCCCCCAGGCTGGAGGAGACAATAATAATAATAATCACATCAAAACACACACATTGACTCAGCCCTGCAGTAAGTATCGTAAGAACTTGTGTCACAGGAACTAAGCAACAATATGGTATAAACTACATAGATAAGAATACAACATCCAAGACCGGTAGCGAAACAATGCGTCTTGCAAATAACACAAAGTCACGCCCCCGCTGGGATTTGAACCCGGGACCTCTTGCGTAGCAGTCGGCTGTTTGGTACACTGCGCCACCGAGGTCGTCGAGGTGGTGGAGATCCATGACGATTTCCCCAAGTGAAAAAAGGGTTACACAGACTTAACAAAATAGCTTCAAAATATTTCTTGGCGCTTTAATGTATGATGTCCACCGCTAATGTTCATACAAAGCAAGTTGTATGAACCGATTGTAATGCCGTGCCGTATCTAATTCCGATGCCTCTGATGATGTTATTAACTTCTAGGTACTTGTGCATTAGGGACGTTATAAAATAAAGTTACGAAAAGAGGTTTCATATGAGCGTTACAATTTAATGCTATTCTTGTATGGTCTCAGACATGAATTTGAGCATACTTAAGAAAAAGAAATTGGATGGCATTGAAGATTACGTGTTAGAAATGAATTTAAGAATTAATGATTTAGAATTTTTTAGGATTCTCTCGAAAATTGTTTATTTATTTGCAGCCTTTTATGCAAAAAATGTTATCGAATTTAATTAAGGTTCGATATGAATATAAATGAATGCTTTCAAATGTTAATCTCATTTGGATATGTTTTACAACAACAAAACATGTTTGTTATTGATTTTGATAGTCTAGAAATAATATGGATCAGCTGTTGTTGTCTTTGAGTACCTAACAGACGGACGGACGTGATATATTTTATCCTTGTTCGAAGATATTGGAAATGAATGAAAATAGTTTAAAAAAAATATGTACAAAATTTAATGTATCTTCTTCTTAATAAATAAATAAAAACCACAACACGACCCACACATTGACTCAGCCTTCATTAAGTATCGTAAGAACTTGTATCGCAGGTGCTAAGCAACGATATGGTATATAATAAATAAATAAGAATACAACATCCAAGCCCGGTAAGCGAAACAATGCGTCTTGCAAATAACACAAAGTCCCGCCCCCGTCGGGATTCTAACCCCGAACCTTTAGCGTAGCAGTCGGTTGTTTACACCACTGCGCCACCGAGTTCGTCAAAATTCAATAACAATAATACTTCTACTATTATAATACTAATAATAATAATATTATAATACTTCTTGACAATAATGAATTGTGACAACTGACCAAAATTAAAAAACAAAAGCATATTCTTCTTTTAAAAATTCAATTGTATATAATTATAAAGAGTTTTTATTAACGTCAACAATCCTTTTATTAGATATTCCAAGCGAATTGTTCCAATTTCGCTCAACAAAAAAGACACTCTACATCTCGGTCAATTTACAATCGGAATAGTTTAGCAGTTTTTCCATCATTTCAAGAGCTGTAAAATTATATTTTTATTCGCAATTACAAATTTATCATGCGCTCAAAAGGTAATTTACTTGCATCTGTTTTGACTCGAAACGGTTTATTTTTATCTCAAAAACGATCTCCATCGGTTCCGTAATGTTAATAGGCTTTAGTTTCCTTAATCTATATATAATGGGTTCACATGTCTTGTTTGTAATTACCAATGATCTGGGCCTTCGACCATATTTTACGGTACACCGGCTTTTTATGGTCCAATTTTATAAGCGGCGACAAATGTCAAATGACAAATTGATAAAACTTATCTATTTGACCGACTTTAAAAAAGGAGGTTCTACGTTAGGTTGTATTTGTTTTATGTATGTTCATCGATATTTCCGTAAATTATGGAGCGATTTGTAAAATTCATTTTTCTTAGCGTAGTGTCAATTTTGTGATGAAAATGCTTCTTTGATTTCACTAAGGACATATTTGATTATAGTTTTATTTAGATAGCATAATGATATTTTATGTAATAAATATCTCTTTCATGTGTAGGTCACAGAATTTTGCACATCAATAAAAGTTGCATTCAATTATTATTGTATGATGTTAAATACAGTTTTTTCGAAGAAAAAGACTGAAGTGTCACAAAGAAAATACGATAACTACTAAATTTATTTAAACACTTAGAGATAATCTACATTATAGCGGGTATCCGTGTCATATTCGAGCCGTCTGCGTGAATTGGGGCAGTGTTACTTTTAACAATGACAAAAAAGCTTTTAAAATTAACCGCGAAAGCTTATGCCTTAATATGTATATTTTTTTGGTGTAGGCGGTACTCACGGGTGAACGGAACGTGGGGCGTGTACTTTGATTAGAAATCTCCAGATTAGCTTTTTTTTTTAATAGAATTTCTATTGTAATTCTCGATTTTACCGCTTTTTCTGTTATAAATATGGACGTGGGCGTCCTCAGCGTGATACCAGTTAATTTAGTGGCGAAAGAAAATGAAAGAAGTCCCGCGAAGTCGAGTCGGAGTAATTAAGATTTTAGGTGTTTTCTGTAAAGTATTTACAGGTATTTTGGAATACTTACACACACTCAAAAACAGATTCAAAGGGTCACATCGTTCCACAGGGATAGACTGTTCGCTCATACCTTAAAAACTTTTCGTTTCAACCACATCCATACATCCCTTCATACACACGTTTTTCCTAGTCTTCGTGACTCTATTTTATTTTTATTTATGTTAAAAATTTTCACGAGTTTTTAATTTGTAGGCATATTGGTTTATTGGAGAGAAGTTGAGTAATATAATACTCCTTGCTATTGCCCTGCTGAGTTTGTTCTGAAAAGAGTTTTGGATACCATTTTCATATTTTTTTCTTAGCCTATGGGCCCCATATCATTGTTTTTGTTCCTGGATTTGTTGTGAAGAATTTCACGATGAGCACGTTCACCTTTATCACTTCGAAAGGGCATTTAAAGTAACAATTAGACCCTTAAGCCGACATCACGGTACATTTGACCGGTGTCAATCATAATTATACTCAAGTTCATTTGATTTATAAAAGAAGCTGCTTTTGCCAACGAATGTATTTTCGTTTTCTATTTTTATACAACTCACGGCAAACAAGCAGACGGCTCTCCTGATGGAAAGTGATACCTCCGCCTATTGACACGAAGAAGCCCTTAATGTCTCAAACGCCAAGGACACCGCCGATGCGTTGCTCTTGTAGAGGTAAAGATGTTTTACCTCTCGTGCCAGTAGTTACACTGGCTATCCCATCCTTCGAACCGAAACACAGCGGACTGCTTCACGTTGTAAATAGAAAGGAGGGTGATACCAACCCAGACGATCTCGCACATAGATCTACCATATGTAAACTTTCAATAGCAGCATATTTCAAAACGCAGGGCTATCAAATGGTCGGAACACAAAACTTTAACATTTAATATCAGCTGAGTGATGATTATTTTTTTTAATGTGACGTAAATTAAATTGGACTTTTATGAACTATTTCACAAATATCCATAGAAAACTGTCAAATAAGCGAACTGTAAATGTAAGATTCGAAAAATGCGGTCTTTTTACCCGACAACGGCGAAGCAAAAGGAGGGTTATGATTTTGACCGGTATGTATCTGTTCCGGTATGTATGAATCTGTTCCCTCTTCAGCGTAGTGGATTTTTTAAACATAGACGTAGATTAATATGCCTACATTTCAATTACCTATTAATTAGTTCGAGACTATTGCTAGAGGTATTTCTATTTATGGGTTAATAAGCCATCAATCATTAATCTGTGTTGCTACGTTTCGTTAATTGCCTGTATCACAGGTTTCCAATCGGAGGTAGTGTCAATACCATGTCATGATATCATCAATACTAACGTTATATGCAGGATCGCGATTAGTGACGAAAATTAGAAAAAAAAATTTTTTTTTCTTTTTTCACACAAAAGCAACACAAAAGAAAAATTATGGTACGATAAATATTTTATAATTATAGTTAGAACTTGTAATTTATTTGAACATTTTCTTCATTTCATATTGGACTCTATGTACTGCCTTTTTTTAACATAAATCTTAGTTTTACCTAAGAATACCGAAAAATATCTAGTAGTAAAAATAAAAAAAAACATTACAAGTTTAGCTAAATTTTTTACATTACTAATAGCGATACTGTGTATGGCTTGTTTAATTGACAGTACCCCCTAAAAATATAAATATCTCTTAACACTTTTAGGTATGTAATCTCTTTGTTGACATCTTCGAGCGACCGACCGCACAAGTTATTTCTTATAATTGCGAGATTATTTTTTATCCCGTACTCGACTGATGCTTACGATATAACGTCGGGTCAAGTAATGCGGCATTAGGACGGGGCACGTCAAATCCGAAGTTCTTAGCTTGATTGCTCTCGAGTGCCGAGGACGTTATGAAGAAAGTTTGCCGCTGGTGGTTTGGGACAAGGCGACAGCATCAGCGGTTTATATCTGGTTTCAATGGGCGGGTCTACTTGGATTTACGGATTTTTTGCGGCCGACTGCTACGCTAGAGGTTCCGGGGTGAACCCCGGCGGTGACGGAACTCCGTGCTGTTCCAAGACGCATTGTTTCGCTTACCGGTCTTGGATGTGGTATTGTTATGGATGCAGTTACCATATCGTTGCTTAGCACCTACGACACAAGATCCTTCAATTTTACAGTTAGCTATGTGTGTTATGATGTGGTTATTATTAATTACTAACTGAATTGAGTCAAATCTATTCTTAAAACTTAACTTACCTTGGTGTTGAAGAAAACGAGGTTAGGGTTAAACTTAGAGTGGAAACTAGACCAGTAGTTTCTATTTGAAGACCGCTGAGTGCGATCTCCAGTTTTGATTTCAGGGTTTAGTATGAAAGCTTTTACAGAACCAAACGTCATGGTAGCCAGCAGTTTGTGCTACCTAGGTAGCTAGTAACATCAGTGATGTTTGAGCAATGCTGGATTTGATCACATGAAGGAATGTTCCATTCTTGTCTAGCTTCTTCTGTCAGGTGATCATAGTGATCAACATCGGGTGGACGAGTAGTTGCGTCTAGTTAACAGGTGGAAGATCCGTGTGCGAGATCGTTCGGGTTGTTACCATCCAAAAGAAATGGTTCTTATTACAACGTGAAACAGTTCGCTGTGTTTCGATTCGAAGCATTTGAGAGCCAGTGTAATTACCGGCACAAGAAGAATAATATTTTTAACTCTAGATGGGCAGCGGTGCTCTTGGCGTTGTACACATCACGGGCATCGTCGTGACAATAGGCGGCGGTATCACTTTCCATCAAGTAAGCCACTGGCTTGTTTGCCTGTGATGTATAAAATCTACCAGTAGAAAGTATACTCAGAGATTTGAACCTTGATTTCTAACCAAGCCCTTTCTCTCTTAACTTAAATTTAGCTAAGGCCTTTCATCAATGATGTAAGGTTTTGGCTTGCGGTTAATGGGCGGGGGACAAATCGCCCGCTCGATGCCCGGCCGGGGCAAGTAATCCCAAGAATTTATCTCAATTAATTCAGTACTCGTATACAATGATGTTGGTTGATTAGTGCTTTCGCCTTCGAAGATGTAAGAAGGTGTGATTTTGTTATTTAATTTTATACCACTAAGGTGGCCTGATGGTAATCAGTCACCGTAGACCTTTGCAATACCAGGGGCATCACTTACGTAGAATACCGCGAAATTGGTTTTTGGCGAGAGTACTAATATGGCATATTTGATATCTTAAAACTGATCACAATCTCAAAACTGAGGCATATTTAATGAAACATTGCCATGTAGTTTGTCTGTAGATTTGCGAACAAATTATCTGTTTAAGCGAATATACTCCCCGTGAATCATAACCAAGTCGGCATTCGATGCCTGTCTACGGAAAAAAAACAACGATTTTCCCTTTAAAACACAGACTCGGTTTTATGTTATTCCACAGATTAGAATAGAATACGAGATAAGTGTCTCGAATCCATTTGCATGTCGTGTTTTCTAAATAAACATGCTCGATTTTCAACATGGCGACGGACTGCTCTGCGTTTTGTTTTCTTAAGTGTTGCCAGATTTGTTAATTCTCCTCGCAACTCGGGAGCGCTACATCTCTGACGTCTGCCAGGTGTGAAATTAATATCAGGAGTACCTGTTTGTGAATTTTGTGTTCCTGTTCAATTCAAGTGACGAACACTAAAAAGGGGTTTTCAAACGGAAGCGAATTTTGTTCGGGAAATCTTTTTACAGGGATTTTTTTCTGTGTTGGTGTTGCAAATTTTTTCTTTGCTAATAGGATATACCAGTTTACCTGCTGATCCTTTAATTTTATTGTTTCTATAGCCTTTGGACGTTTGTAACAGCACGTAATTGACTTTTGAAGCAGTTTCTGTTTTAGCACGAATGTGACGCGAGATCGAGATTTATTCACAGTGCTTTTTTAACGTTATGTCATGACTACGCCATTAATTTTTTAGCTCAAAATTCAATGTACAGCTGTCTCTGCGTACACTTTTTTTTGTTAAATCAATTTGGCTTGGTAGCTCGAAATAGTTCGTAGCTTTGAGCTGTCAAAACCATCGACATGGTGAGAGGTGAGGTTGCAAAATAATTTTGATTCAAACTACAGCAAAAGTACACGGATCATTTTCACAGCGATAAAGAAACAAACGAATACACAATAAGGAGGTTAAATATAAAAAATGTTGCATAAACATCTCGTTCCCTTGAATAGAATCCGAGGGAAACTAAATAAAGTAAAATAAAAAGCGAAAATTCGGTACATGTTCGATTTGTATGCCCCTTAGCGAGGGAGGATTTCTTTATTTTTACATTTTGCTTCCCCCCGTAATTCTAATACGACGTTTGGGGTGTGGTACAACGGAAAACAATACAGTTAAAAAATATTTCGGTACTAAACAGGAATCTGGGAATTATGATATTCGTTTCTGTAACTGACTTCTAAGAGAATTTGTTCAACAGAAATAACGACGGCAATTTTGAATGAATGATTTTTCGCTAATTTAAAGGAAATCGAAGATGTTTTGACTTAGAGTTAAAGTAGAGAAAACAAAAACAGAAACTATTCAGGCAATAGAAGGAAAAGCACGCGAACAGGTAATCAATTGAGAATAAATTTCTCGGAATCTGTATTGAAGTCCTCTCCAACTTGCGCCAAAGCAAAAAATCGTCCTTGGTCAATGTTTATAGAGGAAAAAACCGGTATTCCCCGACAAAACTGCCTTCCCATCGGTAAATAAAACCCGACGGATAGTTACGGATATCTATGCGAATTGCTGTACATATACATACTATTGTACTGAATTTGTTGATTTTTTCAGTTTCGATTTGTTTCTCGTAGGTTTTTCGCGTATTCCCGATCAAGTTCCAATTCTTAACTAGGTAGTCCAAATCGTTTTATTTTTGTCCCTACCGAAAAGGAGTGGTCATATTAATTTCAAATTAAGTGATTATGTTACTGAATACCTACTAGAATTACCTCTGGCGGAGTAAAGTCCTAGAGTGGTGACCTCGTACCGGAAGGCGTAGTGTTGGCAGTTCTCTCACGTGGTGGACACGGTCGATCCGCAGGGAAATATTTAGGATAGTCTTTCAGCTGATGATGATGATGATGATAATGAGTTAAAAATAAATATTTGAAAAAGTAAAATAATATGAAGTTATGTTTTTTAAATAATTTTCAAATAAGTCTAATTAAGGTCGGCTTTAACCCTATTTCGTTTGACCCTAATGCGGAATTGAAAATGTTAAACGCACCAGCCCTTTTCATCGGAATACGTTTTTCAAAACAAATTCTCTAACGACTTATAGATGTGAGGGGTCCAAATGACACTTTGATAAGTTTCGCTCGGAGCACAGCCTCGTTAAGATGTATACGTTTTGGAACCGTGCCTTATTCCAAGATTTACCTATTTAAGTGGCTCAGAGACGTTTCGAGCGGCCGGACTTGGGTTCCTCTTTCCGTAGGCTGCAATTAAGGAATCCTGAATGATCCTTTTATAACTATCCCATCTTGGGTAAACTGCTGACCAGGCGGGTCGTGATTCTATTGATATTAAAATGTGAAAAATCCTTTATCCAATCAAATTGCTTATTTATTACGGAATTACGTCTACCAATATGACAGGATATTTTCGAAATACGGCTGGTCTTATTTACATGGATGGATTTTTTACAAGATTATTTAAAAATTGATTGGTTTCATTGGAATCTTACAATAAGTCTTAACAGCGCAAACCAGACGGTACTTGTAAACTTATCTAGACTTGGAGAATCCCAAACTGACTTTTAATCGTCGCCCGATTGTTATTTGATCGAAGACTTCTGTAGGACAAGATATCCTTAGTGTAGATGCGATAATATCTCCAAAGTAGGTCACAAGTGCTGTTCAATCCGTTCGGTTTAGGGAAATTACGTGGATCGACGTGAGATCCTCAAGATTCGACTTGTTTTCGCATCCAGTTCTTAGTTATTGGGCCGGATTTGTCGGAGCTCGCTGTATTGATTTCTGATCCCGTATCATAACTCAGCTGCTTTCTGTTTTATGCTAATGTTCTGTGTTTGTTTGGCTTGGTACTTTTTTAATGTTGAGGTATTCATAAACTAGAAGAATAAACATGAAGTGTTGATTAGAAAATAAAATGTGGAAGAACCTCGCTCAATGAACAAATGTTCTTAACTACTGATCTCAAATTCAATCTACAAAGTAAACATCCTTAACGAATAAAGCTGCTATTACCATTTATATGGAGCTCCAGTGATCCTGGAAGATACCAAGGAAGCCTCATTATCCCGTCGAGTTAACTATTAATTTTTCACTTCCCACTTAGCCTAAGCTTGTTAGGGCCTTTAAGGTTGAAGTTAGGTTAGCGGGTCTTTGTAACATCTATCCAAATCGAATTATTCGCTGGGTCGGACCACTGCCTTCGGGCAAGGATACTGAGCTATACCATAAGAGATAAGAAGTAGCGGTTTTGTATTGTGCTAATGCATAATGTAAGATATAACCGTAATTCTCCTGATGGTATGATGTTGCTGTAATGGAGGATACTTGATATGGAAATGTTTAAATTGGAAGATGTTCAAGTTTTAGTGTTAAATAAAAGAATCCCCAGCAGTGTGTGTGTTAAAGAAGTAAAGTTTTATACCGATTACGAATATCCCGATTTTTATTTTCAAACAACGACGAGTTACAGAGAAAAACGAAAGAGACAGCTTTTATGTCGCTCGCCTAGGCGCTTTGTTGTATCTGTTGCTCATTCGTGTTCTAGCCCAGTGGCTGTTAGGAATCTCTATACTTGTTGCTCCAATTTGAGCCCTATTGCTTCGTATAATTAAAGCTCTATTTAGAACTTCCACATACAAAAGGTCTGATCTTTAGTTTCTCCTGTCACTTGGCCTCTACCCAGTACAGTTTATAACAAACACTTGTAAGGCTATTCCCATTATTCTCCCAACAGAGGCCGCTGGGTTATTTGCATGATAAGGCTCCATATGAGGCTTCCCAGTGCTTTACTATAGTTGTAGCTATCATTCGTTTTAGTTTGTGGTTAAACGATTGAATCCTATATTCTAGAATATTCTTATTGGGTCCTATCGATTCATACATGCACTTTTTTCCCCCACCAAATGCATAGAAGGCACTTCTTCCAAACAGAGGCTTGCAACGGCAACTTAGTGTTATTACTTATACCTACTCATGGCATTCACATCATGGTTTAAGGCGTCGTTATTTGGTAGATCCACGTGCGAGGTCTTCTGGGCTGGCACTACTTTCCATTCTATTTCAGCCGTAAAACACTTCGCTGTTTTTCGGTTCGGTAGTAAGAAGTGGAGAATCAGTATTATTTCTGGCGAACTTTAAATCTTATTTGGGCAACGGATTTGCGATGTTCTTGGCGTTCTAAGAAGTCGAGGGTATCGTCGTATCAATATGCGGCAATATCACTTTCCATTAAGTGAACCGTCCCCTTGTTGGCCCTTGGAGTTGATTAAAAAACATGTCGATTCTATTGTAGCTGAAACTATCAGTCATCCCTGTGCCTGATCAAACATTGCTTCGATTTCGGTGCGACGATGTGGTCTATCGTCAAAGGTTGACTACCCAACAAAGAGGCTATGATTTGCCATAAAAACACTGCATCCCAACTCAAACAAAGTATTGGGCAATTTTATAGATTGATATTCACCTGATAAACAAGCCTCATAGGCTTAAAAAAGAGAGAAGAGAAGAAAGAACTAGGATTAAAACAGGATAATCTAATAGGCATGATGACACCAGTCCCAAATTAAGCTCATCAATTTGAACTGATTATTCATTTGAACTGATTATTATTTAGTGAGTTGACCGAAAAAAATCGTGACGTCATTTCTAAATAGTGCCGAAAATCTATGAAGGAATCATGTTTTGACAGGTATTAAAAAGTATCTCAATTGACATTGCAATCATCATCCCTATTACGGCCATCGCGTCGAGCTTATCGCCGATAATTTTCTTTTATATCCAGAACATACATAAACGTAAACATGCCCGGCTTTTAACATAAGCAAAAAGGGGGAGAGGCTGAATTTTGGCACGCTCTCTGAGGCCATTTAAAACCGTTTATCGCCGGGTATTCACAAGCTGGGCTGCTATCGTCTTAATCTGAACACCTTGGAATAAGACGTGTTTCTACGGTTATCGGTGATCTGGTGTTGCTAGATTACGTTGAAATCACCCTTTCAAACGTGACGTGAGTTAAGTGGATTTACTTTTGTTATAATACTCGAGATTTCAAATTAAGACTTGATGGCGGTGCATTAAATTAAAATGTGTATTTTCTCTTCATTTACACTGTTACGAAATATTTACCAATAAAGTGAGTATACATATTATTTTTTCCGAGTTTACATCTAATTTTTATCTAGGGACTTAGCCTTATTAGGCACAGAATAATTTGTTAAGAAATATTCAGACGTAATAAGCTAGTCATACAGCACCTAATATGGTAATATTTCCACCGCAGGACCGTAAAACGTGTCAACCGTAGGTAGGTACTAGAACCGGAATCTCCCCATAAACCGGGTAAATCTCCGACAGCTGGCAACACCGTCTCACCTGAACGAGGCGCGTTCGCGACTTGAATTCAAATTGCTTGGCCGCGAACACGAAAACATCCCGTATATCGCCGTGACGGTTACTCCCCTATGTCGTTGGCTCCATTTTACAACAGTACTCCTCTCTTCTCACACAGAATTTCTTTCTGTTCCTATAAAAAAAGATCAGCATTAAAAGGTAAAAAAAAAATGCATTTCGTGTTTTATGGTTCCGTAGCCATACGGTAAAAAACGGGACCCTATTACTAAGACTTCGCTGTCCGCCCGTCCGTCTGTCAGAGGGCTGAATCTCATGAATCATATGAGTTTGACTCTTGAAATTGTAAATAGTAAAGTTTATTTAAAGTCAAAGTCAAAATGCTTTTTATTCGAATAGACTTAAAATAAGCACTTTCAAATCAACTAGTTTTTTTTATTACCACCCGTTCGGAATGCTATTTCTACAGGTAAGAATCCGACAAGAAACCTCCGTAGTTGCTTTTTACAATATTCAAAGTACAATAATTTTCTATGATAATTTACAATTTGTAAAACTTAATAATTCTAGCTTTCTAATTGTTGAATATAAAACAATGTGCAAAAAATAATTTACAATGATTTGTATGATTTTAAACCTATCGCATTAAAGTTGTATGAAATACAAAGGGAGCAATGAATAATGCTATATATGGAAAATGCAATCGAAAAGAATTCACCGATGGATATAGTGTAACCAAATGAGCCAGTCCTCACATATTGGAACATGTTTAATATATCTAAAACTATCCAAACGAAGTGAATTTAAGTCTACCCGAAACTGACCTACGAAGTGGCAGATGGCTTCCTTTCATCTACTATTCTGCCTCAAATTGCAGTTATTGTGGCCCTTATTTTGTAAGCCTTAAGGTCGGATTTGCCACACGTTATAATGTTTCATACGTTGTCAATCTCCCCCAATGTTAGTAGGTCAAATAATAATAATATCAGATCTATAACATGGATGGAATATTGATATTGACGGTCGGAATAGTTACTGCACGTGGTTACGCTCATATAGTATTTATAAACGAGTCGGTTGGCATGTTTTATTAGTACGTATATTTATATAAAATACCTAGTTACTACCAGGTGGTAGATATATGTGCAAGATCGTATGGGTTGGTACCGCCCTCCTTTCTATTTCTGCCGCGAAGATTAAAAACTTATTTATTCTAAATGTCATAATATAAAGAGGTTTTGTTAATTACAGTTTTCTTTGTTTTAAAGGTTATATAATATTAACACAGGTGTATATAATACTGTATTTTTGTTTGTTTTGTATTCTGGCTTAAAAGCCCGAGAGGTAACGTCTTTACCTCTATATGGCCAACGCATTGGCGGTGCTCTTGGCGTTCCAGACATTAAAGGCAACATCGTGCCAATAGGCGACGGTGTCACATTCCATCAGGTGAACCGTCTGCTTGTTTGCCGATGATGTTGTATAAAATTAAATAAACCTACACAATATTTTAAACTTTTTACTAAAAAGAAAGCCTTTGGCTTTACTCAGTTATACTATAGAACTTTTTATAAATATATCAATGAATCATTAAGGAATTTATAATTAGGCGGTAATAATAAGAACATATTCTTCTGGGTAGGCACGTTCCACCTTAGACTTCATCGCAGCTTAACATCATTTATTGATTAGGATCAAATGCTTGCCTGTTTGAAAAAAAAAATTGTTTATTCATAATGTAAAAAATCAATACTTTCAGTCGACTAAACAAAAGAATAATAAGCAAATATTTGTTCAGTATAAATTGCGTTCGGAATAAATACTTATTGAATCTTATTGAATATACCGCTTAGACAGTAAAAGCCATGTCTAAAAAGTTGAAAAACAGTATTCAGTACGCTGCTTTCTAACTTATACAACATTTTTACTATCAAATCCTTTATTTAGTGTTTTTTAATGTTACTCTTCTCTTGCTGAAACTTTGTCCAAAGTTTGTTAACTAAGATAGCTGATTTAGATTTCTCTCCTGTAATTGTATCCTAAATTCCTAACACAATGGGATGTATGGACGTGGATGAAGTGCGGGAAGTGTGTATGATCCGTAGTCTCTGCCCAGCCCTTTGGGACGAGGGCGTGAGTTTTTGTATGTAGTTCTAATCACAACTGATAACCTCGGTGGCGCAGTGGTGTAAACAGCCGACTGATACGCGACAGGTTCCGGGTTCGAATCCCGGCGGGGGCAGGGAAGACACATGTTTCGCTTACCGGTCTTGGATGTTGTATTCTTATCTATGTAGTATATACCATATCGTTGCTTAGTTCCTGTGACACAAGTTTTTACGATACTCACTACAAGGCTGAGTCACTGTGTGTGTCGTGATGTGGTTATTATTATTATCAATTAATTTTAATATCTCAATAGCGTAACAGAAGACTTGAAGAATAACTGGTTATTTACAAATCATCTCCCAAATGCGATTTTGAAATCCATCAAAACAGATTAATTATAGTGAGTTGACTAGAAAAGTTACTAAATAGTGACATACAAAATCAATGAAGGGATCATGTTTTGACAGGTTCTTAAGTATCTCAATTGATACACCAGTTATTAAAACTTACTCATGTCTCTGCCTACAATGTTAAACAGCTTACCCTTACAAAGAAGTAAGGTCTTGAAGTGTTGAGAGTTCATGGCCTTTTTACTTCATTGGCTGTTGTATATTTTTGACTTGGAAAAAATTGTGTGTCGAAAATCGTGACATGGTAGCTAAGTTTGTTACGTGCCTTATTTAACCGAACCGACAGGTCGAGGGTTCAAGTTTCGAGTTTCCGTAAGTTGTAGGTGCAGGTTCATCATTGTACTTAGATAGTGGCGACCGATTCGCAACCTGTCACACTGGGATTCCACATAAACGTGCAAAGTGCGGTGTGTAACACCTTTTCTAACAACTCGCGGATTATGGCGTGAGTTTATTTTAAGTTATGTACGTCGAAATGAGACAGTAACTTACTCGTAATTTTTTCTTCGCTCGTTCCTTAAGCAAGACTAATTTTTCGCGGGCACCCAAATCTCCAATACTTTTAACAAGACCAAAAGTTAATCCCCTACATAAAAGTACCAAAGTTCAATTCCTTTACTTAAAGTAGGTAAAACTCCATTAAAAATAACACTCGAAAGTCTAAAAAGTTCGTATAATCGTCGAAGGGTGGTTGGGGTGGGACGGGGGATGATATTCCCTCGAAAACTTTAAATTAGGCGTGTCACCCTACACCCTGGCCATTGCTAGCGGCGTGCTGGAAAAGTAAAA
The DNA here is from genome assembly GCA_949316135.1 of Choreutis nemorana. Classification (NCBI taxonomy): domain Eukaryota; kingdom Metazoa; phylum Arthropoda; class Insecta; order Lepidoptera; family Choreutidae; genus Choreutis; species Choreutis nemorana. The sequence continues at coordinate 5,094,923 of OX438621.1, read as the reverse complement.
AAGCTTTTGGTTCCGTAGAAAATATTAACGCAGCCCTTTAAAACGTTTAAACCTTGCTGTAACCCTACACGTTTTATTTTAGGGAACTGGTACTGATGTTGAAGAAGAAAATAAATCTTTGAAGTCTTCGAAACTACACTTCCACTCTTTATTTAAAATGGACCCAAAAGAGGCCAGGCCAAATGCTGGAAAAAAATGCTATGATAGTTTATCTTAAGATGTAGAGTGACTCTCCTGCTAGAATAAAAACGATTAAATAAACTTTAATTTATATTGAAAAAAATATAATTAACCTCAGCGTTGCTATTCACAAGATTTCGCATAAAGTATTCCATTTTTTATCGTTGATAGTATTGCATAAATGACTAGTTATAATAAATAATTAATAAAAACACCTCCCTTCAAACTTGCTGTACATTAAAGCAGTTAATATTTGATGTTCAACAAAGGGTTTCTACTGCTTGGGGTGGAATTTTTAAAACGAAATATCTCAAAGCGAGAATTCTCTTTCATCCATTTTAATATCAATCATTTATCGGTACGGATCATAGGAGATTTTAAAATCTAGACTCTGTAAAAGATTCCAACTCAAAGAGATGTAAAAGTGAAGCAAATTCTTTTGAGGATTGCATCGGCCCTTTTCATTTTATAGGGCGATATTTGTATAACCTTTTGACCAATTTTCAAGTATGATAGGATAGAATTTGTCAACTTTTTACGTTATAGTAGTTGTATTGAAGTATAGTATAGACAAAAGGTATGTGTATGTATGCATGTGCCATTTTTTTTTTTTTTTTTTTTGTCGAAGAGGAATGCATTTACGCACCATGCCTGCCGCTAGCCAAGAGACAGGCGTGTGTGGGGCTCACCCGGCAAGCCGGGAATACCCACTAAACCTCTCCGGTGTCCATCAAGCCCTTTGGAGTCGGGGGAGAGTTTGGGATCCGCAGAGCAATTCTCCAAACCCATGTATGCATGTGCCTAGGAAATTTACATGTTATCGATGGCCAACATGTCCAAGACAGCCAAAAGATAAATGGAGTATTATGAGTAACTAATTGTGTATCTGTCCTTTAAAATGTAAATGTATTTAAGTAATTTTCATGCATGTACCTAAATAAATAAATTAAACGACGATAAATATTTTAATCGCTACATGGTTTTCTGTGTTAGTCAAAAACATACGGAACGCTAAATTCCCTCAAGATGTACCCACTTGACTTTTATGCATACGAAATTAGGAACCGTCTTACTTTTAATACGATTTTTGTGAAAACGTACCCGTAATAAGGTGGTCTGGTTTCATGCAGTTTGTATGTAATTGAAGTGTTTATTAAAGAAAGAAAGAAAAAAAAAACACGTTTTATTGTGTTTCGTTCTAGCGTTAGGTTTATTTATCAGATTAAGAATGTTTATTTGTCAGGTTTCGGTACACATATTGGTCTTATAGGTAAATAATAAAACCTGACATCGTGACTGGTGTAAAATACACATAACTTAAACTCAGGCAACACGAGAGGTGTTGGCAGAGGTGCTTGGTACACACCGCTTTTCACATGTTTATGTTGAGTCCCTGTGTGACAGGTTTTGATTCTGTCGCCACTACCCGGACATATTGAGAAACATGGCAGCTACAACTAATGGCAACCCGAGACTCGAACCCTCGACCTGTCTGGTCGGATCGGTCGGTTATCCAAGGCACGTAACAAACTGAGCTACTACGACAGGTGTAAAAATTTTCGATAATAAATTTAAAATGATCTATGTTGGAGGAAATTACGACAAATGAATATGCATGAAAATAGGATACGTAATTGTATTGTTTTTTTATTTATTTACAAGAACTGATTCTAAAGAATTTTATAATGACTTCACTGGTTTTGTTTCTTTTTTTATTAAATATAATATGTATTTAAATCTAAGATAAAGATTGACAGTTAATTTGTAGCTTCAGATAGGCCAGTCTTAAAGGTTGGCGGGCCGCAGGTTGAGGATCGCTGGTCTAAACCATGGCTTTGAGTCTTAAGGTCCCAGGTTCAAGTCCCAGCTCTGGCAGGTGTTGGTTTGATGAACACGGGAATATGCTCTGAGTCTGATAATGGGGGATGTTTACTATATTTTTAGGTATCTTAATATATACTAATCTATTATAGGTTTTTTAGTATATTTATCTATATAAGTTAGAACTTGTGTATATCTTTGTTTAATACCCTTAGTACAAGCCTGAGGCTCAGTTGAGATTGAGATGAATCGTCAGTTGCACTTTACGAGTTCTCGTGTTGAATAAAAACTATATTTAGTCAAGGTTTTATTCCAGTAACTCGGCAAAACGCATGTGGGCTGCAGTTACCACTGCCTGAGTCAAGTTTTCATGTTATAATAAACAACTTATACCTGCATAGTAATTACAGCCTCCCATTTCTTCTGATTAAGTTCGTTGCGGGTCCCAAGACAGCCGGTAGGGTGTCCGGGCACACCCTGTGCGTCATTGCACATCTGCATTATTCGATCAAAGGACGCCACTGTTGATCCTGATAAACAGGAGTTGCAGTGGTGGGACAGAGTGGCGGGTGTATAAACACTGGTCTCTAATAAGGATTTTTTAATGACTTCTCGTGTTGATTGACGCGGCCCAGTTTAAATAGACCTCTTAATGGATACCAAGAGCCATATTAAGTAAAACGCCACATCACGTGCTAAATGTAAGTATCCAAGTGTTAGAAATATTTTATATAAAGATTACAAAATATGGTACATATATGAGTATTTTAGCTAGTGACCGACGTTTTTAAAATTCGCTTTTTACATGTGAATAAGTAAATAAATAATCCTCTAACTAAAATATATTATTCCATCTCAGGTTAATACCTATCAGGTTATTACCTATTTGATTTGATATTTCATCAATTTCGATAAAAAAGATATTAAAATAACATCGACAAATTCATCTTCTTTCTTTTCCAATTAAATCTTTCTATTGTATTTTCAGGTGCTAAAAGTAATCGTTATTTTTGTTTACCTGTGTGTTGTACGTTATAGCGGCTTTTAATAAAATAAAAATCACTTTCGCATGCAAAAATTGATAACTATTATAATAAATTGAAAAACATTTTTTTTTTCTATAAATAAATTCACCCATCGGATTTCCACATTTTTCCGTTCAAACGGAAAACAAAACGATTCATTTATTGATATAGCAACCCTTTTACCCGCTGACATTGCTTTGCTCTGGCAACGTTGGTTTTTCGCTGTAGTAAAAAAAAAAAACTATCAATATCCTAGAGTTTTGGCGGTCCGTCATAAAAATGCAAATTTTGACAAAGTTGTAATCCACCGTGAGATTTCAGAGGCGCTAGTAGGACAAACATTTATTAGAATTCATACATTTCGTTAATAACGTTCATCTTATTAAGAACCTTATTGACATTATGTGAAGGTTAGAATTTCGATGCAGATTAGAATTTAGGATCCCAAAGGAACGGTCAGATTTATTAGTTACGGATTTCGTCACTACAATGTTTCTATGTTTCTAGGCACAAGCCTAAAAAGCGTTTACAAACCATGAAAAATGCCGCGAATCACTGTTTCGTTTTGAATTCTGTTTTATTGGGCGCTTTGGAAAGATTTTTATTGCCTAGTTTTATAAAAATTGTCTTTTAAAGTGCCCACTATCCACGCATTGGTTTTTTGTAAGAATATTTCTCCTAGGAGTTAAATATTGAATCAATATTTTAAAGTTAATTGATAAGATTTGTAAAGGGGCTTTCCAAAGAAAATATCTAATGTAAAATCCAATAAGTCATTGGCTCAGTTTGATATCGCTTCATTCAATCTGTTTCGGGAAATGCTAAGATATTAAAGATACTTAATATGAAGATTTTCTGAATGGATTAGTTTTGAATAGAAGTTGGAAACAATTTTCGTAATACAAAATTTAGACGCCAATAACAATTATCCACAAACAAACAGAAAAAAACACAAACAGAAACAGAAATTGAACAGTTGTTGTAAGACGCACAAAATGTAGATGTTGAGCTCGGATTAATACACACACACACAATATACACACAAATATATGTATTCAAACACCTACAAGCATATACCAACTCCTATACACTCTAAACTATAAATAAATTATAAGAATAATGAATATACTCAGACAAAAAAATACAATATCACATTTGAGGTTACAGAGTTAATTTGTACTTACTTAAAGTTTAAATAAGCTGTAATTGCAACAAAATATATTACATTTTTAAGATTGATTAAACAACTTATCTTAATTATTCGTAATGTTATAATATAAAGAGGTTCTGTTAATTAAAGTTTTCTTTGATTTTCTGTATTCATTTGTTGCTTCGTCATGCAAAAAAAATTCACAGGTATTATTTTTTAAACGCACGAGACGCACGAGAGGTATAACATCTTTACCTCTACATTGGTAATCCACCAGTGGTGCTCTTGGCGTTCTTAGACATCAAGGGCGTTAGGGTTAGTTAACCGTTTGCCTATTTGCCCGTGATATTGTAATAAAATAAAAAAACAAAAATCTAATACGCTAATCGTCTCATGTTAAAATTCCACCGGGGTTGGAACCTTGGACCTACCGATTGAACAACCGGGCCAGGCTAGTCGGGTAGCATTCTAATTAAAATTATCCCATGAGGGGAGCATTTTAATTAATCTGCGAATTTATAAAGCATAATTTTAATATAATCTTTTAAATACATCGTTTTTGAACGAAGTGTTGCGTTGTAATTCATTTTTAATTAAATGTAGATGATTATCTTAATTTCATTATACTAGTTATTGTTCGGTTGATGTTCGATTTATTATTAAGATAAAACTTTAATAGTTCGCACGTTACGCTAACAAATCATTTAGTATGTACTTAATAAGGTCAAGTGTGAGCCGGACTCGAACATGTAGGGTTTCGTACCGGCGTAACAAGATTTTACGTTTGTAATAGTTATTCGTAAAAAAAAAACGCCGAAAAAGACACTGGTATTTATATCACAGTTTTTTTTTGTGTACATACAAGAACATGATAAAATTTGAAAATGTCTATTTTATCTTTGACACGGTTCATTTGATAAGTCCGCCGACAGACTGACGGATAGTGGAGGCTTAGCAATTGGGTTCCGTGTCTTATTAGCGTCTTGATTTAAGCTTGGATTTATAAAATTTATCATTTAAGTTTAAGGCATACACTAGAGGCGGCCATTTTCAAGTCAAAAATGCAATTCAACCTAAACAAACCAACAACCAAGCTATCATATATATAATGTTTTCCCAGAAAGAAAACAATTTAAATGAGTTTATTCAACGAATCAGTCCGCAAAAAGATACATAGTGAATATAGAAAAAATAAATGAAATATAGTAATGTAGATATGAATTAAGCCAAAACACAATATTTCATCTGGCAACATTATTAAAAGCATTACGTTTCCCTTGTATCGACGAGCCCTAATAGCTAACCATTAGGGAGTGAATACATACCCTTAGCTATACCCTGGTACCCCTAACTTAGGGGCTTGTATCGCAGTAGGCATCTCTCACAAGATTACAATAACAGATAACATGTTATTTTCTATTAATGACTTATTCGTACGCTGTACACTTCGGGAGCTGTGTTGCCAGGACGTCGAGTTTTCCCGAAAATGTGGGATAAAAGGGAAAAATTGCATAATAGATGATAGATTTTGCCTTTTGTTAGGCTTTGGCTTTACTTAAGAAAGTAAAGTATGAAGTGATAATCAGGATTCAACAGTGGTGTTCTTTGAGATACAGCTGTGCAATGAAGCAAAGGCTTGGTCTAGGATCCGTAACAAATATATACTGAAGAAACAGGCGGAAGTAAGCAGATTCCAGGGTCCTATCAAAAACGACAATAAGCTACATATATACTTATATACGAACTAGTTATCGGTACTTTCTTGTGATTCAATTCCAAAGACAGAGGGTTAATGTCCGGGCACAGCCTGTGCTTCATGCATGTCACAGCTGCAGTATTCGTTGATTCTCGGACTGTCGATCCTGGTGAACATGAGTTTTAGAGTTGGTAAAGTGTCCGGAATGAAAACGAGTTGTTCTACAAAACTGGCGTATTTAAATTTTACGCATGGCAACACTACACTCCCCTATTGATATCGCTATCTCGTTTTGGAATCGCAGACGAGACGCAGCGAAATAATTTTGAGGTATTCTCGACGATTGTTGTTTGAAGTAACTGATTGGAAGATAAAATAACGCTTTACGATCTAATGAATAGATTTATTAAAATAGCCCTCGTAAAATTTAGCAGTTTATTAATTTGATGTTATCGATGTTTTTTTTCGTTGATGAGGTTTATTAAGGGGTAACACAATGGAATGTTGATTGGGGGTAGTAACGTAGGCGTTGGCTAAGTCCAAATAACAGATCAATATTCAAAACGTTCATTTTCGCCTTTGATATTGATGTATGTTACTTATATATATATATATATGTCACATCTTCTCGAAACGGTCACCTAGTAACCTTGCCCGCCTTCTCACCGTCATGTCAACGGAAATCAAGGTATTGTTAAAAAGTTAACCCTTTAAAGTGTTTACATAATTATTTTATTAGTATAATTAATTTATTTAGGCAAAAAAAGGCCACTTTGTGGTGAATCTGATTACTTTCTGCTCATGTGAAATTGAATTTTGCAAGTCGCATCGCTATACAGCCTGGAAAGATTTTGATTAGGTTTCTTAATGTTATTATTTCATATAAAATTTATATCTTGTAAATTAATAAAAAAATTAAGTAGGCATAGAAAAAACATGCGTAAAATTGAATAAAATCAAAATTATGAGAAATCACAAACCCTACTTATGTCATAATTTAATGTGATCCGAGGCCTCGTCAATTAAGACGGTTGCCATGGAAACGCGGTATTAACCATGGAAATATATGAAGTTGCTAATGAGAGTTCTGATTCAATTAATAATTTCGGTTATACAGATACAATGTATATAAGTAGGTCGAAATATAATAGGAAGATATGTGTTGTTGTACCTGTGTGTATGTTTGTTGAATATTGAAATATATTCCATTTATATGTATGTAGTAGTTATTAATTAAGGTAATACTATTTGGTGGGTGAGGTACTCTTAAAAATGTTTTACAAAACTGTCGTTAACTACAGGTTACCTACAAACAATTATTCTATTTTGCAATTTTGTTTTTGCATTCATTCTAATTGGAATTATTTATGTTCAAATCTCCACAAAATGAATTGGATTTAGTTTGATTTTTTTTTTACAGAGAATTAAAATTGGTAATCTAATATTCAACCGAAATCATTTTTTGTAAACTTTAAAGGATTAACTTTTTAAAACATCGTTATTTCCGATGACATGATGACTACATGGGCGTAGGTGACTGTTAGTACAAAAAAGGTGACCGTCTAGAGATGTTGTGACTTATGTTGAAAAGTAAATAATAAATGTATCAAAGGCGGTATATAATGTTTTGAATATTAACCAGTTATTATGAGTGATACACGAGCTTTATCGCAGTCTCTCACCCTAGACTGTAAGATGTATTAGTGGCTATGAGTATAGTATAAAACATGTTCATAAAACAGATGACAGAATCTGGTGTTTCTTGCCGGTATCTTCCCCGACATAAATTATCCTAACCGGTGGTCGAGTCATTTTTAAGTAAAATTTAAATTCGTTTGACAATTTTAAGTATTTTTTTTAAGTTTATGGAATAAAGTTATTTTGATTTTGATTAATACTGGGCTAAAGCTTACAAGAGGTATCTAATTTTTTTCGAAAAAAATTGTGTCATAGAAAAGTGATATTTTATTTACACTCATTTATGTATATAGGATTCAGTGTAACGTGTCCTCGAATATGTCCTGACTAAGCTTTTTGCTGTTTTACACAAAATTTACTAAGTAATAAACACATTAACAAAGATTAAGGTACGTCTACACCAAATGAGACGAGCTCGAACCGAACGACAATTCGCGTATTGAACATAGTTACGAGTCTCGAACGAACGCACTTCGAACGTTTGGTTCGATTATATTCTATGAATTGTCGGTTTTTTTTATTACCACAAAGGACATATACAACGTTCGCTGACAGTCGAAACATTGAAGATTCGTTGTAAGTCCACACTTGACACCGCGAATGTGGACAGAGTGTCTACCATAACAGTATATTTTTCTACATGCCAGGTAGCATGGATTACTATACTAATTTTGTATGAGCAATCTTAGTTCCGTTAGAGGCGCTGTACAAAAAATTATACAAATTTGTAACAGCAGACGCTAGCGGCAATCGAAGGTAAATCTCATGGTAGGCTTACAGAGCGGTTTTGCCCTTAATTAGCTTGTTTAGCGTAGACTCCCCTATACATGCATACATTTTACATACATGCTTGCACATCAGAACATCTAATTACCCGGCCCTTTGACATCAGGAGCAATATTTGACTCGATTCAGAAACGTCAAACGCAAAATGCGATGTCGTGCTGTCACGTCGATGTTTCATAGTAATGGAACTTCTTTCATGGAAACTCAAAGGGGTTCGGTACGATCAGTCCGGCGTTTGTTCGTACGTGTAAGCTTGTAGTACGATCGTACTCGACAGCCCGTTTAGTATCGTAACAAGAAAAAATCGTGCATACTCTAAAAAAGCATGGGAAAAACATTTAAAATTTTTTGTTTATAGATAATGTTATAAAATATTGTTATTTAATTTATTAATATTATTATATATGTGTATTATGTTTATGATCGGTTAGTGCCAAGAGGTTATGTTTTATGTATGTTGTGATATTTTATACAAGAAATACATAAATTCTATGCTGTCTATGACATAGAAGGGATTTTGAAATAATATATAAATAAATATGATACATTTACTTATCATTAATAAATAAATATTATGCATTTATTTACCTACATATATCATAGTGTATCTATGTTACATGTAAACTATGATATACGAGTATACTATATGACATAGTAATATAAGAATTCAAACCTTTTGTCAATATAAATAAAGACATTAAAGTTGTTAATAACTTTGCTTCAGCAAATGCAGGTAGCTGACCTCTTTACATAGTAAAGTAAATATTTTGAAATATCTGCGCAAATTAAAGTAATTTTATGTATTTTATTATACCTACAGAAAATATACACGGTCAAAATAAATTCCATGAGGTGTTATAAAATGTCTGACGATCTTTATGATGTAGTGTAGGAAAACGTTTCGCATCATGAACAATGAAAGATATGATACATCTGTCTCACTCTGTTCTCAATGAAAAGAAGAGAGACGGAATATACATTTTAAGGCTTTTGCTTCGTAAAGAATATTTATCGAAATCCACCCACTTATCTAATATTATAGAGATCTCCGGTCTTGTTTGAATGTTTCCTTGTATTACTAGCTCCGCAAGATATAAGAATTATTGTTGTACATATTATTTTAATTATAAACGAAAATACGTCATCGCAGGCAAACGCTTTAATATAGTAAAAAAGATCAATAATTTAAAAAAAAACCCGTTTCTTCATTTTAAAACTCATTAAAAATATATTGTTATGGTGAAAATTAATGAGGTGGGTGTGATAACATTAAACCTGTTATGATCTAAATTTTATTTCTAGACAAAACCGCGGGATGGAGCTCGTATATAAATATTTCCAGTTTATGTACTGTTCGTTGCACTTAGCAATTTACTACCCTGCCATCGCTTGTGATATTTCACGCCGCCATTCCCTTAGCTGTGACAAATATCCTTGCATCTTAAAACGCTAATAAAAATGTCTACTTTATTAGCTTTGTAGCGTTTTGGATTCGTTTTCATATTTACTAAGCCACGGTAACTTGGTGCTCCAGCGGGAATATCCTTAATTTTTAGTGTTCCTAACCCAGAGGGTGAGGGACCCTGGTACTAAGACTCAGCTGTCCGTCTGTCTGTCAGCGGGCTGTACCTCATGAACCGTAAAAGCAAGACTTGAAATTTTCAGAAAATGTCTATTTCTGTTGCCGCTATTGCAACAAATACACGGCTTCCGTATAAGAATTGTGATTTATTCTAAAATTTTCTGTTTTCTTGTTTCTTTTACGAATTTATTTAAAAAGTTAATAATAATAACCACATAACGGCACACACATGCACGACTCAGCCCTACACTAAGATATAATCTTGTATCGCAGGCGCTAAGCAACGATGTGGTATATACTACATAGATAAAAATACAACATCCAAGACCGGTAAGCGAAACAATGCGCCCCGCCGGGATTCGAACCCGGTACCACTAGCGTAGCAGTCGGCTGTTTACACCAGTGCGCCACCGAGGTCGTCATAATGTTTTGTTAATATACCTATTCAGGTCATAAATTCTGTCAAATGTTTAATATAAAATAATTGAAACAAGTTTATTCATTATGTAACCATTTATATACCAAAATGAACTTAGCAAAACATATATTCTTATGACACTAAAGTTTATTCAAAATGACCTCCGTGATTTGAATTGGAAAATTTGAATTGGCGCGTAACCGCAACGATGCAACGGAATAACTGCAACACGGTCTTCTTTAAGCGTCCACTCCATATTTAAAAATGAGTAAAATTCTAAAAAGTATAAATTTTTTTTCATGAATAATTCGAGATTCGAATTCAATAAACTTTTTTGTGGTCAGCATTCTAAAAGAAAAGTTTTTACTGTGTGACAATACTTATGACCTGACTGTGTAATTGTAATGAGTTCGACTCTCACTTGATCGGTTTTTATTAACATCTCGGGAGAACAACCAAAGCTGATGGTTCAGCTGATGGAAAGTGACACCGCCGCCTATTGCCAAGGCGATTATATTTATGTTATAGAACGCTAAGCAATGCTTAACATTGAAATTATTATTGTTTCACACAATTTCAGATCTTTTCATGACAGCCCATTGTTTCGATTCCTTGTGTTTCTCAAGCATTCATGTGGTTAGGTTTCTGCTTCCCATCAGCTGGGCCGTATCTTTGTTTGCCAACTAAAAAAAAACTAATTAGAAATTTTATTTACAATTGAAATTAAGATAGTAGTTTTAATTGGAGTCTTCACTTTTGCTAGGATGTTAGTGCAACAGTATTTTACCTCCTGATTCTTCTGATTCAATTCGCTGCGGGTCCAGCGACAAGTGGTAGTATAGCCTGTGCTTCATGGCATCATGGCTACAGTACTAAGCGCTACAGTATTCGTTTCAAAGGATACCACTGTTGATCCTGTTTGAAACTGAGGCAGTGGCGGGTGTGCCCCGATCGGCCCTGGTAATAGGAAGTTGCAGCGGTACGCCGAAATACTGTTGGTTTCATAATACTCGTAGTCCAGAATCATATTAACCTGCAAAATTAATAGGCATCGCCGACAATTTGGCTCATGAATGTTTAAACACTAAATGTGTCATAGAGTAGCTAGCTAACAGAACGATACAAAACGAAAATCTTATACCATTTTCGTGGAATGTGAGTGTGGAAATTAATAGTCAAATGCTACTTTAATTATCAGGGTTTTTAATGAAGTGAATAATTTTATGGGTGTTGTATGACAAAGCCTTCGCGTCTTAGATGTGGAAATAAGACAAACGAAACATCTGTTTGTCTTGGCACTTTAGCTCTGAAACAGTTAGGCCGGTCATGATGTGATTTAAAAAGCAATAAAACTGATTCAATTCGCATAGTTCGTTACTAATCCTAGAAACACTATTGTGTTGTGTTGTGTCGTGACGCGTCAGAAGTATATCGGTTTCATACGTTTTGTATTGATTGAATACACATTATTATGGAGTGTTGTGTTGTGTCGCAGTGTACTGTGTCTCCTTCTAACAATATAAAATATGTAAAATTGAGGCGTCACGCACGACACGCCACAACACTTTAGTAGCTTTACTTACAAGATAAACATTATTAACAGACAAAGTTGTCTCTCTGTTCGTCAATTAAGCTTTGGCAAACGCCTCGGGGAGAAAGATTAAAACAGTTTGGCTCGGTTGCCATGGAGACGGCGGCGCTTATGATCATTTCGGTAATCTCCCACAAATTGTCCCATCCCGTTATCATCCTGAGAATGCTGCTTAATTGCTAGTTAGTTGTGCAAGCTTTAGAAGAAAAATTGATGATATTTATTCTAGCAGACGTAGTATAGTATCTTACGAAGACCGTTCGGTTGTTTTTTTTGGGGCTAACTATGCCACTCTGTCCCACCACTACAACTCTTGTTCACCACGATCAACAGTGGCGTCCTTTGATCCAAGAATCAACGAACAATACACCTGTGCAATGGCGCACAGGCTGTGCCCGGACAACCTACCTGCTGCCTTGTGACCCGCAACGAACTTAATCAGAAGAAATAGGAGGTAGTAAGAAAGCGTATTCAGACTTCCAAGGCATGTATCATAATATAGAACTTGGCTCTCATTTCACATTGATGGTTTTTATGAGGATCGTTATCACATAATTTCGCTCCGCTGGGATTCCGGCCGAACCTGTGGCAGATAAAAAAATGACGATTTCGAAAGCACTCATTTTAAATTTGATTGTTAGCCGTCAAAGACTCACCTTATTTGGTAGACAAGAATACATATATATTTATATAATCGAAGTGAGCAGCTTTGTCGAAAAAAAACGACATTTTCACAAAAAAACAACCTCCCGATATCCCGCTACAACCATAAAGCTTAGCCCGGCTCGCCAATCTGACTCTGTCAAGGAATCGAACCGGGTACCCAGTCCGGCCCATTACCCCCGGTCATTAGCCGATTTATGGGGCTTTATTTTTAATGGACCTCCCTCCACGCCCCGGCGAGTGCGCCCCTGTTTTCACTAATAACTAATGGATAGTAGATGGTCAGTCATTACAAAACTAGATGTAAACGGCGATGTTGAGGGTGTTTAAATAAATGAAAAATGAAATCCATAAAGCTAAAAATCAAAGAAATAAATAAAAGAAGAAAAAAACAGAAGGAAATCGAGAATGATAAACATTGAATAAATAATGATGACATAGAGCTGAAATTTTAAGACTAATTGATCACGACACTTTACTGAAGATATCCTTGTATGAATAAATTGTAACTACTGATGATTTGGCAGTATGGTACTATAACCAAAGCCGTTAAAAGAAATACTTAAAAAAAAAAAGCAAAATTGACATTACTTCAAATAATTTGATGTGAAGGTAGAATGTTTCAAAAATTATATTATTTTAGCAATAGCAATTTATTTGTATGAGATGTTTTTGAAAAAAAAAAAAAAAAACATTTTCTTTGATCGTATGTTTCCACTGCCCTTTAACGTTTTTGTCAGGTAAAACTTATTAATTTAAAACCCTGATGATATCGGATAAACCTCAAATTCTGTTATTTATTACATAAAAAAAGATAAATTTCTCTAGAACTACAAAGATTAACTTACATCATAAAACCTCTAAAAGTTATAAAGTACAAAGCAACAGACAGACAAACAAAACACCCGAACTAGGAACTGTAAATTAGATTTTCTAAAATATTCGTCTCATTAATGTTATTAGAAATTTCATATATTAAGTGTTGTAATGAAATATATCATTTCAAGAACAGTTCGTTTCATTAATGAGCCCTCAAGAACAGGGTGGGTTTGTTTTAGGAAGGTGTTCCTAAGGGTAGGGGCTTAATGTTAGCGAGTTTAATTTTATATCGTCAGTGACAGTGCGATTCTGCGTAACTCACGTTAGAAAATACCGCGGATGCAAAATTAATTTATTTTCAGAAAAATTAATTAACTAACGATTCTTTTATCATTGAAAATAATTTACAAGTTACACTGGAAGGTATACTTTATACTGGAATAATGCAATTACTGCAATAATGCATAAGCGATAATGCAGTTCCACAAACTAACGTTAGTTAAGTGGAATTGCATTATCAAAGACGATTTATGTATAAAATTATATGAACCGCTTTCGCGTGAGCAATCAAGCGTGAGCAATGCTTCGAACATCATACTGTATTTATCCCGCTAAGGGGTGGAATTATAAAATATATATATATCCGAACGTTATAAGAAATATGATAAAATTAAAGCTTAACCGTTCAATGGATTGAGCTGTGCATTGAAAGGTTAGTTACGCGGGTTTCCTTTTACAGAAAATACAGATATAATTTGTCAGGTTGCCTGTTGGCAAACGGATAGGTATCTCGCCTCAGCTTAGAGTGATCCATTATTAAGTTTTAAAAATAGCGCCATCTATCGGGTTTACATTATATCCTTTGTTTTGATTACAAAATTACGTTGATATGGATTGCTTGGATTCCTCGTAAGCGTTCCTGATTACCTTAAGAGTACGGGTCACGTGGTGTTTATTTATTTTTGTATGTATTTAAAAATAACCCATCTTTTTCAACAAGTAACCGTAGCTAACTGTGAAAAAATTAACACATCTGTTGTAACTAGTAACCGCGGCCAACTGGGAAAGAGCTCTTTACATACAAAAATGAAACAAAATTTTAAATACTGAAACGCTGATAGAAGAAACGTACCTTATTTAGAGAAATATTAAACATTGTTAGCAGTTGAACATAATGAAGGTAACGCCGCGGTATGAGTTTCACACTTCGACGAACGTAACATTACTTTGTTGCCTATCTGGAATTTATAATAACTAAGAATGTTTTCTGAACATATTTTCTTGACTTTGACTAATGAAATATTTAATTAATTCATTGATCATACGTCTACCGAGATTAAAACTACAAATTTCTGTATAAAATAAAAAAAAACTTCACCGCCATTAATCCCTCGAGTGGGCTAGGCAGAGATGTTAAACACCGCATTTCGCATATTTATGTGGAGTCCGAGTTTGACAGGTTGCGAATCTGTCGCCACCTGTTGGGTCGGGTCGGTCGGTTAACCAAGACACGTAACAAACCGAGCTACCATGTCTTAAAATTTCTGAGAAACATAACCTGAGTTGCAACTTTTACACCAAAAAAAGTTTTAAAGGGTTTGGCCAAAAAATGTTGCGTTGACGAGATTTTCAAAGTACGTTATCGATAAGTACATCGTCGGCCATGAATTAAGACTCATATGTCATTTTTACCAAAATATGATTGCATTTTGTTCAATTAAAAAGACTATTGTTTATATCGGATTTAGATATTAAAAAGTATACCCTAATTGAATATAAAAAAGAGAAATCAAATGCTTTGTCCATAAAACACTTGAGGCAATGTTTTTCCTCCTGTAACATTTAACTTGACATACGAGGTTTTCACTTTTCGCCAACGATGTGTAAATTGCTGCTTACCATAACCAAGCTTACGTACTTTTTTCATCGCCAATTTTAACATAAATTCACATCCATAGAGAATCGTACCCCTGCCGCGTCATTTCAACTGCTCTGTTCAATGAGTAGGAAATAAACAAAAATATATAAAATTCATTTCGCGTCCCGAAATCATGACACAAACATTTCTCGGAGTGTTTTCAAACTTGAAACTTGTATTTGACTTGATAACTGTTTCATTTCTACTTTGACTAACAAATAACAATGTTAGTGTAGTCTGGTAAAGTATTCCGTTTGGCATACGAAATTGGACCATATTCCGTTGGGGTAAGATTGCCTGGTGGAAGCTTCAGAGGCACTACGAGGTCGAGTCCACTCCAGATAAGTCGTTTAGGCTTCAACTAGGTCAGGGGAATGGTTAAAACGCTGTGTTTCGCTTTATCTTTCAGTAGATCTTTCAGAACTTGCTCAGCTACTCTTAGAAAGTGACTAGTTTGAATTCAGCTATAACAGTTAAAGAAATATCTTATCGAGCTAATAAAATTAGCATACTAACTTATTTATATGACATGTTTGAAGATTGTGTCACTAAAAATGTATTATCTTCCATAAAACAAGTGGTCGAAAAATAATTAGCCTTGTAAGCGAAAAAAATACAAAAGTTAAATAAAATGCATGAGGATGCTTTAGTTTAAAAATACATAATATTTATCGCATCGGGATCTAAACATGTCCGCATGCAATGTTAACGCTAACTAAGCCATCACTCAGGGCATAAATCAAGTGCGGTCTCCCCGGAGGTCGGCGATCGACTGACATGATTTGTTTGTTTTCGCACCTACCGCCATCTAGCGTGATCTACGGGCCCTAAACGTCATTAACGACCGGCGGGGTAGTCTGGGGGGGGGCTGATTAATTACAGAGGTGGGGCGCTCTTTTCCTGGTTTTATTATTTTCAAAGGAAACCGTAAGATAGTGGTGATTTAGTTTGTTTTCAAAGAAATTTATTTACTCTACGATCTTAATTGAAGTAATATTATGGATGGCTAAACATCTCTTTGTTACTTCTATTCATTCGTCGTGTTAAAGTTAGATTATGAAAGTCTAATGTCTATTTTCGTTTTTTCAGGTACTTTTGAAATCCAATTTTAAGATATGAAACTTCGAAGAGATCGAATTTAAAGATGAAAGGCGCTTAAGGTATTTATAACTGCTTTGAAATGTATTGATGAGTCGTATAAGTTTTATGACCGTCATATTAAAGTTCATAATCGCTTGATATACGAATCGAAGAAGATAAACTGAAGTTTGATCCTATCTCAACTCATAATAAGTCCTACTGAATTCAAGTTATTTTTTATAACTACTCGGACTTTGTTTTCGAAGGTAAATTACAGTTTTGTTTGAATTTTCAAAAGAAAACATTTTGAAAACAACCTGTAAGTATGAAAGCGAATCTTATCCAAAAAGCACTAATTAGGTACTTGATAAAGTTTTCAAACGATAGAAGTCTTTCTGTACTGAAAATTTGTTTTTTATGTTTGATTAAAATAATAATTTAAGGTATCAGTAGAGAGGATATAGTTAGATAATTCAAATTACATGACTCTTGTGCTAACAACTGAACTATCACGAACCTTAAAAAATATGTTCAATAAATTGCATTTTCTTTTGCTTTCAAGTAAAACAATATCAAAGATAAAGTTCAGCTTTAATAGAAGAAAAACAGTTATCTGTTTATGTAGATGACAAAATTGCGTAGGAGGACCATGGTTTTTGGGAAAGTTAATTGAAAATTTAAATTTAGTTTCGTATAATGGTCGTAGTACACCTATCAATTCGGAAACGAAAGGTCAACGTCTCGCCTTTCGCCTCGCTGTCAAACCGAGGCAAAACTATACAGCTACTATGCTGATAAGTGTGCGTAGCATAAGGCCCATAAAGCTTTACATCGCGCGTTGAAAAAGCGTTCAAATAAAAGTGTTAGTACCTCGGTGGCGCAGTGGTGTAAACAGCCGACTGTTACGCTACAGGTTCCGGGTTCTAATCCCGGCGGGGACAGAACTTTGTGTTATTTGCAAGACGCATTGTTTCGCTTACCGGTCTTGAATGTTGTATTCTTATTTATGTAGTATATAAGATATCGTTGCTTAGTTTCTGTGACACAAGTTCTTACGACACTTACTGCAGGGCTGAGTCAATGTGTGTGTCGTGATGTGGTTATTATTATTATTATTAAATGAGACCTTAACGTCAAACGCTTAACGTCAGAAAACAAACGTCACAAATTCATGAGTTTCCATCTGTTTCATTAGATCATCCTCAGTGAAAGGTTTTTAGAACTATAAATTAATTAGATTAAGACCTTATTTATGTACCTACAAGAAACTTACAAATAAAAATTTAATTTGAACACTAACGCGCATTGAAAAAGCGTTTATGCGAATGGTGCCTCATGGAAATTCATCAAGAATACCGAACGGTCCGAGTTGATGCGGTGTTGATCCGTTTGCGAGTTGATAGGTGTGTTACGACACTTATTCACTTCAAAGAGGTCGCATTTAAATTAAACGTTTAAATATTCTCTCCAAGCGAGTAAAATTAATTGTTTATATTTAATGCAGTGTAGTTAATTATGAGTAAAAGTCAAAGTTGAGAAAATGTTTAACGTATATTCACACTAGTGATTCAAATCCTTTTGCTTGGAAAATAATTGTAGTGAGCATGTTTACATTTAATTTTCCCAGTCAAAGGTTCTCGATTATATCCAAACAATGGTAAAGTTATAGAAATCGCTTTTTCGTTTAACTGCTGCGTAGAAATAGACAAACTTTACGACAGATTTTCGGTTAGATAAATGCATGCAAATGTATTTTTTTTTAATTTCTTTAATAACACACACATACATAATACAAACTAATTACATTACACAATAGCGTCATATTGCAGAAAACGTATTATTTTAAATCCAAAAATTAGAAAGCTAAAATTATTATAGTTTACAGCTTGTCATTTGTAAGAGAAAATGATTGTTTTTATATTGAAAAAAACAGCTACGGAGGTTTCTTGCCGGATTCTTCCTCGCAGAAATAGCATTCCGAACCGGTGGTGGTAAAAAAAATAATATTGAAAAGTGCTTATTTTAAGTCTATTCGAATGAAAAACATTTTGACTTTTGTAAAATACGTATCGCAAAATCAAAGTAAAATCATGCATGTATAGACCTTAATCAGAAACCCAAATATTAAATTGATCCTACTATCAATATATAAAACAAAAACAATAGGTACCTACAAATTTTACAAATGCAGTCATTTGCTTGCAAAAATTGCGAGTTTTACTAGCTTGAAGCAGTAGAGCCAATATTTCGTGATGAGCTCTCTGAAAGGGCACATTAAAGGGTGAGCCCTCTGCCCTCCTCGCTGGCTTGTGCTAAACCTTAGCTTACCTCCGAGTATAATTGACTAATTGCATTCATGCCAAGTTCACACTAAGCCAGTTTTGATAGATTACATTGAACTGTGTTGTTTTTATTGGTCTTATAATCTAAAGTAATAATCTAAGTTTGTAAACTCATCCTTTGTTTGATTTCAAATAAATAATAGGAAAGACAAATTGTAAAAAAAAAACGTAGTAGAATCTTTTCGCATGTTCACTGCATTTCGCTGAATTCGTCTAGTAGGTTCTACGTTTAAGTATGTTATAATATTTTTGTAAAAAAGCAAATACTTACAAAATCCTTGGAGCAAAGGTTATTAGCCAGTCATGTCCCTGTTATGATGTATAGACGACTCCAAGAGTGCAGTATTAGCTGAGAGAATTCCAATGTTATTGGGAGAATTACTTTCATAGTAAATTAAAACCTTGACTTGCCCATCGTAAACAGGACCAAAGCAATAAAGTTATTTTCACCTTATTAACATAGAAAGCGTATGCAA
The DNA here is from genome assembly GCA_949316135.1 of Choreutis nemorana. NCBI lineage: Eukaryota > Metazoa > Arthropoda > Insecta > Lepidoptera > Choreutidae > Choreutis > Choreutis nemorana. The sequence continues at coordinate 5,075,678 of OX438621.1, read as the reverse complement.
CAGTACGAGAAAGCTAAAATTTTTAGTTAAAATTTTCAAAGTTATTAAATGGACATTTTAGAAATTGTATACATATAAATATCTATGCAGACAATGCGCTAAGCTTATATTGTATCTGAATTATTAATTCATTCACTTGACTTTTGAATTTGTTTAATTTTCTTTTGTTGTTTTAAAGTTAAACACTTGTGTATCCATTTTGACTTCGGTGGCGCATTGCCGTGTAGTCAGCCGACTGCTACGCTATAGGTTCCGGGTTCGAATCCCGTTTGTCAGTGTATTGATAGTCAGTATAAATATATGTCTAGAAGTATATGAAATATCTAATAATATAGTATATTCATTGTTCTAGTGAACATATGCAAGTGGATAAGAGATATGTTTATGAAGTATGTCTCCCTAATTGCCAGACTGAACAATCGAATGAATTAAAATCATTGATCGAATCATTATACAATGTACAGAAACGTATTATTATTATTGTTATCGTCATGGGCAAACATGTTAACGGTTTATGGAAAGTGATACCGCCGCCTATGGCACGACGATACCCCTGATGTCGTGGCATGCCACGTGGGGGAAAATGTGAGATAAAGATAGTAGAGGTAAAACTGTTATATCTCTCGTGTCGGTAATGGCACTGGCTACAATCCTTCAGGCTTGATTCCATAGGTCATTTAATTCTAAGCATAGTGGGAGATTGAGATGAGATTTTGGTATTAGAATAGAATAAATGAAGTGAATAGGTACTCGTGTTCATAAAGCAAAAACCTACCCAGGCCGTAATCCAAACTCGCGTATCTCATCCGGCGGCTTAGACCGATGCACTACGGAGGCCAAAAAAAGCTTTAAATAAGAACCTAATAGCTAAGCAGCACTTGGCAGTTTTGGAGGGAGAAAAACGTGTAAATTCGTATATAAAACTCAACGGTTTATTGGTTTTCTTTAATAAAACAAGGAAATGGTAGCATTTTTAGGGAATTGTTGTTATTTATGTGACGATAAACGTGGTGCGGCTTGTACCGAGGGGTGGAACATTTTTGTGAATCACTATGATACTGGTTTCTTACCTTTTTCACTAAGTTTACCGACCTATTTGTTTTTTTGATTAAAGTTTTCCACCGTTTTTGTACTACAGACGCCAGTCGTAGTAAAGTATTCGATATGTTTGATAAAGAGCGGGATTGAATGAAAAAAAGTTTAATAAGAAAAAAACAAATTTTTTCATGTTTACATGATCTTTTTAAATTGTTATGGTGGTGACAAGTTGGTATTGACACCATTGCAATTGAAGCCATGTTGCCATTGACGCCAATGCAATACACAACATTATGCCATTGACACCATTGCCATGAACAACATTTTGCTATTGACACCATTGCAATATACAACATTATGCCATTGACACCATTGCCATGAACAACATTTTGCTATTGACTCAATTGCAATAGACAACATTATGCCATTGACACCATTGCCATGAATAACATTTTGCTATTGACTCAATTGCAATAGACAACATTATGCCATTGACATCATTGCCTTGAACAACATTATGCTATTGACACCATTGCCATGAACAACATTATGCCATTGACACCATTTCCATGAACAACATTATGCTATTGGCACCATTGCTATTAACACGACATTGCCATTGCCACCATCACCATTGACATACCATGGTCAAGTTTTGTAAGCGCATATGGCAATGATAACAGATGATCATAAAATGTGACGTAGGTGTACCTACTTGTTTAATGTCGCTCTATAAAAAACCAAGCTTACCAAGCTATAAATAAGACCGAGGGAATTCTGAAAAAATCCAAAACTGCAGTTAAATTAAGGGGTCCATGCAAAGTTTTCCGAGTTATAATCGGTAATTAAATCCCGAGGAGAACCCTCGTGAGTTATCGCCGGTTCCCCCTTGGCATTTGAATAATAACGACATTATATTAGGAATTACAGTTTTGTTGTATCACCCCTAATAAAGCTTTAATGGCTTACGCGAGGTATTTTTGTTTTTTCGTTGCGGCAATATTTTAAATTAAAAAATAATTTAAATCTGCAGTTCTAGTTTCAAGACAATAAGGTTCAGCTACATAGTTATATTTAAAAAAAATCAAGCAGGAATATTTTTAGACAGCAAAAAACTTTGTTACTTTTGGTTCCATGAAGTGAATAAAGACAGATTTCGCACCCGTGTCGTTCAGCTTCACGTGTGGTCTTATTTTCTCCCCTGAAAAACAGTAAAGGAAGCAATTAGTCAAGGTTTTGCTATCCGAAGCGAGCTGCACGCGTGCTAACCAAGCTATAAAACTGGGAACACACAAATGCTTTTAAACGACCTCCACAGGATTGAGACTGATTCAAACAGCACCAAGAGTTATAGCTGTCCTGGAGCTGATAGTAAGTAAAATAAAGATTAAAGTATACGCGATTTTGTATCTTAAAACTTTTTAGTAACAATATTTTAATTTAATTTTGAGTTGCTTTTTAAATCCAGTGTAAGATTTAAGTGAATGCTTCTAAAAGCTTCGTTAAGTTCCATATAGTGTTACTCAAGATGATATATAAATTAAAATGAGTTGTTCACGTTCTATAACTTTGTACATTTTAATTTTTACTAAGCGAAAAGTTTTCGCCTGAAACTTTGTCCTCGTGAATTCTAGTGATTGCGTGTTTTTCGGGATATTAAGTACTAGGTAGGTAGGTAGGTATGTGTTAAATAATTTTTTGTTTAAATCTGCAATTTATTAAATCCTGTTTGTACGATTAGTGCTAGAATTATTATAAAAAATGTGCAGACAGTGGCGCCTTCTGAGGGGGCGGTGTCTGAGTCTTTCAGCACGCAAATGCTCCTAATTGCTATAATTTGAGATGGGGGCTCGACGGAAATATCGTGGCTCATGTCATTGTGGTGTAGCGGTTTCTGAAAGATTTTGTGTATTTGTGTTTTTTATGCAACTGCTCGGGCAAACAAGCAGACGGTTCACCTGATGGAAAGTGATGCCGCCGCCTATTGACACGACGATGCACTTGATGTCAGGAACGACCCAAAGCGATGCCAGTGCGTTGCTAATGTAGAAGTAAAGATGTTATACCTCACGTGCCGGTAGTTACACTGGCTCTTCAATCCTTCGAACCGAAACACAGCGAACTGCTTCACGGAAGAAATAGAAAGGAGATTGTTACCAACACAGACGATCTCGCACATATATCTACCACCTGTAAAAGATACAACATAGAGATAACAAGAGTCTGACTCTGACTGAAACTGACTAGAAGCTCGTATCTTGTACCAAAGACAACGGAAACACCCGGTAATACGTTACGGGACGGGACAATAGTAACAATTTGTACTCGAGAGGAAAACTCTCTTGCAGTACCATGTTACCGTAACCAGCTATTTGTATTTCAGTCGTTCCATCTCACGAAGACGATTTGACTAAGGTTGTTGTTACCCTCGTCAGGCGTGTACATGCAAATCGTTTCAGTGTGCGTAAAATCGAGTTCGTTCAGTACTCACACTAGAGCACTTTCTGGGGACACTTTCCCGCCACTCTGTTCTACAACAGGAAAGCGGAGACAGCAATTGAAATGGCCCAGAGGCCAAAAAACTAAAGGGAAGACAGTCACTAGAAGCCTGATCGTCTAAACATCACGGCATGCCACTAACTAACAGGGGCTAAATTAAATACTAACCTAAATCGTACACTAGTAATATTGGTGGCAAAACTTTTTAAAGGCACGGAAGTTTCTCTTCGTTTCACTAGATCTTGGTAATAAATAGGACTAACACGCAGAGACTTGAATCGAATTTAACATGATTGACCGTTCGTCATGCCAGAGACAAGACATATACATACACTCCCGCAAGATGGGCTTTTGTACAAATTCTTGATCCGACGTTGAACATTCGGAAAGAGATGACGGCACCAAGTTAAATGAATAGAGTTTGCCCTTAAAGTTACCATGCCCGATTAGAAATTGGGCGACGCCATGATCGATATCTAGCCACGTCTAGCACACTAGAGCTCCGTGTATATACACGTCTAATGACAACTGTAGCTGAACGGAAGTACGTTAAGTTATTTCTCTGTCTTTAGTCTTCGAACACTATACTTTACAGGGGAGTTTTATTTGACTAAAACCTTTTCCTGATTTGAAACAATGGGTCTTGCAAATAACAGAAAATTAAAATCCCCCGCCGGGATTCGCTCCCGGAACCTCTAGCGTAGCAGTCAGCTGTTTACATCAATGCGCCATCACGAGGTCGTGATAAGTGACATGAAAAGCAATAATGAAAACTTTGTACCATTTAATTTAATTACCCCCAATAATTTATATTATTCCAATGCAAGTGCTACTTGAACGCATATCTGGTACTAGGAATTCATAATTATAAGGAATTACCACGCCCGGCTTCAGTATCTACAATTAGCATAATTTATCACACTGCAGTGACTCGAAATCAGTGGTGAATTATTAATAGCAACGTGTCAAGTGATACACTGGTAGCGATCTAGTACTCCAGTAATTACTAGGTATCCAAGGCTAAAAATGTCAAAACAAAAACATGAAAAATGTGTGATTTATTTATTTATTGCGATCACCAGCAACATAACATAACATAAAATCACGCCGTAGTACCGCATTTCACATGTTTATGTTGAGTCCTAGGTTGCGAATCTGTCGCCACTATCTAGGCGCAATGAGGATCATGTAAGCTACAACTTACGGCAACCCGAGACTCCAATTCTCGAAAACTAACCAACCAACCAATTCTCGGGAACCGACTCCAATAGTCCGGTCGGGTCGGTCGGGTAGCAGAAAATAGAGAATATTAGAGGCCATTGTTGCTATTGTAAGAGGATATCACAGCGTATCGTGATTTAATTAAATTCGTTAGAATTAAAAAAAAAAAAGCATTTCACTTTTTATAAGATATAATATGACCTATGTATAATTCATTAAATTTCTCAACTCTGACTAGAAATGCACAATGGACATGGTGGTGTGTTTATATATAGTGTGAATGTAAATAGCTACGCATATGTAATACGAAATATTGATGCAATCGGTTTAGCAATTATAATCAAGATTAGTCATTAGATCCCTAGGTTTGGTTTATTGAGAGATTTCAGCGTATGATTAATTACGCCCTGGTAAATCTCGCGCCATTGAATCTAACTTCGGTACCTAATGTGATATGTGGAAATTAATTCCCAATATCACTCAAAATGCACTGCTAATTAAGAAACTAGCAACTGTTTGATACAATATGTGTGTGATCTGTTTTATTATACAACAGTCTTAATAGACGCCTTAATATGATAAAACTATGATGAGACCGAAAAGCTATTGGAGATTCTTTCCTAGTACCTACATAGATATGATGACAACTTTGCTTACACGCACACACACTCTCGCACACACACACACATACATGCACACATACACTATCACACACTCATACACACACACACATACATGCACTGCACACACACACGCTCACACACTAGCATTCAAGTTTACACATATACGCACTCTACCCATACATACTCACATTCACCCAATACAACTCTTTTAATTTCCTATTAAAACACATTAAGTTTTACTTTTGTTTTTGCCTTTATCAATCTTATTTCTTTATTTTGTTTTTGTTTCTCTTTGTAATTTCTGATTCTATCTTGACTGGATTTCTTTGAACACGACATTGCCATTGCCACCATCACCATTGACATACCATGGTCAAGTTTTGTAAGCGCATATGGCAATGATAACAGATGATCATAAAATGTGACGTAGGTGTACCTACTTGTTTAATGTCGCTCTATAAAAAACCAAGCTTACCAAGCTATAAATAAGACCGAGGGAATTCTGAAAAAATCCAAAACTGCAGTTAAATTAAGGGGTCCATGCAAAGTTTTCCGAGTTATAATCGGTAATTAAATCCCGAGGAGAACCCTCGTGAGTTATCGCCGGTTCCCCCTTGGCATTTGAATAATAACGACATTATATTAGGAATTACAGTTTTGTTGTATCACCCCTAATAAAGCTTTAATGGCTTACGCGAGGTATTTTTGTTTTTTCGTTGCGGCAATATTTTAAATTAAAAAATAATTTAAATCTGCAGTTCTAGTTTCAAGACAATAAGGTTCAGCTACATAGTTATATTTAAAAAAAATCAAGCAGGAATATTTTTAGACAGCAAAAAACTTTGTTACTTTTGGTTCCATGAAGTGAATAAAGACAGATTTCGCACCCGTGTCGTTCAGCTTCACGTGTGGTCTTATTTTCTCCCCTGAAAAACAGTAAAGGAAGCAATTAGTCAAGGTTTTGCTATCCGAAGCGAGCTGCACGCGTGCTAACCAAGCTATAAAACTGGGAACACACAAATGCTTTTAAACGACCTCCACAGGATTGAGACTGATTCAAACAGCACCAAGAGTTATAGCTGTCCTGGAGCTGATAGTAAGTAAAATAAAGATTAAAGTATACGCGATTTTGTATCTTAAAACTTTTTAGTAACAATATTTTAATTTAATTTTGAGTTGCTTTTTAAATCCAGTGTAAGATTTAAGTGAATGCTTCTAAAAGCTTCGTTAAGTTCCATATAGTGTTACTCAAGATGATATATAAATTAAAATGAGTTGTTCACGTTCTATAACTTTGTACATTTTAATTTTTACTAAGCGAAAAGTTTTCGCCTGAAACTTTGTCCTCGTGAATTCTAGTGATTGCGTGTTTTTCGGGATATTAAGTACTAGGTAGGTAGGTAGGTATGTGTTAAATAATTTTTTGTTTAAATCTGCAATTTATTAAATCCTGTTTGTACGATTAGTGCTAGAATTATTATAAAAAATGTGCAGACAGTGGCGCCTTCTGAGGGGGCGGTGTCTGAGTCTTTCAGCACGCAAATGCTCCTAATTGCTATAATTTGAGATGGGGGCTCGACGGAAATATCGTGGCTCATGTCATTGTGGTGTAGCGGTTTCTGAAAGATTTTGTGTATTTGTGTTTTTTATGCAACTGCTCGGGCAAACAAGCAGACGGTTCACCTGATGGAAAGTGATGCCGCCGCCTATTGACACGACGATGCACTTGATGTCAGGAACGACCCAAAGCGATGCCAGTGCGTTGCTAATGTAGAAGTAAAGATGTTATACCTCACGTGCCGGTAGTTACACTGGCTCTTCAATCCTTCGAACCGAAACACAGCGAACTGCTTCACGGAAGAAATAGAAAGGAGATTGTTACCAACACAGACGATCTCGCACATATATCTACCACCTGTAAAAGATACAACATAGAGATAACAAGAGTCTGACTCTGACTGAAACTGACTAGAAGCTCGTATCTTGTACCAAAGACAACGGAAACACCCGGTAATACGTTACGGGACGGGACAATAGTAACAATTTGTACTCGAGAGGAAAACTCTCTTGCAGTACCATGTTACCGTAACCAGCTATTTGTATTTCAGTCGTTCCATCTCACGAAGACGATTTGACTAAGGTTGTTGTTACCCTCGTCAGGCGTGTACATGCAAATCGTTTCAGTGTGCGTAAAATCGAGTTCGTTCAGTACTCACACTAGAGCACTTTCTGGGGACACTTTCCCGCCACTCTGTTCTACAACAGGAAAGCGGAGACAGCAATTGAAATGGCCCAGAGGCCAAAAAACTAAAGGGAAGACAGTCACTAGAAGCCTGATCGTCTAAACATCACGGCATGCCACTAACTAACAGGGGCTAAATTAAATACTAACCTAAATCGTACACTAGTAATATTGGTGGCAAAACTTTTTAAAGGCACGGAAGTTTCTCTTCGTTTCACTAGATCTTGGTAATAAATAGGACTAACACGCAGAGACTTGAATCGAATTTAACATGATTGACCGTTCGTCATGCCAGAGACAAGACATATACATACACTCCCGCAAGATGGGCTTTTGTACAAATTCTTGATCCGACGTTGAACATTCGGAAAGAGATGACGGCACCAAGTTAAATGAATAGAGTTTGCCCTTAAAGTTACCATGCCCGATTAGAAATTGGGCGACGCCATGATCGATATCTAGCCACGTCTAGCACACTAGAGCTCCGTGTATATACACGTCTAATGACAACTGTAGCTGAACGGAAGTACGTTAAGTTATTTCTCTGTCTTTAGTCTTCGAACACTATACTTTACAGGGGAGTTTTATTTGACTAAAACCTTTTCCTGATTTGAAACAATGGGTCTTGCAAATAACAGAAAATTAAAATCCCCCGCCGGGATTCGCTCCCGGAACCTCTAGCGTAGCAGTCAGCTGTTTACATCAATGCGCCATCACGAGGTCGTGATAAGTGACATGAAAAGCAATAATGAAAACTTTGTACCATTTAATTTAATTACCCCCAATAATTTATATTATTCCAATGCAAGTGCTACTTGAACGCATATCTGGTACTAGGAATTCATAATTATAAGGAATTACCACGCCCGGCTTCAGTATCTACAATTAGCATAATTTATCACACTGCAGTGACTCGAAATCAGTGGTGAATTATTAATAGCAACGTGTCAAGTGATACACTGGTAGCGATCTAGTACTCCAGTAATTACTAGGTATCCAAGGCTAAAAATGTCAAAACAAAAACATGAAAAATGTGTGATTTATTTATTTATTGCGATCACCAGCAACATAACATAACATAAAATCACGCCGTAGTACCGCATTTCACATGTTTATGTTGAGTCCTAGGTTGCGAATCTGTCGCCACTATCTAGGCGCAATGAGGATCATGTAAGCTACAACTTACGGCAACCCGAGACTCCAATTCTCGAAAACTAACCAACCAACCAATTCTCGGGAACCGACTCCAATAGTCCGGTCGGGTCGGTCGGGTAGCAGAAAATAGAGAATATTAGAGGCCATTGTTGCTATTGTAAGAGGATATCACAGCGTATCGTGATTTAATTAAATTCGTTAGAATTAAAAAAAAAAAAGCATTTCACTTTTTATAAGATATAATATGACCTATGTATAATTCATTAAATTTCTCAACTCTGACTAGAAATGCACAATGGACATGGTGGTGTGTTTATATATAGTGTGAATGTAAATAGCTACGCATATGTAATACGAAATATTGATGCAATCGGTTTAGCAATTATAATCAAGATTAGTCATTAGATCCCTAGGTTTGGTTTATTGAGAGATTTCAGCGTATGATTAATTACGCCCTGGTAAATCTCGCGCCATTGAATCTAACTTCGGTACCTAATGTGATATGTGGAAATTAATTCCCAATATCACTCAAAATGCACTGCTAATTAAGAAACTAGCAACTGTTTGATACAATATGTGTGTGATCTGTTTTATTATACAACAGTCTTAATAGACGCCTTAATATGATAAAACTATGATGAGACCGAAAAGCTATTGGAGATTCTTTCCTAGTACCTACATAGATATGATGACAACTTTGCTTACACGCACACACACTCTCGCACACACACACACATACATGCACACATACACTATCACACACTCATACACACACACACATACATGCACTGCACACACACACGCTCACACACTAGCATTCAAGTTTACACATATACGCACTCTACCCATACATACTCACATTCACCCAATACAACTCTTTTAATTTCCTATTAAAACACATTAAGTTTTACTTTTGTTTTTGCCTTTATCAATCTTATTTCTTTATTTTGTTTTTGTTTCTCTTTGTAATTTCTGATTCTATCTTGACTGGATTTCTTTGTATTTGATATGTATTTCATATATACACCCTAGGTACTATTATTTATATATTGTCTAAACTGGAAGAGCGGTGCCTCCTAACACAGGCTTTTTTATGTTTAAAAGGAGGCTCCGGCCAGTGTCATTTTTTGTAATGTGCCTTTTAATGAAATAAATATATTATTATCATTATATGTATTTCTAGTATAGGATTTTTTAAGCCAGCATGTTGAAAGTACACATATATTCAAGCTACCCTAAAAACCTTCTGTAACTTATTTTACTTTTGGCCAAGTCACAGGTTTTCCTGGTTTCTAGATGTGTTTTGGCCTAAGAATTTTTAATTTATACTTTCTTAGCTACCAGGTACCATTGCTCTTGTAGGGGAAAAGTTTATTTTTAAATACAAAGTCACGGTTTGAGTTCAATACACGTGAAATATTTCTATTAAATTTTCCTTTTTTTTTTTCGAAGAAATCCCCTTTCGACTTTGAGTTTGTGTTTCTTTTTAAATGTTTTTGTCGAAAGTAAAAGCACATTAAAATCTTATGGGTCTTCTATAGTGGATGACATCGCATTGGCGATGTTGGCTGTTTATCAAAGCCTCATTTGAATCTGTATGCCTTAAATAGAGCTTTGGCTCTTATCGGCATTGGCTGATCACATGAGCTAGATGTCTAGATGAAGATTAATGGCATTAAATCTTACTCAATACATAAGGCTTGAAGATTGAATATCAAGGAATAGTTCGCTTCGGTTTGTTTATGTAAGGTGGGTAGATTCTGAAGGGGATTAACTCTGAAACGTGCAGTGTTAATCGTTAAAAGGCTGTGTGCTTGTTTTCCCTCTACAATCGTATTAAAAAATGGTTTCTAGGTCTTCGAGTTAGCACTTTTAGCTTACGTTTTAGTTTAAAATGTGTTGGTATGCACTTTTTCAAACAAATCTGTTTTCCCATAAAATACTAGCAAACCAGCTTCTATAGTTTGTATTGCTTTATATTCCTATGCAAGATATACAAATACACACATTAATATAATATAATAGAGAAATTATTAAGTTCATCATCATCAGCCGGGAAACCTACACTTCTGGGCTTAGGCCTCCTCCAGGAACGATCCTAGGCTGCTTGCAACCATTTGCTCCCTGCAGCCTTTACAAGGTCGTCCGTGAACCTCGTGGGGAGCCGTCCAACGCAACACAGTTCATCAATTCAGTCCGACAGTCATCGGTTCTACGAGCTATATGTCCAGCCCGTTACTGCCTCAACTAACATCCGTTTTGCTGTGTCGGGCACAAGTTTAAAGGAATAATTATATTAAGTCTGGGATGAGCTACTCTGTGGTAATCGCTTTTCCATGAACCCATCTAGTTAATTGTACTAAACAGAACAAGCTTCGATATCAGGAGTGCTCATTATCTTCTGATACAATAAACAAGCTCATTGTATAATTTCTAATTTGCAATTTTAATAAGTATCTTACCATTGATAGAAATAAGTGAGTTGTCGTAATCTTTTTGAAGCATCTATAGAAAGATGCTGTGAAATAGATGAGCGAAGCTCTAGGAGTCTACTGTAGGTATGTATAAATATTTGTCAGACGATAATTCGAAAATCGTCGATCAGATCGTCGTGAAATTTGGCAGGCGTAATAATAAAGCAAAAATGTTTATTTTGTTCGAATATTAACTAAAACGGTCAAAGGGTTTCCGAGGAATGGAGGATCTCGAGTTCATAGTTCAGAGCGAATCACTACTATAAACTATTTGTATTAAGTTTTAAAGTTGTTTGTGGTTGGTTCGGATCCCAGATCGGTTAATAGTGTGATAAACACTAGTGTTTGCTCTGAGGTCCTCGCCTTTTTCTTTTGTATATTTAAGATTTTCTATCGATACAGTCCTTTGATCCCAACTGTGAACTCACGACCCCCATGTATCGCCAACCATTGACCGCTTTGGCTCATGTTGGAACTAAAAATTTATTTTTGCTACGTCTAATTTCAAGAACAGCATATCAACGATACTCGAGTTATTGTCGGATAAAAGTGTATAAATTCAAACTTCCAAAGTTGGATTGTTCCAGAACACTCTTAGAACTTCGTTTGCTCGTTCAATAAGCATATCGTTTTTGGTAGGTACTTATTGCACATGTCTTTATTTAGGCAACTTATGGTAACTTATGAATATCCAATGAAAAATCTAGTTTTGCGAAGACGTTGTAAAATATGTATTATTCTGTTTTTTAGTAGTATCTGCTCTTAGATTTACTACTTTTTGTAGAAGGTTGGCAGAATTTCATTACCTGTAGACTGGTATAGGTTTTATGAGCAGCGCATAATTTTCGACATAAAACATTCCCAAAACCAAATCGTCCGCTCTCAATAAGTATGTATAAAGAGAAATGAACAAAAAGTTAATCAATCAGGGGTTTTCAACAATTTGAATAGTATCGTGTGTCTGATCGCGCGGGAAAGCTAATTATTCGGAAACGTTCCGACAACGGGGCCGTTCTTTGTTCGTTTCCGAAACGTTTGCCGTTACGATAAATTTTGGAGTACATCGAACGGTTGGCGATTGTTTAAATAATTGTAACAAACTCACGCCAAAATTAATTCCTCGAGAGTGGTAGGCAGAGGTGTTAAACACCTCATTTCGCATTTTTATGTCGAGTCCCAGTGTGACTGGTTGCGAATCTGCCGCCACTATATGGGCACTATGAGGAACATGGCAGCTACATTTTACGGCAACCCCCAGACTCAAAGACTCAACTGTCGAGTCGGGTACCGGTTAACCAAGGCACGTAACAAACTGAACTACCACGTCCTTAAACTCAGTCCTTAATTAATTGTTCGTTTTTTGTAAGGATTCTGCCGGCCAGTAAGACGGTCGGTAACGATTTTTTATTCATCGCCAAAAGATTTAAACATGCATTGTACATGCATGAGTGTTATATTTTCGATCGAATAAATATTAATAAAAACGACGTATCAATGTGTTCATACAAGCTAATATGCGAAACCACCAAATTGTTAAAAAAAATTGTAACAATAAATATGTATAAATAACTCCTTAGTGTTAGCCAGACAGTGTCCCAGACCAACTCTGTGTTATAAAGAAAAAAAAGGCATGTCCAGTAAAGACAACAAGCGATGGACTCGATCCATTCCGTCGTGATCGTTAATATTGATATCTGATCCGGCAATCAGCTGACCGCGGGTATCGATGTAGCCGTCGTTTGCAGAATTAAAATTTTAATGCTGAAAACTTAATCAACTTTGTAAATGTCGGTTTTGTACGATGCTTATCGGTAACGTTGCAGATATATTTATATGTATATATTTTTTTGTGTTATGAATGAAGCGGATGCATTTGTCTGTGTAAATTTATAATTTTACGCATGTGTTCGATCGACTTTCGAACGAAATTTACTTAAATTACTACATGTGGCATTTTTTTTTCGTGACAAATCAAAGTTTAGGCGTTTGCCTGACGGTAAAGATTGTATCAAAATTCTTTAAAAAGTTAACTCTGACAATAATTGGGTTCGATCAAAGGAAAATTTTCTATAAAGTTCTTTTTTAACACAGAATGTAATATTCGCTAAGCCTGTGAAATCTTTATTCACGCAGTGTGTACATTTTTTACGGAAGACCGTCTGCAAACACCGGTTGCCCGGTGTCTTCTTTTTTTTAGGGTTCCGTACCCAAAGGGTAAAAACGGGACCCCATTACTAAGACTTCGTTGTACGTCCGTCCGTCCGTCGGTCAGCGGGCTGTATCTCAACAACCATAGCAGCTGAAAAGTTGGAATTTTCAGAGAATGTGTATTTCTGTTGCCGCTACAACAACTAATACTAAAAACATAAATAAATTAAAAATCAAAGGTGGCTCATAAACCAGAAACGTGATCGACATTTTTGGTTTGCTCTCGTTTCTTTTAAGAAATTATCTAAAAATCATTTAATGTTTAATCTAACAAAGTGGTGCGGAACCCATTACTTGTGATTCCGACTCACACTTGACCGGTTTTTTATTATTTTACATTTGCTCGATTCCAAAAATAAACGCCGAAATTCCCTTACGGAATTTCACGTGGAAAATCTTTTACAACGCCCCGCTAATGTGTTGCAGGCTAAGTGAAAATAAGTGAATGTTTAAGCCGGGCTCAGGCTACACATTAGCGTCACGTTCGAGTGTTCGCAGTGTCTACCCGGCTAAGTGGCCTATCTAGCCCGCTGTACACATTAAACCGCCATTCGATGCAAGTTAACCCTCACATAGCCAGCCCACTCTGCTTTTATAATGCGAGCACTTAATTCATGTGCGGCCTTTAAATAACGAAGCTAGTTTTCCTGATCGTTTTCATAGAGTCATCGTTGCGTTTATCACGTTAAAATTAAAAAAAGAAATCCTACTCCTTACTAATATAATAAAGAAATATTTTAATTTGGATTCGTATATTGTGACACGAGTTTTATCGGCTTCTCTCGCCCTAGACTGTAAGATGTGTTAGTGGTTAAGAATAAAAAACATGTTGATATAGTAAATTACAGAATCCGAGGTTTCAATCAATTTTCCGAAACGATGGTCGAGTCATTTTTAAGAAAAAATTAAATTCATTTGCAGATGCCCATTTTACCAATTATCCATGAAAACTGTCAAATAGGTTCGCGAATTTCAAATGTCAATTTATCGTGAGCAGAAAATAAAAAGATTTGGCACATACCGGCCTTTTTGGCCTAACGGTTGTCGAATCTGTAACAGGACATAAATCTTATATAGTTTTTATCTGACAGCGAAATACTGTTGCAATAAATCTATAATTTGAATAGGGCGTACCAGGTTAAAACTTTTATAATACCTACCGAGGAGAGACCTGCAACCTTTTTGTTTTAAAATACCTAAATACCAGATTGTTAAAGTGCTCCTAATAAAACAGCGCACCGTTGTTAGTTGTATGGAGTATACTACATTGTACTAACTAGAGATGGAAAGGTTTTATCGAAAAAAAAAACTATAGATTAAATTAATCGATTTAAAAAATCTGAAACCCCACGTTTTTAAATGTCCTAAAAAAAGAAAATAACCCTACGGGGCTGACAGAGGGGCCACTCAAAACCAAAAAAAATATATCTTTGTTTGTCTGTTTGCCAAATTTTATCAAAATCGGTCCAGCTGTTTTTATAGTTGTAAATTGCATTGTCATCGGGTTTGAAGATACCTTGAAAATTGCAGCCTGCTAGCTTATCGGGAAGTGCCTCAAAATTGAGTTGCAAAATTTCAACCGGATCGACAAACAAACAAGAAAGTGAGTGTATAAAACGTGGGAAAAAACTAACTTCTTATTCAGAAAGTATCTTAAATTTGCCGGAAAGTACAACGTTTGTAGACACGTGTGTTCAATTTCACACTGTTTCAATGTATGATTTTGTTTTGATAAATCGAATAGTTTTTTGTCTTTTTTATGAAAGTTACTGGCAGCATTGATAAATAATCATCGTCAAATCGGTCAAATTCATCGCTTAGCTGAGGGGGAAGTCTGAAATCGGTTTCATACTACATTCTATTTCTTCTGATTAAGTTCGTTGGGTCCCAAGACAGCCGGTAGGGTGTCCGGGCACAGCCTGTGCGTCATTTATTGCACAGGCGCATAATTCGTTGATTATTCGATTAAAGGACGCCACTGTTAATCCTCGTGACAGGAGTGGCAACGGTGAGACAATGCCCCGACTTAACATCGTCAACTGAAAAACTTAAAAACAACCCGGATATCTCCACACATCGCTCCCCGAATCCATTTATCCACGTAGAATATCCGTATTCCCGGAACTGTTCCCATCACTATATCTGCGTTTTGTTTCACGCCCGCACGCTTTCAATTTGCATTAAGGGGTTTATCAGTTTAATGTTGGACGCTAAAAGTTGGTCGAGCTGGTTGGCTCTATTCTCGCACGGAAAACGGGCGGGTTACATTGTGGGATCTTAGTAATTAAGGCGAAAGTTTTGATGTTTACTCGTTTGTTTATTTGCTACTCAATCACGTGAAAACGGCTGAAGATATTTGGATAAAGTTTAGCACTCAGGTAGTTTATCACTTTGATTAACACATAGAATACTTTTTACTTTTTCCCCAAGCAGCAATAATAATAATAACATTGACTCAGCCCTGCAGGAAGTATCCTAAGAACTTGTGATGGAGGTGCTGAGCAACAATTTGTGATAAACTACATAGATAAGAATACTACTTCTAAGACCGGTGAGTGAAACAATGTGTCTTGCAAATAATACAAAGTTCCGTCCCCACCGGGATTCAAACCCGGAACGTCCAGCGTAGCAGTCGGCTGTACTACTGGCCACAGAGGTCGTTAAAATGAAGGGGATGTGTTACCAACCCAGATTATCTCGCACGTAGATCTTCCACTTGTCAAACCTGTAGTTCTTGATTTGTGTATTTTATTAATTTCTGATTAAAAGACCGATCAGGTATGTCTGGGTATTAATGCGTCTACTGCATTGCGGATCTGCACAATGTACATATATAAATACATCCATACATATATATACATACGAGCAGATAAACAAGATACAAAACAAGCTTAAAGTCTATTGGGTTTACATGAAAATAATTTCCAGAAAAATGGTGTGATGAATTTTCTTGAATAAAAACGTGGTAGAAGGAAAAGGTAGGGAATTTTCCGAAAGCAATTAAATTCAAACAGCGGACAAAGGTGCGAAATAAAAGGTATTAAAACAACAAAGGAGGAAATTAAACTTCACTAAATTTATTCTCTTTTAGAACGCAAACACACGTAGATGAAAATTTGCATTATGTTTTCTTTTATGGGTAAAATGGCGGCTGGCGAGGTACTGGGATCAGTGGATACTTATATTTTTATGTTAGTGCTGTTGTTTCTTTTAAAAAATCTGATGTGTATTGAATCTAAATATCTTATTTCAGATCTATTCATTGCTAGAAATTATTGCAAGTTTAATAATAATAACTAGTTTCATAACCCCTATATATTTTTTTGACGAAATCTTAAAGTAGACCTTTGAATTAATAAGCTATGAATTTTAATTTACAGTTTGAACAAACCGTTAATCTGTTAAACAGGATAATTGAAAAATACTTTTATGCATGTAACAAACGTTTATGATGTAAATTCCGTTGCCGACTGTCACAAAAGTGGCGCCCGAACTGGGGTCGGTTTAATTGCATTTTTGTATGAGTCGCTTAATTGACCGCATGGAACTCAAACCTGTATGACAGCGTTAATTCGTTTCGGAAATAATTGAGTTTGTGTCGTCTGTTTTTTTGCAAGTTTTTGACATAACTTTAAACCAGATCTGGTAATTTTTCGGTAATAGTGAAACTCTGCGCTACTAACATAAATACTGCTTATATAAAACACTAATAAATTTTTGATGAGTGATTTTTTAAATTGATTTGGAAACCAACAGACAATATTAAAAATAGAGTTACCATTAAAGTATACAATGAGAGAGTATATGAATTCACAAATGAGGGATCAGTTTAGGAGTCATAATCTTTCACTGGTTATATGCTGTGTGACGTCACATAAAATTGAGTATAGCGTCCTCTGGAAAACATAGTCATTAACATTTTTTTTGTACTTGTCCTGTATCAACGACCAAATTTAGTAACGCGGAATTTGCACTATCACCATGTAGACAATACAAGTTTTATTAAGAGATTAGAGTAAGGACCCGGGGCACACCCGCCACTCTGTCCCACCACTGCAACTCCTGTTCACCGGGATCAACAGTGGCGTTCTTTGTAACGTATAATGCAGCTGTGCAATGATGCACAGGCTGTGCCCGGACACCCTACCGGCTGTCTTGGGACCCGCAACGAACTTAATCAGAAGAAATAGGAGGTAGTAAGAAAGCGGTTTCAGTTATTTTAATCAGAAATAGTTTTTATTCTACACTATTCTCTTTGTATGTAAACATTGACGACCTCGGTGGCGCAGTGGTGTAAACAGTCGACTGCTACGCTAGAGGTTCCGGGTTCGAATCCCGGCGGGGGCGTGACTTTGTGTTATTTGCAAGACGCATTGTTTCGCTTACCGGTCTTGGATGTTGTATTCTTATTTATTTAGTGTATACCAAATCGTTGCTTAGCACCTGCGATACAAGTTCTTACGATACTTAGTGCAGGGCTGAGTCAATGTGTGTGTCGTGTTGTGAAAAAAAAAAAAAAATGATATACTGTAAAAATATAAATCTAAGAAAAGTATACAAAAAACATTTGTGCTCTACATACGCTTGTGTTCACTTATAAATACAGTATTTAACATGTTTACGACTATTTGGTACATGCTACAGAAATTCTCATAACTTCCATGTCTTTTGATATCATGAATAGTATGAAACGTTCTAATGGCTCTCGTAATAAAGTTGAAAGTTTATTACGTTGCTGCGGTAATAATGAACGGCCTACAATGTATGTTTAAAGGCCAATTATTATGCGTAGTGAAACAAAACGTTGCGTTTTTTAAACGTCCACGTGTAACGTTAAAATGATTATCGATGCACACAAGTGTGATTCTACCCTTAGATAATTGTGAAAAATCCTAAATGTGTGAATGAATATTCTTTGTTTTATCATGGATTAAGATTTGTAAACGTATTTTAGGGCTAATCACTACCTACCTACACACATAAAGCAAAGCGTTTAAAAAAGCGCTCGTAACTACAAAGCCTTAGGGTTGTATCACTCTTGTCAACATCGATCAGCATTCAGCATGTAATGTATGGAAAATCGCTATTTAGTTTTAATTTTATAATTCATTTTCTTTTGTAAAAAAAATAATAGATTTAAAAAATCTAAAAACCCACGTTTTTAAATGTCCCAAAAAATAAGACAAAGTATTTACATGACGTGTATAGATCGTGGGTGTAATTTGCAAAAATACGCCCCCACATTTTGAATGGTCCCTCTTTTAGCCCCGTAGGGTTATTTTCTTATTTTTAGGACAATTAAAAACGTGGGTTTTAGATTTCTTAAATCTATTTATTATTTTTTTCTGCCTCAAAAGTCACTCCATACAAATTTTATCAAAATCGGTCCAACCGTTTTTATAGTTGTAAGTTGCATTGTCATCGGGTTTGAAGCTACTCTGAAAATTTCAGCCTGCTAACTTATCGGGAAGTGCCTCAAAATTGAGTTGTTGCAAATATCCAACCGGCATGACAAACAAACAAACAAGAAAGTGAGTGTGTAAAAACGTGGGAAAAAACGTGGGAAAATACTTACTATGAAGATGCCTAGATATGCATCGATTAAGCTTTCCGCTCCTCACGCAGTGTCCATTTTCCATCGATCAAGTGTGATGTCACCCTTAATGTTACATGACGTTTTTTAAACGCCTCTGAGTACACGATCCTGAATGTCTTTCTTTCGCAATTCCGGTGCAGGTACTCTTCAATGCCGAGAGTTCTTTTAATACAAGTGTATCTTTTATTTCCTCCTTTAAAGTATAACTCGGTACACGAAGATGTTTAAAGACTGGAAAAGATATTTAACGACTTTTTAATGCCATTTAACTTAGTTAACTATTTTAGTTTTTTTTTCTCTAATTGTTATATTTAAAGAAAGCGAAAGATTCTTGGTTGGTTTGTATATATTACTAGCGACCCGTACCTGCTTCGCACGGATGTTATGCATTTATTATACACATGTTAACCTTCCTCTTGTATCACTCTATCTATTTAAAAGACCGCATCAAAATCCATTGCGTAGTTTGAAAGATCTAAGCATACATAGGAAGACAGACAGCGAGATGACACTTTGTTTTCTACTATGTATTGAATAAAATTTAACTTTATTTCATCAAAGTTGTTGAAATAATTAACATTAAAATATTAGAACCATCCACCATTTTCTTATGTCGAAGTACGAAGCTATTTGTAGGTAAAAAAAGGTTCAGGAAATTGGTATATACCGAAAATAATTACTTGCATTTTACACAAACAGTTTCCTATTACAGTAGCGGCAAGATACGATGGACCAGTCCGGCTGGCCCTCTAGGATGGGCCAGTGGGCTAGAGATGGATGTGTGGAGAGAGAAGTGACGTCGTATGTCATCGTCAACATACTTTAGTTGCCTTACTACCATCGCATGCTGAATATCGAGGGATGGACCATCGTATACAGGCGCTATAATATATACACGGTCATTGACCAACCTTACCTGTTTGGGCTTTGTACTGTTCTTAAGTTGTACAGAATAAGGATTGATAATGTGAAGCTTTAATTGTGACCGTCTGTACCTTGAAAATGAAGTTGCCATATTAATAAAATATTGTTTTGTTATATGTCACATCCAGTATTTGTAACTCGACGACAAAGATTGTTGCGGGTGGGTTTATTTCTGTATTTCAACGCATATTTTCATGTTATTGTATTCTCAAATCCTCTTAGGTCGGAGCGATTCACATTTTATCCATACCTTTAGGTACGTACCCTTTGTCTCGAGAGTTATGGGAAGAATCCGCATTTATATGCGAGTATTAAATTGTTTTTGCACGTTTCTCTTTCAAGGTGACAGATAAAGAAACGATACGAGTTCCTAAGAAGGTATTAGTCCATGTGTAAGCAAACAACAGGTGCAATGTTTCCTTATTGCTGGAGGTACAACTTGGGTTCAAAGTACTACGACAATTAATACTGAGCTTGATGCAGTCAATGAAATGTTTGTGATTCAATCCTCAAAAGCGATGCACTTTTTGATCCCAGCAAAAAAGAACTGCAAAATTTTTTTTTCGCTCATATCTGTGTATCGGACTTCCGTTCAGAGGATAATAATAATAACCATATCACGACACACGCAATGACTCAATCCTGCACTAAGATATAATCTTGTGTCGCAGGCACTAATCAACGATATGGCATAAACTACATGGATAAGAATACAACATCCATGACGGGGAAGCGAAACAATGCGTCTTGCAAATAACACAAAGTCCTGACCCCACCAAGATTCGAACCCGCAGTCACCACTGCGCCACCGAGGTCGTTAAATTGATGAATATTTTAGCTCGTTGTGTTGTATGTATACCAATATTAAAAATAAATAACTTTAATGCAGGCCATCTTACAAACTATCAGATTATACTATATTACACCTGTATTGAGAATGGAATTTCAGAATAGATAAAGACAGCTTTTGATCTCAGACTATACAAAAAAAAGGTTTAATAACAACGGGTGGTAGATCTACATGCGAGATAGTCTGGGTTGGTACCATCCTCCTTTCTATTTCTGCCGTGGAGCAGTTCGCTTGGAATCGGTTCGAAGGATTGGTGAGCCAGTGTAATTACCGGCACGGGAGGCATTGGCGGTGCGTTCTCAGACTTCATGGGCATCGTCGTGTCAATAGGCGGCGGTATCACTTTCTATAGGGTGAGCCGTCTGCTTGTTTGCCCACAAACATAACAAAACATGAACATAAATTCACGCCGTAATTAATACCTCCATATTGGTAGGTAGAGATATTAAACACCGCATTTCGCATGTTTATGTTGAGTCCCAGTGTGACAGGTTGCGAATCTGTCGCCACTATCCGGGCACAATAAGGTACACAGCAGCTACAACCAACCCGAGACTCATGGTCCAAGATGTTGTATAAAAAGAATGTATACAAGAAACGGCAGCATATAAACTAATGGAAGCACTAAAACGATTGCAATCAAAATGCTTTCGTTTAGTGTTATATGGAATGCTTTAAAACCATAATAACCGTAATAAAATAACCGATGGTAAAACTTAAATTTGGTGGTCGTTTCTTCATACTGAGCTCTGAGCGACCGTTGGAAAGTTATCAATAAAACACTTTGTAGGAACGTGACTGCCTTTCTAATACTACTGATATTATATAATAATATTAAATAGAGATGGACCACGTGATGCGTTGCGGTACGTAGGTCGAGGTCTTAAGGTTTAACTGTGGGCAAATTATTGCGTTGACTGTTTGTGAATTAAAAAAAAACTAAGACTGAAGAGTACGTCAAAAGGAAGAAATAAGAAAATAATTGTGATAGAAATAGGTAAAAAAATGGTCAGGGTGGAGTGGTGGTCGCTCCCGTTGTATACCTACCATTTCTGTTGAATCCTGTCACACGTATAATCGTAGACAATGATTTTTATGCAGCATATTTTTGTGTTGGTTTATAATTTTCATGGTTACAATTTTACAATGGTTACAAGTATAGGTACTTAAATACTGCAATAATATATCAATTCCAATCAATAATATATCAATTGGGTTCGAATCCCGGCGGGGGCGAGACTTTGTGTTATTTGCAAGACGCATTGTTTCGCTTACCGGTCTTGGATGTTGTATTCTTATTTATTTAGTGTATACCATATCGTTGCTTAGCACCTGCGATACAAGTTCTTACGATACTTAGTGCAGGGCTGAGTCAATGTGTGTGTCGTGATGTGGTTATTTATTTATTTAATTAAAAACCGATACATAGCTGTTTTACATGTTTATTTTATCTAGTTAGTGTAAATATCGAATAGGTGGCTCTACTTTTATGTACTAAAAAATATACAAATAAAATATATAGTCCGATATAAAATTAAAACAAGGAATAAAACGTATTTTCATGAAAATTAACTTTTATTTCTATGGAATAGAACTTCTGTTTTCGTTGTAACTGTTCTATGGATATTTTGGATAATTATTATAGGTATATACACTGATTGTACATCAATACCGTCATTAGGGTTCCGCTCTTAACTTAAACATGCCGTAAGCCGGTTAAGGTTTGTATTACATTGATAAGCTTAAGCGGGAAAAAGCGGGATCCGTGCATAGGTTATCTATGACACAGTTTACTTGTAAAATAAGGTATTTATTATCTGTTATTATGTTATTATGTTTAGGTTTGTGATTGTTTTCTTGGTAGATGTGCTTTTTGGTATCTCATTCATATATAATAATGAAGATTAACTGCGGAGGTTTCCTGCCGACTTCTTCATCGCAGATAACGTTCCGAACCGATGGTGACGATTTTAAATCATTTAGTTTGAGTCTATTTAAATGAAAACATTTTGATTTTGTTCCATCATTTTGTTTCAGGTACCGATATGTTCTTTCATTCAAAATCGAGGAGAAAAAAGGTGGGATGGTTTTGACCAAACGTTTTATGCGATTTTTTGAATTGTTTTCAACGTGTGAAACACATTTTTACTGACACATTTTAATCGAGAGTTTAGATAAACCTTTAATATATTTTGATTAATCTAAGTGACAAAGTCATATAAAGAATTTGTCGAATTACACCAGAAAAAATCAAAACCATTAATTGCCATATCACTCTTTTTTCATATCGCTGTCTCCTATGCCGTGTCCTAAACCCTGCTACCCCACGCGTCGGCGATAAATAATCCGGCTCATGCTATAACACCGTGCACTATATAGCTTCGGATAATTTATACTAGCTTTATAAGCTGTTACCTACCTAATGCGATGCAGTCATCTGGTGTAGCTTTTGGTTTTTAACTTTTAATGGACTGATCTTTTGTAAAATGTTCGACTTAAACGCTGAAAATATTTGTAAAACTGGATTTTGTAATGTAAGAATGTACTTAGAGTTATTTCTATTCATTGAAGCTGATTTATTTATCCAGAGATAGCTAATTAACGTCTGTTTTTAACTGAAATATTAATAATTGACTTGTTAAATTAAAATTAAGTCAGAAATATTAAACGACAAGTTTTGTTTCCGTAAATGGTTATATTAAAATGCACAACTTCTCTCTCAGTTTATAGTTCTATTTACAGATTTAACATTAAAATGGTGGCCATTAAATCCTGCAAAGTAAACTCCTTGACGTCTAAAAGGGGGGATCCCCTTGTTTTTAGAGACTTCTGCTTGCCTTAACCTCTTTAATTTTTAAAGTGTGTGATTTTTAAAGCTAATGACGCCATTAGGTAAATTAGGCCTCTCGTTGAAGCGCCATAAAACTTGGCAGGTTAACGCCGGCCGGCATTATGTGCCCCGGAGCATAGATTAAATATATTATAAAGGTTGCTTACGTTTCGTCAGTGTAGCGAGTTTTATCAACGCAAATCAATGAACAAATAATGGTGATAGGACAAACAAAAGGTCATGTTGTGAGCTTTAAAGCCAATATAAAAACTAGTATAATTGCTAGCTTTTGCTCGCGACTTGGTCGGTATAGATTTTGTTCAGAAAAAATTGTTTTATTAAGATAAATGTATCCTGTGTTAATTAAAGTAGTAACTAGTGGTTTTACAATCCCTTCAGTCGTTGTTGCGTGATCGTGTCGCAATCATTCAAACTTTTATATTTGTCATATTACTTGGTAGTCACGTTAAGTCAGATTTGCTCGAAGTAAATTCGCTGTTCCCGTAACTCCACCTCAAGTATGACTTGAGAATAATGCCGTTTTTCATTTTTATATAACCTGGGGGTACCCTGGGGCGATTTGCGTAGGAACTTAGATGGTTCCTCGGTAATCACGGCCGTTAAATGGTTTT
Source organism: Choreutis nemorana (assembly GCA_949316135.1). NCBI lineage: Eukaryota > Metazoa > Arthropoda > Insecta > Lepidoptera > Choreutidae > Choreutis > Choreutis nemorana. Next base: position 5,051,386 of record OX438621.1, on the reverse strand, counting down.
TTTAAACAAAGCCTCCAGTAATCATTATTGTATTGTACTGAACATCTGTTAAACGAAAAACTGCTTGCTGCTTGCTTCTTTAGATTTTCAGAGAGCTTTGAGGGTTTGAGGGTTGAGGGAATAGTTCTAGATGGTTATATATCTTCTGTAAGAAGGACTGTCCCAGTTCTGAACCAACAAATCTTGCGAGAAATCTTGTTTTTTAAACAATATCATGGCAAGCAGACGGTTCGCCTTATGGAAAGTGATACCGTCGCTTATAGACACGCCGATGCTCTTGATGTCTTTGAACCCCCCTCTTTTCTGTTTGAATAATACTTTTATAATACCACTAAGGTTGTAAATAATCCGCGATGGTGGTGGTGGTAGCCTTCGGACAATTGCAATACCAGGGTCACCAGGCGTTGGTAACTCTGCGACAATCTTTTGATACCTTTTTACTTTATTCACATATAATAAGATAAATATCGTTTTTGTATTATTTCCTAGGTCAATGGTAGTTCACGACCCATAAACAAACCATCTCTATGAAATTATACTTATCTATCAGTTGTGTCAATCTGGATACCAACTTTGGCTGTCACGGCTGACATTTATCTTACTTAACTGACAGACGGACGGACGGACTACCGAAGCAGTGATCGATGGTCGTACGTTCATAATTAATGCTTTATACTTGTATAATGGTTTGCTTATAAATCAATTGACGGGTCTCGTTTCAAAAACCTGTATTTTACACGTTGAAATTGTGATATATTTGGAGCGTTTATGAAAAAATATATATATTAAGTAGGTATAGGGTACCTAAAGTCATTTCGTACTATTGATAGAAAGAAAAAAATTACGCTTTTATACTAGTATGAGTTTACAATAAGTTTAGATTAACCAAAGCAATGATGGTTCCTTGAAATTTCTTATTTTGTGTGTGTGTGCGTGTCTGTCAGTCAGTACTGCTGGCATGATGAAATCCTGCTGAAACCTTCCATTTTACAATTATTTGACGTGTCATAGACATTTCAAAATTTTTTCAAGATGGCCGCTTATTCACTGTCAATTAAATTCCATATGCATCATATTAAGATTCAAATACGTTATTGCCAAAGCGGCCATTTTAGCCCCGCTGACTTTGTATAATTAAAATTCTTAAGAAATAACATCATAAAACTACTTATTAGTCTAATTAAAATACTAAATGGGATCGATGTTTTCTAATCCACAGACAAAGCAAAGAGGATTTGTCGATAAAAAAAAGTTCTATTTTCTACTCGCCTGATGGAACATTGCGCCTTAAGCTATAATTCTGCAGCGTTAATATTACAAAGGAAATACATAACATTTCTAAACGTTGCTTTAACTGATACAGTCGCTTCCTGCACCGTTAATACAGTCAACAACAAGAAAATTTACATACGAAAATCGCCTTAACACCCCCTAACAATAAAGCCTTCAGCTGACCCCTAATTTCTCACAGAACGCGGCACTGAGATGTAAAGTACAATCAGATAGATAATCTTACGTCTAGAGTGGCTCAGTTACTGCTATTCGAACGATTATCGCATTTAAATCAAAGGAAAAACAGCTTTAAGAGCTTAAACTTAAGAAGGGCACTTGATCGCTTCTAATGATGATGCATTAATCTGTTTAGACCGAGCTTGCGTTCTTACGTGATAGAAATTCCGAGGGGAATTAGAGCTTAAGTGTGAGGGATAAGATTGACGTTTGAGGTCATGGTATCCGATGCAGGTCTACCTGGGAATGCATTACAATTACCTCGTCACGCGCTTTAGCTTCTAGTGCTTTGAAATGACGGACGAGCAGTTTATTGTTTGATACGAGTTTCCTATAGGTATTGAGATACCTTGTATTATTAGAGTACCTATAATGGTCGCTTAGAACAACCCTTAAAGCGACCCTATAAATTTACTGCAGATTCCGTAACGGATTAAATTAATTCAAATTTTAATCAAGGCTATTCGTTTTTTGCAAGATGTCTTAGATTCACTGACAGTTCATTTCACGAGTAGATTCATGTTGGATTCTGCTAAAGCTGTCATTTTAGGTCTGCATTACTTACTTGTAAAATGTATCTTCTAGATAGTACTGTGTCTGCCTTGAGTTCAATTTTTATGAGCAATTCCCAAACAGTTACAGGCAAAGATTCATACAAATCTGTAACTGAATTCCATTGTAAGCACACCGATATAGTAGATATTATATTAGTGGAAATAAGTACTTAGAGCCAATTAGCGAGAGAAAGTACTTGTAATTGTCATATTCGATTCTGTTCTAAGGTGAATGCTCTGCAGTCGGGATTAAAACGATGCATTTAAAATGTCATGTCCCAGGGGTGAATCTGAGTTTATTCGAAGTAAAACTATATACCTCTGTGGCGCAGTCGTGTAAACAGCCGACTGCTACACTAGAGGTTCCTGGTTCGAATCCCGGCGGGGGCGGAACTTTGTGTTATTTTCAAGACGCATTGTTTCGCTTACCGGTCTTGGATGTAGTATTCTTATCTACGAGTATGTGGTTGTGTTGCTTAGTTTCTGTGACACAAGTTCTTTCGATACTTAATTCCGGGGTAAGTCAATCGCGATGTAGTAAAAAAAAACTAATAAAAAACCGTAAAAAGTCATTCATTCCACTAAAACAGAGTGATTTAAATAAAATATAATGAAAAAAAAAAGACACCAAAACATGTTACATAAACAGCAGTATGTCTTTTGGTCCCCTCACTAGGCAAGCCTGTATCGAGGGAACCTTACCTTAATATTCATTATAAAACTATCTTTTTCCCTTAAACTATTTTTGTCTTTATAAACAATTACAACCCGGTTGGATTTTTCAAGACCAGCACAATAATATATTTTGATTCGCTCCCAACATACAGGTTTTCCGGCGATTTATTTTCTGACCTTAAGGAGGAAGGGAAAGGGTCTTAAAACACCATTTTCAACGGTAGCGGTTACCACCTACATCTACGGAAGTACCTACAGTGTTAAAGAAACAATTTCCCCAAGTACCTAACATCCACGGACTTCCAATTTGACTATCTCACTGCCGATCCACTTTGATAGATTCAAATTCATGTATCCTAAACACCATCATTAATATTAAAGACTCGGAGATCACGATTCATGGAAACCGTGTAACCCGGCCCTGATAAACACCTTGAACCTCCCTGTCTCATTCTAACACGCTCGGTTAGATAGTGCCAGACAGGGGCAGGCGCTGGTATCTAGGCTGTTGCCTTCGGCTATGCGATTTATCAGTCGAGCGTAACGGTAAGAGAAATTGTTCAAAAGCAAACCGAAATACAAGAATACAATGACCGTCTTAGTCAATGGATCATATATTTAGTAAAAATCCTTTTTTTTTTGGATCTCATACACAAAAATTTATTGCTAGGCACCATTAGAAAGTACTCACCCAGTATGGGCTCTTAATATTAATGCGAACATTATCCTCATCATATTTTTCTATTTTCAATTTAGTTTGATATTAAAATGGTCATATCTCATCACCAATAGCTTGTTAAGCCCGTACCATCGTCAATATATGTAGGAAATTAAATGCTCTACAAAAATGGTCTTTTTACTTTTTCGATAAATCTTGCCATTTAAAAGATATTTAAGGTCAAAAATTGAAGAATTTAAGAGTTAGAGTTTCTTCTTTTTCTGATTTATATATAAATAATAATAAATATATAATGTCCAACAAAATCAGTCCATAAAACGTATAATTAAAATATTTCGTGACCGTAACGCTGGTCTGCATTTCGCTCAGAGGTTGAGCATCGCTATACAGCGTGGAAATGCAGCCAGTGCCAAGGGCACACTCCATTGTAGACATGATTTTAATAAGGTTTTTAAATGTAATAATTAAGTTATTTAATATTTTCCATATAATTGATTAATAAAACTAATTAAAGTAGCATATAATTCCTTTGTGTCAATATTAATTCTTAAATTAATTTGTGCAAAAGGGTCTCCGAAATATAATTTTTGAATAATATTATTCGTCGGTATTGACTGACGGATAGGTAGACAACGGAATCATACAATACGGGTTCCGTTTTATCATTTTGACTTACGGAACCCTAAAAATAAATACAGATTCAGAAATACATGGTAGCTAGTCGGGAAGACGTAATGATATAGCTGTTTTTGTAGGCCATTTGGTACTTATTTTGAAATCAGTTTATTGTATTGTAAACCATAGAATGTACCGTTATTTCAATATACATATGAAATTACGTTATTTTCTCCCGATACCGGGATCTTGTGGTCACAAAAGTCTCGGGGGCTTTCAATATCGTGTGATAAGTTATGGGATACTTCGTTTTTTACAACAAACAATAATATGTACACGTTTGGCACATGTGAGAAGCGTTCGTACACGCATGGAGAAACCCGTTTTAGAAAGAGATGTAGATATAAAAATTTTTGAACATCAAAAAAATCTTTTTTTTTAATGAAATCTTTCCGATTTGAATTTTTCTTTCACAGATTTATATGATAAAAGGTATATTTTAATTAATATTAGTATGATTGTAATAACATATAGAAGTCATATGACTACCTCGTTTCCACGTTAAATATATATAAAAAAAAATCGAATAAAGTCAAAATATTTTTATTCAAATAGACTTTTTATACAACTTCGTGGGGAAACAAGCGAACGGTTCACCTTATGGAAAGTGATACCGACGCCTATTACAACGACGGTGCCCCTGATATCTTATGAAACACCAAGGGGAAAATAAATACTTTAAATAGAAGGCATTTCCGATACAAATGTTTTAAGCTGAAACATTTACCGTTAACAATACGAGCTACAAAGCGAAATCCGATAGTTTGGGAAACAGTTGGAATAGTTGACAAGTTGTATCGAAAACGATCTAGCCGAGTGTTTTATTGTAGGTAGCTTGAGACACGGTTTTGGTGGATTACCTACGCCAATATTTGCGTTCGATCCGCATTTAGTTGTTGGTCCAAGTTTAAAGATGTAGCGGTGAAATATTTTTCTATTTAGTTTGGTTTGATATATGGTTTTCTTGAATGTTCGAAGATTTTCATTAAGTAAACAGACTCTTTTGATCTCTAGATCTCGTTTGCCACAGCATCGCTTTTTGTTGTTGTTATGTTTCAATACTGATTTAATTCATTTATCGTAGATTAGTTAATTCAATTAGTTTTGTTTACTAAAAATAAATGCATTTAAATAAAAATAAACCTCATCTCGTGCGACACTGCAAGATACTGAAGTAGTAAGTTGGTAGTAAGTGTCGTAAGATCTTGCATCGCAGACCCTAAGCAACGATACGGTATAAACTATAAAGATATGAATACTACATCCAAGACAGGTGAGCGAAACAAAGCGACATGAAAAAAACACAAATACATTGACTAAAGATTTCTATTCTATTTCTAGAAGATACATTATTGGTTTCCAAATCTGTTTCTCAAGAATAGTTTAAAATGAATGAAAATAATGCGTTTTTAATTCTTGACTGATTGAAACAAAAGTTGTTTGTTTCTTATTAACGCGTATCGTTTTTTGATTATATTTTCGCGTGATCATTTGTAATATTTTAAAAGTTAGTGATTTGGACCACGCGTTAGTTGCAGTAGGAATTTATCTCTATCGCACTTAACTTGGTCGTTACTTTTAAATGCCTTTAACTTACGGACCTCAGCAAATTCTCGGGTTAACCTGTACATATCTGCTCGAACTGGGATTCGAACCTTGGCCGCCTTTCTTTGCAGGAAGGGCCACAACTGTTAATACTAATAATAATCACCACGTTGACTCAGCCATGCACTAAGATAAATATCACACATGCACGAAGCAACAACACAACACAAAGTACCGCCTCCGTCGGGATTCGACCCCGGAACCTCAAGCGTAGCAATCGGCTGTTTACACCATGATTTTAAATTCTTGTCACAAAAAGTGTCCAAACCGGTAGGAGCCCTTACATCCAATGTAACGAAGGTATTTTAATATTTTGAATTATTTCAAACTAAACAGATTACAGTAAAGAAGAATCATTTATGTAGCTGTTTCCTTAAGCTATGGCTATATATTTACTTCACTATACAATAAGATCGAGACGCTTATCAAAGGCTTCAAACCAGATACGATTATGAGCGGGTACCGTTTAAGCCCTGCAGCCGTGTCATTTTACATTCCATATAGCTTAGACGTGGATGTAACCAGGAATTGCTTTCAGGGGGCTAAGAGGGCCCCGAGCACTGAGTCAGAGGCCTCGATTTTCGAATTTATATCTATTTTATTAGTAAACTTTTGAAGAAACAGTGTTCCTAAAGATTTGGGTCAAATAAGATTTTTATGATGGATATAGCGAAGCTGATGACTTTGTCTACGTTAAATATAATTTTCTGCCGATTAGCCCAGACCATGAAATATAATAATAATAATAAACCACATCGATACACACATTGATTTTGCCCTGCAGTAAGTATCGTAAGAACTTGTGTCACAGGAACTAAGCAACGATATGGTATATACTACATTGATATAAATAGAACATGCAAGACCGGTAAGCGAAACAATGCGTCTTGCAAATAACATAAAGTACCGCCCCCGCCGGGATTCGAACCCAGAACCTTTAGCGTAGTTTACACCAATGCGTCAGAGGTAAATCTAATAATCAGAGGTAATCAGAGGTATCTATCTAAAACTAGTGCATTAAACTAAGATATGTAATATAAACACATAATTATTACTGTATAACTATGAGACGTCACTGCATATAATTAAATGCATTTGAGATACAATATTCCCTCTTTGCCCCAATCCGAATACGTCACATAAACAACCTCATTGTTCCTTATACTGCTCTAAAGATCCAAGAGAACTCGTCCAAGACTTTCGTTTAAGAGAAGCCAATATGCTGTTGATTTTTTATATTCTTGCTGAATTCAAATTGAGGTTCTGGAAGTTGTACGTCGTGAGTAAATCGTGACAGAGTCATCATCACCTCATCTGTTAAATGATAATGAATTAATATGCGTGGATAACATATCAGCATTTTTAGTTATCTGTATTGTTTTTTATAAAAGACCTTTACCGGAAAACGAATGAAGCAGTAATATGTATCATGTACATGCTCTTTAACAGTATAATTTAAAGATAAATAGGAAATTAGTTTAAAAATTATTACTATTATTAATTTCATTCAAAAAATCATCAATTCTGTAGCGATATTTTTAACAGCTTTTTCAAGTTACTTAGACATCAACCGCTGGGCAAAAGCCATGACGGTATATTTCCAATCACATCTATCCTGGGCAGCTTGCATCCTGATCCCTGCAGCCATAACAAGATTGTCCATATAGCATTGGTAAATATATCTTCTTGTCTACAAACAATAAGGAAGTTGTCCATTGATTTGATTTATTTGGATTCAATGTGAGTAATTTTCAGTCTAAGTTGGCTCAGCGAGTTTTCTCGCTCAAAGCGGGGCCGCCTGACTAAATAATTCCACACGAGATAAGGTAGGTGGTAACCTGTAAGTAGAGGTATAACATCTTTACTTCGGCATAGGCAATGAATTGTGCTCTTGGTTTTCTAGACATCAGTGGCACCGTCGTGTCGATTGGCGGCGGCATGACTCTCCATCAGGCGAACCGTCTGCTTGTTTCCACATGATGTAGTATAAAAACCTTTGGGTAATAAGCGTCTACTGTCACTAAGACTTTCCATCAATCTTTGCAGTAAGTAAACTCCAAAAAAATTTCACATATTGGTATCAACGGGCAAAACGGGGATACACCATACACAAAACGAAAACTTCGAAAACAAATACAATGATAGCTATACTTACCGACGAAAATTATACATTATATATTACTAGAGTTGTTTCACTATGGTGAGTCTGAAAAAACATACACTGTCAGGCGGACATATCCAAATGACAATTAAGAAATAGCTGTCAAGAGACAATCGTTTCAACGAGTAGCTTCTTAAAATGCCGTCTAAATTGTACAAATATTCTAGTTGAAAGTCTTTAAAATAGCTTTACGGTCTAGAAATGTAAAGGACTTCTTGAATCAGATGAAGATTGATTTTGTATAGTTCTTATTTCGTGAGGGGTATGGTTGGTTTTTGTTTGCCAAAGTGTGTTGTAAGGCTTGAACAGCGAAGGCTGCGCAAGCGCCGATGTCAGTGACACCGTCGTGATTTAGCTACGGCCTTAGTAACTTAAAAAGAGCGGTTTTATTTTAAGCAGTTTTTAGGTGATTTAATATTATTAAAAGGTGTCTTACTAATTTAAAACGTTGTATTGCAATGTTCAAGTGTAAAATGAATGGTCACGTAGAAACACAAGTGTAACAGCAACAAGTGATTTTTATTTTAAATAGAAACGCTTAGCTGCGTAAAGCTTTCAAGCGCAGGAACAAGAAGTAAGACCTTTTTTGTGTTTTTTAAATTGATTTTTCCAGTAGATCTCAAGGTTCGCATGGTTGATGGTTGATTACTCAAAATATATTAAAACGTTGAATGAAATCGAATTTGTTATACAAGTGGCAAATCTGTATCGACATAGTAAATTTGTGAAGATTGTTGCTAATTTTGGATTTTTGTTACTAGAAGTATAGACGGTAAATTTTGTTGGGACTGCAGAGAGCCGCTGGAAATCGTCCAGGATCGTTTCAGTTAGAAATATTCCAGGAAAGTTCATCTCCAGCAGTGGACAAGTAGCGGTTGATAATGATGATAAAGTTTTATTGGTTTCATATCAATTTATTTAAATACTATGTTTGAAAAAAATAATATTAGGTACAGTAAAAAATAACATCTCGTAATTCAGTATTCCTTGATGCTCAAGGAAAATCTTTGCGCTTAAGATAATTAAATTTGTTAATTATCGCTCCGCTCATACAATGTAACGTCACCCGATCTGCGCAGACGTTACAAAGCGAGCTGGTATCCGAATACCGGTTTGATACCTACACAAACACATAAACAATGTGTTTGTCCGTAATCGGTCAAGTGTGTGCGTGTTTTGATTTATAATGCACAGTTGATTGTTGACTCTGCTGCCTGGGAGATGTTGTTATAGCTGAATAAGCTATACAAAGTGGGTTACGTTTGTTTATTTTTTATAATAAATGTCTAGAGTACACTTGTTTTCACTGTCCAAGGTTCAATAGGATATATTTTCTTCGCTTTTCGCAATTTTTTGTACGCCTATATTGCCTATCAGTTTATTTCAGGTATATTTTAATTTGCACACAATGTCATTGTGTTTTATATAATGGATGATGGCAAACAGACAAATATTAACATGTCTTAAGAAACTCATGAAAGAAATGTAGTCTACATTTGTACCTACAACTTTGATTTTTTTCACAAATCTTCGTAGAAAAACGTCAAATTCACACGGGGAAGATCTCGTAATCGACCCCAAGGGTTCAAACTCGAATTTTAAACAAATCTTAGACGACAAAAGAAGACAGAATATCAAAAAGTTTCCCTATCAACTACAGGACCGAAGTTTCCACCCTAATCCTCATTGCCCAATTCAAAACAACATCTTAATTTAATCAGTATTCCCTACTTTAGTAATTGATTTCCCCCCTATTGTACAGCGGCTAAAGTCGAAGCGATAATGCCCTCCCCCGGGATTCGAACCGGGGTGTGTTAATGACAAATTCACTGAGGGGATGCACTTCAATTTAAAGTTTGTAATCTGTTTTGAATTTGTCATTTGAGAAGATTAACGGAGAAAAATTTTCGTCGTCTTTGTTTGGGTAGCTGGTTCGATACCCTGGCGAATACCTGGATTAATATAGCGTTTAATTTAATTAAGTTAAATAGCTTAGAATCGATTCCTACTCAGAAACTTGCAGATTTTTTTCGGTAAATACCTACTACTCAGTGGCGGTACTGTCATACAAGCCCAAAAGTTCGGCTTGCCCTATCGAACCAAGGTAAGTTTGCGCTCTCGTTCATTCATTACTTTTCAAATCAAATAACAATATGCTTTGCATAGCATGGTTCAAAATTCGCGCTAATTCCAACGCGTAATTATGAAGTGTAGATTTAAGAGTAATGAGGCAATAAGACATTTATCGAAATGAATTATAAAAACTACAATAACGTATCTCTCGGCTTGCACTATTCTAAAACTCTAGGCACGCCACTGATACTACTATATCATTTTTGCAAATTTTGTTAAAGACTTCTTGTGCTTAGAATTCTTATTTAAAAAACACTCAAATGTGAGTCTCACTATCAAATAATATCTACTTTTAAAGGAATGTCGTATAGAAAACAATAAAAAACCAAAAAAAAATAATCTAAAAATCCACTTTACTCATGTAGGAACCCATATTAATTTTAAATTTGCTAACGTCTTAATTATCTTTTGTTGTAGCGGCAACAGTAATAGACATTCTCAGATAATTTCAAGAATCTAACTACAGTTCATGAGATACAGCCCGCTGACAGACGGACGGACAGCGGAGGCTTAGTAACAGGGACCCGTTTATAACCCTTTTGGGTACGGAACCCTAAAAATGTGATACTATGTAAACAATAGTCTTTGGATTCACATAAACATAAAAAACAGAAACTCACACCGTAATCCCTCGATGGGGTTGGCAGAGGTGTCACACACCGCATGTCGTTGGTTCATAGCTTAAGAGTAGTCGATTTTTTTTTATATAGGTATAGCTATTTTGTAAAAAGCCTATATGTTTTAGGGATAATGTGGCATTGCAATGCTAAAATAATTGTTTATTCTTGAGTTTATTCGTTACAAACATATAAAAGGTTAATTAAATGGTCTAAGTATATGCATAACCAGCTTTCGACTAACTAGCTTTAGACGCATTGTTTCGCTTACCGGTCTTGGATATTGTATTCTTATTTATTTAGTATATACCATATCGTTGCTTAGCACCTGAGATACAAGTTCTTACGATACTTAGTGCAGTCAATGTGTGTGTCGTGATGTGGTTTTTATTATTATTATTATTAGCTTTTGCCCTCGACTTCGTCTGCGTAGAAGTCGAAAACGGTTCTAATAGAATTTTTAATCACCTGACATTTATTGGTATAGATTGGACAGTTCACAAAATATCTTAGTAAATTTGTAGCCTATGCATTATTCCGATGTATAAACTATATTTTTGTAAAATTTCATTAAAATCCATTCAGCAGTTTTTGCGTTAAACATTAACAGACATCCATTCATCCATACATCCTTACAAACTTTCGCGTTTATAATATGTATGAGTAAGGATATATTTAAAAAGTTCAAACGTTGTAGGACTTATTTTTAAGGCCCGTTTCAAGAAGTTTGTCCGTAACTCCTCAGTGCTTTAGTCCCAAATCTTCTTAACCTCAAAAACAACGATGAACTCAACTTTTCTTGCTACAGGGCAAAGGCAAACTCTCAAACAGCCTCCTAGGGTCATTTTTCATCGCAACTTAAAAAATTGTTTTGAATAAAATGCGTTTATAAATATCTCTCCACCTCCAGGGGTTACGACTTCCTATAAATTTTCTCAGAAAACTCATCATTTCTATCGCTATATCCGATATTTCTATACGTGGCCATTATTTGAAAAAAAAAAAAGAAAAACTTTGAGAAGAGTGAGTGAGCGCGTGACTTATCATCGGAAACATTTGAGGCATATTTACATTTTTGTTGTATGAAAATGAACTTTATGTGTATAGGCACAAGGGTGTATCGTTGACCGGCGATCAATCTTTCGTTTAGCCATTGTAGACCTTATGTTTATAGATATAAAGTTTGGTAAACGTGACATAGATACTAAAGAGATACAAAGTACAATCAGGTGCAAAAGCTTTTGTTTCAGATTAAAATATTTTTTTATTTTTTATTATAGCCTATTTTGGTTTTGTTTTCGTGTTGTTTGTCACTAAGTTGTTAAGTTATTTGTAGACTAGTCCATTGTACTAAGTAAAGTAATTTTAAACGCAATGACTACTAAAAAACTGATTGTGTATATACAACAATGATATTATATGCATTTCACAAAAAACCACCATGTGATTGGTTAAATTAGGCCAAGCATTCATGTGTCTAAAAGAAATGTCGTTTTCTGTTTTTTTGTCTTTATTCGGTGGCCATATTGCATTTTTTTTCGTGTTGTACTATATTCTTCTAGTCAAGCCTTTTCATTGGATACCTATATTGAGGGGGTAGTGAAAAACATGTAGTCCGCCATTTTGTAGCGGCGGCCATCTTAGATATACAATGATACTGAATATATTATATTGTATTGTCGTCAGGTCGATCTGCCTATTTCTATCACAATTCCTATCACTAAACTTGTCAAGCTAAATAAAACCAATTAAAAATGCTCAAGTATTTCATAGGAAAATTAAAATGAAACGCTTCCTATCGACTGTACTAATAGTATCACAGAAAAAAGTTGAGACACAGGTTAAGCCCTGGGCTTAGAGGTTAGGTTTGGGGAGTTTCAGTTCCGGTTTTATAACTTTTATCGGCTGTGAAACGGTTTTTCGGTTGATTTTATCTTTCTCGGTACTTTTCGGCTGTCTGTCAACAAGGAGGCGTTATCTTTCAACGTGTGCTTAGTAGTTGATAACAATTTTAGTTATGGTGATAGTTTTCGTAATTTTTAGGGTTCCCCACCCAAAGGGTAAAAAGGGTTCCGTACCAAAAGGGTTAAAAACGGGACCCTATTACTAAGACTTCGCTGTCCGTTCGTCTGTCAGCGGGCTGTATCTCAAAAACCATGGCAGCTGGAAACTTGAAATTTTAGATATTATTTCTGTTACCGTCACAGCAATAAATACTATAACATAAAGAAATTAAAAGTGGCTCCCATACAAGAAACGTGATTTTTTCGACTTTTTTGGTTTGCTCTTTTATCTTTTCTTAAATTATCTAAAAAGTAAGTAATTTTTAATCTTACAAGGTCGTACGGAACCCACCATGCTTGAGTTCGACTTTTTTGACAGTTGACCGGTTTTTCTGATGGAGTTTTAAGTTTTTTTTAAAGCAACATCAGTCTCTTATTTCGTCCTGCTAAAAAATCTAATTTGTTGCTATTAGGACCACGATTAAATATATTGTGTTAGTTATCAACCAATAAAATAAGCTGAGGATATTCTCTCCGGAATCTTCCGAGCGAAAACTAAATCTTCCCCTTATAAATAAAATGGTCGGAGATTTTACTCCAAAACAATGACCCCGATGGCTCGAGTGCAATACTTTATTCTTATTTATTGTCATGTGATTTTCGAAATAGCAAATCGGATAGTTGAAGAATAAAATAGAAATTGGTATTGGCTGCTGAGATAGTATATTTAGCTGGTTTTGTTTAAGTGAGTAAGGGCGCCATAGGTTGAAATTTAATAAAAAATTACATGTTCTGGATTGTAATTTTAGCTGTATTCATATATTATAATAATTACATCACGAAACACACATTGACTCAGCCCTGCACTAAGATATAATATCGTACCACTGTCACTAAGCAACGATATGGTGAAACAGCATAGATAAGAATACAACATTCAGGACCGGTAAGCGAAACAATGCGTCTTCCAAATGAGACACAGTTCAACCCCTACCGGGATTTGAATCTGTGGGATGCCTATAGTTTCAAGTTGAACTACCCATACTTAATAAATCCAAAAGTAACCATGTCTATCTGTGTGTCTGTTACCTTTTCAAGTCTCAAGTACTGAACGGAATTCGATAGAAATTTGCCAACAAGGTTAACTGTATACTGAGGGTTTAGGCTACATTTTATTTCATAGAAAAAAAAAACTTCTAGAAGGAACTCTAAGAACGCTATTTTTCATAATTCAAACCAAAACGCCGCATGTTTTGTGTAACTATTGGATGTGAAGCTAAACAAGGAAACGGTTGTTTGCTAAAAATAGCTGCCCCTTTGATCAACAAACTGCACAGTTCTCGAATCCTGCGCATCGCATAGGATCCGTTGACAGAATCATGTTCACAAGCATGTCTTTTAATAAGCTACATATCTACGAGTATGGGCGCGCGACTTTAAGGGTTTTTTTTTTTTTTAATTCGGAAAAGGGTATATTTATAGGGACATATTTTCATGTAAAACTACCACATTATTTCAGTAGTAGAAAAATTAAAATTAATTGAAATCAAAATTATGCGATTCTTGTTTTGTAAGTGTAGAAAATTGTACAAAAAATGTACGTACCAACTAAGTCCTGCTTATTTTTGATTACGAATATTCGTTAAAAGATTTTATCAAAAGTGATAGTAAAAATTAAATATGATTAGCCATTAGCCATTATAAAGTTAAACGTAGCGTTTTAAAACCGCACGTATATGATCGTCAGTGTATAACCCGCGACTCACCATCAGTGTTTAGACGAAGACAACGCACGAACGTATGTGCTGGATGGTGATGATTTGTAAGGTTTCATGCTGAATCAGACTCCGCTAATAGGAACATAATACTGGGTGGCCATTGAAATTGAGTTAGTTTTATTTAGGAAATAGACTAACAAGAGATACTCTTTTTGTATTATATAAAAAGTATATACGAACTTTAAAACACCTGATTTTAATAAAATTTTACCTCCACATGGGCCTTTCATTTATTTTGCCACACCATGTGCAATGAAGCCGGCGGTTCACCTTTTTTTATTTTTTTATTCAAGACCAGGCAGGCATTTGACCCCAAACCCGCCTGATGTTAAGCGGCGATGAAGTCTAAGGTGGATCATGCCTGCCCTGGAAAAACCTATTCACTCTTGCCTTAAAGAGGCCCAAGTTATATTTGGTCAGGGAACACATCGGCAGGCAAAGAATTCCACACCCTTGCAGTACGCATTATGAAGGAGCTATCGAAGCGTTTAGTCCGGATGGTCGGAATATCTACCACAAAAGGATGCAGCTTCAGCCTACGTCTAGTATTCCGATTATAAAAGGGGGCTGGTGGAATTAAATTGTGCAATTCCTGCGCACACTCTCCGAAATGTACACCTGACCACCTGATGACCTGATGTGACAGCGCCGCCTATTGGCACGACGATGCCCTTGATATCTGGAACGCCAAGAGCACCGCCAAAACTTTGCCCATTGGAGGTAAATATGTTATAACTCTCGTGCTAGTGTTAACACTGGCTATCCAAACCGAAACACAGCGAACTGCTTCACGGCTGAAAATAGAAAGGAGGGTTGCACCAGAAGCACCTCACTCCTGACGTTCTGAGACATCAAGGGCTTATTTATTGGGCATCCGGCGGTAACACTTTCCATTAGGTGAAACGTCTGCTTGTTTTCTCACAACGTCGAATAGTAGAACAAATACTTTTCTGACATTATAAACTTTTCCTAAGCCTTATGCTTAGAAGTCTTGAATTCTTCATGATTCATTATCAGGTTGTTGGTATTTCCTTTCATACATATTTTTAACGTGTAATCACTGTCCCATCGAATTTAAGCAGCCCAGGTTCGAATCCCGGCGCGGGCGAATATGTAGGAACGAATATTTTGCTCATTTAAAAAATATATATTGAATTGTACTAAATAAACCGCAATATGGTGTTAGAACAACTTGCTATAACTGTTATTTATCTCGAGTTTTGAAACTGTAAAATTAGTTGGTGTTCCGGAGAAGTTGGTCTTTGTAAGGCAAAAGTTCTCCCAAATTGGTAGCGACCTGACTTGACCGTATCGTGTTGTGTTACTGAGATTTAGGGAGTTTAAGAGTTGTAGGATTAGCAACGCTCTTTTGATACTTCTAGCGTTGCAAGCTAACATGGCTGAAACTATAGCTTACTATGAAAGTCTTACCTAACAAAAAACCAGTGGAAAGTTAAGAAAGACTTTTCGAGATTTCTCATCACAATAGTGTAATATATAAATAAAAGTATATTCTATCCCATATTGAAATGGAAAGGTTTGATAGAACAATAATTAAATATTACATTGTAAGTTTTTTTCTATTTATCAAATGAAAAGTTTGAGCTCCAAAAAAACCGTAGGGAACCGAGCGATGAGACAAAATGTATCCAAAGTTCTGTTCCATCCAGTCTTATTGCAGGGGCTTTAATAAAACTTATGCAAACAGCTGGTGAAGTAATGAAGTAGCCATCGCAGTTAAAGACAATGAAAATGAAACGCTTTCGACGAAGAACAAAATTCATTTCGTTGTACAGAAATACTTTGCCTTAATGAGGGTAGTTCCCAAAGGATACGCTTTCCCATCCCCACTCCGCGCTACGGTTTTTATTACGCGATCGCCCGCCGAGCTGAGCGGACGTTTTAATTGCTGTATTAACGTGCTTCTGTCTCCGCGATCTACGTTTCCCTGTTCAAATTAATATTTTTGATTGTTTCCCCTGCTTTTTAAATTATTGAAATTAAACGAAACGTTTAAATATTTCTCCTTTTATTGATTAAAAATAAACTGTTCTTTACAATTATAAAATTAATTTAACGTTTTATTCAAACAATTCACTTTTTAATTTATTTACTTGCTTCTGCAAAAGTCAGAACACACAAGTTAGCGTAATTGTTAATTTAAGCGGTAAAACGGGCTGTCACGAACAGTCCAAATATTTTTCGTCACGAACAAATTGCGAATCATACACGTACATATTATATTTTTGTTGAAATCTTTCCCATTTCTCTGAAGCCAGCTTGTTAATTCGCTAAAATTGTTATAAGCTGTTTGCGAGTGGCGTGTTAAGCTCAAAGCCGGATCTGACCGGACATAGCTGGACGTATCCATACGTAAACTGTCCCGGATATCAACCCCTGTGTACCCCATTCCCCACTAACCTAATCCCCTTGATAAAACGGGAACTGAATCGGCTTATTCAAATAGCAAGCTATGTCTTTAGGTTATAACGGAATTGATTGAGTCATTTCCAGTTGCGTTTCTATCAGTGAAGGTTGCTAAAAGTTCCTTAAACGGTGTATTCCGATCTATCCAACTTGGGGGACAAAAGAGTGAAAAAAGTTCAATCTGTCACCCTGTTAGCGATGAGGGGACAGTTTGGACTGTTTTCACTCTCACGGTTTCCTCTTTCCTGTAATGACCAACGGGGGGATAGATTTTTTTTTTCCTCACTGTCCCTAAGTGATTAAATATAAAATCTTAATCGATCGACGATGTCGAATCGTCATTCAACAACATTGGATGGCAGTGTTAATGGGACAGTAGTAGGATTCGAGTTAGTTTATAATCAGATAATTCTGTTTATTTATGTCTGTGTTTCTGTGTAAATGATTTTAAGTTAATTTTTTAATTCTTTTTCAATATTTTGTAATGAATTAAGCTAAAATTAATGTTAAAAATTTAAAGTAAGTGAATTGTTTATCGTGTATTTACGGACGATATATATAATATACATGAAATAAATGAATATTAATAATAATCAAATAAGAAATCCTGCGACACCAAAACAAGACTGCCTAAAATGACCAGAAATGAATGGCAGAAATTTATTGAATTATTTGTAAAGAGCAATTGGAATGACTCCGCAAAATGAATTGCTTTCAGTAGCGTCCATTTAATGCAGCCTTTTAGCCTTACTCACTTTCAAGCGAAAACTATCAGAACACATTTTAAACTAACATTGTAGAACAAGAAAGCAATATGATTAAAAAATCAAGCACAACTCCGTAACTCCAACTTGGTTAAACTACTGCTAAACAAGTTACCAAGTTAGAAATTATAACGTTCACCCGACTTCACTCGCTGTTTACCCTATCTAGGGTTGTTTTAAACTCAAAGGCTTTGTTCGCGTCGGTTAAAGAGAATAAATAAAATAACCATTAGGGCGGGCGGGGGTTGTTGCCCTTACTACGGGAACTCGAATTTATCACTTTGGTGTAATGAATGTGGTATACATTTTAGCATGGTATCACAAATCTATTTTTTTGTGATTGGACTGTATTTTAAGTTTAATAAAGCTTTGGTGTTTGATATCCTTTTTTAGTTAGAAAGCTCAGCATTTACCTGTTAGTAATAATTAAGTTTATTTATTTCATTATAGCATTTCAATAATAAGAATAGTATTTTATAAATAGTCATCATAAATATAAAAAGTCAATAAATTAACATATTAACTAACAATAACAATTTATATTCAAAAGTTATCATTAATAATGTTGAGTTGATTAATTAATAAAATGAAATTGATAAATGTTTTTTTTTGACTTGACAGGTATTTAAATGGGCTGTTTGGAACATTCTTGGGTAAAAACCTCCTCCAAAGTTTGCCATTTTGGTCTTACTTTTGCGGTTTTAACGCAAGTCTTACCAGACCTAGAATCATACAATTGGCACCTCTATTTTGCTTTATCTCTAAGTGAGTTTTACATGTGAATAGTGTTCGAGAACAGACAGTAACGCTCGAGAATGAAATAATTATGAATCTCTTTCGCCCAAAGTACAACTCGTCCTCATATTTTCAGCACAAACAAACAATATTACTATTTCACTTCGCCGGTTTATTCAGTTTTGTTCCTTCACTTTGTACTTTTAAACGTTTTCAAAAATGGAGGAGGCTATGCGACAGTGTTCTCGTTTGTTTTAAAAAATCTGAGATTAAAATCTTGTGTGTTTCTTTTATAATTACGGTATACGAAATTATCGTTCTAATCTTTTACCAATGGGCAATGCCACCCTCGCAAGCCTTTTATTACCTTGCAGTCTTAGGTTATTTCTGCCCAATAGGTCTAAAGCCCAGTTAGAACCAGACTACCTCGGCGGCAAATCGGTGTAAACAGCCGAAAGCTACGCTAGAGGTTCCGGGTTCGAATACCAGCAGGAGCTATACTTACTGTGTTATTTGCAAAAGGCATTGTTTCTCTTCCTTGTCTTGGATGTAGTATTCTTATCGATGTAGTATATACCATATCGTTGCTTAGTGCCTGCGGTACTAGATTATATCTTAGTGCAGGGCTGAGTCAATGTGTGAGTAGTGATGTGGTTATCTCATTATTAATATGATTTACTATAAAATATAAACATATTGAACAATAACAACTACATAGGTTTCGTGTCTGATTCTTCCCTGTAGATCAGTATTTTGATAATTGGACTTTCAATTCACCAAATGATAAACTTTAATTTAAAGAATGTGTTTTACGCTTCGATTTGAGCGAGAAACGTCGCCAAGTTCTACCATTGTACAATCAAAGGTATATCTTAAACCTTCGAAATCAAATAAGAGTATCGCCAGAACGAAGAATGCGCAGAATTCCATTAATGGTAATAAATCGGATTCGTGAATGTGAAGGCGTTCTATCCCGCGTAGACTGTTCTGCTATGCATGTGTTTAGGCGTTCACGTGCATGATACACTAGAGTGCGTTACCTCGTTGCTGAGCGGACTCGAGGCTGCCCACACCGATACAAAGTGCTCGTACAGGCTTCACGACACTAACACAACCATAGTCGAAAGGTCTTCGGTAGTTGGAAATGATGTACTTCGTTCGAATGGCTTCAATGATATTAAATCGCTTCGACTTATAAAAGGTTCGGCCACGCATACAATATAGCATAAACTGCGCACACAGTGATATTACATAAATCGAACGGCAGGGACGGACTCGGATAGATATCTGGATATTTTTAAATCGGTCGGAAATTTTAATGAAAATAAAATTTTTTGTAATTCGGTTGGTTGGTGTAATTTTTGTGGATTTCGTTAAATTCCTAGTCCGATTTTAATTTTGTTTAAGAGATATAAATACTGTATGTAATGTTTCTCCCCTTACATTCATTCGACCTTGAATTTTTCATCATTTATTAATTGGAGGTCCTTTTCAGAGAGTAATGTAATAATAAGTAATATCCCGAAAAAAAAACGTATATAATACTCTTCCATACTCAAACAACTCAACGGAATATTTCCAACGACGTCAAAAATAGAACGAAAATCTCCGATTCTTTATTCGTATAAATTTGATAGCGTTCGTTAAAAAACATTCCTAGTCCGCCCCTGTCCGATATATAAGTGGAAGGAATCGAATCACAATCGAATAGAGAGATATAAATAAAGTTAAGACAATACAAAAGGCTGGAATATCGGCTTTATGTAACGTGTTCCATTCCTGGGAGAAGCCTTTTAAATGATTTAATTTAGCGTAAGGTATGTGAAATGTTCCTTTAGTTCATTTTAACTATGACAGACCTCTCATCATGTCATGTCGTATAAGTTTAAAGATGATGTTGGTTATTAAAGCCTAGGGAGATTTGGATAAATCATCTCCAGTCAACAAAGGTCTACGTGCGAGATCGTCTTGGTTGGTACCACCCTCCTTTCTATTTCTGCCGTGAAGCAGTTCACTGTGTTTCGGTTCGAAGGATTGGAGAGCCAGTGTAATTACCGGCACGAGAGGGCATCGTTACCTCTACACGGGCATCGCAATGGTGGTGCTCTTGGCGTTCCAGACATAAAGGGCATCGTCTTGTCAATAGGCGGCCGTATCATTTTTCATGACATGAGCCGTCTGCTTGTTCGTCCGGGATATTGAATTAAAAAAAAAACTGAAATGTATGTAACAGTGGCCCGTACGCATTTCTAAAATATACCTACACTATATTTTAGAACCTTCATGTATTACATCATGTTAAAAAAACTATTTCTAGGCGGAAGAAGTCACAGGCAAATCTTATCACCTGTATAACAGAGTTTAATGTCAGCCCTTAATGATTTAATCACAGTTACTGAAGGCACGAAGGTCTGCAATATGTCCTAAAGGTTTTATACTGACAGTAAAACACGCTTTCCACTAGGGAAAGGTAGTAAAACGTGAATTAAAACGAAGCCCTGTGATTTTTTTATGCAATGTCTTAAGAAATTAGTGGTTTATATTTAAAATTAGAAATTTACAAAAAATAAATGTTACTTAATTCTAATAAGAGGGTTTGAGATTAAAATAAAGCTTTGAAAATTGCATTTTTTTTTTACTGGTATCAGTATGTTTATTTCTTTTTAAATATGATGTAAAAGCAATTCGCCTTTTAGGGGACATTTTACAGATCTCCATAGAAAAATGTCAAATAAGCGAATCGCAAATGTTGGTTTGAAATATTTTACATAAACAGAAAATAACCAGATTCAGCACAAATATAATAATAATGGGTTTATTTATGAGATTTTTAAATCAAAAATCAAATTTATTATTTTATCTTCAAATTTATGTTTCGCTATACAGATGTCATGCAAATTATAATTAGTTACAGAAAAATCTACCTTATAGGCATACAAATATATAAAGTTGAATGAAGTTAATATATTATTAAAAACTAAACAAATGAATGCACATATTATGTCTGTAGCATAAAAAATAAAAAAAATCTAAGCGATCTTTTTAACCCTATTTTTGGCTAATTTGTCTATGCTTTAAAGTTATATATAGTTATAAAACCTAAATTTAAACGAAAATACATAGCAAATTATTTTTAATAATAAATAATAAATAAATAACCACATCACGACACAAACATTGACTCAGCCCTGCACTAAGTATCGTAAGAACTTGTATCGCAGGTGCTAAGCAACGATATGGTATACACTTAGTAAATAAGAATACAACATCCAAGACCGGTAAGCGAAACAATGCGTCTTGCAAATAACAAAGTCCCGCCCCCGCCGGGATTCGAACCCGGAACCTCTAGCGTAGAAGTCGGCTGTTTATACCACTGCGCCACCGAGGTCGTCAACATAAGACGTAGATATGTACGTACTCGTATTTAAATTTATAAACATTGTGTGATTGATTGATATCCCTTTGAATAATGAAAAAAATTGTAAACTAAATGGTTGAAATATTTTTCAGACATATATATAATATATCCAACCGTTTATTATTCCAACAACAAAATGTACAAGTATCTTTGTTTTCACACATACAACCTAGAAATGGTTCGTAAATATTATTATTATTAATATTTCTAGGAAGCTCCAGGATACATTTTGTCAAAAAAAAATAATATCAAAAGCCCTAGTTGTATGCAGATTTATAAATTAAAATAAACTGTCTCTAGTGGCCTTTAAGAAGTTTTGTTCACGTTTAAGTTTCTTTTATAAAAAAATCCCTTAAGTTGTCATGAGATGTCATCAAATAGAGACGATTATTGATTTATACGATACCGTTCGGAAATCAATTACCGGGAGTAACCGAGTCGCATAATTTCTCACTACAGTTTAAGAGTATTATTTATTGATTTGTTTCTTTAAAACATATGATTGTATGTCACATATAGAGATATATGTCACATATAGAGATATAAGTCACAATAATAGTGTGAATAAAAAATTGATATTTTTTGTAGGCATTTTATCCAACCTTATAACTAATTAACGTGTTTAGACGAAGTGTTCTAAGTTAGAAAAATAGACGCACATACACATATACACACATACACATATATATTTAAACATGATATTATGTATTATGATATAAGCCTCCTTCCTGTTTGGACACGAAATACAAAAGGAAACCAACTAGAATAAATAAATTGTAAACTGAAAAAGTAAGTTTGTCAAACTACAATTAACTAATTTGAGACTGAAGGATACGCTTAATTTTAAATTTGGACTAATTAGTAGCAAAGATCTAGTTGATCATCATTAGCTGTGTAAACGACAAATTCGTGATACCTTCACAAAACATGCTAGGACATTAATGTTAACCTTACTGACTTGCAAGTCTTTATTGTTTTTAA
Organism: Choreutis nemorana; assembly: GCA_949316135.1. Taxonomy (NCBI): domain Eukaryota; kingdom Metazoa; phylum Arthropoda; class Insecta; order Lepidoptera; family Choreutidae; genus Choreutis; species Choreutis nemorana. The sequence goes on along the minus strand of OX438621.1, from coordinate 5,028,672 downwards.
ACAGAATTTTTAATCTAGTGGAGAATAGCTATTACCTACTCCATAGCCAGTAATTAGTCATAGAGGACCGGTTCTTGATTCGGTATCGACCTATAGCGAAACCTGAATACACCTCTAATAAGCTATAATTTAATCCAAACCAATAATTACAGGCAATTACTATAACAAAAAATTGGATCTCAACGTTCAAAATTTATAACTAAAACGTCGGAGGTAAATTTTTTAAAAGGGATCGATGAGAATTTCGCATTCGGAAAGTTAATCGATTTCTCGATACCGATGGAAGGATCGAGATTAAAGAATCGAAGTATCGAGTTTGGACGTTTTTATTTAAAACGGGCGCACGTTACACCGAAGCGTTTATTTTTGATTTTTAATATAATTTATAGAAATAATAATTTATTTAATCAAAAAATATTGTCATACAACACATTCAGTTAGTAACGACAAAACTTAACCAATTGTTGTGCCTGAACTAGGAGCTCCTGTGTTTCAGGCTTACTTAATAATAGTAGGTAGGACTTACTTATTAATAGTACACATTGCAAACTTCTTATTACTATATTTAAAGTTGATAAACTTACTAAACATAGCAGCATACTTATATTATTTTTAAGCCAGAATACTACAAAACAAATGATATAATGGAATAACAATGTCCATAAATAGTGAAACATCGGTCTCAGACGGTTAAACTTGATTTGAAGCCCCTAGCCAATTTAGCCTTTCTTAAACGAACATATTTAAGACAAAAGTTAATGTGACATGTTTTATAACTATAATTTTGCTCTAGTCTATTTATTCCAAGTGATTATTAATCAAAATAATTATTTGTTGCGACGGAATCTGAAATTTGATTTCCCTTATTGTTAGAATCGAACTACGACGAAAATTCATTATCAAGAAAGGCTTTTGTAGTTTTATAATAAAATTTCTCAACTACTACCATTCAATTAACAGGCGCTTGTAATTTTCGCCTGAATAAAGCATCAGTAATTAAAATTTGAAGACATTTTGATAAGGGTTGGCACCGATAGGCGAAAGTGCTCAGATTAATTAATGATAAGGAAATTTAATACTTTAAGGGTAGCACTTGTCCCTTTATAGGCACTAGTGTAAAATTTTGCAATTTGATGAATTTACATTTCAAACTCGCGCCTTTATGAATATTTTAGTGCCGTTGTTTTTGACGAAGAGTGGTAATGAAAACTTTTAGATAAACAGTAATTAGAGAGTTAATAATGAAACATTTTTTTTTTTTTTTACATATTTCAAATGGATTTGTTTGTTTTTTTTTCAATGATTATGTTTATATTTAAGTTTATACGTATCCTTTTGTAGTAGGTACTTTCACTCTTTGATTTGTTTTGTACCTTAACAACCCCTTTATGATATTTTAGTAAACATAAGCAAATGCTTAGGTTGTAATTTTTAAGGTTATTTATTATACCTAATATAAGGTTTGTTAATAAATTCAGGACATAAAAAACATTTGTAACAATATTAAATATTCATACTAAGCGTAGGCTTGAATTGAATTAAAAGGAGAAAAGAAAACAGTCATTGTATAAAAGATTTACTTTTCTTACTGATTATTTATTGGGAATCTTTGACAGAAAAACCAAACCAATTCCTATTCACAACAATTTAATTGGTCCTTCCTTAATTTTAAGTTGAAAGAAACAACTATGATCATTTTTGAATTCATCCATTGAGCCTTTGTAGAAAGCTAAGTTGAGGAGGTTCGATAAATTTGCAAAACATGTTCGCTCCGGTGTGACACTCGTCCGGCGATGTTCGCAAAAGTATCAGATTCTGACTGAGGTCCTTATTTTGTGATTCTTTCGCGTAAAAAAACGATGGTCGAGCCGATGTTTACGACGAAATTTCTCCTCAGATTTTCGCCAACCTTTTTGCATATCTCCTATCGGCATTTTCGGAGATCGCTTGATTTTCTGACGGTACATAATTGAGGTTATTTACGCTCTCCGGGGGATTCGAAAAAAAAAAATTTTTTTTTTTTGATCTCCACGAAAGTAAAAGATTAGGGCCTGTTTATGTTTTTCGTTCGGGAATCAAGGGAAAATTAAATGCCATCGGATTCGGTGTCATTTTGTGAAGAGGGTCCCCCGGATAAGAGTAAATTTTATCTGAGTATTAAATCTGGGGAGAGAGGAGACAGATTCACCGGATAACTTTAAGGAATTGATCTTTTCATTATAATATAATAATGCGGAAACTTCCCGTTGCTATGTAAATTGTTAATGTTTTGCTCTTTATTTTTTTCAGGTAAATATTTGGCGAAAAAAATTTTCTTTTTAAATTGGACACGCGTAAGGTTAGTAGGTATTTTCATTTTGATTGGCTTTTAGCTGTGTAAAGAAATTTTTGAAGATGTTGTTGAAAAGCTAGTATTTAAAAAGTGAATGAAGTATGTAATACACTTGACAAACGGTCAAGTGTAAGTCGGACTCGTACCGTCAAGATATTTCAATGTATTTTTAGTTATTTATGTTTTTAGTATTTCTTTATATATATGAGAAATAGACTTACTAAAATACAAATCTTTCCTTTTTAATTATATTAGTGAAGAATGCATAGATATAAACACATTGGAAAACATTTTGTTAAATAGTTTGTTTAGTAAACCTCCGATCGAGTTCATTCCCGTGTTTCAGTTCGAATGATTGGGGGGCCAGTGTACAGGCCCGCACAGGCCCAGCCTATGCCCTAGTTCACCAGCCGAATCGAGACCCTTTAAGTAGTCTAAGGCATGCCTTTTTTGATCTTCAGTACAGTGAGCGAAGACTTTTCGATGCCATCTCGGGAAACAGGTGACCTTTTTTAGTCTGTTGAAGGTCCAATTAGTATTGGAGTTCCTGGGCTCGATCCCCATGTGCTTCTAAAGATAAAAACGAAAAAGAGTGTAAACACCACCACGAGAGGTATAACATGTTTACCTTTACATGTGCAATGTCCGTTTGACATCAATTATTTTTCTTATCGTTTGGCGAGAAATCTTCCTCAGCTGTTTCTTTAAACAAGTATAACATTAAGTTAACAATAACAAAGACAGAGTAACCATTAAATATTAATAGTTTAATAATCTACAAAAGCTCTAACTGCTCAAGAGCTAGTTTCAAAAAGAAATAAGCAAAAATGAACCTTATCTCACAGTGATATGATTGTTCTCAGTTATTTGTATGTTAAGAGAGAAAAGTCGGTAGATTGCAATAGGCGAGTGCGGAGGCAAAGTTTGACCGCTTTGATTTGAGTTCACACGGGGTTAAATTCTGTCCGGAAATTTTGTAAAAAAAAAAAATCTTGCTGGTACAGACGCCCACACATGAAGCTTCGCATAACAAAAGCATTTTTTTATGCTGTATAAATTAAGAACGGTATAAAGTCCAAGCAGGTTAGCTTGATCCTCTGCTATAAGTTGATAAATATAAGCAGGGGCTCTTTAAGGCAAGAGTGAATAGGCTTCTCCTGGGTAGGCATGTTCCACCTTAGACTCCATCAACGCTTAACTTAATGCTTGCCTATTTTTTTGCCTAGGAGAAACCTATTCACTCTTGCCTTAAAGAGGCCCAAGTTAAATTAATTTAAAATACAATAATTTAAATTAAAAAAAGTTAAAATATAAATAGTTTATATTGTTAACGTGAAAATTATTATTCTATTATTCCTGACGTTATACTCATCCGTGTGTTTCCAGCCATACTGATTGTACTTACATTTGAGCGCTTTTCTTGTAAATATTCCGCAATGTACGGTCCGTACTGTCTCTGCCTTTTAATATTTAAATACTAAGTGAAGTCGTTAGAGAACAACAGCACTGTGAAAACAACAACACAAAATACGAACAATATTATTGTGTAATTAAATTAAAGACTATAATTTCTTTTTAATAAAAAATAAATAATTGTGGGTGAAAAAAAACTATTTCTACGAAAGTTAATGAAAACATTGATTAAGTAATTAAAATATTTGGAAAACCTATCCCATGAATCTATTTCAGTATTTAGTTTTTTTTCTTTAATTTGAAACGAAAGAAATACCCCTATTTTACATCCCCATGTATATTTTGAAACATTGATCGACCGAAGCCAAGTCAAATCGACTAGAAGGTGGAAACTCTAAATACATATGCCACCAAGTCTCTGGAAGGCTGATCACCGTTAAAATTAACTAATCAGCTTTCAAACTGCCAACGGGTAGGATGACCAAATCAAATGCGTTGTCTGCTACGTTGCTAAAAGACAACGCATTTGATTTCAATTTTTTAATTTGACACCAGCATAGTAAATTTTAAATTTGATCAGCGTTTCAGAAACAGCTTGTTGGTTATTAGTGTTTTGTTTTATATAGGCAATCAGTGGCGGTACTGTCATAGAAGCCCAAAAGCCCGGCTTCTATCAAACTAAAATAAGTTCGCGCTCTTATTAATTCATTACCAATCAAAGGACTTTTTTAAAGCCACCGAAATTGTGGTTTTGCTGACATGTTCGCAAACTTCTGAGTGTTTCGCTGAGCTCGTCCACGCTAGCAAGTCCACAACGGAAGTATGAAGTGTATCTCTCGGCTTGCCCTGTACTAAAACTCTAGGCACGCCACTATAGGCAATAAGATGGTGGAATATTATTAGACAAATAAGGTCGGTGACACATCGCACGGGTACGGGGCGGATGGACCGAGGGCTTAAAGGTATCGGATTACCTTGGCCCTGCCCGAATGAGGTTAAGGCGAATACGCCTCTACTTAAAATAGCTTCTGAAAGTATCAATGCATTTTTTTTTTCGGCGCACACCCGCCACTCAGTCCCACCACTGCAACTCCTGTTCATCAGGATCAACAGTGGCGTCCTTTGATCGAATATTCAACGAATGATGCAGCGGTGCAACGACGCACAGGATGTAATCAGTGCAATATGTCACTAATTAAGTCAACTAAGCTTAGTTTGTACGTGCCTTGGTAAACCGACCGACCCGAGCCACACAGGTCGAGGGTTCTAGTCTCCGTACGTTTTAGCGGCCATGTTCCTCATTGTGCCCGGATAGTGACGACAGATTCGCGACCTGTCACTTTGAGATTCAACATAAACATGCGAAATGCGGTGTTTTACATCTCTGCCTACCCCTCTTGAGGGATTAATTACGGCGGGAGTTTATGTTTGTAACCACTAAGGTGACAAACCAGCATATGGCCTGATGGTAAGCAGTCACCCTAGCCTGGAAACATGTTCGACTAAAATGAGATTCCATTTTAAAACATAAATGTTTGATTGATGTATCAAACAAATAAATAAATCCGTTGCTTTTAAACTTTGTCTTGCATTTGAAGGGAACTCTTTCTTATTTTCTTTCAGTTAAACATTACCTCTATAGCTAAAAATTCTAAATTGTCAAAAAGTGTCTACATAGCTCTGAATTCTCATAGAACTCAACTTTTTTTTGCACCAAAATTATTGGCCAATTCGAAAAAAAATAATGTCATTCGGACGCAATGGTCGAGATTTGAGGGTTGAGTTGTTGAGTTTGGGTATTGAAAAAGTATAATTCGTCATCGCCTTAACACGAGTAATGAGCAACACTTACTCGCTCACGTCTCGCGTCCGATGCACGTCCGATATCTAATAATAACATTAATATTGTAACTTATATCTTACCTGATCAGATCAGTCACCCCGCAGTGAAGACACATCTTTAATTTAAAGAAAAAGTATATAAAAATGCAAATACATTATGTATATTTTTGATATGGAATACATTTTAAATAACTTAAGATCATAATGAAAGTTGTCGATTGAGCTCTCTGTATTGTGTGAAGTCTGTCGGTTAGAAGATTGTCTGAGGTGCTGCAGCAGTGCGTTTGCTAACGCGCGATCGAATATAAAAAACCGGCCTGTATGTATGTATGTCCCCGATTATCTCGAGTTTGGCTGAACCGATTTTAATGCGGTTTTCAGATTAGTATTCTCATACTAGTTCTGGCAGGGTCGACACGGTCGGGCGTGATACCCTTGGTAATGCAAACGTCCATAGGCTTCGGTGACGCTTACCATCAGGCGGGCCGTATGCTTGTTTGCCAGCTTAGTTGTGCCTTTACAAAAAAAAAGAATATGTGAAAATAAATTAAGTATTATAAAGGAAATGCGACTGCGACGCTAGAGGTTCCGGGTTCGAATCCCGGCGGGGCGGGACTTTGTGTTATTTGCAAGACGCATTGTTTCGCTTACCGGTCTTGAATGTTGTATTCTTATTTATTTAGTATATACCATCGTTGCTTAGCACCTGCGATACAAGTTCTTACGATACTTAGTGCAGGGCTGAGTCAATGTGTGTGTCGTGATGTGGTTATTATTATTATGGTAGTTAAAAGGAACAACTTTATTAGACAGGTAAATATATAATATATTAACCTATTTACAGGTAGCTTTATTATATTTTAATCCAACATCAACGAGACGTCTTCGGCTAATTAAGTAATTGAGTTAATGAACATTTCTTAGAAATATTTGATGATAGACAACCCTAACCAGAACACGGCGTTTAAAACTGCGAATGTGTTATATCGAACTGATTCGTATGAAAAACAAGATTTAGCGGCTTTTAGCGAGTTTTCTCGCCAAGATTGGAGTTATTTTCGAAAATACTATGATGTAGTGCACAGTCACATAATGCTCTCTCTCTCCTAACGAGAAGAGATTCATAAGTAGAGGGCCACGGTGTTGGCAACGCTTTAGAGCAGCTATCCTCAACGTGGCCCGTCGCCCGGGGGCCGCACGCGGCTAAGCGAGCCTTTTTGATTGGCCCACCAAGAGCTACAAATTTATTGTTGTATTTAAATTTCTGTACCTATTAGAGAAACTTTAGGCGCACTGTAGGCTGGGGGGAGTGCTTCCGGCCCGCGACTCTCTGATTGTAATTTATTTGTAGCTCGGCCAGACAAAAATTTGTTGACCACTGCTTTAGTGATAATAATAATAACCATATCACGACACGCACATTGACTCAAACCTGCACTATGTATCGTAAGAACTTGTATCGCAGGTGCTCAGCAACGATATGGAATATACTAAATAAATAAGAATACAACATCCAAGACCGGTAAGCGAAACAATGCATCTTGCCAATAACACAAAGTCCCGCCCCCGCCGGGATTCGAACCGGAACCTCTAGCGTAGCAGTCGGCTGTTTACACCACTGCGCCACCGATGTCGTGATAACTGTGTTGTTACAAGCGTATGTAGACTACAGATTTTTTTAAGGTACCTAGTACCAAATTCTTTGTCAAATAAGAATATAAATTATAAAAACATTTTTATATTGGCTTCGTTGGGTAAAAACAAGAGAAGTTAATGAAAACACATTCGTATCTTTGAACACGCATCAGACAAAAGATTTCAAAATGAGTATCAATTACTTTATTGATGGCAAACCACATTAATGTTCCTTATTTGATGTTACCTCTTATTATAAATAAAGGGATGATATATATTTCTTACACGAGGGCTTGTTTACCCCTCTCCTTTATTTGCCTGAATATATATATATAGCTGTGGTAACTATATGTTGAAAACAGCAACTAGGAGGTTTCTGCCAGATTCTTCCCCGTAGACAGGCATTCCGAACTGGTGGTAGTTTAAAAAGAATGATGACGATTTAAAAGTACTTATTTTAAGTCAATTTGAGTAAAAATTATTTGATTTCGACTTTGTACAAAAAGCTTTTCTCAACACACCGTTTTATTAATAATGATAAGATGTGAAAAAAGATATCTGAATTCAGTAAAAAAACTGTAAAAAGAGACTCTTTTGGTTTAAGTTTTCAATCCCTGAAGCAAAAAGAGGGGTGATATGTTTGACTTGTCTGTTTGCGGCATCGTAACTCTCTAACGAATGAAGCGATTTTGATGTCGTTTTTTCGTTTGAAAGGTGACTGTATTGTCGACCGTTACCCCCATTCGAAAGTTATGGGGGTGAAGGTTGGGATGAACTATCGAATGTACGCAAATGTGTCCAATCGGGGTTTTTTCATTTAATTCAAGTTTTTATTGTTACTGACTCGATTTGATGTTAAAAATAATCTCATGAAATAAAAGATATTTAAGACCTATATAAGAAAAGGAAAATTATTAAAATATTTTACAAATGTTCCCTCAACTTCTTTCTTTATATTTCGTCGATTAAAAATGAATTGCAGTTCGTTAGTCTCGTTGTTTCTCGAAAACGAGCCAGTGTTGTTACAATCACGAGAGGTATAAAAACTTAAGCTCTACATAGGCAACGCCTTGGCGGTGCTCTTGGCGTTCCAGAAATGAATGATAAAAAATGAATTGCCGGTGGTATCACTTTCCGTGAGGTGAACCGTCTGCTTGGTTGCCCATGATGTACAAGAATAAGGAAAACCCAAAGGAACGGTCACGTGGTACGAAGATCACGGGTGCAACTAGTGTAATTTTAGGTACATGTAGGTATACAGATAAACCCTAATGACCATATAATTCACAATGCAAAGTAAACATGGACGCAATATCAGGTAGTCGTTACAGGCTGTAGGTTTACTTAAGGTTATTAGGACCTAACCTCTGAATAGTAATAACCGATCTGTCGTAACTTTGTCGCTATAACAGATTTTGACCGTATCCGGGTAAAACATATTTTATCTTTGAAACTATACCGAATCCGTTTGTATCCAACGTCGTCTGATAGTAAAGTTAATTCAGACACAATATCCGTGTGGATTCAGTGTTCCGACCGGGTCGTAGATACGACGTGTGAGGTTCCTCTTAGAGGCGGTAGTGATGTTAATAGGTTTCATATCCATATCCAAAATATCCATTTATTTTTGTATTTTTATGAAGCTAACGTATTTTTTGGTGTTTAAGGTGGAATTAGAGATGACAGCATCAATCAGCTTGTTATGTTTGAAATATCTCTATAGTCAATGTACTTGATTCAGTCCCGCGCGTCTGTACCACCCGTGCGGTACAGACGTGCGGGGGTTTCAAAAAACTGGCCAAGAGCGAATCGGAGACCTTATCCTTCATCGTGCGAGCCTACTTGTAGTTGTGTAATCTATGAGGGCATACACACATTAAAAGCATGCATTGCTCTGACTTACGAAAAGATTAACAAGATTAAAAGACAAATGTACCTTTGCTTTTGGCATAAACCGACTTTGGTGAATAAGATTTACAACTTTTTCTACTAGAGAACTAAAATCTTAAAGCGACACTTAAAAAAACTCTTTCAAACGAAAAAAAGGATCGAGCCGCCGTATCCGGCTTCACTTTAGGATAAGTGGCACATCCCTAGTACTGCACTTTATCCAAACGGATACGTCACATTAGTTCCTCGACTCGTATTGCATTCGAATTTGATTTGTGCGGTATGTAGTATCCACTACTACGACAATTCGATCCGATATCGTTTTTAGCTTGTTATTAATATTATTGCAAGTAACAGCAGTAACTTTCGGAACTAATATGATATCTTGCAGAGAGGCTCAAGAGCTAAGGCACTAAGTTCTGGTAAGATAACTGTCGATCTTACTGGTCATCGAAACATGAACTTCAAGGTCAAACAAGCTGACAGTTCACCTGATGTAAAGTGCTGAGTGACATGAAGATGCGCTTGTTGTCGGAGGACGCCAAGAGCACTGCCATTGTGTTGCTGTTGCATAGAGAAAGATGTTATACCTCTCGTGCCGGTTATGACACTGAAGTAATAATATAATTTAATTAATTAATTTTTGTTATGTTTATAAGTTTATTTTGAATTTTAACTTATTACATTATTTAATTTTTTATTCATATTTTTTTTTAGTTATTACAATTCATTGCGTTAATAGTGTGTAATTAAATTCTAATAAATCCCGTGTAATAATAATAATAATATTATAGCGGTAGATTAGTTTTAAAGAAAGTTCCGTAGTAGGGGTCGAAGACGACTAGGCTTTTCTCTTTGGTACACTACGTTGTGTCGTAACTTCCTCTATCGGGATCCAAATTACTTACCGGTTTTCAAGGAGTTATTTACAAACTATATATAGAAGATACATTCTAATAAAAAAAGTACAAAAAAGACTTTGTATTCGAGAAAATGAAATATAAAATTTCTAATTAAGAATGATCCATCATCTACCATCAGCCCCCCTGGACAAATTACCATCAGCCCCCACAGACAAGTCAAATCAAAATCAAATCTTTATTTCGCTCCATATTCTTACAGGACAGCCTTACACAAATATTACACAGACAGACCTTAGACAAATACTACTATTATTATTATTATTTTATTATTAAGCGTTTACGCTAACAGAATATAAATTATAGAAATGACATTTCCTCACGCTCAAGTTACGTAATTGTAATGTCATTAAAATCTATTTTTATTTTCTAGTAACCGTACTAGCATGTTACTGTAGGCAGATTCATTGTCATTGTTCATCTTATCATCTTCATCTCATTTATCACCTTCAAGAATGAATTATGACGATAAGGCTCAAATCGACTCTGGATACGAGCCGTCAGAACATTTACAAACAACAAGTGAAGTTCCAACGCTATCCCTATAAGGGGTTTCAAATTGTTTGAATTCTGTTGCCATGTAGAAAAATAAGTCGAGCGCCTGCCTCTAAGGAGGATAATGTCACATATTTTCAGAAAATGCGCTTCGAAAGATTATCCCGGATATGAGCGACCCTGGTACAGTCGAAAACTGACGTATTGAGATTTTTAAATTTTCACGTAGGCATGTAGCATTGGGTAGGGTTGGATATAGTATAGTCGTAGAGGGCTTTTGAATCGAAGGTACGAGTATGTTTAAGAGTCGTTATATTTGTTTTTTTTTAATAATAACACTGTTTTCTTATTATTTCGATGAATTCCGCTGGTCTCAGGTTTTATTTCAAATAGATTGGATAGATTACATAGGTGGTAGATAGAAAAATGACGATTTGAAAGCACTTATTTTGAGTCTATTTAAATAAAAAAACATTTTGAATTTGAAAATTTGTAAAACTCTAGACTTCTTATCCAGTAATTTGTTGAAATCATATTGAAATAATATGAAAAAATCGTACACGTAGGTACAGTAGCACAGATTTGTTTGTGGAATTGGTGTTTACAACAACTGAAAAAAAATCGGATACACATAGGCCATTAGCCTTCCTTATAAAAAATATCTTTAAACACCGACTGTTCCCACCTGTACACCAGATTAGTAGAATCCTCGAAACCTGCACATAGCATAAGTGTATTGTGATGTTAAAGTGTTAAAAACTGTACCAAATGGATTCCCTTCTAAATTATTATGTTCTTATGATCATACTACATAGATATAGAGAGTATAGAGACTAGCTTTTGCCCGCGACTTCGTCCGAGTAGAAGTCGAAAATGGTTCTAATCATATTTTTAATGACATGACATTTATCGTTATATTTTTTATAATTCACACGATATCTTTATAAATTATAACCTATGTGTTATTCCGATATATAAGCTATATAACTGTAAAGTTTCATTAAAATCCATTCGGTAGTTTTTCCGTGAAATAGTAACAAACGTCCATACAAACTTTCGCGTTTATAATATTAGTAAGGTTATTTTCGTTTCGTGTTTGTTTATGTATTAGTACGGCTGGGTTTTGTTATGTTTAAACAATAGGTAGGTATATAGGGTATATATAAATTATGTAGCTATAGTTAATGTCCCCGATATCATCAATATAAAAATCGATTATCAATAGAAACCCATCGCTAAAAATATATATTCTAACTGGTCCCTTCTAATTATGGATGATTTTTTTTGACAACAGCTTGAAATCATTTAAACTCTAAATCACCTAACGACTGGTGATCTTCTGCTTCTACCTAGCTCTTTCTCGGTGTGCCCGGTCTTCGGCATCCTCGTTCTTGAGATCGTTTTCCACCATGTCCGTTTTCACGAACGTCCTGCCAGCGTTTCTTGACCTTCCATGGGATTTTAGGCCTACCGCGGGATCTTGGGCCTTGTACAATTATGTCTAGGCATCTATTTAAGACGTAGTCTAGAGGCCATCGGAGACGTTTTTTTGCAGCTTATCCATCGCAGCATCTTGTTGCTGTTGAACATGTGTTCCGAGGACTAGCCACGCTGCGCTGCTATTGCTGATAATTTCATTTATTTATTATCAACTAAATAAACTAGTGGCTTCGAACTGTGAACTCGTCCCCTCTTTATCTCTGAAACCCTTATAGTGATTTGGCTGATGTTCGAATTTTAAAATGATTTTTGTCTCATTAATCCGCCTACCAAATTTCACAACGACCCGATCAACGATACTCGAGTAATCGTCGCATAATCATTTATACTTATAAACATACATACAAACGTCGGATTGCTGCGGTTGACTCTGAGACCTTTACTCAACATACAAACGCCGGATTGCTGCGGTTGACTCTGAGACCTTCACTCAACATACAAACGCCGGATTGCTGCGGTTGACTCTGAGACCTTCACTCAACATACAAACGCCGGATTGCTGCGGTTGACTCTGAGACCTTCACTCAACATACAAACGCCGGATTGCTGCGGTTGACTCTGAGACCTTCACTCAACTTCAATATCCCAGGTTCAAATTCTTCGTTTGACAGTAAATGTTGCCAAATTGTATAGAGTACATACTTTGAGGTTCGAAATGTTGATGAACTATCTGCTTTTTTTCGCGAGACAGAGAAAGAAAAAAACATTTTAAAAAGTTGAATGCATCAAATAGCAGGAAATATGTATACCTACACCAAAGCCTTTCAAAAACAGACTTGCAGGTATCATGTGTGGGTCGGAAAGAGTGGGTGTAAAATAAATTGCGAATTCTAAATTTTTACCTTTAAAAATAACCAATCGCAAATCGTTTGTTAAAACCCTTAAATTTATCTGCGTCCATTTGTAACTTAAAACTGCATAAGTTGTTTGTTGAAGTAGTAATAATTGTCTAAAACACTACTCACAAATATCTTTCTTTACATAACGTTTTAATATTACACATACACACACTTAAATTGCTTGTATGTAGCCTTCCCGTGGACCCTAAAGCTGGCATGTTCCGAATTCATTTAACACCAGTAAAATTCGGTTCGGACAAGTCACTTCTTACCTGCCTGTTTACCTTTTGACAGCTGTAAAAATACTACACAGAAGCACATAACAGGCCGATTATGCAGCTCGCTTGCAGACCCCATCAAAATCATTGACGTCGTTTGTCAAAAAAACAAATATGGCGGCGGTTCCCTTCCGCAATTTGTGTCTCCCATAGATCAAACGCACAGTGTTATAATAAAACAGTATCTTCGCTTTACTGCTCCGTCAAAATTTTGATAAATTCCGAGAATAAGACCTCAAAGAAAAACGAAATGCTCAAAGCTTAGTATTTGCTTTATGATCTTGGATGCTTTTATTGATTTATTTGTTTATATTTGGGAAACAAACGGTAAAAATCAATATCAATTACAAAATAATCATTTAAATAAATCATATACTAATAAAGTTTCCACTGATTAAATAAACAAAACTTGGCACAGAAAATAAATTTAGAAAGATTATAAAACATCATACTAATTCAATTTAGATATAAATAAAAATTCATTAATATATTTACAGGAAATAAAATAAATTGAAAATAAAACAATTAAAATGCTTAAAAAACCATACAGATTAAAATCACAATTAAATCGAAAATAATATATTTACGTGCTGGTGCAGTGAGAAATTATGCGAAGTCGTGTTTTGTCGACTAAGTTCGTTTTCCAAAAAGTTTAGCAAAATTGTCATAAGACGTCATCATTAGATACGATTATTGATATATCGCATGGTAGCGTTCGGGAGTCTTCGCGAAAACCTAGGAATAAAACGAAGAGACAAACGAATTCGCAATATTTTTCACTATATCTTTGAGTAACTATTGTATGAATTGTTTTTACATGTTTTTCATTGCGTACATAGTATCTATTCTGTTTTTATTGGCTTAAATTGGATCTTCAATGTATGTCAATCGCCACAAATGTCTTCAAGACAACGTAATATGGATCATAATATATATCCCTGACATATATATCTCTGATTGACAGCCCGAAACTTTATGAATAAATATATAGCAGCCCGCCCCGGTTTCGCACGGGAAGATATAGGTATTTAACTTTTTGAAGTAAAAAGTGGTTAATGTAGGATTTTAATGGTAAAATATTTTTTCAAATAAGTCGAGAAGTTTTTTATGAGATTATTGAATTCAAACAACCAATCTAATCTTTTCTCTTTATTGTATTATTAATTATTATAGTATAGAATAGCAACTATTGTAGCAAGTTCACTGTTATCTTTCTACACTACGCGATCATAGTTAAGGGCTGTAATAAATGGAGTGTTTAGGTGGAGCAATCTTTCCTTGAAGGGTGCAAGGAAGCAAGGAATAAGATAAGCACCTTTATTGTTGCCGTAGTTACCTTAATGCCCATCATACCTTCTGATAGGTATGCGCTCTTCAAAGGTGTAATAGGGAGTGATTGCATGAAGTTATGGTACAGTCTTCCAAAATATTATTAATGTAAGCAATGCACCTACAATTGTAGTAATAAACTTTTTTTTGTGGACGAGGTAGCTCAGTTTGTTTTGTGGTGTATACCGACCTGCCCCGACTCAGCAGGAGGATGTGGTAGCTCAGTTAAGCAGCTCAGGTAATAATCCAAGGCAAGTAACAGCCTTGGATAACCGAACTACCCGACTCAACAGGTCGAGGGTTCGAGTCTCGGGTTGCCGTTGTAGCTGCCATGTTCCTCAATGTGCCCGAAGAGTGGTGGTGCAACATGTCACACTGGGACTCAACATAAACATGACAAATGCGGTGTTTAACACCTCTGTCTACCTTGAGGGATTAATTATGGCGTGAGTTTATGTTTACACAAATTATTAAAACAAATTATTTTATTTGAAATTGTTCTTTGAGATAAGTGCTTTAAAAATTAATTCGCGGAAGTCCGATTAGCGTAAGTCAAGGTATTACTGTACCTACATATATATTCACAGATACATACGTACATATACTAATATATTCAGATAAATAATAATATATTCCACCTGAAACAAAGCCTAGTTCACATATTTTCATAAGCGAGAGTTATAAGAGTGGAGGAGTGCGTGTTTTGCCTAGGAATGCACATTACGCTATGGATGTGTAGACAGTTCAATGATAAGAGGCGCGATGAGCTGTAGCGGGAAAAGTACAAGCTTCTGATTAGTATGAAAATGTATTGCTTTGAATGGAATTTTGTCGAAACATAAATCAATTAATTTTTAAACATTTACTAGAAAGAGAAAGTCCTGAATTTAATCCCAAATTTCCAAAAACGTATTTATTAAGTACAACTTACAAGACATATTAAGCTGATTATATATTAGGTAGTGTAAACGCGAGTCCATCTTTTTTTTAGGTATAACACTTTTACTAAAGGCTTACTTAATGTACTATGTAATGTAATTTTAAAATAAAGTAGCGACACATATACAACAACAAAAAATAAGAGAAATCTGGCTTTTAGAGAGATCGCTGTCGCTTATCAATAACCTCTAACCCTACTCATATAAAGCATACCACGTCCAACCCGTACGTCACCATTCAAAACCCAGATACTGGATTACGAGATCACGCGGTAACTGAACTGCTCAGCTCCTGAGGCCTTAGGATCGGAAGGTCTAACCCTTTCTTTTGAAAAGTTTTTTTAATCAACCGTATGAACGAACAAGCAGTCGCTTCACCTAATGGAAAGTGATACCTTCGACCCCTTCATATCTGAAACGCCAAGAACACCGATAATGCATTTATGTCATCAATTCGACTGAATTTTGTAAGAATTCTTTTATAAATATACTTTTAAGAAAATTTCAGGGTAGGCATTTTGTTAAAAAAAGTGAGAGGACGTGGTAGCCCAGTTTGTTACGTGCTTTGGTTAACCGACCGACCCGACCAGACAGTTCAAGGGTTACCGTACAGCCTCGGAGCCGAGGGAGCTTGGAGGGAGCCTCGGGTTGCCGTACATTGTAGCTGCCATGCTGCCATGTCCCTCATTGTGCCCGGATAGTGGCGAAAGATTCGCCACCTGCCACACTGGGACTCAACATAAACATGCGGAATGCGGTGTTAAACACCTCCACCTACCCCTCTCGAGGGATTAATTACGGTGTGGGTTTATTTTTACGTTATTGAAGAAAAAAGGAAGACAGTCGCAAAGACACTTCACAATTTTTTAAAAGAGATATAATATTCCAAACAACCCATTGTGCTTAAAGTTAAATGGGGCGTTGTTGTTCAAATAAATCAGTTTTAATGCAATTTTCAAATGAATTCTTTTAACAGCTACTCATTTTTTAACTGATCCCCTTTTGAGCTGTCAATCTGTCAAATCCTTGCCGCAGCTGGTTTTCAAAATAAAATTCTGATCAATAAAAGCGATCAAAAGGGGAATAATTTAAGCTTTTAGACAAATAATATCATATTTCATATGTCGGTTTTTGGTATAGTTTGTTTAAATTCAAATTGGACTTAATGTACTTTGGTATAAAGCTGAAAGTTGTATGTTTGTTGTAAAAATAAATGGAATACTAGTCTTGAATCAGCTAATGCGTTGTCGAAAACTGAATAGGTTTTTAGTAGTAAATAAGCCGCAATTAGTGGTGATAATTCAACAAACAATACATATGTGGCTGCTGATGTTATGAACATGAAGGGTGCATAGTAATATCGTACAAGATGAACTTTTTTTTCTATAATTTCGTTAAAAAAACAAGCAAAAAATATCGATATTTTCACTTTAATTTTATGTCTGTGTTTTTTTTTTTTAATCTTTATTTAACGAGCTTAGTCACCATACGTCTATGTCACTCTGTAAAGCTTCAATGCACTACACTTTTAATTATCTATATTAATGCTTTGCGTTTCTATTATTTGTTGTTATAAAAGTAAATATATATTTTTTGAAAATTTTATGAATCACGGTTCATGAGATACGGCCCACTGACAGACGGACGGACAGACAACAGATGCTCAGTGATAAGGGTCCCATTTTTCACCCTTTGACTACGGAACCCTGAAAACGAAATCCCCAAATGATAGTTGTATTAAATAGATACGCCGTGAACCCTGTGCCAACAAAGGAACTAACCTTTAACGTTGAAACAAACACTTGACTAGTATACAGATGTACAGACGTCAAGTGGTACTACAGGTGGTAGATCTATATGCGAGATCGTCTGGGTCGGTACCGCCCTCCTTTTATTGACAACGTAAAGCAGTTCGCTGTGTTTCGGTTCGAAAGGATTGCAGAGCCAGTGTAATTACCGGCACGAGAGGTATAACTTTTACCCCTACATCGGCAACGCGTAGGGGGTCGTGCATTGTCGTGTCAATATGCAGTGGTATCACTTTCCATCAGTCGAAGCGTTGACTTGTTTGCCCCTGAAGTAAAAAAGTACAGTATAAATCATCATGCTGTACAATCAAGGTACAAAGTCCAATCAAGTCAGGATGGTCCATGGCCATATGTCAGTAGGTAGAGTAATTCTATTTCACGAATTCCATTTCGCTAAAGTTGTGTTTAAACACGTACATGCACATTGTTCTAGTGTGTGCCTCTTCTTCACTGAAACGGCCGTGTAATGGAATGACCGTATAAAAAAAATTGACTGACTTCTTAACTGAAACGGTCGTAAAATGGAATGACTGTATCTTGATTCTAAAATGACAAAGAATTGACTGACAAAGATTTGTCATTGAAAAAAATAATAAAACAAACAAAAAATTAAGTGGAAAAACTCAAATTAACCATGAATCAGAAGCTGAAGAGAAATCCAATAGTTCTCGAAACGCGAAACAAAAACTGAAATTAATTTAAATACAACAATGCAACGATGAGAATCCTTCAAAACCACAACGTTTCGCTGATTCACCAGTGATCTGTCGGGTTTACACGCTCGTCGAGACGGCACGAGAGATGGCGAGCGAACATTTAAAGTATTGTAAGACTTATCAATTTCGGTGAATATTTATCTTTACTCAAGCTTAAAAACATTGTTTATTTATTGTTAACGTACTATTTTCAGAGTACGTAATGTATGTGTTTCAAAATAGAGTGTTCGGAGTAGATCGAAATGAAAACTCTTATTGTTTCAATACACAGTTAATTTAATTATTTAAATTCCCAAATATTTGAAAGATCAAATTGGTTGTCGGGTCGATAGAACGCTTTCAGCATAAAAGTTCAATGTGACATCGTTGGAGTAGTTAATAATAGTTTTTTATTATTTAAATAAAATTTTCACACTATAAATAAACTAGCCAAGTAGCACATGACCTTCGGGGCACACCCGCCACTCTGTCCCACCACTGCAACTCCTGTTCACCAGGATCAACAGTGGCGTCCTTTGATCGAATAATCAACGAATAATGCAGCTGTGCAATGACGCACAGGCTTTACCCGGACACCCTAACGGCTGTCTTGGGACCCGCAACGAACTTAATCAGAAGAAATAGAAGGTAGTAAGAAAGCGGTTTCAGACTTCCCTCCCAGCAAAGCGGAGACAGCATTGCCAGAGGCCGGGCAGGGGGGGGGGAGACGCCTGACCGTCAAAACACCACGGCAAGCCACTAACAGGGGATAAATTAAATACTAACCTAAATCTTACACCAGTAATATTGGTGACAAAACTTTTTAAAGGCACGGAAGCACATGACCTATTGATAATCGTTTGTTGTTGCCTTGAGTATATGGATTTGAAACATTAAAAACATTGTTCATTTATTGTGTATCAACTTCGAATAACACTTCATAAAGCTGGACTTTATTTACTTGCAGAAACGACTCCATCTAGTTTTTTATCAATAAAGTAGAGTTATTTTTCCAGTTGTGTGACGGAAGATATCTTTCTATGCCCGTATATTCCATTGTCGAATTAATTTTACTGTGTATAAAATTGTCATTCAAGTACTATATTGTTAGAGAAAAACTTTTCTTTCACGACGAATAAGTTTATTGCGCGAACGTGCTGTTGTGTTATTATTGTCAAATAATTATATGTTATATTTCTAAACGAAAGAAAAAAAAATGTCAGTAGTGTTCTGGCATAGAGGCAATAAAAAAAAAGAAAATTACGAGGCCTCGCCGAAAGTGTAGCACCGCAAACACTTGACGAATCGCTGACACGATTTAAAAATTATACTGTTTTTGTTGAACGATTACGAATAAATACGCCTAAGTGCCGACGTGCTTCGAATGTGTGATGCATGACGAATAGTCACTGAGCCATAGGCATAGTGACATTTTTAGAGACGATTTTTAAGAATTTTTCGTATGAATTACGTTAGTCATGTCCACTCGAAACGTATTTGGTTTTTGAGCTAAGAATACTTATTAAGTGTCTCATTTAGAATGTAAAAAAAATCTTTTAACGATTGTCTATTTGAGGACGTGTAGCTCAGTTTGTTACGTGCCTTGGTTAACCGACCGACCCGACCCGACAGGTCGAGGGTTCGAGTCTCGGGTTACTGTAAGTTGTAGCTGCCATACTTCTCAATGTGCCCGGATAGTGGCGACAGATTCGCAGCCTGTCACACTGGGACTCAACATGAACATGCGAAAAGCGGTGTGTAGCAAGCACCTCTGCCACTCCGTCTCGAGGGACTACGGCGTGAGTTTATGTATGTGTGTATGTACAAAACTCTTTTTTACCTAAGACGGTATATGCGTTTAGGGTGATAGAGGTTTATTTGTTTTACCTCTACCTTTTAGTAGAAACGTTGAACTTAGAATGAAATCAAATTTAACTTGTTATTTTCTAGGTAAAAAAAATAATATTCAAATTCCTTGATCAGTACTGTTTACATGTTTAACGAGAAATTACTTATCTTTTCCTAATCAAATAGATAGCTGGATGTAAATAATTTCGTTCGCTGTCCTTGGTGGAAAGCTTTTAAATAGCAAAAATATGTAGAACAGGTAATCGAATCCCGTACTCCACGTGAAAAGGTTACGTTAATTCACTGCACTTGGAAATTTTACACGGTTCTGTTCGAATATGCTGGTTAATATCTTATGGTTCATGTTACAAGCTTTCGGCGGTGTGTAAAACGAATACAATATAGGAATAAATTAGGGGAATAAAAAAAAGGATGTTTTCCCGTTCAAGGTCAACAATATCTTTTGCACATTTCTTGGGCTGGTTTTTACATACTAACGAACAGTAAGTAAACTTAATTGAGTACCACAATTATCTATTGCATTTTATTTTCTATGACTTTTCTTTCATTCATTTAACTTTGCCTTTTTTGCCTTTGCCTTTGTCCTGTCTGACCGACTATCAACGCAGCCAATGGATTCAGTCTAGTATACCGAAATTTGTCGTGTACATGCTTTATGTAGAAAGGGCGTGTCATGAAAGATTTGAAAAAAAATAACCCCCAAGATAAAAAAATAGGCGATGAATGTTCCGTACCCGAAAAAAAGTAAAAACAAACGATAACTGCGATGTATTTTATTCCAAAACATCCTTTACAGTAAGACCGGAGGTAGCCAGAGGTTTTGTCATTGAACCCGCCGCCACCTGTGATTTTTTCCCAGCACATTTCACCGGCACGTGACGTAGTGGGTGCTCCGTTCTCGAAGATAAGCTGATGCATGAATATTAAAACGAAACTACTATCATTTACACAGTAGCGTAATAAAAAAGGCTACAAGTCCGCAAGACGGGGTAGTTTCGCCCTGCTGGCGTGAGATTGGGACGCTTAATAATTGCGACATGGCCGTAGAGGCGACGAGCTCAGAAAAAAAAAGTTTGTAATAAAAAAAAACAATTCAAATTTAAAGACCCCTAATGAATGCGACACGGCCGTAGAGACAAGATAGTTCCTAAAAACGTAAAAGAAAAAGTATGTAATAAAAAATATATAAAACTACAAAAATTTTAAATTGTCAAAAGCAATGATTCTATTTGTTTTCTGTTTGTGGGTGTAGAGGAAAGAAAATTAAATAGTCTTTGAAAAAAATATAGCCTCGTGTATAAATGTTTGTTTGCTCTCCTGAAGTAAGCTTTCGCGACGGATTTTAAAAAATTTTTTGTTCATAAATACAAAGTCGAAATTTACGATTCGCACTCAATACAATTTTTTTCATACAAAATTATTTTTACTTAATAATTGCCGGTGTTAAATTAAAGCCGTCAGGTGATGTTACGCGACGGTGTGACGTACACCCGAGAGACTCGAGCATTACATCAAATGCAGAACGCCACTTTGCATGTCGGTATCCCAATATTGACTTTGAATATCACTACCATTCCGGCGTGTTTTAATACTTTGTAAGCTGATGCTAAATTTATGACTTTTTAAACACTTTTGAATAAATTTTAATAAATTTCGTAAGGGGAATCCTCTTTCGGAGGTGAAGGCAATTTGCATTGCAGTTCTAGCGTTTCTTACGTAGTTCTTTTTTAATACAAGCGACAATTTTCCTACTTAAGTCAATGTGGTCGCCTTTTGAGATTAATTATGGATGTAAAGGTGCAATTATATGAAAGTTGGTGTAATTTTTTACATGGGCTAACAAGCTGACGGCTCACCTGATGGAATGTGATACCGCAGCCTATCGACACGACGTTGCCCTTGATTTCTGGTACGCCAAAATCACCGCCAATGCGTGAAACAACATGGGCATTGGAGTAAAGATGTTACACCGTGGTTGCAATAACTCTCATGACATGCTAAGATAATTAATTGATAATTGTCATACCCATTCTGATGCATACAAATTTTTGATAAATTGTAAGCCCTTGTCGAAGTCAAAGTCAAAATGTTTTTTATTCGAATAGACTTCGAAGCACATTCAAATCGTCATTTTTTACTACCACCGGTTCGGAATGCTATTTCTATGGGGAAGAATCCGGCAAGAAACCTCCGTAGTTGCTTATTTCAATATTCAAATACAATGTTTTCTACTACAATTTACAATTTTTCAACATAATAGTTCTAGCTAAACTCCAACTGTCAATAAGATAAACCTTGTTACCAAAAAGGTTTATTTCTTTATTTGAGGACATTGTAGCTAAGTTGGTTACGGGCCTTGGTTAACCGACCGGTCAAGGGTTCCAGTCTCGGGTTGCCGTTCGTTGTAGCTGCCATGTTCCTCATTGTGCCCGGATAGTGGACAGATTCGCAACCTGTCACACTGGGACTTTACATACACATGAGAAATGCGGTGTGTAACACCTGTACCTACCCCTCTCGAGGGATTAATTACGGCGTGAGTTTATGTTTCTGTATCTTACATAAAAAAGAAGAATGTTGTTAAAGCAATAACAAGGACACATTTCGGAGAGTGTGCGCAGGAATTGCACAATTTAATTCCACCGGCCGCCTTTTACAATCGGAATACGAGACGTAGGCTGAAGCTGCATCTTTTTGTGGTAGATATTCCGACCATCCGGACTAAACGCTTCGATAGCTCCCTCATAATGCGTACTGCAAGGGTGTGGAATTCTTTGCCTGCCGATGTGTTCTCTGACCAATATAAATTGGGCCTCTTTAAGGCAAGAGTAGAATAGGTTTCTCCTAGGCAGGCATGGTCCACCTTAGACCTCATCGCCGCTTAACATCAGGCGGGCTTGGGGTCAAATGCCTGCCTGGTCTTGAATAATAAAAAAAAAACAACATGTAAGTTGTTGCAGGAACCATAATTTTAATAACGGTTCATTTTTAAATGACATTTTTCTAGTTACCTGTTGTTCTGACCCCTCTCGAGGGATTACGGCGTGAGTTTATGTTTGTGTGTAATGTAATAATTTTCAGTAGGAAATAAAATTCTTAAAACAATATTTGGAAGGGAAGGAGATGTATTTGCTTATGCATGTGCCTCTATTTAGTACGTTGGTGATAAGCATATGATATGATATGCGTAATTCGTATGGATTCAGTCAAATCGCTGAAAAATCCCGGCAATTATTTATAGATCCCTCCCCTATTTAATCCCGGCCCGACGATCCCGGTTTATTTCGGCTAACCGATTGGGTAGTTTTTCTATTTTCATTTTTAACCATTTCCAATTCTAGCGTTAGGAATTCTAAATTGTGTTTGGCTCGGACGGGATTTCTCTTTTTTGCATAGACCCCGTTCGTTAGCAATCGGGAATGGAATAAAAATATTTTGATTTGTCCACCGTGCGCATTTAGCTGGACGGGGTTGGTTTTTTTTTTTGTTTTGGTACAGTCTAGGCGAAGACAATTAAAAGCGGGAGCCAATGCAAACGGTGTGATGGAAGGACTTAATTGTACGATACAAGGTACCTTTTTTTGTTATTGCTGCGCTTGCTTTTTAAAATAAATTTTTAATGAAAATGTTCGATTTTTTTGAGGAGAATTTGCTCATTTTATTTAAATCAGAAGTGAAGGTTTTTGACGACCTTTGTGGGGGTGTGGTGTAAATAGCCGAGGCCCTGGGTTCGAATCCCGGCGGCGGCGAAACATTGTGCTGCAGGACGCATTGTTTCGCTCATCGGTCTTGGATGTAGTATTCTTATCTAAGTAGTATTTATACCATATCATTGCTTAGTTCCTGTGAATCAAGTTCATACGATACTTGCTGCAAGGCTGAGTCAATACGTGTGTCGTATTTTGGTTTTTTAGTGGTATTTTAGTTAATTTTAAATACAATTATTATTATTATCAACATGTACCTGTCTATATTACAATCTCAAGGAATGATTAAAAAAACTCGACAATTAAATTTGATGGAGAAATACGAAATGCATAACCCCTACAACGTAATAGGATAAACCAGAAAGCAAATTGCAATGAACTGAAATGCACTCCAATCGAATTATATAAATACACCTGGCAAATATGTCGGGTGCTAATTGATGAAACAATTGAATGCCGCTGATCCGATTTAGGTGACCATTGTTTGAAATGCATTAGTTTAATTACTTTTGCTGTCCAGTTTTAGATATTTTGAGGAATGGTTTTTAGAATATACTAAAACGATATGAAAGTAAAAAGAAGAAAAAATGGGTTTCATATTGAAAAAATATTTTGTATGCAAATGTATTAAATGATTTTTTTATGTTTCAGGTACTTTTCTATTGATTGATATTGATTTGAAAATAAACATCAGCAATGATAAATTGGTATGTATATTATTCTGATTAAAATCTTTAACAATGGTATAACCTCCATATCGACGGCCTCTACAGACCAGTGGTATTATCAGCCGACTGCTACGCTAGAGGTTCCGGGTTCGAATTCCGTCGGTGCCGGAATTTCGTGTTATTTTTAAGACGCATTGTGTCACTTACCGGTCTTGGATGTTGTATTCTTATCTATGTAGTATATACCATATCGTTGCTTAGCACCTGCGACACATCTTTCGACAATCTCACTACAGAGCTAACTCAATTTTTGTCATGGTTATTATTATTTATAAGTTAGTGTCAAACTACTATTTTATATAACAATATATATATATATATATATATTCATAAAACATTATCAATTGATTTTGTTGTAATAATTTTTTTGTCCTGTGAAAATAGATTTCATAAGTTATTAAATTAATAGACTATTTTCAGCAATAGAAATTAAATTCATTTTTCGTTCGTAAACATTTAAAAAAATTAAAATAGTACAATAAAAAATAAAAACATTCAGAAAAGATACAAAATAACGTGTACTAAAAATTAGAACGTAGTTTTCTTTAAAATGCGTATAAAGTTTTAGAGACTCGATACTTTAGTAAACGAAATCATTCGTTAAGTATTTTCTGTATCGCACATTGTTATTTTCTCTCTTCATACCCTCAACATCTGCATTCTTTACTTAAAGCTTAGAAATAAACCTCGCCGAAGTTTCATAAAAAAATTAATAAGCGTTAATATTCGATTGTTCCGTATACATTTTTATATAATATTATCAAATATGGTGGGAAAATATTTAGAATTTGTAAATTTTATTAAAAATACTCTTTCTATGATCTATATTCGAAGCCATTAATTTTTGTATGTATATAAGGTATGTGTGTAATATATTAAGGTATGTAAACAATATGTTTACAAGGTTAATTCATCTTTAAAATGCCTTTAATTGTGTTCATATTTTGTTATCCTGCGCATCTCTGAAAACAACTATAAAGAAATAATTAGTTACTTAAGAATTTAATTAACTTCGTAGATGCCTTTAAAGATATTCTAAGGTAGAAAATTCACCTGTTTATCTTTAAAATGGTTTCTATTTTCCTTGGGATCTCTGAAAACAACGCCTGTTGCAGGAGAGGTGGTCTTCTTATTTTAGTCTTGGTTTACCTACTGACATGGCTGTAGTGATGTCATGTTTTATATTGTGGCTATCGATAAAATTATCTCAATTAATTTTAAACTCCATTGAATTTCATTAGTAGATTATTGTTTATTTGTAATTTTTCTGAATTGGAATGAATAAAAAATGAAACCTATAATTTATTACAGAAAAGTTACTTGAAAAGTATGTCATATATGTTTAGTTTCTATACAATGTTGTTTCAAGAAATTGTAAACATATTATAGCCGCTTGTTGCCAAGAAATTATATATTTACTTCGTTTTAGATTGCTAAAGTGTAACTAAAATAGTTTGACCATTAAAAATACATAAAATATAGTGTTACAGCGAAATGAAAAAGCAAAGCAATAAAAAATATTATCCATGAAGTATCGACAAAACACGACAATACCTACAATCGACAACACTCGCCGATGTATCACGTAGACGTGACGTGCATTAATCGTAAAGATGCTCCGGTGATCGCATCCTTTGTATACGTACCTATTTATATTTCCCTTTATCGATAGTCGATACATAACCAGCACAACACTACAATGGCCGGGCATGTTCGCGACATTTCACCGACTCTTTATAAAGATTTCTTATAGTTATTTTATAGTCTTTGATTTGTCTTGCTTTTGTAAGTATTATGAACTTTGTTAAGGTTTTATCGAATACATTTAAGTTTTAAAAAGTAGTTAAGTAGTTTAGTTATAAAATAATGCTTTATTGTGTTTCTGTTTTAGACTCATTTTATTTTTTTTCTGTATCCTAAAATGACATAGTCCTTATTTAATATTATGAACGCGAAGGATGTATGGATTGATGGATGTCAGTTACTCTTTCACGCATAAACTACTGAATGGGTTTTAATGAATCTTTACAATTATATAGCTTAATTATTCCTTGTTCTCTCTTAACAACAAAACGGCTGTACCAATTTTAATAAATCAAACCAAATTGCGCATTTTTTTTCGGGCGATAACATGTATCTACTTTGGAAAAATTTTAAACTTTAATTTTAACAAAACAAAAACTCACGCTGTAATTAATCCCTCGAAAGGGGAAGGTATAGGTGTAACACACCGCATTTCGCATGTTTATATTGAGTCCCAGTGTTGCAGGTTGCGAATCTGTCGCCACTATCCGGGCACAATGAGGAACATGGCAGCTACAACGTACGAAAACCCGAGCCACGAACCCGCGACCTGTCGGGTCGGTTAGCCAAGGCCTGTAACAAACTGAGCCACCACGTCCTCGTATTATTTTTACTTTAGAAGATATTCAATAGATTCAATATAAAATGCTATAACCCTGTTAGATAGGTAGGTAGGTACAAAAAACCAGGGCAAAACCATTATGATCCCCCTATCTTCACTAACGGCTTACAAATATTGACTCTCGCCAGTAATTTGGGCTAATTGATGATTCTCCAAGTGCTAGTGTTTGGTGAAAGTGGTAAATAAGGAGATTAAATCCTCGCCAGGAAGCGAAAGCGTACGTAGTAATTGAGTCGTTGCAAGCTTCTAGCTTATGCTTGTAAGGTAAGCGGTAACAAGCTCGCTTCGTTATAGGCTTGATTTTTTTAAAATTAAAATCTTATACAATAAAAATACACAAATCTGTTAAATTTTCCCAAATATCTGACTTTATTATTAATGAAGTTCAAAGCAAACCTTCAAAGTCGATGGTTAGACAGAGAGATCCGATATGTAACATGATGTTAAATTGAGCGAGATAGATATATTTACTTTTAATGGTTATATCTCCCTGGTTTATTGTCTAATTCTTATTTTGTTTTAACTGTAAATATACTTTTACCATATACTTTACTATAAATTGATTGAATAATCAAAGTAAATTTCTTGCATATTCCCTATTGTAGGTGATTATTTGGTTGAAATTAGGTTACTTTGTTTCTGAAAAAATTGTTTCTATGGGATAGTATTAGAACGGTTTAACCGATTTTAATAATGGTGTACAAAATTAAAAATGTTTCTCACATTAATATAGTAAAGATAGTGGTGACAGATTCGCAACCTGTCACACTGAGACTCGGCGTAGACATGCGAAATGCGGCGTGTACACCTCTGCCTACCCCTCTCTGAGGATTAATTACGGCGTGACTTTGTGTTTATGCGTCTTACACAAAGAAGAAGCATGTAGTTAAAAAGCAGTAACAGCATGTAATTTGTTGCGGGAATTATAATTTTTAAAACGCTTCATTTCAAAATGACGTTATTGTACTGAAATACCCTGTTCGTTTGTCGACATCAAATAAATGTAATTCTTAGGCATTTGTGGAATAAAAGTTGTTATTAAATAAGATACGACTGTAATTACTATTAATTTACTGTATAAATTATTATAACGTGTAAAAACCCAGTAACAGTAACCATAAATAAAATAACTACATAATCACAAAATAATAATAATAAATCTTTATTTCGGACATTTGAATCCATAGTGGTAAGTGTTGGGTTAGTTAAGGTAGTTGGCTTAGAAGTATGCTAGTATTGTTAGATATATAATTGAGGTATATAATTATAAATATAACATAGATATTTTTTATATAATTTAATTATAATAAGCAAACATATAAAACAATTCAAACACTTATTATAAAAGAGAATACAAATAGTTCCAAATTTCAAAATGTATTGCACAATATATACTATTGTAACCACAACACCATACTGAGGAAACGATTCGTCATATATTCAACGGACAAGTCGACGTTCAAACAGAAATAGATTAGAGGATCGTCTCTAAATGATGTATGCCGCTGAAAACAAGCTGAAAATTATTTAAACGATGAAACTCACTCATAAATTTGTCACGAAATGTGTTAATTAAGATGATTTATGGTGATTGAGTAGTATATTATTAATTGGATTTACCGAACTTAAGTGTTGGTGACAGATTGTATAGAATTTTTGACCAGTGAACGCTACCGCCTCGTTGTAAGTAGAGATGAAATGGATATCCGGCAACTATTCGGTATTCGGTTGCCCGGTCTGAATTTTGACTACCAGTCCGGATACCGGATAAAGTTCATGCGTAAAGTAACTCAATATCCGGCCGTAGGTATAACGGCTATATTTAATACTGGTAATTTCATAAAATTAATTATACGAATCTTTGTGAGGTAAATAATATGAAAATAGATTTTTACATGACGGTTTTTATTTAAAAGTGAAAAAGCAACCAAAATTTACAGCGTACCCCTTGCGTTTAAAGTTTTAAAATTATGAAAATTAAACCTCGAATCTGCTCGAAAATTCTAAGTAGTGGAATTTATTTACATTTCATAATAATCATAATAGTAAACTAAAAAAAGTTGATTAGATATTCAGCCTCAAAGGCCGCCGAATATTCGATATCCGGTATCCGGCCAAACGATTATCCATTAATCACAATTTTTATAAGACTAAGAACTACAGTTTAAATCATGGTCTAATTTCATTACAACAGGCAGTTTCCCGCCAAAAAGTATGCATTATGTTAAATTGACATTTGCGTGTTTGACAGTTTTCTTTAGATATTCGTAAAATGGTTCTTAAAATATCATCGTTCAATAGGCGGCGGTATGACATTCCATCAGGTTAACAAGCAGACTATTTTTGCTAATTGCTAAATATTGATTCAACCGTATACCAAAAACTACAAGAAACTTGTGCAAAATTTAATAAAAAATTACAAAGTAACACAAAAACAAAGGCACCGAATTAAAAAAAGCGAAACTGATGTCTCGAAAGAGAAAAAAGGCTAAACCGCGGGAGAAAGCGAGTTAATAATAAAATAACATCCAATTCATCCATGTTGAATGATAAATCGGCTCAAAAGCAAGCTTATTAAACAACCAGACTGATTTATAGCAATTTGTAACTTATTGCCTGGTAATAAAACCTACGTCAATTAATCATTACAAAGACAATTATTAAGTTTCCTTTGGCTTCGTCTGTTTGTTTTATAATATCTGACTTAATGCAAATGTTGACTTATAAGTTTACTGTTTAATTTAGTAAGCGTTGCTGAATAAGCTTACC
This sequence comes from Choreutis nemorana, assembly GCA_949316135.1. Lineage (NCBI taxonomy): Eukaryota > Metazoa > Arthropoda > Insecta > Lepidoptera > Choreutidae > Choreutis > Choreutis nemorana. The sequence continues at coordinate 4,999,260 of OX438621.1, read as the reverse complement.
TGATAGCGAATATAAATTTAACATGTGTCCATGGGATTTATAGACAATTCGTTTGTATGTATATGCAAATGTTTGTCCGACGATAACTCGAGTATCGTTGATTGGATCGTCGTAAAATTTGGTAGTTTGGTCAATGAGGAAATGATTATTTTAAAAATGGAATCGTAAACCCAATCGGTCAAGGGGTTCTCGAGATATAGAGGGTCGTAAGTTCATAGTTCGGAGCGATCCATTAGTTATATAACCGATTTAGTTAAGGAATAAAAAACTTTCATATACTCGTATATATCACATCAACATAATTTAAACTTTAGTTTTGAACTATGTTACAGAATTAAAATTTAAAATAGAAACCATGTTGTTATGTTTTGTTTTTTCGAAAATTGAACTCTTAGAGAACATTCAAAGATTTTAATTTCTCTTTCACAGATCGATTTCTAAATAAAACGATGATCAAATAAATGTGTATAAGTATTATCTTAATATCGTGCAGTCCGATGGTCCGATTGGTAGATCAGTTGATATGTAACTGAACTGATGACTGTGTAAAGACTGAAGACCTTGTTCTCATATAAAAAGAAAAGCTCTAATAAATAATCTAATAAAGAAACGAACATGCGTCAACAGTATCACTACATCGATGCTCACTTTTCTCCTTTATTCTTAATGCGATAAGGATTATATTTCCACAATTCAAACATTGCCTTAATTGTACAGGAATATTGACACCAATCTGTAATTTATTAGATATCTCACCGAATCAATGTTGACTTTCATAATTCGGTCGCATTTGTTCTATTTCATGAAGGTGATTAGATTTTTGTATGAAATACAGTACAATTACTTCATGTACACACGGCCATGGATCAAGCTAATCGGTGTTTCACAGGTGGTAGATCTACGTGCGAGATCGTCTGGGTTTGTACCACCCTCCTTTCTATTACTGCCGTGAAGCAGTTCGCTGTGTTTTGGATTAATTCGAGAGCCAGTGTGATTACCGCCAAGAGACGCATCTTTACATCTACATAGGCAACGCATTGGCGTGCCAATAGGCGGCGGTATCACTTTCCAACAAGAGAACCGATAACTTGTTGGCCTGTGACTTTGTTTTAAAGAAAAAAAACTAGTTTAGGACGTTTGCAACGCTTGAGGTGTCACCGAAGTTTTACCAACCCTGACAACTTTTTACGTTTTCAAGGCATAAATTAAAAGATTTTGCTCAAGTCCAATTAAAATCTCCATCAAGTCGTCAAATTAACACGAGCGTTGAACTAATCTCTAATTAAAGCCCCAGAAATTCAGCATTCGGTCAAGCTAGCGATTCGCCATAGCAACATGAAACGGCGAGCGTAAGAAAAATTATCCTGGTTTGCTTCATATAGTTATTTGATTAGCTTCAGTATTGCTTGACCTAATTTTCTGCCACCACAATGTGTTTAGTATGTACCTAATATGTACACATGGTTTTCTTTTATATTAAGTACATACGTACGTATTGCAACAGCTCTTTTGCTATAGTAATATGGGTGGTTTACTTCTTTGCCATAATTAGACAAAAATATTATACACTTAAAGTTAATATTAATATCTCCAATTAGCACTTATTGTTTCAGTCCCAAACTAAGTCACAGGTTTGTTATATGGGTACTAATCAACGCTATATATATAAAACACACTTAAATAGATCGAAAACAACCATTACCTCAGAGCAATCTTTCGTGTTCCTTACAAAATACCTGGCCGAGTCGGGACTCGAACCCGAGACCTCACGAGTCACAACCAACGGTTTCAGCCGGTAAAGTTGTTGCATTTGATGTAACACATACACACACTCAAACACACAACTTCGTTGTTTTTAAAAGCATTTTATAATAGTTTTTAGATAGTAAAAATTCATACGTAATGAGTTTTAGCTGCTACTTTCCGAAAGACGAGAAATAAAGATACTGTATAAGTTTTTAATGTCGGAAATAAAAACACAAGTTATTGCAATCCCGCAGAAAAAAAAACAAATAGGAAAAAAAAGAAACAAACACAGGGATAACTAATTAGTTTTCATAAACTAAAAATATTTACGTTGACCACACATGAATTCAACATGGCAACCCTGCTGGGATCGTTTAAAAAACGATTTTATTTACCGTTGGATTTAATGTTGCCATTAAAGTCCGAATTAACGATACGATGCGGTTTGTTAAAAAAAAAATGTTAAGAGCGAATCGCTATGAATTCCGTACCTTTTATTAATTAAATTTATGGCAAGTTTTAAAATTCCGTTTCGTTTATTTTATAAGCGTGTTTTGATGAGAGAATATGCATATGTTATTTAAGTAGCCTCAAGGCAATATTGCTTTAGGGATACTTATATTTATTTAAAGTTTCATGAATAAATGCATGAAAACCATCCGGATACCAAAAAATACTCGCGTTTATCACACAGCATTTCGGAATTAATGAGTCAAACACAGCATGGCGGATTTAGTTATTTGCTATAATTGATAGAAAATACCTTTAACATATAAATATCAAAATCAAAACCCTTCGTATTGCTTCGCTGCAATCGGGTGAAAAGACATACTTTTCTTGTTTAAAGTTTTGTGAAATGGTTTAATTATTATATATTAAGGTACGGGAACCCTTCAACAGATGAATTGCGTTTTGTTGAACGAGTGATTTTGGTTTGATTAAATTACTTTTATTTTATGACAAGATTCTTAACTATTTTTTTAACCTGATTGGTGTAGCAACGAAAAGTGAACTGTTTTTTACACGACTATGGCGAAGCGAAAATGAGGGTTATGTATGTATGAATGTTCATCTGTTCCCTCATAACATCTAATATTAGAAATTTATCTTTTTCTAAGAATATTATCATGTTTTAGACTTTTTAAAACGCCGTTTCAGTAGTCGGATTTCGGTTTATAATCTTTTATATTTTGTCATTTCTTTCTCACTGAAATGTTTTGATTCAATATGCTATTATTTTCTTAATGTATAGGGGCAATGATATTGTTAAGCACTAATCTTACTCAAAACGCAACACGTGTCAGGTTGTGTCTTCACTTGGCTTCGTCTATTCTTCCATCTTTTCAATAGGTAGGTACCTTTGCATGGGTAACGCATGGCGTTATAGAAATCAATGGCATCGTTGTGTTAATACCGGTATCACTTTCCATCAGGTGAACCTTCTGCTTGTTTGCCAGTGATGTTTCATAAAAATCGTTTTCATATTGAGTACGGGATAGTGGTAAAAGCCAAAAATATTATTTATGATTTGTATTTTCATTCTTTACATATCGATCGTTTTCAAAACCATCACAAATTCTGATCACTCTTGTTAAAAGATTTGAAAGATATCGAATCGAAAACCAGTCACTCATATCTTACATTTATTTACCTGACTTTTGAAATTTAGTTAATGATTTTCCAATAACGGCCGTAAATAAATTATTGAAGTCAATTACAAACAGGTATACAGAGCGAAATGTCCATTCCCCCTTCCCCCTTTCCTTCCCCCTCAACCCCCCTTGATCTATTTTGGACTAACACCTGTCAAGAGCGAGTCGTTAATTCCCCACCACGCAATTTGCTATGTTGTTACCAAATCATCTCGTCTCCTTCCTGAGGTATCAAATGGCTTAGTCAAACCCTGACAAGCTGTTTTCGAACCTACCAGCTATGTTTTAAAATTCGTTTTCGATTGGTGGTCTGCTAGCGACAACGTAACGCTTGGAGTTGGTTAGTGAAATAATCTTTATTAGTGTTTAAATTAAATCTATTTAGTTTTGTAAGAATCTGAATAAATAATAGAAAAGTTAATCTTTCTATTTGTCAGATAAATTAAATAACAAATATAAGTACTTAGTTACTTCGTAAATATGAGTACATGTGATATAAATGTTTGTGCACATTAAGTCACAGAAAAATCTACCATAAAGGCATACGATTGGTATAATTTCAAATGAAGTTTAGTTATATCAAGAAATATAAAGATATAAAACTACTAATAGTCCGCGGCCGGGGAAGAAACATTGTAGAAGGCAGTAAATATTGCTTGCAACAAGTTGAAATTGGTCTTAAAATTTAAAAACAATTTCACCTTGTTGGCAGCAACGGGGGTGTGGAATTCTTTGCCTGCCGATGTGTTCCCTGACCAATATAACTTGGACCTCTTTAAGGCAAGAGTGAATAGGTTTCTCCTAGGCAGGCATGATCCACCTTAGAACATCTTAAATCTTTATCTTAAAATTTTTCTGCATGATAATTAATTTTTTACCTGAAAAGATTATAAAAATATTAAACATTGTAAGCCAACCCACAATTTAAAGCTGTGCACTTGAGTAACCGAATAAAAAAGTAATTAAACGGCCTAACTCCACACTTTCGTGATGCAGTGAAATAATTCTTGCGGCTAAAATTGTATGTAGAATACTGTCAAGTATTCAGAGGACTGAAGCCCCCAAGGCATCTGTTAGCAGTTCTACGTGCATACTGGACGTATCTTTGTCACCACATCGGTGCTCATGCATGTATGGTCTTTGGGGCTCTAAAATTGGGAATTCCGGGCCTTAAGACGACTCTATGCTACTTCTTCATGGGTATTAAGTGAACGCAATTAAGATGATTGGCAAAAATCTTCAGATGTCAGAGTCCATGAGTTATCACTTTTATTCCAGTTAATCAGTGGATTAATATCTAATTAATTACTTAAAATAAATGTATCGAAGTGACCGCACGACGTGACCGAAGTCTAAGAGGCTTCAAGATAATTCCTGCAATAGTTAAAAAGGTAGTTGAACTTTAAGTAAGAGTAAAGTAATTACTAATTCGCTGAACCAAGAATGATAGGACTACACATTGTTTCGGTTCTCGATTCATACGTCATAGGGTAATTCAGTCGACTAGCTGACTGACGCACAATCCCATAGAATAGTGATCGCCTTGACTGATTGAATGGGATAGCAATTAATTCGAGGTTAAGACTCAAGGTAGCTAAGAAATGTCTGTGCTTTTACTTTTGTATTTTTCGATTAAGTTTGGAATTTCTTTGTTTATCACAGTTTTTATATACAATTATAGATGTTCTCTAATAATATATAAACCAGATGCTATAAAGTTAATGACTATATGAATGATAATAATTCGTGGGCAGATATAGAATAGACTGTTCACATGTAACAATTTGTAATAATAATGGAAATTGTGAATAATTAAATGACATTAAAAATTGTTACTATCGAGTTTCCTGCCGGTGTCGTCTCGGTAGAGTCAACCTTTCGAACCGGTGGTAGAATTATTGTATTTTTAAACTAAAGTAAAAAGTACTTTCTTGACATTTATATGAATAAATAATATAATTTATATTATAATACATAATATATTGATATGTTTGGATATTATGTTTTAGCCAAAATTTTCACTCGATTTTTGATGATTTCAATGTTTGACTTTTTTTTTCTTGCATGCAGTCTTCACCTTTTTTGTGTGAAATTTGACTTGTTTCTGTACTATCATTATTCTCCAATTGCATGAATAAGTGTACACTATGTCGGTGATTTTTAATAAAAAAAAAGAGTTATTTTCGATTTGATTTGTGGTTTAAAAATAAATGATTTGTTATTTAATTTACAATCAACTTTAAATATCCGCTCAAATAAAGGTTCCATTGGACGAGTAGCTTTTAGTATGAAAACGTCTCTACATCAAATAGGAACTGACAGAAACACATACGAATGCAGAGGTCGAACCAAAATTACTAAGAAGACAGGAGCACGCATGGAAAAAAAAAGTTTTAAATAATAAACTTTAACATTTTGTTTTAAATCAGAAATGAAAAGAGAATAAATAACGCAGTGAATAAGGAGAGAGATAAAACCGTGGCTTGTCAGCGGGTTGTCACAGGCACACAGACGGACGCCTTGTCAATTAAACAGTTGAATTATGATATCATTGCACGCGAACCCTGGTACGGGCGCTATGCAAATTTTTATACTTTTTTCCCGAGTAACCTTTCAAGTGAACCATTATAGTTTTATTGTATGTCCCTTCGCATCTTGTACGTATGGGTGGAATGTAAATTTTTCGTTTCACATTACGTTTTTTAATATAAGATGTCCCGCTGTTTCTGGCGGGTTTGTTCGAGTTTTTAAATGTCGCATGCGGTGTTACGAGATGAGTATTGCTTATTTGGTTTTTGCATTTTTAATTAATTCTGTTATAAATTGGTTATAAATTCTCGGGAGCTATTTTTACAGAATTTTTGCTGGCATAGCCGCTATTTCTGTTTATTTAAACCCCACATTAGCTAAGAATGTAATTTTCAGAAATACATTATAAAATTTAACTCAAAACGTAATCTTCAGTATCTAACATTGATCATGTTTCAACAACCATTTCACTTTCAAAAATAATTATCAAAAAGTTCTACGTAAGTTCTAAGTTTGAACTGTCTAAAAGCCGCGAACAAAATTAATTAAAAATGCAAACCAATATTCATCTCGTAACACCGCAATGGGTCAAAACGTTTCTTCAGTTGAACTCTGGGGAAAAACAAAAGAAGTTCAACAGTTAAACTTTACAGTTGGAATAATGGAAATTACCTAATAATTTTACCAGTGAAATAGCTGAACACAAAAAAAAACATGTAAAATCTACCATTTTCCGTTTTTCCTTTCCTTTGCTAGTGTAACTTGGAATTATAAAGGCCTTTTTCGGGGACCCCTCCCGTCTCCAGGGACAGGGTTGAAAGGCAACCATCCATCTTCAGCTGACAACACATCGTGATACGAGGAACTCAGCGTTGGAACTTGCTTGATGCAGGTCACAAAGATTCCGACGGGTTTTCTGTGGCATGAGTTTTATTTTGGTCTGGTCAGAGAATCCAACAGGGTATATTTCGTAAACATTATACAGGTCAGAGAGGCTAGTGAATTTTACTTTATTTGTTTCAACTAGCGACCCGCCCCGGCTTCGCATGGATATTCTTCGATAAAATTCCTCTTGTAATCAACATATCTATTTAAAATACCGCATCAAATTCCGTTGCGTACTTTTAAAGATCTAAGCATACATATTAACAGACAGCGGGAAGCGACTTTGTTTTATACTATGTAGTGACGAAGCACTACTTGTATAGAAGCGGATTTTTTTTTGGGTTAATCCATACAATTCAACCCATTAAAACTCATCCAAATAGGTTGTTCTCATCCAAATTCTTGTTGTATATCAAAACGAATGGATAATTCTGTTCCTATTTTTTTTCCAGCTACTAAAATAATTTTCGAAATTTCCGAAAAGCGTTTGTGTTAACTTAAAACCTTATTCTCCCGTCAAAAGCTCGATAGCGCTAGTTTATTCACGTTCATTGTGTTACCTATAACAACTTTACTAGTTCAGCTTTTCGCCGCTGCACATCCAAAACAAAGGTCGAAGTCGTTTCGGCTGCAAATGGTCGATACTATCACAAGCTATCACACAAGTCTCCGAAAGCTGCAGTAAATTTAATTCTGGCATGGTGACGATGTAATCTAAATAGGTTGCCCGGTTTTGTGATGACACAGATTAAATAGACACGCAGATGTGAAATTTTTCGTAGGTACAGTATGTTTATAATTTGGTGAACGAGAATGTTCATCATCATTAGCTGGAAGAAGTGCACAGAACAAAGATCTCACCCAAGTATTTTTAAATGTGGTGGATCATGAGCCGTTTGCGTCCTACTGCACTCATGTATTACTTGCAAGATTGTCCAGCTCGCTCCTACGAGGCATCCGTCCCACACTTCGCTTTTCTGTCCATGGTTACCACTCTGAAACCTTTCATCCCCTGCGGTCATCGGTTCCACGACTTATTTATCTAGCCAATTGCCATTAATATCTACATGAAAATGAATATTAAGCGCTGTTGGCGGCCCTCGATGACTTATTAATTATATACAAGTTACTCTTCTGACCCCTGTTTAATCTATGGCATACGTACACGACATGGCCGCGGATGGATACTGGACTGAGGCCAAATGTAATCCCCGGACCTTTAGCACGGGAGTACTATCAACTTTACGAGCGAAATAACGTCATTATCGTTGCCCTGATAAACTACGCCTGATACCAACGAATGAAGCTTACCTACGTTACAATGAAAAAAATATACCGATGTATTCATAATCTGTGTAGGAACAGTTTTTACGACGTATAAGAGAATTTACCTATATAAAAGGTCAACAATCCACTTTCCAATTAATTCCGTCAACTGTTGCGTAGTTTGTCATATACGTTCTTTTCAAGAAGTGCAAATCTTAAATATGAATCTTGTCCTTATTCATGAACAGAGCGCTGTAAGTAATAGGTTGTGTTCCGCGAGCACTACTAATTTCTTCAAGTCAAAAGTAAATAGACATTTTATATGCAAACATAATACAATCGGCCCAATAAATATTCCGACATCGGGTTGGAACGCGTTGAAAACCCCAAATATTCCATGACAGTCCGGCTCCCAACCGGGTCTGTACTAGGTCAGGTTCGATGGGGAGGCGGACAGGTATGGCGGTCGTACCTATGCTTTCCGTCTTGTTGTGTTGTCTTTATAAAGACGATACAGCTTGATCGATTGTATAGGGAACGATAGCCACGGTTAAGCTGCTAAGACCTCCAGGCCGCAGCACACGTTGATAAGAAAAAAATGAGAACAAATAGTTTTTTAATTTTCTTTCAAGTTTTAGCCTCAAAACGTTCGAAGGCTGTTGAATTTCCAAAACTCTTTAAAGTATTTTAGCCTCAGTTCATGCTAAGGTCGCAGTGGATATTGATGAAATCTGGTTAAACCATACTGTAATGGACTTTTAAATGTCTACTTATCCAAAACGAGCAGTTTAAAAACATTTCACTGTTGGCTTTACAGATGGAAAGCTATTTTTGAAATACGAAGAAAATTTTGTTTCAACGACTTTTTTTACTAAGCGCCTTTGAGTTAATTTATTTATTGGCGCACTAATGAAATTAAGTGAGATATCGAATTGACGTTTTTGCTAAAATTATCTTTTTAGGGTTCCGAATAAGAGAAACCGTAATAGCTACACAGTTACATTTATTTTAACATGACCACGGCGAATTCAAGACCGTTACAACGTTATCTAATACTTAAAACAAACAGATATTCTTGTAAGTTTGTTTATAAAACCGACAGCAGAAGTCCAGAGTACGATTCCTAGTACGGACCCTTGAAAATAACTTAGCTACGATTTATGGTGACAATTTATGATCTAATACATAATATATGTCCAGAATTCAAGATCAAATATATCAAGATTATATATATGATACTCCATTGAACTTTATTATTATATAGAAAACAAAAGCAGACCTTTTCAATCAGATTAGTCTTGTAGAAAGAAAATTATATAGATTAGTAAGTATAAAAAGAAATACAAGAAGTCTAGCGTTAAGCAAACTATAATGCCCTGGAAATGGTGCCCTCCTTTGTTGTTGCATGTTTACAATAATTTGCTTATACGCTGCCAAATTCAGTTGGATCGAATCCAAATCGGTCCAGCTGTCAAGTAGGTACCGTCGTAGTAACGACAGCGTTCGGTAATGCTCATGTGATAATGTTTGTGATATCATTATTATATACATCAGCTTTTTCATGGTTCTACTTGTATATAAGTACGAGTAATAATAATAAACCACATAACGACGCACACTTTGACTCAGCCCTGTAGTAATCGTAAGAACTTTTGCAGCAAAAACTAAGAAACGATATAGTATATATGTAGATAGGAATACTATATCCAAGACCGGTAAGCAAAACAATGCGACATGTAAAATTTTTTTTAACCAGTGGAGATAATAAAATTCTGACCTTTTAAAACATAAAAAATAAAAATGTATTCCCCGACCTGGTCGACATCATTATCAAAAACAAACAATCCTAAACAAACACAAAAAATTAAGCAAACGTTAAAGTGACAGGCCTTATTTAATAACGTCAAATAAAAGAGTTTATAAAACAAATTCAACGCCTCTCCCATGTTAATTTAAGGTTAAATAAATATTTTGTCAAATGCTTTTTTTTCAAAACAGAAATTTGTTAAATGTGTTTTACGACTAGGGTGGCATTACCACCTGGACCTATTTCTGTAGAAATACCTGATGGTTATTCTTATTACTAATAACAATAATAATAACCGCATCCATTAGCACTGCACTAAGATATTAATTTATTGATATTTGGAATTTATATTTAATTTTAATGTACTGTTTTTGTTATGTTTGAAATAATTATGTTATTGGTGTTACCCGTTTAATTATTAATAAAAATAAATAAATAATAAATAATCTTGTGTCGCAGGTAGGAAGCAATGATATGGTGTGAAATATATAAATAAGAATACAACCTCCAAGACCGGTAAGCGAAATAACGCGTTTTGCAAATATCACAAACTTCCGCCAGCACCAGGATTCGAGCCAGGAACCTATAGCGTTAGCCCTGCACTTAGGTATAATCTTGTACCGCAGGTACTAAGCAACGACATGGTATAAACTACATAAATAAGAATACTACATCCAACAGACCGGTAAGCGAAAAAATTTGCAAATATCACAAACTTTCGCCCCCACTAGGAGTCGAACCAGCAACCTATAGTGTAGCTGACAAACCACTGCGCCAATAAGCTCGTCTAAGAATAAGCAAGCCTGAAGACGGAAGGTGTCAACCGTATCCAAACTTGGACACGATACCAACTTCCTTGATCAATTAGCCAATTATAAGTTGAAGATGCAACGCCGTATAATGCTCTGGATGTGAAATATAATACTATAATTATTTATTAAACTTGCTACACCAACAGCGTATATATATAAATATAAAACGCAATCATAATGTTACGTCTAGATATGCGAGTTTATACCAATTTTAGGTACCTGTACAATCACAACATTAATAACCCATAAGCATAACAAAACCACAGCAAAATGTGCAATATACAAAACAAATTACGATATACGTATTTAGTAAAATGTGAAATATACAAAACAAATTACGATATATGTATTTAGTAATTTAGGAGGTTAAAGGGCTGTTATAAGTTTCTGTGTGTCTGTATGCGGCATCATAACTCTAGAACGAATGTAGTGATTTTGATTTAGTTTTTTTTTTTTGTTTGAACGGTGACTCAATCGAGCGTGTTCTTAGCTATGTTTGAACGATATTGATTCCCTCATTCAAATGTCTGATCGGGGGATTTACTAATTTGTTATTGAAGTTTCATATCTGTAGATAAAAAAAAAACGAATTAGACAAACCTTAAATCGTAGAGGTTAGTTTAAACTCTGGTTGATATCTGACTTGTTTGAATGACGGCCTGCAATGCAATTTGTTTATTGAGGTTTAGTATCATGAACCAATGGTGGATTGACGAAAAGGGGAAAAGACACCAAAAATGTGTGCACATTTTAGTGATAAAATTCGCTGTTGAAATTTTCAAATTACATGTAAACTTTTAAGGACTACCTTTTTAAAACATCGTGGCTTCCGCTGACATGACGGTGAGATGACGGGCGCGGTTATTAGGTGATTGTTTGGAGGAGGTGTCATTTATGTTGAGAAATAAATAAAATTTGAATAAAAGGCGATAAGTGAATGCTTTAAATATGAATCTATAATGTCTGGGCTAACGCCACCAAGCATGACATGAAAGGAATTAAAATAAGAAGGTAAATTAAGGTACATCCAGTAACTCTACGTTGACCACAAAGTTGATCCAAAGTCCGAAGTCTACAAGTTAATCGTCGGCAAGTTAGTTCAGAAACTCGACCTGAGGGTTGCGTTCGTTGCGCTTTTGCCCTGTTCACAATTACCCCCGAAGCTGTCTACTTCACTTGGTTTACCTAGAAGATGTTACAGGTTTACTTAGAGAGAAGGCTTCTGTGGAGCTCGGAAATTATCAAATTGATTGGTTTGGTAAATGAAAATGGTCGCCGGTCTGATTTTCATAGTTTCGTACCTAATGGGTAAAAAACGGGACCCTACTACTAAGTCTCCGCTGTCAGGTGTATCTGTCAAGGTCTGTCTGTCAGCGGGTTGTATCTCATAACCTCAAATTTCCAGAGAATCTCTATGTCTGTTGCCGCTATAACAACAAAAACTAGAAAAATAAAGAATTGAAATATTAAAGGTGGCTCCCCTACAAGAAACATGATTTTTGTCGATATGCTCTTGTTTGTTTTACGAAATTACCTAAAAAAGTACATAATGATCTTATAAGATGATACAGATCCCAGCATGTGTAAGTCCGACTCACACTTGACCGGTGTTTTTTAATTTTCGTCATAAAATGTCCGCAAATAAAAACTAATGTACCAGGCAAACATATGATGAAAGAGTTCCATCAACCACGCATCTGATTTCAAAATTCGAACTGCGTAAAACAAAAGGGACTTCACACTCACACACGCCGACACCAGGAGTACACGTCCTTCCAGGAGTTATTAAATCAAACCGTCCCAAATATGAAAATGCGTCACAACTCACATTTCAATTGTCCGCGCCACAGCTGCGTCCGGCCTTTGATAAATATTCAAGAGCGTAGTCAGGAAAGGGCCGTACGGAGACGAATTTTGATTTTGTTATGAGCATTAATAATATATTCTTGCACTCTGTCAGGGACAACTTCGGGTTCGTCGCTTGTTTTTGGGGAATTTCGCCGGGAAGTTTTCACGTTATTCCGGGCGGGATGTGTCGAGTTTCGGGCATTTCGCTTGACATAAAGACAAACACTTTGGATACCGGTTTTAGGACGACCTTGGAAGTTTGTCCCGCTGGAAAAGTTTCGGCTGATTATCGAGCCGACCCGTTCGATAAACCCTAACGATTGTTTTAATTAAATTCTGTCTCAACTCGTCTGTAGCAACTGAATCTCTTGACTTTTGTTTTTAAAGTTCAATACAAACAAAGTCTCTGTTACGTTTTTATTTAATTCAATGAAAATGGCGCGAAAAACATGGGATGTAGTTTCATAAAGTCGTTTCATTTTAAATAAGGATTTTTTTTTAACAAATAGTCACAATTTTTACGTAGAACATGTAAAACGTTGAATAACTTTGTCCGTCCATAGGAGTTGTCACAATCACTGTTTTGTATAATTTCAACGAACTCTTCAACGTTTCGCCCCACTAACGAATAACATAACGTATTATTTATGTTAAAAAAAAAAAATCTTCCATATATAAAACAATCACTTAACAACTCATAGAATCCCTCGTAAACACTCAAAATAATTGAAAGTAATAAATGAAAGGTAATTAACAGAAGCGACGCCGTCAATGTAAATACATACAATAGGTACCTACAGCGAACTTAATTACGGATTCACCCTTTAAATGCCTTTAAAATCAAAACAAGGGGATTTGAAGTGTTATTTAAATATTAGCACTTAACAATGAGATAAATCAAATTGAATATCGATGTGAATGTTAATTCACTTATGCGTTTGGACTTGAGAAGTTTATAGTTTGGTACACAGTGCAAATTGCAGGGTGGACATTTTAAAAAATAGACATGCCATAAGCTTTGTGGCCTGATTAATTATGGCCAATATACTTTATGCTTTATGACCATAAAGGCCTTGTAGGCTATATTTCGTAAATTAAAATAATTAAAATCAGTCCAGTAGCTAAGGTGCTACAGTGAAACAAACATACATGCATGGGCTGCCAAAATCATTACCCTTCCTTCGCCGTTGTGGGGTAGAAACTAGCGATACAAGAACTATCATAACATGCAAGTCGGTGTCTTTAAAGCCCTTTCTTTAAAAGTCCATAGAGATTTACTCGCTTGCAGCAATGCGTTAATGTTACATGTTATTATCCAATATGTTCCTCCAATTTAAGCGTGAAACCTCGCTTAGTACTTTTTTACCTTCTGTTTCGAAGCGATGGTGGAATTTAATCATTCGTCCACTAAGCTTCTTCATTTTACTTGCGACTAATGAGATTGTCTTTAAAAACAATTTATCGGTGGTGTAAACAGTTGACTGCTACGCTAGAGATTCCGGGTTCGAAACCCGGCGGGGACGGATCTTTGTGTTTGCGACCCGCATTGTTTCGCTTACCGGCCTAGGATGTTATATTCTTATCTATTTACTTTATACATATCGTTGCTTAGTTCGTGTAGTGCGATACACGATTATATCTGAGTCAATGTGTGTGTCGTGATGTGTATTATTATCTTAGTTTTTCCTAATATAAAGGTGTTTGTAGACACGCAAAATTCGCTCTTTGCTGCAAACTTGGCCACCTTCCACTTAGGACGCGCTGGACTCGTACATATTCAATAGGACTCCGTCCGTGAAACATAACTGATTATTCCCTCCCGAGGAGCCCTTGATTACCTTCATTGTGATTATCATGATTTTGTTGCTTAATGCTGACGGCTTTTAGGGTGGCTGAAGAACGCTTGGAATAATCACAGGGCCTAAGCCATTTTGAAAATACCGTTTTATCAAACCCAACTTGTGTATTTTTTTCTTTACATAGAAAGATATCTTTGGAAAATTATATCATTATTATTTTCTGTTTAGTTCTGCGGACCTTAAAAGGACGTATGAAGCATTCTTGAAAGCTTCATCTTTTAAGTAAAAGCCTTTTACGGACAATTTTACGGATATCCTTATAAAATGATCAATATAAATCCTTATAAAAATCAATTGCAAATGCAATGATTCGGCACAAAATAATATTTTGTTTTATTTCAGTAAAGTTTTCCGATCAATAGAAAATGAATAAATCATAATCAAAAAGCAATCTAGTCACAATGTTCACACTTTTTAGTAGTAAATAATTTCAAAGTAATATTCTTAATAATTGAATTAAGGTAAATCGTAAATATCGCATGATGTGGTTGGGAACAAAAGTTGTAGCAACGAGCAATAATATAAATACAAAAAATATATACACAGTGTAAGGGTGCATGTAATACTGCTGGTCCTTAAAACATACTAACCAGTACCGAGCATTAACAAAATAGACAATAAGATACAGGGTCTGCAGTAACTTTTAAAGTTAACACGTGGCCGGCGGCGACCGAAACTTGGCTTAATTGAATTCCACCAAAGCGGACATAGTTTTTGACTGGAGTCCACGAACGTTCCAGAAACAAGCAAATATTGCTTACGTTGGACAAATTCGGAACTCTGTTAGGCAAGCGTAGTTTCATTAGGGGGATGCCGAGTTGAACATCACACGGGATTGTGGGTAGCTGGATGTGTCGCGAAGATTTAAATAAGGTGCCTAATTTGGCCACAAAAATTAGGCCGCAAAAGAAGCGAAGGTATTCTTAGAAAAGGTACATTATCAGATGATTTGCTAATACTATTTGTTATTTTCTAGTAACGATCAGATAAAATTGATTTGTTGCTCTGCTGTTTGAGTGTCATTTTTGTCTTCGTTTTAATGGCAGATTGAGCTAAAACATAAATCTGAAAGAACAAAAGGGGTCTCCAGGAATATTTGGAATTTTAATATATCTGAGTAAATTAGCCACCCTTGTTCATGTCCTTGTCCTATTTGTTCACTTGTCTTAGATAAAGTCTGTGGTGCTTATTAAATTATAACTTTTTTGAGCCACATCCAGCGGTTCTGCCATCCTCGATAAGGTTATCTAATTTGTCTAGCGTAATCTACTAGGTTGTAGGTAGTATCACAAGGTCTAGACACTCAGCGGCAATATAAGCCAGTGTTTTGCAGCTTTGTAAGCTAATCCCGTCTATGCTCCGGCGGAAATTAGGCCACCGCTGTTTGCTCTATCCGGGACTGACTTATGCATGCTAAATGGCTTAGGGTTTAGTGCTTCCGGCTTTTTTGTTGGGCTACCTTCATCATCTTTATTGGGGTCTGCTTCTGTGTCAGATCTGTTCAGGATGGAATGTTTGGCAGAATATAGAACTTGACAACCCGGAAACGGAACGTCGTCTTTGGCCTGTCACATCGAGGCGATATGATACCTTTTCGATGCTGAAGTGTCCGTTGCAGTATAGAATTTCAAACACAGAGTACCGAACGCCTCGATCGTTATTGATCCGTTTTCGAGCCTTTAGGTGTGCTGTGACAGTTTGTTCTGCCGGTAATAGTTCATTAGTAATAGGATTCCGTTTTTCACCCTTTGGTTACGTAAAAAGGCCGCACGAAGCTTTAATGAAAGCTTCAATTTTTTTATTTAACGTAAAAGCAATTCGCGTTCTACGGACCATTTTACGAATCTCTATAGAAAAATGTAAAATACGCAAATTGCAAATCCTGACATTTAAACGATTTGACATAAGCAGAAAATTTTGGATATTCGGCACAAAATGGCTTTTTTAACTCTGCTGATATTTTCAACTGTTTTGACAATTTTAGTAGTATTTGCTTTCTTGATTAATATGTGAGGATATACGGTAGCTCAGTTTGTTACATGCCTTAGTTAATCGACCGACCCGACCAGACAGGTCGAGGGTTCGAGTCTCGGGTTGTCGTACATTGTAACTGCTATCTGCTTCATTGTGCCCGGATAATGGCGACAGATTCGCAACCTATCACACTGGGACTCGACATGAACATGCGAAATGCGGTGTTTGACACCTCCGCCTACTATGTTTATGTTTTGTGTGATCTTCATTACAAAGCGAACATCGTTAGAACCTCCCTACCCAAGTATTGCCTTGAACGTTTTTAAAAAACATGAGAAATTAATTAGGTAAAACAGTTATGTTGGATTTGGTTTTTGAATGTTAAATGCCAAAATGAGAATCTGCAAAGGAAAAATATATATACGTCCAAATAACGAAACCAAAAGAAACAGTTGCATGTTAATTATATTTCAGGAAATTAACAATTGCATTATCGTTCTACCGCAATAAAGTTCCGAAATAAAATTTCCTTGGATACATATTAGCATAATTTACCTAAACTTTGGGTAAACTGGAGTCTGGAAATCGTGACTAGAAATAGAATTGGAGAACCGAAAACTGCCGTATTTATTGTCATAGTTTAAAACAGCAGAAAGAAATCCGAAAAATTATGATTTAAAATAATTTTTATTAAAGGATACGTCAGTTGTTATGTTCCATATGGTTAGAAAAAATGACACCTTAATAAACCACATCACGACACACACATTGACACAGCCTTGCAGTAAGTATCGTAAGAACTTGTGTCGCAGGTGCTAAGCAACGATACGGTATAAACTACAAAGATAAGAATACTACATCCAAGACCGGTAAGCAAGAGTGATAAACAAGTATAGTTCGATGGCAAGCAGTTCCCATAGCTTTAGAAAGCTCAAAACCTCATATCATGAACTTCCAAAGAATTTACCGGCACTAGAGTTTCTTATCTTAACCTCTACGCATCGCCGGTGCTCTTGGTGTTCTCTCTTGGTTGTAGTCAAAGACATCGTCATGTCAATAGGCGACTTTCCATCAGGTGAATCATCTGCGTTTTTGCTTATTAAGTTGTCTAAATTTACACCTATCTGTATCTATTTCCCTAGCTTTTGCCCGCGACTTCGTCCGCGAAGAAGTCGAAGATGGTTCTAATAGGATTTTAAATTACTTGACATTTATCGTTATATTTTTGACAATTCACACAATATCTTTATAAATTATAGCCTGTGTGGTATCGTGATGTATTTAGCTATATTATTGTAAAGTTTCATTAAAATCCGTTCAGAAGTTTTGGCGTGAGTGAGTAACAAACATCCATTCATCCATATATCCACACAAACTTTCGCGATTTTAATATTTGCTATTTAACAAACATTAATACATCCATACATATTTCTGAAGACCTCTCTGTTGTGGTGGTGTGAACCGCCGACTGCTACGCTAGAGGTACTGGGTTCGAATCCCGGCGGGGGCTGAACTTTGTGTAATTGCGAGACGCATTGTTTCGCTTGCCGGTCTTGGATGTAGTATTCTTATCTACGTACTTTATAACATGTCGTTGCTCAGCACCTGCGACACAAGTTCTTACGATACTTACTGCAAGGCTGTGTCAATGTGTGTGTGTCTTGATGTGGTTTATTATTATTTTTATTATTAAATTTACAAATTATCACGATTATAAAGACCGGCCGGTAAGATTGTAATAACATCGCCTTCCAACGATACAATTCTGTTAAAAGTTCCCCGGGTTCCGTATATTTTAATCATGACACTAGGTAAGTACACAGCTTTTTGGGAATGCCCTATATAATTCAAAACCCTCGGCCTTAATGCTAAATAGAAGCCGTTTGCTATTTAACGTTACTGGCATTATCTTACACCGGCGCGTAATGGGCCGTGGAAAATAATGTCCTCCATCTTGAATTTATATTGTTTAAAAGCAATAAATGACCGCTTCCCCGCACTTTGCGAAGTTTATTTGTCGTTGGTTCGCTGGTAAGATTAAACTGCCGCTGGAATTGTGGTCATTTTTCTAAGTGTTCACTGTCTCAGGGTTTTCTTTTTATTTACTTAACTTGACATTTTTATACGTAATTGCATTTGATTTTTAAGTCTTTTCAGATAAATCAATTAAACTATTTTAATTGTAAAGTAAACCGTATGGGTTGTGTAATGATAGTCAAATATTTACGGGAATTTATTTCTTGATTGATGTAAATGCGTGAATATTGATTTTTTTAAAAGGCATGTCAGAATTTTTGTGCCGAAAATGACATGAATGAAAAATACCTTTAGCCGATTACGCTTCGGTGTGATAGTCGTCCATGTTTACAATGCAAGGAGAGCAGTGGATTAAGAAGTTGCTTTTTCGAGTAGCATGCAAACACAGGCAGACGGAGATTTCAAATATTTGCCTTAAAATCACGTGTGATCTTATCTCTATCACAATAGGTCTCAAATTCAAACGGCGCAGAGCTCTCGCAGCCGAACCGAGACAGTTAATGGTGGAATCATGTATTTGTTTATGAATTATTTGACTTCAGGTCTCTCTGACATCGATTTCAGCGCGTTTTGGATTTATGTACATATATATTTTGTTTGAACGTTAACGTTCGTTTCACTTGAGAAGAGATGAATAATTCAGTAGTTCGTGTATTGCATTATATGCAACTTGAAGCATTAATTATGATACACCTTTTAGCATCGTAGAAACAAATCAGACATCGAGGATCTAAACCCGCAATAAACGAGTTTTATTTAGGTATTTCATTAAAAATCGGTTGTAATTTAACAGAAGGTCAATCGGTGAGTAGTTATAACAAAACATTTTTCATGCCTATAAAGTTTAAGGGGTTAATCCAAACCTCTACAAGCTAGAAACTGTCTAAAAGCATCGCTTCTTTGCTTCGTGGTCGTTTTAAAAACACCGAACAATACAATTTAACTATTCCGCTGCACCGACGCATCGACCGTGCAACTTTGCACTGTAAAACTAATCCAACTTTGCCCTAACTAACATCGCTCGTAGATTTTGTACGTGCATAGCTGAAATTCAACGGCTAATTCGTAATATGTTTTGAATTTCCAACAACGGTGGTCCGGAATACCATAGTAGTTTGGCTATCGGGAAATTCGTGAGCATCATTGTTGTGATTTATCTCGTTTATCGTGGTTTGTTACTTTCATGACAATCTCTATCCTATACATTTTACCTTTTCTTCTAGCAGTTTAAAAGTTTGTATGAGTACTCGCATAGCGTCTCTACCGTACCGTATATGCATGAGAAATTAAGATCAATAAATACAAACACTTGAAATTCTATGTCCATCATGATTCTGTATTATTTAAGCAAATGCCCTAGAAATGCACCTATACCTAATGGCAATAAGGATCTACAACAAATTACCTGCAGATGTGGTAAATTTGACATTCAATAAATTAAAAAATACGATATTTAATTTTCTTCTTTGCAGATGCTTTCATGACATCAATGAATATTTAAATTGTAATGACATAGATGTACACTAATTTTCAGATTCTCAAATAATTGTGACATTGTTTAATCATTTGTAATAAGTTAAATTAATATTAAGTAAAGACTCGTATTTTAGGTAACAAAGACATTTGCACGCTAATACTCCTTGGCAAAATATTTTTGACTGTATTTTAAAATCTATTTAAGACCTTTGTAACAAATGCTTCTGCGAATAAATATATTATTATTAAAAATAAAATGCGAAAGTTTATTTCAATTTGATCGATCAACCTAAATTCTAAACCATCGATTTATTACTCCGCCAAAAACGGCACGCACCTTCAAAGCTCATCCTCGACCACCGAAACACTGAATCATCTCAATTAAATTATTCGAAAACCACCCTTAATTAAACACAATAAAGGTCAATAGGGAAGATCGATCGATTCCTGTAGATTCGAAAAAAAAAGGACAGTCGCTCGCGCAGGTAGAAAATAAGCACAAAACATCGAGTCTGCGTTCCATTTCTCGCAAGATACAAGTGACGTCATGCCGTCCAATATGAACTAGACTTAAAACTCTTTGTGATAAGGTTGAATTCAGTTTAAAATTAATCAAGCGTACAGCAGTCGTTTCACCACCCAGCAGTAAACATCGGTGTTCAAATTTTTACATTTAACTATGAAGGAACGCTATACATTTTGAGGTTAGGTCAGTTCGGTATCGAATACTGTCAGGGAATACTGCGTTTGCGTTCCGTGGATGTTTTTTAATTAATATTTAGTGTGTGATTGATTATCGCGTGTTTTTCTTGTGGTGTGTGTTAGTGCTGTGTTGTGTGAATGGATTTTCGTCGCTCGGATATGTTTGAGGTATGTTTTGTAGGAACATCTGCTCTTTACTGTTAAGCTTTTTAAGCTCTTGACTGGAAGTCCATAGTGTATTAAAGCTAAAGACCAGTTAAACATGTTTCTAATATTCATAGAATAATAATTTGTGTTGACTTTAGTTCGTTCTTCTTAAGTTTGTTTTTGTCAAATTTTCTTTCGCTACGGTACATGGTGCTGTTTGAACGTAAGCAATAACCACATCTGATGGTGGACAGTTTCAGAAATATTCGGTTGCAACACCAAATCGTATCAGGAATGCTTCTTCATACAAGCATGACACATTAGCTGTTGCGACCTTTGGAGCTAAAACTTTGGAACTATAGTGACATTACGGTATCTTATTGTACTATTGTATACCGTATGTTTAAAGTCACGTATATTGATACTTTTCGTGTTGCGAAGGTTTAAAAAAATATAAAAGGTGCATCTAGGTGCGAGATCGTCTGGGTTGCTACCACCCTCCTTTCTGTTTCTACCGTGAAGCAGTTCGCTGTGTTTCGGTTCGAAGGATGGCAGAGCCAGTTTAATTACCGGCACGAGAGGTATAACATATTTACCTCTACACGGGCAACGCATTGGCGTTCCAGACATCAAGGGCATCGCCGTGTAAATAGGCGGCTGTATCACTTTCCAGTAGGTGAACCGTCTGCTTGTTTGCCTATGATGTTATATAAAATATGAGTACAATCAATATTTACAAGCCACAGTAACGGTAACCGTCATAATATGCTTTTCTCTAAATTATATAGAAAAAAAAACGTAACAATCAAAATTATTATCTAATCTCGCTTCATACTTTGAATTCTGATTTAAGTTGCTAAGTATTGGAAGATTTCTACTAATGGTTTCATCTTAAGGTGAAAGTAATAAATCTAATAGCTGGTACGGTCGGATTTTTGAAAGGATTCCATACAAAAAGCACGTGGGATTCGGTTTCTGAGAAATGAATCCGCACATTTATTTAAGCTTCTCCTAGGTATCTTATAATTTTACGTTTTTTTTTTTTGTTAAAAGTAGGTCCATATGTAAGGATGGGAGCTGTAGGTAGGTCCATATGTTTCCTTCTCTCTAGGACTAAATAGCTTATTATTTTATTTTAATCGAAAATGGATCGAAATTGTCTATTGTTTGTTTTTAATTTAACAGAAAATATTGTTGTTTATTTTATTGTTTTGATGAGTAGGTTTTAAGTTTTGTTATGTACAGAAATAAAAATATATTTACACTTATAACTATTTTTTCTATGCTTAACTAATTTTAAATAAGGCTTTAAGGATGCCAAAGGCAACACCAGGTCAGTACTAAAACGTGCCTTTTAATTATTTTATCTTAATTTAATTATCTCTTGAAAAGCTTTCGTTTACATGAAGAGTATCTTTTAGTTGAGGTTTGGTTTTATTGAAAGCGGGTTAATATCGCTCTCATTACGTCTGCGATATTGAGATGCATTCGTTATAAAAATGTAGGTATTTTTCAGTTGCATTTCGATCAAAACATAAATATAAGTGTCACAAAAAAAGTAAGAGGATTATCCAGCGCTACTAAATACTATTCTAGACGCTTCTAGAGGACAGAGCAAAATTTAGAGTAAAGAAACCATCTTTTGAACATGGTTTCTCGAATCTTTAATTTAGTTATTTATTATTATGTATTTGTTTTATATTTTATTTTTAATTAACAAATAATAACATAATTACCAACGAAGTTTCCGCTGAATGACATTCACAATCGAAGCAGAATATAAAATTTATAATCAACATTAAAATCACAAGTTGAATTATTATGGATATTTATGATTACATGGCATATTATGTATATCGGTTATCTCTTGACCGATTTAGCTCATGTTTGACCTTAAAAATAACTTTTTTTCTCAAAAATCCTACCAAATTTGACGACGATCCGAAACGAAATTTGACCAAACATTTATGCATACAGGTATATACAAAAAGCGGATATTGAGTTCATTCTGAGAACTTCGCTCCCTCGTTCAATAACATATGCTAATTGTACGTATAAAACTTGTGTTTCGTACTTCTAACTTGAGCATCGTACAGTTACTAATATGTTGCTTTTATTTACTACTGCAACTGTTAAAATATATACGAGTATATAAAAGTGTCTTATTATTACTTTTTGCGAAACTTTCTACATACTACACATACCTGCTCCTTTTTACGTTAACAGTAATTCAGAGCTAAAATGCCTATTATACTCGCTATTTTATACGGTTTTGAAGGTGACGGAAAGGTTATCAAAACGCTCTGAGTAACACCGTACCTTTTAAGGGCCAGTATCGTTAAAGTTACAGTCAGCTCTTTATTTAGAAGTTTTTTTCGCCTCTCTTGTACAATTTAGCGTTAATTGATTCCCTGGGTCAGCCATTTTGTTCACGAAGACATTTTGTAAATGAGCCTTCGCCTATTCTGCTAGGAGATTGGTTTCACATACAATAGGCTTAGTATTTAGGCACAGAGAGATGAAGTAGTCGTATTTATTTATCAAATTAATCCTCAGTAGGTAGAATTTATTCTTTGCTCATCTTCTTTATTTGTCTTTTTTAGTTTATAGGTAGAAAAGCTTTTTGAGCTATTATGGGGATGAATTTTAAAACATCTTCCTTGATTTAAAGTGCAGTGTTTTAGCTATTCATAAGTGATTAATTAATTAGAAATTGAATGAAAAAATGCTACAAGTTTGTGCGGTAGGCCTACATTTCTTGTGTATGAAAAATGTATGTCAGGTGCCAACAGGAAAAACGAAATTTTGTCATTTGTCCCATATGTCATTCGTAATTTTGTCTAATAACCCCTGGTGCGGGTAGATAATGATCTACCTAACGTCACTGTCATAATGACCTGGCATTTTTTTATGGTAATTGCACTAATTGACACTATTAGGGCTTTATTCAGACTGTCCCCGTTAATAAATATCCAAATTAACTTATTAAAGAAATTGTGCTACTGTTTCAGTCGTTAGAGTGATTTTTCTTCGTGGACTTACGTCTTTAGTACCTAATTGTTTTTTTTCTCCTACATTTAAAGTTTTTTGATCAGGTTGTTTATTGTGTCCCAGTATCTGAATCCATCTACTTAACAAATTTTAATTCTGATACGTATTTTTCTTTCGTTCCAGATGTCTCCGCTACACTGGTCGAAAATGTAGCCAACGTGACTGACGTTGGGTACACCGAATCGGCAATGTCTTTAAATTGGCCACGCTTGGCGGAGATGGGCAAGCAGGATTCGAGCTGGCGGAGAGTGCGTGTTGTGTGGTTCCTTGTGTTAGTGGTTGTGTTGGGCCAGTGCAGGATGTGTAGTGGGAAGCAGATGAGCGAGACGCTGCAGAGGGCGCTGTCTTCGGTCAGGGGCCCGAGTCCTGGTGCGAAGAAGCTGCTCAATATCCCTGAAGATGGAGGTGAGTTCATTTTTGTTTTAAACTAGCGCCACTGATTTAAACGGTGTGTGTTTTCGGGAGATCCATCAGGAAAAGTCGGAAATCACATCTGAAGCAAATGCGTGCCAGATATATTGCCTTGTTGGGTGATCTAAAAATGTTATTTTTCAAACTTCTGATAATTGCGAACATAACAAAGAAGTGATCAACGAAATCGGTCGATCAGTTCTCAATTGATGCTTCGCCATTTATGTGGCGTTAATTTTGACTTTCTTATATTTATTGCAAAAGAACCATTTAAAATCAAAAAGGAAATGTTATTTGTACCGCTCTAGCAAAATTCGAACTTTGGATTTGATTTTGCTATAGTTTGTGGCTATTTCTTATATTCAATTGCAGAGTTTACTTAAAGTTTTGAATACGCAGCTTGCAATCAACGAAACTAATTTTGACTGCTGCAAGATTTCAACTCTTAAAGTGTTGGAGGAAAGTTTGAAATGGCTAGACAGTTTTCCAAAAGGGAACTTAAAAGCTTCGAGTAACGGCAAAATATTTTTCTCCATCTCTTAAAAGAAACTTTTAAGCAATAAATCACGCGGGGAAACTCAAAAACAACTTCAGCAACAATACACAAAGAGCAGATTTTAATTAATGGAAACATTTTTGACTTTGTCTTGAGAAAGCCCTTTGATTTGAATTTAAATGGGACCCGTAGTTTGACCCTCTCGAATTTTCTAACTTTCTTCTAAATTAGGGAAGCCTTGTTGTGGCAATTACTTAATTTGAGTTGCCACGTTTCTCTGATGCCAACTCGCACGAACCTCTGAGGGAGTTTCCAGAGTATTCAAAATAGCAAATCTAAAATACTGAACAAGTTCTGCTACAAAGTCGTTGGTGTTCATATTCGTCTATCATGTCTAGCAAGCTGACCCGGTGACAAACAAGCCAATATTCTGGTGTTTACCTCACATTGTGATAAAATTTAAAGCAGTGAGAAAAAAACTGTGAAGGGTAAATGTGGGAATATAAAAACACCATACCGTGGGGTAAAGCAATGAAGAATTTATGGCGTCTTCTTCTACATGGGCATCGCATTGGCGCTGCTACTGGCCTTATGACAACGAGAGCATCGTCGCGTCAAAAATCAACTTTGACCACTTTCTATTAGATAGACCATCCGCTCTTTTGACTATAGCGTGAATTTTTTAAGAAAATGAACTTCATTGCTCTTTTATTTAAATGTCGAAGTGAGCCAACCCTGGTACTAATTTGGCGACTCATCAGCCAGCCTAAGGTGTCACTGCGAACATTTACCGATCGAAGATAAAAAATACAAATCGTTTTTACTAATAGCCCCTAAATCTTACACCCGATGTGGATTTATAGGCAATAGTCTCGGCTATTTGTTCGCGATTTTTTGGCTTAGTCAGAAAAATGGATGCCCTTTGGACTGGATTAGTTAATTTGGAGGTGCTGCTTTCGCCATTTGCTATCTCGATGGCGTCATTTTTTATAACATGTGATCTCGAAAGTTAATCAGTTAAATGTTTCCCAAGAATTTATAGTCCAATTCAGCTGTGTCAGCTTTCGCAAGAAAAAATTGTCTGCCGAACGATTTAGTGAGAGAAAAGTGCATAAAAAATTGCCCGGCGTCAAATTTAGATGACTCCTGAAAATGATAATTAAGCCCGTCTATTAAAAGGAGAAAAATCTAGGGGATACCTTTAATTTATGGACTTTTCTGACAAATAGCTTTAATAATCTCCACCATAATTCTTCTTTAACCCTTTTTGAAGGTAACCGTTTCGTTTTTGAGGAATTGCTGTCAGCTACTGGGATACTTCTAGTTGTTAAAAACGGATAATCAAGAATTCATTTAATGCCTACGTGACATCGGATCTAGATAAAACCTAGGCGAGTTTTTCCTAGTATGAGTGTAAGTCAGCTGGAGTTATAGTCGTAATTCCGGTAATTGTACCGGAATTATCTATTTGCCGGAACAGCGGCTTTAATCGGTGATAATAGCTTCTCTACGCAAAAGGTAATAATTTTCTCTACGCAAAAGGTAATAATTGAAATGTTCTTACTTTTTTCCCCTTACTAGCGAATTAAACTATATTTGGTAATTATATATTCATTTTATTCTTTCACCTGAAATCCTTAGTTAGCCATCAAATCATTACGTTTCTTTCGTCATATAATTGTACATTTATCTTATTGTACATTGAACCTATATACACTACACTACATTATATTACATTACATTATGTTACATTTTAAGAAATGAGTCTTTTTTAACGATTCATTCAAATTAGCTTTACCTTTTCTTTATTAGAAAAATAAAGTGTAACAATTTGCTCGGCTATCGTTCGCCGTTCGTGAACCTGACTGATGTTGAAGTCCGAACTAATTATTACGCGACGGTGTAACAGACGTCCGGCCAGTGAAAGGCTTTTTGCTTTTCGGAACGATCACTGGAATTAGTCAGCTGAATTTTTCGCCTATTTCTAACTCTGACAGCTGGTCCACTATTGCCAGCACTTAACTTATGAGTATTCCATTTTTGAAAGAGCGTCCTTAGTCAGAAATCAAACATTTTCAACGCTGGATCTACAAAAATCATCTGGTGAATATTTAGAACTGTTTTCATACAACCTCATATGCAAGCAAAGCAAATGCTTTATTGATACCGCTGCATACTGACACTCGATGTCCCTGATGTCGTGGAACGCCAAAACCAATGCGTTGCTCATGCGATGTGATACCACTCGTGCTGGTAATTACAATTGCTCTACGATCCTTCGAACCGAAACACAGCAAACTGCTTCACGGCAGAAATAGAAAGGAGAGTGGTATCAAACCGGACGATCTCTCACTTAGATCTAGCACCTGTAAAAAAGGGTGATCTAGGAAGACGATTTGCAGTCGATCACTATTAATAAACTTACTGTAAGTAATTTACTTCGCTAATTCTAGAAAGCCGGTAACAAATGTATGTATTTTATTTATATATTTCAATATTATTACAGTAAGACTCCAATCAAATATTGTACTTGTATAAGAAGATATTTGAATTACATTAATGTGTGTAATTAATATTCGAAAAAAGATAAATAATATTTAGGCATTATAAAAGCAATAAGTAAATACATATATATACATAGAATGCAACAATATTCGAAATATATGAAATTTTATTTATCACGTGCACTTCTTATCAGATGCAGATGTAATTAAGATAGAAATGAAGACGACTTATACATAACTGATAGAAAATTTTGACCTTCGTTTCTGTCTTCTAAGTTTTTACGATGATATTCAATTCTTAAACCCCGAATATGATTAGGCTGGAGCATCTCAAACTGTTGTTCGGTACGCTCAAACAATGGGGGATGACGAATCAGTTCATGAAGACATTTCCCAACGAGATCTCCCAGAGACGAGGGCGTCACTTCCGCGAGATTTCCGCCAATCTGCATAAATCCTTGTAATGTACGGGTAAAGGCGCTTTCGCACTGTTCGATCGCGTCGCGCGGTTTTAGGTGTAGAAATAAAGAGGTAAACTCAATCAGGTCAGGAAGGTCAGGTTACAGTTCTTTCAAAAAGTATGATAGACATAGAAAAAAGTAGAAAAAATATTATTGTCAGTCGGATGATGTCCACTGCTGTTCGTCTCCATGCCTCCAACGAGAATTATCCTGAGACGCTTGCATCCAGCGGCTCCCAGCGGTCCTTATAAGATCTACCGTCCACCTCATGGAGGTATTCTACTTCATCGAAACCATACATACTGACGGCGCCAAAGCTTAAAGTAAATCGCCCGTTAAAAGATTTTCAATTTTTATTTATGTGGTTAACCAACGATTAAAAACACAATGCAATATGTTAAAAAAAACATTTACACAACATGCAGTATAATAAAAATGTCAATAATGGCAAAAATAACTTAAAATACATACATTTTAAATGAATTCTGATAATCGTTTATAGCATTATGTGAATTGTTTGGAATAAGTGGATACAATGATATTATTAATAAAATCCTGTTTTTTTTTAATATAAATATTAAATTTTGCTTCTGTCAGGGCATCAGATTCGTTTGCATAGTGATTATTGATAAAATTATATTAAATGAAAGAAAGGTCAATAACTTACTTGAAAACATTCTAAAGAAATGCGTATCGCAGCTCAAACATGCAAACTGCTTAGTAAGCCATTCTACATGCAAATATCTCTCGGAGATTCCATTGGCAACGTTTATATTACCGCTTTAATAAGTCACTTTGTTAAGTTAGCGTAGAAATATGGAGTAATGTATAATGCTAAATCTCGAATTTACGTAGAAATTTCAGGTGTTCTGAGTCAGAGGACACACCGTTGCGAAGGATGTTTTTCGTATGGGACTCATGAAAATTTCAATCGTAAATAAAAAATTTAAGAACAAACATTAAGTTTTGTAGCAGACTGTTTTTAAAGGAAAGTCACCACCCGATTCTTAGTTAATGAAAGTCCGTCACTCGAAAATCTCTACTGAACATAACCGTTATTTTGCATTGAAAAACACCATTGCGTTAGTTTCGAGCCCTCCAGCAAGGTTGCAAAAACTCCTTGAATAAATGAATATCGACGGCACCTTGCGTTCCAGTTCTGATCGTTGGTTCTGCTAAACAACTGCTACATGGTAACAATCATAGGCAGGAGACGTTTGCTTGTTCGCAATTTTTGCTGTACGTGGTTTTGAGGACGTGGCAGCTCAGTTTGTTACGTGCCTTACTTAACCGACCGATCCGACCCGACAGGTAGAGGGTACGAGTTCGAGTTGCCGTAAGTTGTAGCTGCCATGTTTCTCAATGTGCCCGGATAGTGGCGACAGATTCGCAACCTGTCATACTGGGACTAATCATAAACATGCGAAATGCGGTGTTTTACACCCCTGCCAACCCCTCTCGAGGGATTACGGCGTGAGTTGTTGCTATGTTATGTTGTTTTGTTTAGTGAACGTTATGTCTGTGCGTATCGCGAAACCCCTGCAGCTCCAAGTTGGGGTAGAAATAGTTGACGTCTTACTTGAAATTTGAATAACTCAAGAATTATGCGCTCGGCCATACTGGGATCATCTGGTAGGGTGGCACACAAAAAGAGCCCTCCCCTTTACCTATAGTCCTTTACCTTTAGTTTGTCTATAACTTATCCCTTAAAGAGGTAGAAATTTTGGACATGGTATAGTTCAGATAGATGGGGTTTTTCTTGGTAAGCATGCTCGATCTTCGGCTTAATCGGTCTCTTACAATCGCGTGAGACAGCGGTCAACTTGCCAAGGCATATCATACGTTCTTATTTGGGATGTTCTGGTTTGAGTTCTGTCCTATTTTGGATGTTGGGAACTATGAAAACTTTCTGGCCCTATATAGCTTCACTGCCCAAATTAAAATGTCTTTGCTACTGTATCCACTAGCTTACATTTGACTTTACCTAACTCTATGTCATTGTTTAATTTCATCCCTCTTTGATCTTTCGATTCCGCAAACGCTGAAACTTTTTGGTTAATTTACAATTCCGTCTGTACATTTCCATTTTCTTTTCCGCTTTGTAGTTGCAGTGTGTTTAGATTTATTTCGCTTAAGTGGAAAATTAATATTTAGTTTGCTGAACTCGGCGGGTTTAGTCTAGCCAGTCAAAAGGGCCTTTGATATAGGAATCGTGTTCTTTGAAATATCAAATATTATGTTAATTATAACCAGAGAAAGTTCTTAGAAATACAAGAATATAAACATTAAATATAATTTCATGTTATTACGATATTTATATGTTTAACATAGTTCCTTGTATAAATTTAATTGTAAAACTCTTAGAAGAGTTTATCGGAAGACTGGAAAGAAAATCTAATATCATCTCTGGTGGACGACAAACAAAAACTACTAAACCGAGTTGGAGCAGACTCGAAGCTAATGTAAGTCGCTTTACACAGAGAAAACATGATACTTCCGAGCAGCGCCATCTATCTCATTCAAATTCTAGTTTGCGACGCCGCGTGGCTTCATTTTTAAAGCTTTCGTAGCACAGATGTACTAAACTATTAGGATGCGGTATTCAATCGAAAAGATTATAGCTTATATTAACAGTCATCTCGATAAGGTCTGAAAAAGTTGCCTAACATACATCTCAATGCCGGGCTGAGTCAATGTGTGTCGTGATGTGGTTATTATTATTATGACTGTCGTTTTTGTCGTTCAAACAGAAAAGCCATATCAATATTTTGATTATTCCGGTCGATCTCAATAGATACGTACGATTCAAGAGTCCTTACAACGTTTTTCTAGCTCAATGATTTGCTCGGGCTGTGTAACGGGACTTATTTCATGTCCCCCGTGGAACGCTCCGTTTGAAACGACCTTTATTTTATCTAATAGTATCTATTGAAACTTTTTCACAAAGTCTAGATGGCTCTTTAAAGTGTAGGTTTTAGGGTTCAGTTCTTAAAAAGTAAATAACGGGACCCTGTTTCTAAGCCTCCGCTCTGTGCGTCCATCCGTCCATCTATCAACGGGATGTACCTCATGAATGTTATAGATTGACTATTGAAATTTTCAGAGAATGTCTATTTCTGTTGCCGCTGTAACAACAAATACAACATAAAGAAATAAAAATTAAAGGGCTAAAAATAAGTAATAAAAATGAGTTTTTTTCTTCGAAATTTTCTGCTTGCTCTTGTTTTTTATAAGAAATTCTGTAATTGTTGGGTACATAATGTTTATTATTTTAAGATGATACGGAACCCACCATGTGCGAATCCGACTCACATTTGACCGGTTTTTTATTTATGTAAGTTAAATAGCAACTACGACTAGCGATTTGGCAACGCAAATTTGACACATTTGTTGTTGCAAGCATCCATATAAAGAGGGGAGTATGTATGCTAGTTTTAAAATTTAATTTGTCTTCATGTTGTTTACTTGTACCTATTTCAGTTTTGAATACCGATATATGTAAATAAATTATTTAACTTTTAATAAATATATATAAAAAACTAAAAACGGAGGACGATCTCTAGTTGACCCGTTTTTTTTTAATGTATATGACCACGCGTAACTCTTAACTGAAAAGTCCGATTACGATAATTCTTTCTTTACTGTATGGAGTATACATTGAAGCTGATAACATTAAATTTGCAAAATACATTTACCCTAGGACTGTGAAAAGTTGCATAAGTTTTTCGTAGGTTTCGCTTTTTTTTAAATGTCTATATATATATATATCTCAATATATTATATATTCCATCATTTTGATAAGTATTTAACATTACTCTTTATCACTGAATGTTATTAGTAGACTGAACGGACATGCTAAATTAATATCAACTCCATACTAAATTAGTGGTCCTCCCCCCCCTTCCCCCCTGTACATACCACCCCTTCCCTCACCCCCTATGGACCTAGTACGTGACGTGAACGCATGTACGCGATTAATTTTACCCATTTCCCTGTTAAGTAATTCCCTTTAAATAGACTCGCGAGTAAACGATTTTAGTTCTTGTTTCCTTACAATAAAAGCGTTAAAAGGGATGATGTTGTTTGATTGACAGGTTTCGGTGCAAGGGTTGTAGGGCTGACAAGGGGGATCGCTTTTTCACAGGGTCGGGGTTTGATAACCGGACGCGGCAAAAAGTTTCGTACTGAGATTTATATGATACAACAAACGTTCTTAACGAAGATTTGTTTACGAAAAATAAGGTTTAAATTAAATTAAAAAAAAAAACTAAATTATAATTGTAAGAAACGTTCATGCACTTTCTACTCTTGCCATTCACAATGTTTGCTCGAACTGGTATTTGAACCTTGGACGATTTTAAAGACAGCACCATAACGAAAGATCTACCGCATTTCAAATTTGTATAACATCCAACCATAAATTTTTGTCTTATAGTTTAATAACAATAGCACTCTACAATCGGCCATACGTAAAGCTTTACTGACAAGTGCGAAATCGATCCTTATGCTTTACAACTTACACAGCACAAAGTCCGAACAGGTTAGGTTGATGTATGGCCGTGTGTACATTGTCCTTAATCTATAAAATAAACGAAACCTATTCCTTTAGTGGGGCTAAACCGATCGTCAAATTAATGCCCACGCCGGGATGTGAACCCGCAACGCTTCCGCGAAACAATAGCATTGTTATAGGATTAATAATTCTACCGTCAAACGCTGCCCCCATTAAAGCCGAACGTTTCGTGATTGAACTAGACTGATGGTCATCGGTTTAAATTTGTATTGGGTTCCGTATGGATGTTTCTGTTCAGATATAAAAACAGATGCCAATGTAGGCGAAATGGGTAAGTTACCTCATTAGTACGTATATAGTATATTTTTTTTGGGTTTTTGGGTTACATGAGGAAAGAAAAAAATCACAATTTACATAAAAATATGCCCGGAGCTTTATCTTAACAGAATAAGCATTTTAATTACAATAAATAATACAGATTCAAAAATTTGTATAGCTGGTTTATTGATTGAATTTCTTTCTCGTAAAATGAACAGTGAAAAAAGGATTTCTGAAACGTTGAACTCTAAATGTAATTAAGATCGTATTGCAAAGTGTTTATTGCTGGCATTATCGCGAAGGTTTTAAATCCTGCTCGAAAGACCAAACAGGTAATAGTAATAAAAAAGCAAGTGGAGCAACTTTCAATTTAAATTCAATAGTTTTAATAAAGGAATGGCTTTTAAAAAAGCAATTAAAGCAAAATAGGTTTCGTTAGTTAATTTAGCTTTTGGTATTTACTTAAATGTAGGTAGGTATAGTAATACCTCGGCTTAAGCGAATTCAGAGTATGCGGTTTTCAAATTTTGTGGATTCATCAATTTTTGAGCTGAAATCAAAAATTGAAGAAAATAAATTGCAAAAATATATAATTTCTTTCATTAAAACTAGGAATAAAAGAACCGTTTTTTTAGTAATTACATGCTTTTCAATTATAAATTGACTTAGGGTAATCTTAAATATACTTATCGGATTTAAAAATTCTTTCACTTTCGTTGAAACCAACATAAAACATTTTGACACTAGCACTATATGCGATTGACAGCTGGATTTAAATCGAATAGAAGTTCGTTGTCGCTTTGCTGTATTAAAAAAAAAGTTTTTGATTCATGCTGATATTCATTTCGATTATTCAGTTTTTTGGTTGGTAGATTTTCTGTTGCTCATTTTATTACCTAGATATATAACCCTACTTTTTGACTTATATAATTGACACTTTTTGTTTCTACATAACACAACATAACATAACAAACTCACGCCGTAATTAATTAATTCTTCGAGAGGAGTAGGTAATCCCTGGAAAGAGTTAGCCAGAGATACACACCGCATTTCGCATGTTCATGTTGAGTCCCGGTGTGACAGGTTGCGAATCTGCCGCCACTGTCCGGGCACAATGAGGAACATGGTAGATGCAACGTACGGCCACCCGAGACTCGAACCCTCGA
Source organism: Choreutis nemorana (assembly GCA_949316135.1). NCBI lineage: Eukaryota > Metazoa > Arthropoda > Insecta > Lepidoptera > Choreutidae > Choreutis > Choreutis nemorana. The sequence continues at coordinate 4,965,600 of OX438621.1, read as the reverse complement.
CATGTCGGTTCGGGTCGGTCGGTAGACGTCGGCACGTAATAAACTTAGATATGTTTCTGACTACAGTTTATTATTGTACAACATGTATATTTTTGAACTCGTCAAATCCTCTTTCATTTGAAATCTCACTTGATATGATAGCCATTTTTTTTCTGTGGTCACTTTTTTTACGTCACATCCGCTATATTAATTTTTTCGTCAAATTAGACCCCTATGTCGCCAGGAATATAGATAAGAATTGATAGATTCCTCTTTAATATTTAAATATAGTTTCATTAGCGTAGGATCTAGGGTAGATCTAGCGTAGATCTCATCATACATAAAACAAAAATACACAAGACTAATAACCCTTGCTTTCGGTTATGCCGGAGTCGAGCAAAAAATTAGTGTCATGTGCTATGTTATGTAATAAAACCTTAATAAAGTGGCATTCAAGATTCCCATTCTACTATACATTCACTGGAATCCAAGGCGGGAATAAAAAAATGCAAGCATCGTCAAAAATAACGAGACGGAAACGATGGTGAATTAAACTTGGGTACGAACTGCCAAGCATCGAAAAACTAAGCGAAATACTGAATGTATCGGCTGCTGTCAGATACAAAGGCATAGGTAGAATGGATAGACTTGTATCGTTAATTTGTCTCCTAAAAGACTTGGCAAACTTTAAAGATTTTGGAGATTTCAAATATTTTGTTGTTCGGTGGTCTTCTATTACGAGGAGTAAATTCCTTGATCACCCTAACGTTCCAACACTTCGAGGAATTCCGCGAACGCTCCGACTGTGGAATGAACTCCATGGCATGGTTTTCCCAAGTGACTGCAGCATTCTTCAATAACGCGTTTGCAATACCAGGGTCCCCAACGCGTGCGTCACGACCCTGGTATTGCAAACGTCCAAAGGCTACGGTGACTGCTTACCATCAGGCGGGCCGTGTGCTTGCTTGCTACCGTAATGGGGTATGTTTATGTGCTGGTAAATGTTTCGGTCTTCCTTAAGGAAGACTTCTCAAATCTGGTCTTGAGCATCAAAACAAGTAGAACGCTACATGTTTTAGTTAAATTATAAGGAAAACCCTATCTTAAGTTATAGACATCATCTATACTGTAATATGATTCTCTATAATTGAACGAGCGAGCTAAGCGTTCAGAGCCAATTTCTCAGAATCTGCTGGATCAATCCGACGTTTGTATGTTAAAAGGTATGCATAAATGTTTGTCCGCCGATATGTCGAGTAACGTTGATCAGGTCTTCGCGATATTCAGACATTGGGAAAATATATTTTTGAGTTCGCGAAATACAGTGGGTATGTTAAGTTTTAGGGTCAAAACAGATTCTGTCAGCGGCAGTTAAAAGTTACACAATACTTGTTATGGAATTCTATTTATCATATGGTTCAGATGGCAGTACCTTTGTGAAGAATTCTGGTTAATACTTCAAAAGGAATGTTAAAAATGATAATTGTTAGAGAGAATAGAATATAATATTAAATATTTGCAAAAACATGGTTATAACAATTTAGATCCTAACAATAAGAATAGTTAACAAAACAAATTCAATGAGTATCTCTAGCAGCAGCAAAACGATCATAAACCAATTAAAATAAAAAATATATAAACTGTTGCTACAATATGGTTTGTAATTTTATGGTCATGGTTGGTATAAATTGTTTTAAGTTGGCACATCTATGAGTTTTATATCCGCAGAGCCCCCGTCCATTGGTGCGTGAAGCCGGGTCGCTAAATCATTTGCTAGCTGGACCACTAAATTAGATTCAGTGTCTTAGTTGGCACTAAAAAGATAAAGTGGGGTCTCATTGAAAAGTAACTCTGAAGGGTTGGAAACAATTACAGTTCAAAACCGACTGTGGTATGTGGCATTGTAGATAACCAGTGTTTGTCAAAGTTTTAATTTCCTTAAATGAATACTTGGTAATGTTTAATGAAATAATTTTTGGTGGACTGTGTGTAGTCATATTTTTAAGACTATATAAAAATAAAAACTACTATATACTATATATACTCTAATCTATATAGACTATATAGATATGAAAATCAGTTTTTGGTTGAAAAGATGTCGTTGCTGTTTTTTTTTACATCACGACACACACATTGACCCTTCCCCAGAATAAGATTGAAGAACCTTGTGTCGCAGGTGCTAAGCAACGATATGGTATGAACTACATACATGAGAATACTACGTTGAAGACCGGTAAGCGGAACAATGCATCTGGCAAATAATCCAATGTTTCGCACCCGCCGGGATTCGAACCCGTAACCTCTAGCGTAGCTGTTGATTCATTACACCACTGCGCCACCATACTCAATTTTTTAGCCAAAGTTACCAATTAAAAAAATGCTAGTGAAGAAAAATACCATGTCAGTTTACTTATGAAGGTTTCAGCTAGTACTTACAAATTTATTTTATTAAGATAGTTCATAAATATACATAAATCATATCAGGCGTCTTTCAGGCAGCTCCATAGTGAAATTGAAAGCAAATATTTGTTTCAACTAAAAGTTTCTGCTTCTCAGATTTGTAAACAAAACTTTTTACTCGGCTAACTATGTAGGTATGTGTATTGTGATATTGCGGGATGCCGCTTTTTTGGCTCAACGTTACTGAAATCAATTAAACGCCCTCAGTATTTGGCCGAAAGCCAACTTTGCCCGGGCAATGTTTCAGTGAAGGTTGAGGACCGCATACACTGTACCTAACGAGAGAAAAAGAGAAATCCCCCCCCCCCCCCGAAGCCGAACATCGAAAATTAATAAAGAAATTAAGAAAGAAAATTAATTCTTCTTGGAAGATATTTAAAAATTCAAATGTGAAACAATGGGTGCAAGTAACAGCGAACGATTTTAATTAAAATACTACGCCGAAGTAAATATAAATTGGAAATATTTATTGTTTATAACGACGGAATCATTTTCGGTTGCAGTGAATTTTTCCGACAAACAACAAAATCTATTGCCGGATTCTGCCGCAATAATTATAAGGGGAGCGGGACGGAACCGTATCGGATATAGTTATGGGCAGAGAAACCAACGGAACCCTAATTTATGGGCACGAAAACGCTGGAAAAATACAGCGTGAGGAATTAAAAGGATTTTTTTCCGTTATTTTGTACCTGGAATATTATATTTTCTGGAAACGGGAAGATCATGTTTGTTTTTGTAAAGATTGTTCTTGTAAAGATTTTTTGGTAGATTCTGCCTGCTCTAGGTTTCAGATAACGCTTGTTTTTTCAAATGCATTTACGTCATTTCATTAATATTCAAATAAAAATGAAAGCCTGACCATTGTGAATGTTTAAGTGAATGAAAATAATATCACAGTTTAACAGATAATAAACCTAAAACACTATGATACGTAAATCTCTAATAGATAATACATTTGTGATTGTAATTGTAATTAACTCTAATCACTTGTGCTTGAGGGCCTATTGTTAAGTTTCAGGTATTGTGGCTTGACGTTAGCTGGTTTCGATTCCGGGACGGACAAAAATGTCTATAATGAAACAACAATTCCATATATATATATAGACAAAAGTTATGAATAGTCATATGGAATTAATATATATATATATATATATATATATATATATATATAAGCCGAAAATGCATAAACTGGTACTCAACATTTTCGCAAGTGTCTTTACGTGCTTTTGATAAATTTCAAACAATTGTAAATACTTTAATATCAACAAAGTTCGTGTCCAGCGGTAATCGAACCCACTTTCTCAAATAACAGCCAGGTTGTTGGTTTCATTCAACATCCTAGTTTAAAAAAACAAAGAAATTCGTTCTCATTTCGTGGGGATTATTTTTTTTGCATTAAAAACTCAAAAAGTACGTCATGATCACAAATAGAATAAGCTTATAGATGTGTGTAGGCGCAAATTCGGCCTTGTTTGGAATATTGCTGTCACCTTTGGGATGATTCAGCCAAGTGTCAGCTAGCAGCTTTACACTCTGTTGAAAAGCGAGCCCGAAGAATCATCGGGATTGACGATGATATTGCTAACTTTCATGACCTCAGTCACCGCCGTGAAGTTGCGTGTCTATCGGTATTTTATAGGATACATTTCGGAGAGTGTGCGCAGGAATTGCACAATTTAATTCCACCGGCCCCCTTTTATGATCGGAATACTAGACGTAGGCTGAAGTTGCATCCTTTTGTGGTAGATATTCCGACCATCCGGACTAAACGCTTCGATAGCTCCTTCATAATGCGTACTGCAAGGGTGTGAAATTCTTTGCCTGCCGATGTGTTCCCTGACCAATATAACATAGGCTTCTTTAAGGCAAGAGTGATTAGGTTTCTCCTGGGCAGGCATGATCAACCTTAGACCTCATCGCCGCTTAACATCAGGCGGGTTTGGAGTCAATTGCCTACCTGGTCATGAATAATTAAAAAAAAGTACTTATATATTAATATTTACATTTATATCCGTACATGAAGGAACGCTCCTATCAGTCAGTTTGTCACTTTGTCACGTCAATGTCAAAAAAATAAGCATTTCTAGGAGATTAATGTTTTAAACACCAGACTTACGAACTCATGTACGTAGGTTGTGTATAGAGGTAACTGTTTGTTGCAAGTCAAAAGTTACAAGCGGTAACATGATCATGATGTAAAAGAAAAAAATGATGTCCTTAGAAAATATTTCACGTTGTGTATGAAATTTGGCACAGTCAATGTTTATTTGGAGAAGGTATGCTGAGATTTTTTTATTCAATAATCATTAAACTTGTTTATTTATTATTTTTATTACAATTTTATGGGCAAAAAAGACATCAGTTCACCTGTGATTCAGTGATTCAGCCTATTAACACGAAGATGCCCCTGATATCGTGAAGCACCAAAAGCACCCCACAACCGTCGCCCATGTAGAGGTAAAAATGTTATACCTCTCGTGCCGGTAATTACTTTATTCTGGAGAATAAAGATTTTGGACGGATTGGAATCCATCGAACCGAAACACAGAATATAAACATTGCTTACGTTAGCATACACAGAACCATTATGACACATGACATAACATTTTCCATCAAACCGTCTGCTAGTTTGCCTAAGAGGTTGAATAAAAAGTGCCAGTTAAGAAAGGTAGGCTAATTACTATTAGGTGAGATCGTATCTTAAAATAAGCACATTTGAATAAGTTACCTTTTCAAACTACCGCCGGTTCGAGATGATATTTCTACGGCGAAAAATGTGACAAGAAACCTCTGCGGTTGCTTTTTTCAAAATAATCACAATGGATAATTTTCCATTACAATGTGTTAAGAAAATTTAGTTCTCTAGACGTATAAATTAAATCACTTTTGTCCTCGACTTTGTCCGCGTAGAAATTGATAATGGTTCTAATAGGATCTTTAATAACTTGACATTTCTCGTTATCTGTTGGCCAATTCACGAAATATGTTTATAAATTATATCATATGTGTTATTTTGATTTATTAAAATCCATTCAGTAGTTTTAGCGTGAAAGAGTAACAAACATCCATACGACCAAAAACTTTCGCTTTTATAATATTAGTAAGCATTCTTGACGAGGCATGTCTTACATTTTAGACCACATCCGAAAAACAGGGGCTGTTTAAGTATTCAGGAGTCCCCTACCTGAAAGTGACTTTACAGGGGGCCCCTTAAAGGCCTATTGTGAAGTCCAGACAGTATTATATCCGTGCAAACTTCGAATTTAAACTGCCTTAATAAGATCTAAATTCCAATGGCGGAATCGGAAACGCAATACATGCGTAAAACGACATAGGATGTTACTCTTTTGAAATTTCGAGATTTATCTCCTTGGACTATGTTTATTATTTCCCTTTTGTAGGTATAACTGTTATGGGTTCGATAGCCGTCAGTGGTACTTTTGTTGTAAAGACCCTTCAATTTTACTGCGGGCTAAAAAAGTCCGTTTCGCAATATCGCTTATGAACATGATTCATATGTCGAATCGTTGTGGCCACTTTCAGGTTGTGAATTGAACTGTCAGAAATATGCGCTAATGAGCGGCCATCTTGATTTTTTTTCGGCCCGCTCTGGACTTTTCATAGCATTATTAGAATAATTCAATTTTGAAAGGCAGCTTTGTTGCAAATTTATAAGACTGCGAAAGATTTTTAGCTTGTTTGTCACGTTGGTTCTATGAAGAAGAAAAAAATGTCAAATGAAGCGAACAAACTTTTCTAGCGCATTTACGAGCTGTAAATAAAACAAGCACATCTTGCTGCTTAGCAGATTTAGTATTCAAGTCATATCGGAATCACGTGAAAGAGCTTAGTCTCAGACTTTGTTGGGGTTCAATCAACTTGCGACTCTTCATTTAAATGCTGCACCTAGAAATTGCGTTACTTTTCTATTTCTTTTTCTCTTTTAAGTAAAAAAACTGATGGAAAACTTGAGTCTCGATCGTGAATAGCAAGTTTTTGCTATTGTTATTTAGTTAACGAAAATAGAGAAAAACGTACCTGTATATAGTAAAGGTAAAGTTGTATAGCATGCTTTCCATGCCTCTGTTTTAGAAATGGTTCTTGGATTCTATAAAAGTTTAATTAAAGACAACGTAGTCAAAAATATCTTTATGTAGAGCATACTTTAAAGGTGGTAAATCTATGTGTGATCTTCTGGGTTAGTACCACCTTCCTCTCTATTTACAACGAGAAGTAGTTGGCTGTGTTTCGGTTCAAAGGATTGGAGAGCCAGTGTAACTGTCGGCACTACTGGTATAACATATATTATAACAGCAGATCTATGTGCGAGATCGTCTGAACTAGTACTAGCCTCCTTTCTATTTCTGGCGTGAAGCTGTTCGCTGTTTCGGTTGTAAGGATTGAAGAGCCAGTGTAATTACCAGCACTTCTGGTACAGCATATTTACCTGTACGTGGGCAACGCATTGGCGGTGCTCTTGGCGTACCAGACATCAAGGGTATGTTCACTCCATCAGGTGAACAGCCCATGATTTTTATTTAAAATTAAGTATCAAAACATAGCACCGAAATAACAACCTGCTGTGAAATAATTCACATGCGCCTACGCTTAAACTTAAAAGCTACTTAAGTGGCAATTATATGACACTACTGTTATACTCATCTAGAAATTTCGATCGCATTCCAGATAAGGCAAAAAGAGGCTACGAAAGGCACCGCTTTAGTATTTACGTGACGAAAACTGTCGAGGCATCCGTGCGTGGGCGCATCAATGGTTACATCAATAAATGTTTATCGCGTCTCTTGATATATTAGATCGGTTAAGTGTAAAAAAATTTAGATACGAGAGGGCAAATTGGAAATAATTAAATTAAAGCAACTTTTTGTTTAGTACTAAAAAGTTTGTATAAAACTTTTAGTGTTTTTATGCAGTTAGGTTTAGGTTGGCGACCTTTTTCATTGTATTTCTGCATAAATTTATTAACGGTTCAGTATCCCTCAACATTTAAAATTTGTTTTGAATGCATTTTTAACGATTTGAAAACTACAGAAGTCATGAAGTTTCTCCTTCTTATTATAAAAATCACAATAAATTTATTTCGTTAACATTTTCTTTAAAATAACTCGAAAACTGTTTCGGAAAATTTAAATTGGGGATAGATACCGGCAAAAAACCCGAACAAGAAAGATTCTGTATTTTTTGTTAGTATATCAACATGATTTTTATACTAAGACACTAATACATCTTACAGTCTGGGGTGAGAGAATGCGATAAAGCTCATATCACAATATACGAATTAAAATGAAATTATTTATAAATTACGTCATTTAGTGACAAAACAAATATGTACCATATTACCCCGTAACATACATGCTACTCACACAGGGCAAGCAATTATATGAGCAGCGTGCATACACCGCCAACAGTTCGGATCTTGTGTAACTCGGATGACAGAAGCTCTACCTACATCCTTCTTAAAACCGCTAACAAAAACTTGTCCTTGACTCTCTGAAAGTCCTTGACGGTTGAATACAGTGTGAAACAGTTAACGAGCTCAAAAATAATTACCTCACCATCAGTTTCACCACATTCTTGTCTACCACTGGATTGACATTCATATAATCTGAAGTAAAACGCTATCACTTCGAAGGAGAACCACAAGGAACGCTTTTTACAAAGACAATGCCTTGATGCAGATCTTCCCCACCCCAAGTGTACAGAATTAACGAGGCACTGAACCGAGTGTCAAGATCCCTTATGACTGTCACCGACGTGGTCTGAATAGGACTCAATTGTCAATAATCAAACCTGAACATCGTCCCGGGAAACCTCCAAAGTCAACCTTATGTCCGAGGTAAAAGATCGGCACGAAGGACCATTGAAAAAATTCGAATATCGCATCGTAGAATTTGCAGACAGGGGAGGCTTCACAATTTTGACTATTCTGTTTCATCCCTTATTTACTTGGGGTATGACTATGTGCTCACGCTTATGTAGAAGGCTCGAGGACTTTATGTGAGTAAAACTGTTGTCGTGGAGTCGTTTGTATCAGGCAGACAATAATATGAAAAATGTATGTAACTACTTTTGTCCTTTTTTTGTAAAGGTAAGTTGATTCCCAGCCGAAATCTCGTTTGGATATTCTATAAAAATTCTAGACATTTCCAAACATTTTAAAAATATTTAAAATCTGCAAAATTTATTCAACTCGTATATTTGTTTTATTGGGTAAACTTTGCGAGATTCATTAGTATACTGGCTGGAAGATAAATATTGGATGAAACTAAAAAATATATACATTTTTTGATATATTTGTATTTCAACAATAAACCGCATTCAAACAAACCCGAAAACACTTCACAAAGCCTCCTTTTGATGACAAACTGCTGCGGTTACAACACTTTGGAGATCCGTTGTAATACCAGGAAATCATCACCTGAATTGGATTAGCCAAAACGGGTGGGCCAAAAAGGTTTATTTCGTATAGGGCATAGAATTATGATAGTTTCCTTGTGAATAGATTTTTTTTTTGCTTGGCTGAGGTATGTTATGTACCTGCTAATGCAAAAGATCATTGTTGCGGTAAACTTATTAATTAACACATTTTGGGGTTTATTTTCTACCTGAAACAAGCAAGCGATGAAGCACAATCCCAACTGATAATAAATACCTAATGACTTAAACCGCCTTTAAGACTTAGACTAAATCCAGAACTTAAAGTAAAAAATGCATTATTTTTGGCGGGTAACTGCCTGCTTTATGGTTTTAACTTAAACTGCCTGCTTTTTTAAAATGAATGAATATGGCCGCTAGGATAAACGTATTAAATTTACCTGGAAGGGGACCCCCTGTAAATTAGTTTTTAGATGCGTACAAAACGAGGTAAATCGTTAATTAAAATAAGTACAACAAAGTTACGGAACTTTTAAATATAAACTCACACTCACGCAATACTTTTTACATTTATCACAGCGTACAAATACTTACGCAATCAAGGCACACAACCATAGTTTTGCAAACGCATACTACGGCATTAATTTCCATATTTTATACGGGACACTAGTGGTTCGCCGTGACTTCTTCTAGCTTAAAATAATGTTGTAGTTAATTGATTAGTTAGAAAACTAAAGTATATAAAGTGTATATTAAAATTAGGAAAAAAAATCTTTTAAAAACGTGTTGTTATTTTAACATTAAAAATGATTTTACGAATTAAAAGTTATGCATACATTTATCGATTCATTAAAAACTACATTTTAATTATTATTTTTTGGCTTCCTGGAAATACAATCGAACGTCTATATATGTCTATATATATCTATAGTTACTATAACAATCAGGCAGGCTGCATGTTTACCACCTTACTGGCAAAAAATATATACATATTTAAGAAAACCATAACGTTAACGAAGAATACTATTCAATTGCGAGAACATTGAAACTATGGCAATCTCTCCCGTTTACTAAACTTATCTTGCAAAGTACAACTTTGTCATTTGTCGCTTTGTAACGTGACGGTTACAACAAAGGTGGAAAAGCGGATATTTTTACATGGTTTTACTACTGTTTTTGACCTATTTTTAGGAAGGTACGGCTGAAATCGAAGAAAAGGTTGAGGAAGGGGGTTTGTGTATTTTTTTTTTTTTTGTTATGTATATTCGTTCAGATTAAATTTATGTCTATTACTGTAATTTCTATTACGTGTTTTTAACTAACTATCCGCAATTACTGTTTAGGCTGAAATAATAATAAAAAGTACTTTAATCAATTTGAAAAGTAAGTATCCAATAGTCTACGAGGAGAAACCTCCGTGGTTGCGTTGGAACTCAAAATCGCTAGTCGCTCAGCTACCCGCCCCCTCCCGTCACCGCGACCTATCCATCCGAAACAAAACTTCACTGTTAAATAATTACGACACAACGTTATCCTTAAGAACAAATAAAAAGATCCATTAGCAGGGAATAACAGGAGAACTATTTGTCTGGAAAATTATCAAGTTTCCCCAACGTTTAATGGTGTTTGCCTACGGGTAATCAGGAAGTAATCGTTTTTAACTTTGACAGGCTTTTTGGGGGCCGTTAGTTTACTGTACATAACAAATCGAGGACACTACTATGTAAGAATGGTTACAGGCATGGCGAAGGCCACGCGTTGGTACCCACGCGAGAAACACACTACATTGAGTGTGTTTTTTTCTTTGATCGGTCTTTTTATTTATACTTAAGTGATTAAATATGTAGGGGTGTCTATTGGGGACTGTTCAGTGCTGAATAATACCAGGTTGTTAGGTACTCATGTTGTATTTCGCCTTATAAACTTGTATAGTAGGGAGGCCACTGTACTTATGTAGTATCTAACGCGGACTGCCTTGTAATCTGCATATTACTTCATTTAGTGTAAAATAAAGTCGCTTCCCGCTGTCTGTCGCCATGTCGCCATGTCGTATGATGCGGTTTTTAAAGAGTGTTTTAAGAGGATGGTTTATATGTACGTAATACGTGGATAATATCCGTGCGAAGCCGGAGCGGGTCGCTAGTGTTATGTATTTTAATGTTGAAAGTCTCGCCTTAAATACTATGTCGAGAAAGACCGGAAAGACCTTAATTTGGAATCGACCAAAAAAAAAACTAGACATACGTGGTGCGATGAGTTCTTAACTTTTTAAATGTAGAAATATAGTTATAAAATTACAAATTTAATGACCCACACGCCTTCAAAACTTACAACAACGTATAAATATTGCTATCTCTTTCTAACAAGAGTTTACTCAAAATAACCTTTGTTAGTTAACTAAAAAAGATATTTCAAACGATTTTAAATTTTCAAAGTGTAATGGACCTCTGCAAATATTTTTCATGTCTATACTGTATTTGTATTCTGACGGAATTTTTTAAGCTGGAATATTTTTCAGGGGTACTGAAAATAGTGTCGTTATGTACCTGCCACCATAGTGGCAAGCCTCTTTTTTTTTCTATCTCCATGTGCCACCGTTCAACACTGAAGTCTGTTTTTAAATAAACTGCCCGGCTAGATTTACAACCAAAATTTTTTTCATACAACTATATGAACAGTACACTATTGCAAACGTCCATAGTCTTCGGTGACTGCTTACGATCAGGCGGGCCGTAAGCTTGCCACCTTATTTTTTTTATAATTAAGGTCGTCAACCAAGCATACGACCCGCCTATTGGTGAACAGTCATCGTGGATACCATGAGAATCAAGAACTCGTAAGAATCTGAATCTGAACACCTATTTTGATGAACCCCACGTTGTAAACAATGTTCGGAAGCTTCTGTATGGTGAATAAAAAAAAAACAATTAATGTCAAGGCTGGTTTATATTTTATTAATTAGGCATACTCTGTTCATCTCGAAGTTACGTTTGTGAGGTAACATAAGTTCGTGTTTTTCTTCTTACTATACAAGTGTGTGGAATATTCCTGTTTTTTCTCACCTGAAATACAGTATTGCGTCGTACGGTAGGCAGTATTTATTTAAATATTTTTTGTATCGAAAATGTTAATAAATATTGTATTTTTTGTTTCAGGTAAGGGTTTATAGAATTAAATTTTCAAGCGGCTATGTTATGGTGGTAAATAATTTGTGTCTGAAATTTTTGTTTCAAACAACAAAGAGTAATCTGTGTCTACGATAAAACTGAGTTTTTATAAGAATAAACCGCATCAATCATAAAGTTTTGTCTGATAAAAATCGTATCAAAATTGGCTCGGATACGGGTTGAACTGAGAACCTTCTCTTAGGAGTCCGTTAAAATACCGAAACCTTCTAGTAAACGTAACAAATGTTATTCCAAAAACCGCATCAAAATCGGTTGAGCCAAACGCGAGATAATCACGGACAAACATATGCACGTACAAACATACAGGTCGAACTAGTAACAATTTTTTTAAGTCGGTCAAAAATAATCAATTTACTGTACAAGTTGACTAGTTTCCGAGTCTGTGACTACGGACTACGCCTTCATTAGTGAATTGCGCCTTTGGCAGCCATTGGCATTGTTTTCATCACTACACCTCGCGACCCGATACTTGACGAACAATAAATTTGTACAGGTGAAATGGAGAATTCCGTTTCATACAATCTAGCCTTTTTAAATTTTTATCATGGGCGAACAAGCAGACGGTTGGAAAAGTAATTACCTCTATGGACAAGACGATGTCCTGGATGTCTGGAACGCAATGAGCACCGTCAATGCGTTTCCTTTATAGAAGTAAAGATGTTGTATGTGTGTGTGATGTGTATCTTAGGTACCGGTAATTACACTGGCTCTCCAATCCTTAGAACCGAAACAGCTAACTGCATCACGGCGGAAATAGAAAGAAGGCTAGTACCAAGCTGTTTTATGAATTTAAAGAATGCTAAAACACGCTTAAAAGTTTCATTAAATACTTCTAAATTAAAATAGTAAAGTCTTAAATATTTTATCGCTATCATAGAATTTCATAAATGTTAAAATTAGGTTCATAAAGCTTTTGACAACGCTGTTGAAGTTTAAGGTAACTTTATTGCAAAATTGTTTATTATTTCATGAAAGTTTTATCACAGTTAACACACTCTCTTAGTACAGGAGGTTAAAGTTTCGTTAATAGATTTCTAATTACGATTCTCCCAATCTATCGGCCAGAACGGAGACCACTTTTAGAATCACTTTCAAAAAGCTATGTGATAACACCTTAAACTTACTACTGTGATATAGAAATTACACCTTTAATACACTTTTTTTTAATGAATTTTTAAATAAATATGCTTCCTCGCCGCACCTGTTGTTACATAGACAGTTTTAGAGGGAAATTGTCGAAAAATTTCAAAGATATTTTCTTCAAAACGAAGCCATCCAAAAGAGTCGACTCCAAGCCACCTTTTCATAATTCAAATATTGTTTTAACAGATGTTTTCGCGCGAAAATCAAAAGGGTATTTAGATAGCATAAAAATTACCTTCAAAGTGAAGTGTTTCGCGGATCGCTTTTTTATTTTTAATTACGAAGCCCTTTGTCCCTTTTTGATGATTATTAATGTTTTTGGAAAAATGTGTTTTCACTTCGAAAGTTATAAGTTTATTTTAAAATACCGAATTCAAATGTTTACATTTACATGGATAATTTTTATAATTTTTGAATGACGATAAAATTTGTTTAAATTCCTATCGAATATATAGAGACATATTTTTTTGACGTTATATCGAATATTCTTGTATTTGTAAGTTCTTCTATCATTGTTCGTGTTTTATTTGTGTAGTTATGAAAGAAGACTTAGATATTATCACTGGTAACGTAGGTGAATCATATCGTATATAGATAAGCGGTTTACTCATTTACCTCCTTCCCGAAACGTTAATGTTGCTTTCTGTCGTGAACGTAACGTAGCTTGTTTTCGCAGGAAATGTCTAAGTCTCGGCAGAAATGTCTAGAGTCTCCGTAGAGTGGATTCCGGTCTAGCTAGACTTAGGAATACGAACAATAGGTAATGTATCAACCGTCTAATTTATACCAAAGTTTCCTATTACTTGGTTAGGGAAGTGTAAAGACTGACGAAAGTTATGGAATTGGCAGAGGGGCGGGGCTTAGATAAATTTACCTTTAGTTTAGTAGTGGATTTAATAATAACAATAATTATAGCCACATCACGACACACAAAGTATGAACAAAAAAATGAAAATTTGAATTGAATCAGCCCTGCACTAAGATAAAGGTGCTATGTTAATATCTGTAATGTTTGACTTTAAAATTAAAGCGACAGTCGTCAATTAGGATGAAAGTAATAACTCTTCGGAGCAATTAGATTGGTACGGACTTTGTACTAAATATCAATCATTATTTAAGACCTCCACTGCTGGAAATAAGCCTAACCGAATATTTCCAACATCCAGGCATCCAGTGGCTTTCTATAGCCCTTAAAAGATCGTCCACGTCGTGGGGGACCGCAAAAAAATCTGTCTAGACATTATCAATCCCACCTATTTCGCTTCTGTGTTAGAATTTTAGTCAATTTATATTACTTATATATTACATCAATCGTTATATTATGACTGACGGGTAAGCTGTCCAGTTCTATTAAGAAGAGGATTCATAACTCTGTGGTAAAATCTCTACTTATTTATGGGTTAAGTAAAATGGAAGAACGTTACGCCGGTGTTGTTGATTTATGACTAGTTATGTTCGGCCGGTTCGCACCTGTAACCATTGTGGATACAATGTAATTTCTCTACTGTTTGACTTTTAAAGACCTAACTAACAATGGTCGTTTTAAATTATGAAAGTTAAGTTAAATGCTAAATCACTACTGACCAGTTCTTAGAAGCTCTAAGAATTCTAGGTGGTTGAAAATGCATCTAAAGCCGGGTCCAGACCGAACGAAAGCTTCTACGAACTCGAACGAATAGGTGAAAATGGACGATCGCGAAATAAGATCGAGTTTACTCTTCTTTGTGCAAAATTTTTTGGACCTACAGATATAATGTTTTTTCCAAGAGTTATATACGTAATTCATTATCACTGGGTCTCAGTATGATCGAACTTAGTTTTAAGAGGTATCGTTCAATTTATTTTTGAAAAAAAGTTAACAATTCGAGTAGTGTAACTATTGTAGCATAGAACCTGCTATTTAAGTATTTATTTACAATGAAAGGGTTATAACACATTTGCGCTAGTTCGTTCAGTTACAGTAAAATCCAACAGGCATTCGGCGAACAATAAAACTCCTTCATTAGCCATCGTAAGTCTCTACGCAGCATTAGATGTTTGCAATGATACATATATATTTTCTGCGATAGATTTATCGTGTGGAATAAAAGATCCAATGTATTAATTTTAATATTTATTTTGAGCTGTGGGTTCTGTAAATGTAATGTTGAGTTAAAAACTGCATTAACTAAAGATAACTCCTGTACAAAAATAAATGCATATAGTACTGTTCCGGTCTTTATATTATAAGAGTTATATAAGTAACCGGAGTTTATCTTGTTTTCTTAATAAAACAGTGTAATTTAATGAAATATTGTTTGACAAGGTTACCTTTAGAATTAACCCCGAGCGAGATACAAACTTTGTACCAATTAACCATAAAATATCCGAAAGTGATAGAACAGCGGTTTTTAATGGTGCTAATATTTTTTTAGAATTAAATTTACTTAACTAACTAACTACTAACTTCAGTTGGCTGTCATTTCCCTTTAGTAAATCTAAAATACGAGACATTAAAATTTATGTCTTGCTTAAAATGGTTGTGTCCATGTTTAAATATTCTTTGCGTATTTTTATAACGATCGATTGGAAATACCATATTTATTGCACTTTTGCCACCTCATTTCTCTGATATCCAAAATACAGCTCTAGCCTAGCGGTTGGAACCTTCGTTATTCAATAATTTAATATCGCTTATAAAGATGTATTTCTCTAAATTTTGTATGTAATCAACGCGTGATTGTATTGGTTGTTCGGTTAAATATTTATTAAATGTGTATGCCTTATAGGCCGCTGATCTCCACACTTTCCACTTAGCTTGTACAGCAAACATTAATTTAGCAAGCAGTTAATACGTCTCGGGCCAAAGTGAATTATTCACTATATAATACATTATGATATACATTATGTCAGCTCGTGTTTACATAAGCTGCGTTCAACTTATGTAAAAATAAACGTAATTATAATTAGTTTTCGTTTTCGTTAATCATTTTTATTAAATACTCTCTTAAAATAGTATTTCTAGGTTTCTTTTGTGCGTATTGAATCATTGAGAAAAGAAAAAATGGGTTTCTAATAGTATTTCATACCGTAATTAAAATTTACTGAAATTGTGCCTTAACACTAACTAACTAACAATTTTAACAACTTGCGTAAATAAATATGGTTTTCTACCAGGTGAGATGGCATGCCAAACTTAATAGAATACTACTTCTTATCAAGAACTAGGCAAGCACCCTAATCCAGCCTGATGTTCAGCGGCGATGAAGTCTAAGGTGGATCAGGAGAAGCCTGTTCACTCTAAAAGTAAAACCTCATCATAAAGAACAGTTCTGAAATCAAATTCTATAACATTTGCCCTTTTCCTTCACCACTATAACGGCATAATGCGTTTAACGCCCCCAATAATATAGATACGCCCCCGAAATAGAAATTATGCCATCAATAGAAAACTACTCAAAAAATCAAGGTCGCGAAAACGTACCTTAAGGCATATAGGAATAAAGGTGAGAACAGTACGGTATTATAGTCAGATTAAAGTGAGTAAGGTTAAGGGAATCGCTTGGGATACATGGTGAGTGGTTTTTCTGAAAAAGTATTTCAAACGGGTTAGATTCAATACTGGGAGACACGGTTGGACGCGCCCGCTGTATAAACTTTTACTCGAGACACACGGTTTGTAAGGATGTAGAGCGTTTGAAACATTTTTTACACGAGAAAGTTTTGAAGGGTTGTAGGATCTGGCATACGTATTAACTATTATTTAAAGTCGACACCGCGTCAACAAAAGTTTTATTTATATACAATTATATATCGCAAAGTAAACTTATCAGCGTTGTAACATTTTCGTTTGATTTCATTGACAACGATTGAATCGTTCCATTTCCGAGATGATGATCGAAAGCTACTACTGTATAACTAAGCCCAGTGCTTTTTTATGTCTTTTTATTTGTATCGTTTTAAATACAAGCCATATTTTGGCATCTGGTTACAGCATAAGTTGTCTTCCAACATTTGAAGCCTAGCATTGGAAGTAGCTGATTCTGTTGTCATCAGTTCTAAGTTTTAAGTTTATATAACTAGAAACATCCCAAAGTATTAATTAATCTAATTAAAAATTATAGTACGTCGGATTTGTTACTCTAAGTTCACAAACGTATCGTTTGGAATCCTTTGAAAGTTAAACATTAAAATTATTTCCATGTTGTTTTCCGTTTTCGAGAGCAGCCTGTCCCCGATAAAGGTTTAAGATACCCTTTTTTGTGAAATTAGATTGCACCCTCTCCTATACGCGGAACCCTTACATTGATTCCCCCGGGATCTCTATTTATCCGTGAATAGTGTCCGGGACAGTCGCCATTGTGTTTAAAATTAACTTAGGATACAATGGCCGAGTTCGCTGTTTTTGACGGTCGTGTGTTCCGCATACGACGGTTTTTGGTCACTATTTAGTTTTCTAATTGTTCTCTATGTTGTTGAAGAAATTTAGTTTATAGTTAAATTCTAACGATAAAGTGTTAATACATCATCTGTTTACTGCATACATAACATGCCTCACGCCGTAATCCCTCGATAGGGGTAGGCAGAGGTGTTACACACTGCATTTTGCATGTTTATGTTGAGTCCCAGTGTGACAGGTTTCGAATCTGTCGCCACTATCCGGGCACAATGAGCAACCCCAGATTCGGACCCTTGACCTTGTCGGGTTGGTTCGGTAGGTTATCTAAACAAATGAGCTACCACGTCCTGCTTACTGCTGAAAGTGGTAAAGCTGTGGTTGTGGTGGTTATGAACTTTAGTCTAAATCAGATCAGCCTGTTTTGATTTTGTATGGTAAAATCCAATTATTTATCGCGGGATTGTCATTCAGGGGGGCAATGCTCCCTGGAATCTGAGTCACTTGACCTTATTAATACATTTCAACAAAGTACGGGCAGTACAAGTCGGAAGAACTCATTTGCTTTTGAGGGGGCTTAAGCCTCCCCCCTCCCCCCTCCTCCTAGATCCGACAGTGAATTGTGCTGTCTGGAATTTCAAGGCTAAACGATTAGTTAAAAATTGAAAGGATTATTTTGTAGTTTAGAAGATAGAAGTAGCTGGTCTTTAGAGAATTAATAATACAGTCTCGTCTAATGTAAAAGTTAGACGAATTCAATATTGACGTTGTTTGTAATTACAACAACTATATTATTCAGTGTTAGACGGTCTGACGTCTCCGGGCTGTCTCCGCTTTAGATTTTTGGACCTCTAGGCCATTTCAATTGCTGTCTCCGCTTTGCGGGGAGGGAAGTCTGAAACCGCTTTCTTACTATCTCCTATTTCTTCTGATTAAGTTCGTTGCGGGTCCCAAGACAGCCGGCAGGGTGTCCGGGCACAGCCTGTGCGTCATTGCACAGCTGCATTATTCGATTAAAGGACGCAAGTTTTGATCCTGATAAACAGGAGTTGCAGTGGTGGGACAGAGTGTCTGAATTCAGTGTCTGAGTTAGAAAAATATATTTATAAAATATTTGCAATGTCTTTTTAGGTTTCTGTAGCCAAAGAGTGAATGCGGGACCCGATTAAAATGCCTCCGCTGTCCGTCTGTCTGTCAGCGGGTTGTGTCTCATACACCATAATAGCAAGACTTAATTTTTTACAATATCACTATTTCTGTAGCCGCTATAACAACAAATACAAAAAAAATTAAGCATGTGGAAAAATTCTTGGTTGTTGTTGTGTAAGCAGTCTATCGATGCTTGAAACAGCGGATGTGTGACGCGAGCGTCGCTGTTCCTATGACGTCTTGACCTCTAATAATTTGACCTCCTTAATAATTGCTCCAAAGCCTTAAAAGCAGATTCATCGCAATTTTTCTCTGCGAAGTCGATTTTGAACTTTTTTCATTTACGAAACAATTAAAATTATCTAGAAACTTCTAAAAATGATATTATTTAGGAGCGGGCGCGTCGCATCCTTGGTAATTAGATTGGATCTCTTCAAAATTTCCCGCTGAACCGAAACGAGTCAAACTTTCCAGATGTAAAACAGAGTTTGTTAACGTTGTGACGCTAAATCCAGTTAACTGTTTTAGATGCGACACACTGACCCAGTGTTCGGACAGCAATTTGGTTGTGGATATTTTTGTAAATAAATATTTTGAATCGCTATATTTTTGTGTAATATGCTATGGAAATGTTTTTATTTAATCAACCTTTTTAGCCCACCCAAACTAACTACAATGGTTAAAGTAATCTGAATTCGTTTTTTTTTTACTTTTGTTTCGCCAATTAACATACTAACCGTTAACGATTACAAAGTTTTGTTTTGTCTTTTTTTTTAGATCAGTTTTATATTGAAAAATAATAATAATAGCACCAAAAAGTTTGTTCAGGTTTGTGGGTACTAAAATGTTCGCTTCAGCCTAAAATGAAGCGTTTCGGAATAAACAATGTATAAGGCGAATATTACAAAGTTCTGTATAAATTAAATAACCAATTTCGACTTTGTAATACTTTAAACAAATTCAAATATAAATATTTATAACAAAAAACTACAGCCTCTGGACTAGTCCAGAAAAAATATATATGACGTCATATAACCCATGACCAGCCTACGATCATGACAAATCCAACGATAGCTCATTTATTAATTTAAAATAAGTCGTTATTTGGGAACAGATGAACATTTTACATACATACATACCGGTCAAAATCATAACCACCCTTTTTGCTACACCGTAGTCGGTTATAATAAATAAAATATTACGCTTTGTTCAGTAAAGAAAATTTAATTTGTTCAATGTGAAAAGTTAATCCGTACTGATCTCCCTTAATTACTTTACAATTATTGATATCCCTTTATTTATTGGTATTTTAAACTCATAATTTTGTTTTATTGTAGCTTTGATGTTTAACGAGCTATAGTCAACCTTTAAATTGAAAATTCAACCCCTAAAGGAGTGAAACGGACCCCCATTGCGCTCCTATAAGGGCTGAATTTTCATAAATACATTGATCTTGTCTAATTAAGCCAGAAGTACCTACTTTTGTAAGTGAATACTGAGTTTTTTTTATAATACCATTTCTAACCCAATCCCTGCGGGTGTTAAACGGCGATGAAGTCTAAGGTGGAACATGCCTACCCAGTAAACCCTATTCACTCTTCCCTTAAAGAGCCCCAAGTTATGTTGATCAGGGAATACTTCAGCAGGCAGAGAATTCCACTTGTTTACATTGCGCATTATAAAAGGGTTTTCGAAGAGAATTGACAAAATAAAATTATGAAAACTGTACAAGAAATATTGTTTTACAAATTGATAGGTATATGATAATTACCGTCCTATGACTAATCATCAAATTTAATACAATTTTACATACATTGTAAATTGATTTCATGCATGAATATTGCTTGTGTATGCATAAATTTCTTGTTATATGCATGAAGCTTTAAAATGTACTGTATAAGCCAGAGTTTTATGTACAATTGTCATTATATTATATCTCCAGTATAGAGTTTTATGTACTATTGTCATTATATTATATCTCCAGTATATAAACAGTTACCGCCTGAAGGGTTTAGTTACATCTGTCAGTTGTTATTTCAGTTGGCAACACTCTGATTAGGATGACATGTTTATTCAAATCCGGCATTTATAATGGCGGATAATATATTAACATGTGTTTGTATTACTTACCTTGAGAAATAACAAAGCCAATCTGTCATACGTTTATTTGTATTTGTATCTTCGTCTGCGTAGATTAAATCTATCGCTAAGGATCCTCAAGTTTTCTCGAGATAAAAGTGTTAATCTAGGTGATATACTATATTATATATTTATGCCGAATTTCGTCCAAATCCCTCCAGCCGTTTTTACGTGATCAAGTAACAGGTAAATATACAAAAAAAAAACACAATTATGAATTCGTCATAAGTGTTCTACTCATAATTTTTTACTTTTTGATTTATTGCTGGTCCTATATATATTTTGAAAAAAGCAACTTCGGAGGTTTCCTACCGGATTATTGTCCGTAGAAATTGCATTTTGAACCGGTGGGGTACTATAATATATTTAATTAAATAAATAAGCACATCACGACACACACATTGACTCAGCCTTGCACTAAGTATCGTAAGAACTTGTGTCGCAGGTGCTAAGAAACGATATGGTATATACTAAATAAATAAGAATACAACATCCAATTGTACCTATTTTTTTTTCACTTTGACACTGCAAAATTTCAAAATAATATCACAATTATAGATTTCAGTATAATTTTCGTAATTGATATTTAATTCGTCATAAGTATTCTACATTTGGTTTTATTACGCTTTTAACTTTTGTTTTTTTACACATGATCACGCGTCAAGGTGTATATCTTGTCACTGTGCAATATTGATTATTTTTGTGTGCGAATTAAAATTGGTATTAAGACTAAACTTGCTTGTGGTAGATCTATGTGCGAGATCGTCTGGATTGGTACCACCTTCCTTTCAATTTATAACGTGAAGCTGTTCGTTGTGTTTCGGTTTGAAGGATTGTAGAGCCAGTGTAATCACTGGCACGAGAGGTATACCATCCTTACCTCTACATGGGCAACGCATTGACGGTGCTCTTGGCGTCTTAGACATCAAGGACACCGTCGTGTCAGTAGGCGACGGTATCACTTTCCATTAGGCGAACCGTCTAATGGAAATCTAATTAGATTAATTAAACAAGTAAATTAGATAGCATCACCTAAAATAACATTTCAGATTCATCTTAAGACAAACGAGTGAATGTTTTTGACGGATTCATTAAATTTGTCTGTCAATATTAATCAGAGGTAATCGTCAAAGCCCGCCTGTCAAATACATGTTCTACGGAGTTTCATTTTGTTTACCGATATTTCAAGCTGAGCTGTCAATATTAGAAAATTCTTGAAATATATTTGCAGGTTGGTTCGTTCAAATAATTCAATAGAAATTGACACACTTAACAGTCTTAATGGTCAAGTACGAGTAGCGAGGGATAATGACTAACGTTTTAATTACAAAGAAAAGTTTTATTTTATTAATACATAAGAAATGTGAAAAACTCTTATTAATCTACCCTACCAATCGTATTATATATAAGACTAAGACTATTAATATATAAAAAAAAAGAAGGTTAAATTTCAAAAGAATACGTAGATAGGTAAAAGTATATACCTAGTCAGGTCATAAATTCTGTCACATGTTTAATATAAAATAATTGAAACAAGTTTATACATTATGTAACCATCTACATATATACCAAAATGAACTTAACAAAACATAGATTCTTATGACACTAAAGTTTATTCAAAATGACCTCCGTGATTTTGAATACAGGCCTTCAATCTGCGCGGCCAGTCGTCTATCGCAGCACGAACGAGGTCCATGTCAATATCGGCGGCTGCCTTAATCAAGGATGTCTTGAGTGACTCCAAATTGGGATGAGGCTTTGAGCACGCCTTTTCCTCCAAGTGTTGCCATATCTTGTAATCTAACGGATTCAAATCTGGACTGGAGGAGGGCCAGTCTTCGTGCCGGATGAAGTCGATTTCACGCGCCGCCAGCCAGTCTTGTGTGCTCTTCGCTCTATGAGCTGTCGCCGAATCTTGTTGGAATATCCAGTGCCTGTTATTGAACATGGTATGAGAAACAGGTTCCACAAGGTTCGTCAGGACTGTATTTTGATACACAACTGCATTCGTTTTGACACCTTTCTCACAAAAATGTACCTCTGTTAAGCCCCAATAAGAAACTCCCAACCATTCCATGAGCGAGGATGGAAAATGACCTCGATGGACACGCGGAATACGGTTGCTCGCTTCTTCACTACTGTGTGCGTTCACCTTATAATTTTGTTTGTTGTAGCTCTCTTCTACGGTAAAAATGTTTTCATCCGAAAAAAGAATTTCCCGATATTTTTTCCCGCGTACCGCTTCAACAAAGCGCGGCATCTCTTCAGTCTCAGGTCTATTAGACGAGCATTCAAACGATGTCCTGTTTTTCTTCGATATGCCCGAAGCCCTAAGTCTTCATTTATCACCCTTTTCACCGTGGTTCTGCTTAACCCCATCTGAAGGGCCAACAGTTTCTGCTTACGTTTGGGATTTCTTTGAATTCGCGCCTTCACAGCTTTTATCACTGCTGGAGTCCTAACAGACCGAGGGCGACCACTTCTTGACCTGTCATCTACACTAGAGTCTTCATTGTATCGATTGATGGTACGGTAAACGAATCTTTTGGTTTTATTAAAATTTTTCAGTGTGTCAAAAATTTGAATTGGCGCGTAACCGCAACGATGCAACGCAATAACTGCAACACGGCCTTCTTTAAGCGTCCACTCCATATTTAAAAATGAGTAAAATTATAAAAAGTAAACTTTTTTATTTTTATGAACAATTCGAAATTCGAATTCAATAAACTTTTTTGTGGCCAGCATTCTAAAAGAAAAGTTTTTACTGTGTGACAATACTTATGACCTGACTGTGTATAGTAAAAAAAGTATATATAAAGGTAGGTAGAAGTTACCTTCAATCTAGCCAATCGTACCAAAATTTTAAAAAATAGAACATGTCATTCCAATTCGCTAAAATGTCGTTCCAGTATCGCAACGCGATCTTGATCAAATCGATGAGTCAACGATGAATATGGTGACCCAGAATTAAATCCTATCTTGATTATATTGTGAGGGAAACGCGTGTGAAATTGAAGAGAGATTGCTTTTCGCTTCATATAAATGTACATTGGACGTATGTCACACCGATACGAACGACTGTGAAGCCAACAAGCTCTTACTGTATGTTTTCTAGACATAACTTTTTTTATTGTGGTCAAAGAAAATTTGTGATGGTCAATTATTTAGCCGTAAATCTCATTTTGACTACGTAAATGACATGAAATTGATGAAATGCAATGCTTGAGTTTAGAGCTTTTTCCTTTATCAATGGCGACGTATGACATTTGATATAGTTAAGAATATTCATTAATTTTACGTGAACTTCTGTAATTATCATTAAATAGGGATTGAAATATTTCTAGTTACAGTTCAATTGTTCTCTATTGTGGTATTGTTCTTTGTATCTTTGCTAATTAACCGAACGAAACTGCGTCAATTACCGTTACCTATAAAAGTGAATTCGGGCGGTCGTTTACCACTTCGAAGCGTCTCGTTACACGACGGTGTGATAACCATCCAAAGTAATGCGTTTTATTATGTGTAAGCGAAAATTTGATACTTTGCTCGCGTGTATCGTGCTGCCTCCCCAAACGAGGTAATGCTATAAAAAATACGATTCTCGAATAAATTGCTGTAGTCAGGTGTTTCGGTTAAAATAAACTCAGCCCTGTGATGTGAATGCAAAACATATAGCAATTGTCTATTTGTTTATATGCTCGGTGTTTCTCAACCTGTTGTCCGGGATCCTGGACATGGGTATTTAGGGACCGCATTCTCATTTCTGGACAACAAACAGATATGTAAAGGCTAAAAAATAATGACAATCGCTGTTCATTGACTGATTTCAAGTGGGATTGGATTTGAGATTATAACATAGTACTAAAATCATATTAAACATCACTCTTCGTATGAACTTTAATTGTAAGAAAGCAACACCAAAGTTCTTATTAAAATTGTTTTTGTTTTCAATGGGTTCCTCGATATTTATTTTTAATTTCTTAGGGGTCCTTATAAGAAAATGGTTAAGAACAAATTCTAGGTGTAAAGGGTGAATTAAACACCAGTTTTTAAAGTAAAAATCGCATTTTTTTTAGTTTTTGTTAAGGGATCTTATGTTAGAACAACAGTTTTCATGTTTTAATCAGATACCATTTATAATTGTAATATTTAAGCTCTACCTATGGTATATATTTAAGCTCTACCTATATTTGCTATAAAACTTGATATGAAGATAAACTTTTATGATTTCTTTTGAAATGTTTTTAAGACTTGAAAGTAACCTCAAATATAAATTAAATGAGTTATGAATAACTAAGCGAAAAAAACTTTGATCGGTGAAAATACGAACGTAAACAAATCCAACCTAATTTTCGGTTTCACTACGTTTATAAAAAGTACAAACTTGCAATGATGAAAATACCCGATGCTCGTCCAAATTTGCTTACGAGTGCTATTTTTGCTGTTTTTTTTTTTCGAAAATCGTCCTTACGGCACTCGAAATACGGATGAGGGCTGTGAATTTATTTTTCAGCTGAGGTATTTTTACGACCGCGGTGGGAATCGGTACAGGATCTATAATAAAAGTTGAGTTTTTCATTGATTTATTTACAGCGTAGGGAACGTTATTTGTATTGATCGCCTAGTTTTCAGCGTGTCGGTAATGTATCTACATGGATTGATAACATAGTTTCTTTGAATGCTTTGGTTACTGTAGTGAATGATATGATTTTATCTCTAAAAGTTTACTGTTTTATCATACTTTTATACATAATTTTAAAAAAGCCTTTTACTATATTAAGATGGATTAAGATTCTTCTGCTATCATTGTTTGATTTGAAATTTATGGCGGTCCCTGCGTCACGGACTATGTCACGGAGAAAGTCACCTCTGGTTCGAGGACTGACCTTGCTGAATGCGTTTCTGACATCGGTACCGGAGTGCGATGTGTTTGCATGGCGATGGACGAATGTATATGTCGAGTGTAAGAGATATTGTGAGGTGATTGATAATATGCCCTCAAGTGTATGTGTTTAGAGTTAATTAAAATTATAACTATAAATGTACGAGATTTAATTATCATAGTTTTTTAGGTTAATTATCTGTTAAACTGTGATATTGTTTTAATAAAAATAAAATAAAATAAATTGTTCGCTCGCGAGTTAAAAATTGTAACTCGTCTGTTACGGTGTGACAGACTGCCGCGTTAATACCTCATTCAACATTACGGATAAGGGTTTTATGCTTGTATAATTAGGTTTATTTGCTTGTATTTTAAAACATTCCTCGTTCCAGTTTCTCTGTTTATTGACTCCTCAGAAATGCTGGCGTAAAGTAGAATCAGTGTTGATGGGGTTTTAATAGTTTTTTTACTAAATAATTTAGTTACAGCAGCATGGGGTTCTTCAAGGGTCGCTATGCGTGTGTGCTGCCGCTGTTATTGCAAACGTCCATAGGCTACGGTGACCGCTTACCATCTATAAGAAAAATAGGTGGATTATAAATTAAATATAGGCAGCAGAAATTTGGTTGGTAATTTGTTTATAGGTAGGATGAGTAAGCTATTGAAGGATTCGTTTTAAAATGAAGATGAATTTAAATATAAGCGATTTTTTTTAAGTATTTAAGTACGTGACTGGCTGCTGACTGCTGCACTGAAGTGAAGTGGGTAATTTTTAATGTATATCTATTTAATTAGGTAAACTTAAATTTGTGTACCAAAGATGCTAAACTAGCATACGGTCTACCTGATGGTAAGCAGTCATGCGTTGCCTACCCTGCGAGAAGATTTTAACATCCTTTTTGAATAACCCGATGCTGTATAACACACATACAAATATGTATGTATGTATTTGTAAATAAAGTCCCAAACAGCATCCGCAGGTTGGTAGATAAACAAGAACTGACAATGGCACAGTCAAAATGCAATTTAAACTTCAGCCTAGGTAATTTATAACTAAACAACCAATACAGAATGTTCCGTATGGCGACCCGTGCCGGCCAAAGACCTGATATTAGATTATCTGTCCTATGTCAGTCCCTAAAGGTATATAATATTGAAAAGTTATGTTTTACCAAATGAGTTGAGCATATAGGTCACCTGATGGAGAGTGATACCGCCTCCTATTAACACGACGATGCCCTTGTTGTCTGGAACGCAAAGAGCACCGCCAATACGTGGCCCGAGCGGAGGTAAAGATGCCATATCCCTCGTGCCGGTAAATACACTGGCTGTCCAATCCTTTGAACGGGTACACAGCGAACTGCTTCACGGCAGAAATAAAAAAGGAGGGTGGTTCCACAACAGATGACCTGGCATGTAGGTATATCACCTGCGTGAATGTAGATTATGTGTGTAATCATAGATCAGATACATGGATCAGGTTTTATCCAAAATGTTTGGACACTGAAAACAGGAAGGTTTTAATATGAAGGGATTTTTTTATTTATTTTTATTTTAACTTCCTGAAGGCCTTTCTTCTTCATTAAGGGAGTTATGCCTCCATGTCCCAGTGCTGTAAACAGCTAGAGGTTCCGGATTGAAATTCCCGCGGGAGCGAAACATTGCTTTATTGGCATGACGCATTGTTTCGCTTACCGTTTTTGGATGTAGTATTCTTATCTGTGTAGTTTATACTATAGCGTTACTTAGCACCTGCGACACAAGATTCTTGAATCTTACTGTTGGGCTGAGTCAGTGTGTGTCGTGATGTGGTTATTTACTTATAAAAATCCAAGAGATAACACATCATAGATTGTTACGAATGTTTGGTTTTCATAAAAAACTATTGTAAATTTTTGAAAAGAGCAACTACGGAGGTTTCTTCCCCGTAGATAGCATTCCGAACCGGTGGTAGATAAAAATGACGATTTAAAAGCATTTATTTTAAGTCTATTTAAATAAACAATACACTTATTTTAAGTATATTTAAATAAAAACATTTTAAATTTGAATTTAACGAGAACTTCATACCGACTTGTGTCACTTTAAAAACAGAATCTATAGTCTACTTTTTGAAGTCAGTAAAATCCGTCGCGGATTTATAAATGAACTATCCGAAAACGAACGCCTATATCCATTGCTAAGCAAAGCTGCAATATTAAAGTTTCAATTTCCAAAGGTCGGTGTTCGATTCCCGATGTTGACTCTCCTTGTACAAACCGCGGGATATTGCGGGATTGCCACTTTTTTAAGGGTTTTTTTTTTCTAGTTCGCAGACGAAATATTGCTTCGGTTTATCTGTGGCCTTTGAAGCCTTTTTGTTTTGAATTTTGTAAAATATATTTGACGGTTTTCGATTTTATGAAAATAAGAACTTAAATAAATTTAGAAGGACAACATTTAGAACTGCTTTTACAGTGTGATAAAGCTTTAGATTACAAAACTAAAATTGCTAGATTAATTTCAATTGACATAAATATACAATATTTATACAGTTTTTTTTTTAATTTTTGGTAAGATTAAAGTTATTGACGTTGTTTATTATTAACGTTATTTTGACTTAATATTTGCACGTCAAGACTGTCAAATATTTGACACAACATGTATAGATCAACGTTAATATATAAGACCTAAATGTACTCTTAATAAATGATTATTACTATTAGCACTTGATGGCAAACAAGCATACGGCCCGGCCCGCCTTATGTTGAGTGAGCACTATGCGGTCACTGTAGCCGATGTACATTTGACCCTGTAAAAACCTTTGTGATGCATGTTTAAATAGTATCAACAAAAATCCTGATGCTCCAGTACTTTGTGAAGAGACAATGGTAATGATTCTGTAATGTAGCCTGTAGCCTGTAGCCAATTAGAATAATGTTAATCGTTATTAATTTATTACTAACATTTATTGTGATTGTTATCTACTGGGTGTAGCTCGTAAGGTGTGTCAATCTGAATCACAGATTTTAACCGAGCAACTGTATCCAAGACATACTTCTACTTAGATCGAATAAGAATTGTAGAGGCTCGTCGGTTTTATACCTCCTATTTCTTCTGATTAAGTTCGTTGCGGGTCCCAAGACAGCCGGTAGGGTGTCCGAGCACAGCCTGTGCGTTATTGCACAGCTATGTTGCTAGTTGATTATTCGATCAAATGACTGTTGATCCTGGTGAACAGGAGTTGCAATGGTGGGATATTTTTTTCTGTAGGCTCAAATTCCACCAAAGCGGAGACAAACCGAGCGGAGCGAACGTATTTATATAGCCAACCGACAAGAACCGGAACTGATGCACGATGCGCTTTTATGTTATTTGCTATCTTTTGCCTTCCTACTTCACGCTCTTCGTATGTTCATTTATATTGTTTGATTTATTTCAACACTCCTTAATTAATCAATGTAATATCGCATATCCTATGCTTCTACCAGTATAAACACACACACAGCACAGCACAGCAGCAGCAGGCACAGTGTTATCATGTATTTCGTATGCTGCCACCACATGGTGTGATTTATCAACATCTCCGAAAATGCTATTCCTGGACTTACTCCTTTTTAAAAGGTCATCTGACATCTTTTGCCTGTAGAGTTCCATGAGCGTCGGTATTACTTACGATCAGTTGAAACGTTTGCCCTCTATGAAAAAAAAATCTCAAATTTCGCTGCCTTTGTTGGAGTTACTTTTTCAGAAAAAATATACTCGAGAAAGTTTGAACTGTCCGACATATCGAATACTAAAGCTAAAGTAGAGTTAATGTTGAAAACAGTTTTTCTAAAAGTATTTATGTCACCCATTTTTAAAATGTTTTATGCTATGTGCATTAGGATTTAAGCTGTTTATTTTTTATTTATTTTCCCACGAATGAATAAAATAAATTTTGTAAAGCAAAAAAAAAAAACGTTTTAAATTAATTGAAATATCGGATCTTCCATTAAAAAAGTCTATTGTGTTTCTTAATCTAAGTACGAAACGTTCTAGACAAGGACGTCAATAATTGGCGCGTTTTGTTGCAAATCAGTAATTCCATTGTGAGAACTGATAGCTCTTAGTACTCGAAGTTCGTGAGATCTTTATAACCTAGGTATTAAGTGTAATACCCTAAATTGTTAGGTAAAATAATAACGCTTAATTGGCTTTAGGATCCTTGGATGGTTCTCTTTGTAGGTTATTGTATTTTTTTTGAGATGGGAAATTATTGTGGATATAATATAATATTATATTGTAGATTTTGACGACCTCGGTGGCGCAGTGGTGTAAACAGCCGACTGCTACGCTAGAGGTTCCGGGTTCGAATCCCGGCGGGGGCGGGACTTTGTGTTATTTGCAAGACGCATTGTTTCGCTTACCGGTCTTGGATGTTGTATTCTTATTTATTAAGTATATACCATATCGTTGCTTAGCACCTGCGATACAAGTTCTTACGATACTTAGTGCAGGGCTGAGCCGATGTGTGTGTCGTGATGTGGTTATTTATTTTATTTATATAAATTTTCCTGGCAATAAGTTATATAAACAGTTCCCTCTAAAAGTCTTAACAAACTATATAACAAATTTTCATTTATTTTTTGAAAATGTACTTAATGGTAGGTAGGTTTATTAAAAAAATTACGGGTGGTAGATGTATGTGCGAGATCGTCTGCGTTGGTACCACCTTTTTTTCTATTTACAACGTGAAGCAGTTCGCTGTGTTTCGGTTTGATGGATTGGAGAGCCAGTGTTGTTACCGGCACGTGAGGTATAACATCTTTACCTCTAAACTGGCAACGCATTGGATTTCCAGATATCAAGGCATCGTCTATTCAATGAGTGGCGGTATCACTTTCCATCAGGTGAACCGTCCCGTGATGTTGTATAAAAAAATATACAAATAATTATTCAAAGATGGAACGCCCGTCGTTGTTGGAATTGCGGACGAAGTCGCGAGCTTAAGCTAGCTAGATTAATTATCCAATTAATAACGGAATCGTCAGAGATTTATTTTAAAATCCTCCACACTTGACAAGTCTTTGTATTGCATATCATCATTTGTATGGAGGTTCGGTATTTATGGACTGTGGTTTAAGTCAGAAGCGATTATTGTTGTAAATTTAAGTAAATTCGGCGTTTAAAAAATTAATCTCATGAGTGAATTGTGTCTTAGTTTATCAAGTATTTGTTTTGTAAATATATAAAAACTATTTAAAAGGCGTAAAACATCCACATGTCATGTCTCGTGGTATTGGCATACATAGAAACATGGTTCTGATACGAGTCATGACTTTTCTGAGCTGTCACAACGTGTCCTGAGATTTTCCATCACAGCCATAGCAAAAATATCGCCATGTAGATGTTTTATGGTGACTACTTTGGTGGCTATTTTTTCGCTCAATGACCGTTTTCAATCTTTGAAGAAAATTTATATATATTTATATTTTGTAATATAATTGATAAACTTCATAACTTGTACCAACAGGTCCGAATGAAGATAGAGATTAATGATCGCGGCCGGATTTCGGTGGCTAATGCGATTATCTTGTTCTAAAAACAATGGGTACTCGAAATATTATATACAAACTCAAGTAGATGCCTATTTATCAAATAAATGGATACGAAGCTAATTGTCTCATGACTTCCTAGTCCAAGTACGAACGGCTATACCGGATTGTGTTGTATTTCGTCATAATCAATGCCTTGTATAGAAAACTATTGTTGATTTTAAGGGTTCCGTATCCAAAGGTTTAAAAAACGCGACCCTATTACTATGCCTCCGCTGTCCGTCCGCCTGACAGCGGGTAGTTTCTCATGAACCGTAATATCTAGACTCATGAAATTTTCAGATATGTCTATTTCTGTTGCCGCTGTAATAATTACTTAAAAATTTAGATATTATAAATTAAAGAGTAAGGGGGCCCCCTTACTCAGACAAGAAAAGTGATTTTTTACACAAGTTTTGCTTTTTCTGGTTTCTTTACGAAATTCTCTAAAAAATATATATATAATTTATAACTTTATAAGAGTGTACGGAACCCATCATACGCGAGTTCGACTCATATGTGACCGGATTTTGAGGATTAGGGTCAGTACTAATTGGAAATAATCCTAATTAACGAAGACAGTAGTCGTACTAGTTTATTATTTAGGCCTTTTCGTTTTGTTCAAACATCTGTTGCTTCGATTTACTCTCATTAAAATATCTGAATCACTACCAATTTGTTAATATAAAAAATATCCACTATTCAAATCAACTAAACTAGATTTTTTTTGTTTTTTTTTTTTGTTTTTTCAGTCCTGAGTGATCCTATTTATTTTATTTATTCATTTATTTATTAGGCTATCCAACTAGATAGTAAAATTTCCATTACATACCATTACAATAAATATTATTATAGTTATATATTTTTTCTCGTCCAATTACCTACCAACACCTATCTTTAAAATGTACATACAAATCTTTATATATATATAAAGAAATCCTGAAATAAATACATACAGACAGGGCAGTGAAGATGTTTATCTGTACACTTGCTCGGCCAGGTCGTTAATCAGCCGTGTAGCTGTCCTGTTAGTGATTCTGTCCGTCTGTCAGGCAGCGGTCTCCGGACGATCATTACTTACTACTAGATAGTACTGGATGCACTCTGAATACTGTCTGGTAGTTGTTGTTAACTGTACCGACTTTTGGATCGAGGGAGATTTTAAAGAGAGAGAGAAAGTCCTCTAGTTCTTCGTTATGGTCTATGTTTTGAGTTGTTATAAACGATTTGGGTTGGAGTTGGTGTAAACAGCTGACTTCTACGCTAGATGTTCCGGGTTCGAATCCCGGCGGGGGCGGAACTTTATGTTATTTGTAGGACGAATTGTTTCACTTACCGTTGTATTCTTATCTATGTAGTTTATACCATTTATTTTATTTTATTTTATATACTGAAATTGGCACATCACTGCGTATACATAAATCCATACAATATTCTGTTCTTTATGTAATGTCAATTTAATAAAACACAGTACATATGATTTTTATTATTAAGAAACAAAAATCTGCAAATCGCAATGAACTCCTAATTCATGAAATTACCGCTCCTGAAAAATTCACTGGAATACTCGAAACCACCTTAAATTTTTCCGACGCCAGCTCTCGTACAATCATGCTGTATCAACAGGAGGGGTGGGAAAAAATTCCCTTACGTTCCATTCCACGGAATCTGCTTTGTCACGTACGTTGCTGCGTTCCGTTTTACGAAGAGTTTTCTGCTAATAAGGTGGTAAGTATGGAGATTTTTATTTAACAGCGAAAGCTGCAAACAAGCATTTTATCTGATAATAAGAGTATCTTCATTATTATCTTCCTGGTGCTTATTACTACCATTAAGATAGCAAATCAGCATATGGCCTTCGCAATGGTAAGCAGTCACCGTAGCTTGTGGACGTTTGCGATACCAGGGCATAAAATTGGTGGTGACTGGTAGTTAAAAATTAATGATGATCCCAAATTGTTTTGTATAAGAGCTTTGCATTAAGATTCTCCAACATTTGTTTTCCCCTAAAATGATCAGAAGGGTTAGGACTCTAAGAAGTGGAAGGAACGAGAAATCAACCATCTCTTTTGTTTTTGCCTTTGTCATGACGGGGAAAGGAGACCTTGTTGCTAGGGATTGGTCGCATTTGATTAGCGCGCTAGGCCTGCTGGTAGTCTTCAAGTGCAAGGTTATCATTTTCCAAGCTTACGTGCTATGCCTTCAGCCACATCGTCGTTTTTCGCTAACTAGCAGGTATGGTTGTGGCAGAATGCTTGCTAACATTAAAAAAGTGTAAAAATCTCAAGTAGTATTCTTACAATTAACAAATACGAAATACGATTCGTGAATTATTCTTAATTTGCATTTTGTATTGGGTTCGTTATTTTGAACTATTATACGTTTAAGTAACAACATTTCTTATTTAAAAATAGTTTTACTTTATATTGACAAGGAAATGTAAGTGTTTCGGGAATATAATGTTTGCATTGAAACAAATGCTCTGTTTTACAAGGATGCGACCTTCATTGATAGATACTACATGGTGTTAAGATTGTAAAAAAAAACCCAAGCAGGTCGAATTTAAAGTGTTCGGTCACTCTCATGAGACGAAACACCCTTTTTTTCACTCGCTCCCCTGCATGGTTTAAATTAATTAAAGTTTAAGGTCTATCCGTGCCTTATCTTGAATGTAGTGTGAACTTGCCTTTATGCTATGATGAGGAATTAGCATTAAGTCGGTTATTAAGTGCCGTGCTGTTGTTTAGTTAAGGACTTAGTTACCCTATGGTGATACAAAGTTCTTATGTACGCATGGGGGTGAAGATGTCTGTTGTAAGATTTTTTAGATAGTACTGAACCGATTTTGATGAGATTTCTTTTTTTTACCAATTTTAAATGATTTTCAATAGCGTTAAAGGAATGTTTATTTCTGTTGCCATTGTAGATGTAGGTAAGCAATATAAATAAAATACAAGCAAATAGACTGAAGAAAAGGAGACAAGAAAACAATTGAAAAATATCAATTGAAAGTGCTATGAAAGAAACGCTACAAACAAACAGCGAACAAAAAGTTTATTGCATTCTCAAAGTTTACGAAGTCCGCTTCTAAACTAGAGCGGACGTGTGATGCGCGTTCACGAAGATCGCTTCGAAACCAAGATGGCGGACTTGCAGAGTTCAAACTGTTTTGTAATTAAATTAGACAACTACTTTTATTGAGAGTTTAATGAACTGCGTTTTTCACATACTACTTTATTTATGTTCATTCCATTCATTAGTTTTTAATGTTAACGCTATAGTTTAGTATTTTATTGTTTGAATTCTGTTGAAATCGAAAAATAACTAGAGATCGAATTCTAATTCTGGTAAAATTATTTAAAAAAAAATCCGTAGGAAGACAATAATGAGTTTTAACAAGAAAAAAGGTTAAATGAGGATTAAATTTCTGGAAATATAATTATGTAATATCAAGTGCAAGCTAATTGAGAAAATGGATTACCACAAACTTAATTTGCTGAAAGCGTTCCAATTGACATTTAATATTGTTGTTTGTTATTGGATGATTCGCTAAATGGCAATTGTGTTGGTTTAGTGGCACTTAATATTGCACGGATTTTAAATACAATGACCTGATGTAACTTATTGATTTATTTAACAATATTTTAAATAACATTCGGCCATGGATCAACCTATTTGTATAAGGTTTGGTATTGCATTTGTAATGAGTAGCTTTATGTGTAACCGTCTGTACCTTATCTAGATAGTAAATTTTTTAATACGAGATCCTCATATTTTACACGTTTTCTTCTGCATTGTCAGTGCGAGCTGTAAAGGTAAAAAAACTTTGAGAATCTGTGTCTCAGCCGAGGATTTGTAATCTACATAGATAGATCAGTAAGTCATGCAGGTTGTCAGCGCGCCCCGTAAACGCTCGCCTCGCATAGTTCGGCAAACTTCGGAAAGTTCCGTGAATGCTCGCCCGCGAATTCGTTATATGAAATATTCTAAACAGTTTGTTAGGCACCTGTTTGAATTTTTCGCTTTGATATGTGCTCTCTGATTTTTTGTTTGGTTTGTGTTTTTTTTTTGAGGAATTCAAGCAAAGTTTTTTTGTGAGGCACACCCAAACAATAGACTAGTTAATGTTTACCTGAATTAGGTGGGGATTTATGCCACCAAGATGGCAAACAAGCTGATGACCCGCCCGATGGTAAGCCGTGAGACCGTAGCCTATGGACGTTTGCAATACCAGGGGCAACAGCGAACTTTAATCAAGAATTATGCTTTTGGTTGTGTTATTGCACAATATTTTTTACCTACAGTTTAAAGTAATTGAACCAGTAAATATAAAAAATTCGCATGAATCATTCTTACTTCTCAATTTTCACTAATTCGCGAGCTGTTTCTAATGGTGGTGCTAAACTGGATCTAATTTTAAAAAGGCCAGCCTGTATTTCGTCGAGTCCATACTAATGATGCAGACCATTTTTCTTTTGGTCGTAATTAGCGAAACGCATTGCATGGCTAATGGAATGGAGCTGTGAGATTTTTGTTCCGTTATCATAGGTGACCTTGTTTTGTTTTACAAATGGCCGGTGTAGGGAACTAGCTGCTATTCGTTATTTTGTATTTATTTATCTAGCTCATAATGACGTCATATTCCAGAAAAAAAAATTTTTTTGTTCAATAAGTCGTTTTATTCAAAATTTTTAGAAATATAATATAATTATGTTGTGCAAATTGTAAGTTGTTTGAACAATTATTGTATTTTACAGTAAAGACGAAACTAGAACAATGTGCATGATCTAACCTCAGCTATTGTTGAACTGTCTTCGTGAAATGGAATGACTCAAAGCAGGATACATATAAAATACACATCTTTTTCCACTTTAACCACTTTTTACCGTTTTTAAATTTTATAAATTACTCACGTCTCAGCTTTCCCGTACTCATATAAACAATGTTCATGTACGTATGTAGAGGCACATGTTCTGCGGTTTTCCTCAATGACTAAACCAAAAGGCTACAGGTTCATATTTTATGCAAACATTGAAGTGCCGTATTAGCATAAGTAGATTGTTTAAAACGCGCTTGCGACTTCTAATAAGTGCGACAATGCGAAAAGGTTTCTGACGTGACTCATTCCGGTACTGCTATTCCTCGTTTGTCTTTTTTTCCCTTTTTATACTTAACTGCAATGGGAAAGGCTTTTATTTCTATCTTAATAATCTACGAATCCCGGCGGACGGGGGCTGTGTTATTTGCAAGACGCATTGTTTCGCTTACCGGTCTTGGGTGTTGTATTCTTATCTATGCAGTGTATACTATATCGTTGCTCAGCACCTGCGACACGAGATTATTAAATGTTACCGCAGGGCTGAGTCAATGTGTTATTGATGTTGTAATTTTTTAATGCATTTAATTGTGTTTTGTCGAAGTTCCGTTCACATCCACGTGTTTGTCGTATTTGATACTCACTTCGAACAAGCCCAATAATGGATATGAAAAAATGTAAATAACGTTTGGGTACTTGTTATGTTTATTTAGTTATTTAATGTTCCATTTCTTACTGCTAATAATAAAAACAAAGCTTTTAAAATCCTCTTCCAAAGTTTAAGTATTCAAAAGAGTTCTACTTTGAAGAAAGTTGACGAAAATTCTTCAACTGCTAGAAATTCCCAGCATTTTCGCGCTTGAATGTTAAAAGTTTCATTTCTAATGTGTTATTTAGTGTTCTTTTTTAGT
Source organism: Choreutis nemorana (assembly GCA_949316135.1). Taxonomy (NCBI): domain Eukaryota; kingdom Metazoa; phylum Arthropoda; class Insecta; order Lepidoptera; family Choreutidae; genus Choreutis; species Choreutis nemorana. The sequence goes on along the minus strand of OX438621.1, from coordinate 4,928,607 downwards.
CTATTAATTAACGTTTAATCCTTTATAAAGATAAATTATTTTTGCCTTACATGTAATGTTTTGTCTTATAGTATTGATTTTTCTTTGTTATGACTTCTTTAGTTTAAATAAATACTGGTCAAAATCGTAACCCTCCTTTTTTGCTTTGTCGTTGTCGGGTGAAAATATTTATTCAATGTTTTTATCAAATACGACAGTATATCTTTTATAAGATACATTTGAACTGTGTTAAAAAGATGATAAGAAATACTTACAAATAACATAATGGGCTACACCATACAACAAATATAGGTATGTCGATGTAGCAACATTAGTGAAAGGTAGAGGTCGGGATTAGAACCTATGACCTCGACCATACATCACGCGCTCAGCACTTGAGTCATGTGTGTTTTGTTAACGTAAGATAAAATTATGCCTACACACATCATATACATGTATGAGATGAGATGTAGATCCGTCTCGAGTAATAAAACTAGATTTTATTAATTTAAATTTGACATTTTAAATTATATATGAAATAAGAAAAGGTATGTACTGATATTCTCTCTTAGGAAGAGTTTCCTAAAAATGGTTATTTAATACAAAGATTTTTTTTTTTTCGTTATTTGTTTCTGCATAAAATCCAGTAACATCATCGACTATAAAAAGATCTAATGTTACATAATTCAAATGAATACCTTGTCAAATGTTTCGACAAAACCAAACAATGAGTAAATTACGCTCAAATAACACTTGAAAGTGATTCTTTACGCTTGTCTTGAAATGTCACTCTGACAGTGAACGAGCGCTGTACCGAAAACGATGGGATTGTGCAATTATTTTAGCCTATTGTGGTTGAGAGTCTCACGAAATATATATAATATACCACCTATACTTAGCTATCAATGTCAAATAAAATTATACATAAATAAATTGTAATGTGATATGTAAGTGTAATGTCTATTATGTCTTGGCGTAATTTTAACATAAAATCTCTTTGGCTTTTAATGTTTTGATATCAAAGTATATTCACAAAAAAGATTTTTCAACTTTTACCTCCATCTCAATAAATCTGTGTCTAATCTTGTTGTAATAATAAATAATGTTATAATTATGAAGTTGTTCGTCATTTGGTTAACCAGGATAGCTCTATCCATCAGTAATCTGTGACCCAAGCAACACACGCGTGACGTTAAATTATTATTAGATATACAATCGTAATTATCTGATCATTTGTTTGTCTGTCAAAACCTGCCAACAGTGGAGCAGGTCGTTGTATGTTACATGTCATCTTGGCATAGAGTGAACACGAATGAATAGTCGTTTGAAAGCTAAGAATGGTTATGCAACAACCCAGATATCGAACCTTGTCTTTAGTATAGCAAATAGGCATTTTCTAGCCTCTTTGGTCACATTTTGGGAGGCTATAAAGCCCGACGTTTGCAATACCAAGAGCATCTGCCACTACCTACATATGTAATTATATACATAAATCGAACCTTAGACTAGTCTTTAAATAAACATTGTCTAGGGTCCATCTTTAGTAACAACTCACCATCAGGAGAGATTACAGAAATAAAAACTACTAGAAAAACATTATGTAAATAATATGCTTGTGTTATTCTCGGTCGTGTAGAAAAAAAACGTGTTGAAAATATATTATCTCTCACATTTATTTAAGTAGGTATCACGTTAGTTATGACGTAGGCATTACTCTTTCTGGCCGAGTCATGATTCTCACGATATGGTTATGAAATTGATACTTTTGCACCGATACTCCATTGGTAAGGAACAGCGAATCGCTTCAGCTCCAGGTTTGGCTGTAAAAAAGCACAGTTTGAAGCGATATGTTGATGTAGAAAGTAATTCTAAATTATTTCTTATGGATTCGTAGATATAAATCATTTTAAATGGTAAAGTAATAGGGTTGTTAGTTGGATATAATATATAAATTACTTGTTTGGGATAATTATGAATTTTAATTAAAGAAACACATAAATAATTGCATTAAATTTTGGTATTGATTAAAATTAATTTAAAATAAGCTGTGAGTAGCAAATTAATGAGAATAACCGAAAATCTAACTAATTGATTGACTTTTGGTGAGGCCAAGTCGAGCTGTGGACATCAACACTTGTTTTTTTGTCTTTAATTGTCACCACAGACAGCTGGTTCTACAGATGGAATATTAACTGTAATAATAGCTGCCTCCTTAGTAACATAACCTCTCCCTATAAGTTCAGGGGGTCACTCTCGCAACACCAACTGGCGATTTGTCTCGATAGTCGATACGCAATCGATTTGCAATCGGAATAACTCGATTGTATCGATATTTGTCGAATCATTTAGTTTGGAATAGTAAAAGGTGAATCTTGATTAGTATAATATAATGATGGCCTTTTATTGTTATTGGTCCGGGTTACAGTTGCCTTTTGTTTAGTTATTATGTATGTGTGTTTATTTTTGGTGTATGTCTAGTGTGTTTGTAGTTATTATTTGTACCCACATACATATAGACAAGCAGTTTCCTTCGTATACAAAAACTAGAATTTACGTTTCGCCTTTTTTTTACTAGCTAAGCATTTGACCCCACCCCCGCCTGATGTTAAGCGAGCGATGGAGTCTAAGGTGGAACATGTCCACCCAGGAAAAGAATATTCACTTTTGCCGTAAAGAGCTCCAGGTTACCTGATGGAAGGTTGGATCAAGGAGCGCTGTAGGTACATCGGCGACGGATTGTATGACTAGAAATATTTGTGTTGATTTAAATTGTATAAACACGAAATTGTATGAACTATTTTCGAATCAAATCAAATCAAAAACGATTTGTTCGTGGGCATTCATTTGCAGTTGGAGATGCACTACATGGATTATGTTCAGCCAGATATTTTGCGTTCGGATGTCACAAACAGAAATTACATAAACATACATAACAAAAACATTAACTCACGCCGTAACGAATCTCTCGAGAGGGGTAGGCAAAGGTGTAACACACCGCATTTCGCATGTTGTTAGAGTGACCGGTTGAGAGTCTGTCGCCACTATCCGGGCACAATGAGAAACATGGAAGCTACAACTTACGGCAACCCGAGACTCGAACCCTCAACCTGTCGGTTCGGGTCGGACGGCCAACCAAGGCACGTAACAAACTGAGCTACCGCGTCCTCCAAATAGAAATTAAAAACAATAATTATTGTTAGATTTATGTGACAGGTCGTAATATAAATTGTCAGATACTAAACCCCCGGCGTGTGTATTTTTCTTCACATTTATGTGATTGCTCTAATCATGATATTTTCATCCATAGTTTTCGGCCAGTCAATAGTCTTTCCATTCAACCTGTCCTGGTTTCATCGAGAAACGATCCTTCATTTAACCCTCCAAGTTTTCATAATACCTACTTAAATGAAATATATGTTAAAAGCATATATAATATAGACGCTTCTGTAGGTAATATACAGTGATAATACACAAAGGATTTCCAGCGTCAATGCCAGATACAAGAACAACAAAATGATTGTTCTGTAGACATGAGGTATCGTAGAATTTAATATCACGTGTGAGCTACAAAGGGATGCTGTGATCGAACTGGAGTTGATGATTATATAATTTTATGGATGTGGTAGTTGGAATCCATTGAGAAAAACGTTTGTTTTTGTTTGTGATGCATTTGTCTAAGCATGGAATAAGTGTTATTTCTTTTTAATTGCGTAGGTTTTTTTTGCATGTTTATATTATCCAATAAAATAAATCTACATTTTCTTGTATACCTACAAAGTAATAATTACTTTGCGATGGCAATTCCACTTCAAGTTTTCCCTGTACTTTACTCCCAATTTTTACACACGCTATCTATCAGTATACCGCGTCTATTTTCTACATGCATCCATCTAATTATTTTGAATAAACGGTACACGCAAAGAGCCTTAGATCCAAGTCTTTGTCACATCGTCCCGACTGATTAAATTCATCCCAAAGACGAAGTAGTGTGCTTTGTGGATTAATGCCTAAAAGATATGAAATACTTGACCATTTCTCCGGCTTCTGACGCGTCTGCTCTTTATATATGACAGAATCTGTGGCTGGTGATATAACCAAAGTCTTTTGTTGAAGGTTTTCATGTTAGCGATATGTCTAGTAGATAATATTAATAACCACATCACGACACACACGTCGACTCAGCCCCGCATTAAGATATAAACTTGTATCGCAGGCACTTAGCAACGATATGATATTATACTACATAAATAAGAATACTACATCCAATATCAGAAAGCGAAACAATGCGTCTTGCGCCAACACAAAGTTTCGCCCCCGCGAACCCGGAACCTCTAGCGTAGCAGTCAGCTGTTTATATGCGACTTATTTTTCTCAGGTATAGCTGAAGATCATTCTGGTTGTATTTTTAAGGGTTCCTTTCTGGTAGAAAACCAGTCCTAACCTGAAACAAGTCTTCTGCTGATTGTATCCGATGTGTTCATTCCGACCTCTAATATCTTACTGTCTCTCTTTTGTTGAAACAGATGACCATGTTATATGGCGTTTTAATTGCCCAGTAGTCTCTTAATACAAAACGAATTGAAAGCTAAAACTTGTAACGCTGTAATATAATACTCGTATCATTAATCTCTTCAAAAGGCTAAAAATAATAAGTCCTTGTATGCTTAGAGGATGTTATGATCACCTATTGTTGTATGAAAGCATGTTTTCAATGTTGCTTTCAAGATAGATAATGGATGTTTGTGTTAGCTTATTCAACAACGGTTGCTAAAATGGGTAGGTACAGATTTAGTGAGACTGGTATATACTTCGTTAATCTCTCGGTTTTTGCGAAGACTACCGAACGCTACTATCCGATACATCAATAATCGTATTTATTTAATGACGTCTTATGATAAATTAACACAAAACTTTATGGAAAACGAACTTAGCCAACAAAACATAATTTCTCGCTACACCTGTATTGTGTTTCGAGATTAGCTTTGTTGTATGTTTGTTGGTCTTTAAGTGTTTTTTTATGGATAATCGTTTGTTTTATTGTGTCTTTTTTATCACTATTATATTATTTTTATTTATTTCGAAGGAATACGTTTTTGGTGACTTGTTTATCAATACACTGTCCGACATAAACATGCGAAATGCTTTGCTTAACACCTCCGCCTACCCCTCTCGAGGGATTAATTACGGCGTGAGTTTCTTTGTGTGTATGTGTTTATCAATCTTCTTACTGTACCTTAATCTTATTATTTTGATAAAGACATCAATTTTAATGCTTTTGGTTGAATAAAAAAGTTCATGTTTTTTTCTGTGTTTGATATGAAAAAAGTATGACATTATTATTATTATTAAGAAGGTTTTTGTACCTAATGTATATTTTTGAAGAAGAATATTTAAAATCTAAGTACTTTTAACAGGGGAAAAGATTTAGTAAGATTTCGAGTCAACGTGTTAAAATTTGACACATTGTCTTTTTAGAGGTTAGCTCTTATCTCTATTAAGATAGAGTATACAATGGATCGCTGTAATGTGGATCGAGATAAATTACGTATAGCCATGTAAAAAGACAATTTATACGTGACAAAGTATTGTGCGTGATAGTCTAGTTTGAACTTAAAATGTTTGGGCGTGTTCACATTGAATTTTTTTAGAAACTTTAAGTAAAGCTTCCTGACCGTCAGCAGTTACTGTAAAGATAGCAACGCTAGAGGTGTTATACACGTGTTGCCGAAACCCCTAAAAATATAGGTACATTTCAGCGCGAGTGTAATAGTTAAAAAAGTCCCAAGCTTCTTTAATCTTTTTTTATTTATTTATCTTTATTTACTTATAAACATTTAACAAAAAGTATTTTATCGTGGACCCTGTACTAGGCGAGCCTGTATCGCAGGCGTCCAATTTAATACGCTATGAATTATAATATACAATAACAGAATAAATCTAGATGGATAAATTAAATTGGTATTATTTCAAAACATGAAAATACGAAATCTGAGCGACAAATCTCGCTAAGCCGTTGTTGTGGCAAAAATAGGACCTTAGCTATTTTCTATTCTACTTCTGCCGTGAAGCAGTCCGCTGTGTTTCGGCTCGAAGGATTAGAGAGCCAGTGTAACCGGCACGAGAGGTAACTCTACTCTACATAGGCAATGCGTTGGTGGTGCTCTTGGCGTTCCAGACTTAAGGGGCAATCGTCGCATCAATAGGCGGCAATATCACATTGATCACATTCCATCAGGTGATCGCTGCTTGTTTCCCGTGATGTTTAAAAAAATAGAGTGAGATCTTTTCGAGGATTTCACTAGTTTATATCAATCCAGGGCTAATTGTTTACGTTTGCGATTACAATTGGGTCCGTCTTCGTGTACGGAACCATCCAATTTTCCGGTGTAAATGCCAAATAGCCTTTGTTCGTCTTGCTCGTAACCCAAATACCTAGCGGGCCTCGTCCGTTGCTATCCTGTCTTCAAGGAGTGATAAACAAACATATGGAAATTTGTATGCTCGTAGGCTTAAATGTTTTGGATTGATAATGTCACAATCTTAGTGAGATCTTGGTAACTCAGTTTGTTACGTACATTGGTTAACCGACCGACCCGATCCGATAGGGCGAGGGTTCGAGTCTCTCCAAGCAACTCCTGTTTATCAGGATCAACAGTGGCGTTCTTTGATCAAATAATCAACGAATAATGCAGCTGCGCAATGACGTACTGTGAAAGTGTGTGGATGTCGAGTCTCGTAAGTTGTGGCTGCCATGTTCCTTACTGTGTCCGGTTGGGGGCGACAGATTCGCAAACTGTGACAGTGGGACTCAACATAAACATTAGAAATGCGGTGTGTAACACCTCTGCCTATCCCTCACGAGGAAATAATTACGGCGTGCGTTCATGTTGACGTGTGATTATGTGATTTATAAGTGTCGGATGTTATTAGTTTTACAATAAATAACTCTACCAACATTAGTTAACTAATACAACTATAGCTGAACTTCAATAGAAAATACACGTTGAAAATTTATTTTCTCATGCATTTTATGTATGAAGTAGCTTTCATATGTTTCTTTTAATATTGTTACTAAAAAAAAACTCTTTGTGGGTTTCCAGACTTATTTATTGCTACAGATATACTTAACTAAGGGTTAGTAAGTACACATTAAAATAGGTGCCAGCTAGTACACGAGCGGGGGTGGGTTTCCAAGGTGGACTGGTATATGAAGAATTTAAATTATCAAAATAAAAAGATGAAAGGGCGCCACCCTTGTTATTGGTCAAGGGAACCGATAAACTGAAGAGAGCAGGATGAAGGATGAGCACGTTGTCGGAGATCTGGTCGGCGACACGTTGAGCCACGCCCGAAGTAAGTGTGCCGACGCCGAAAAGGATCAACACTCCTGCGCAGCCGACTTTTGTTGCCTCTGCCGGACGCCATAGATTGACGTAAACGCTTCCAAAACCTCAAGCGGCAAAGAGCGTTTCGTTAAAATTAATTCACAATGAAGCGAGATGGGGCTACAATATATATATGTAATAATATATATATTTTTTTAAGTCGCCATGATGAACCACGCCTTACCATGTATAGTGTTTATTATTCGCGACGTGTTCTCCGCGATCCGAGCATCATATCGCAGCCTAACTTTTTCAAAATTTCTCACATCTCAGTCGGTCGAATGAACCCAAAACCTAGTTTAAGTGCTTTAATGTGCCTTGAAGTACATATTTATCTATGTTTATATAAGAGGCATAGATACGTATGTTCTAAGTAGGTTTATCGTCGATTTGTCGTCACAGAATCTCATTTAATGTCTTAATGTATGTGTTATATGTGCTATATATATGTGTTGTGTGTGTTTATATTGCTTAAGTGTTATTATGTATTTGCTTTAAATCAAGATGTAGGTAAATGTATACACTGACCTTATGAACTATGCTCTACATTAGATATTTAACGGTAAATTTGTTTGTATACTAAATAAATAGAAGGTACTATTTCTATTGAATTGGCTTTTGTTTCTATTGAATAAATTAATTTTGAACTATAGACTGGCACGGGATTAATTTTCCTCAAAATTTTACTAATTAATCAGAAAAAAAAACTTGTATCATCTTAATTTTAAAATACATAGATTTAAGGGAAATTCATACACATCCTTATTAATTAATATTATTAAAGGGAAAGTTTGTGAGAATGTATGGATGAATGGATGTTTGTTACTCTTTCACGCAAAAACTACTGAATGGATCTTAATTAAACTTTACTATATACATCAGAATAACATATGGAATATAATTTAAAAAGATATTGTGTGAATTGTCTAAAATATCCAATATAACTTGGGCCTCTTTAAGGCAAGAGTGAATAGGTTTCTCCTAGGCAGGCATGAGATCCACCTTAGACCTCATCGCCGCTTAACATCAGGCGGGTTTGGGGTCAAATGCCTGCCTGGTCATGAATAAAAAAAAATAACCATAAATGTCTACTAATTAAAAATCCTATTAAACCATTTTGGACTTCTACGCGGACGAAATCGCGGGCAAAAGCTAGTTATAAATAAATTGAAAAAGCCTACATATTTGAGCGTATTGCAGTAAAAATTCATTTATTGGTTAGGTACCACTAATATTTTATTTCTTCTCTGAATGTGGCATTTAATTAACTCTCCACGCCACATAAACAACCTTGAGGTAGAGAAATAGCGAACAGAAAATTAGCTGATATATTATTAGTAAGAAAGAATTTTTTATCTAAAATGTAGTATAATATATCTCAATTATGTGCACTTTAAAATGTTTATTCCTTTTAAATATATAGCTAAATTTCTTACAAAACTGTCCAACGATGTTTTCCTCGTGGAATATCTGTTAAGCGATGTTAGCGGTGAAGAATATGACCACAAAAATTATGATATTCGATTAATACAATGGTCGTTACTGAAACAATTTTTTGTTCCAAGCCCCCATCGTTCGACAGTCGAAACACATGCACGTAGCGGGAATAAATCATGGGCTGGCATGGCTGGCAGTCAAGAACGGCGGAGTTCAAATTTTGAAAAAAATATCCAGCGACAATTTTAGGTTATGACTCGCAGAGTGGCATTCGCGCTATCCATCGTCAGGGTTTTAAATTAATTTCGTTTTGTTTTAGGTTTAGAAAATAATGGATACGGATTGGATACCCTTGGTTTTCGTTTGTTAGATGAATGGAAAAAAGTGTATCGAAAATGTGAGACTTTCTCATATTTCTCTCTATTTTTTGTGTGGCTTTAAAAGTGTAGGTTACTAAAGCACTACCTTTTAAACTCTAGAAAGCTGAAATCCTGTAAAAAGTATTGATAGTGAAATAAAACCTCCCCGAACGAAACCTTTTAGATCCGAATCATCGTATACCCCTCTAGTTATTCTTTCCGGTGGAGTGCGTTCGGATTGGCGCCCGGCTTCGGATTTGAGGATCGGGACGTGTCTTGAATGCTCCGCTGGTGGAATAGCAATAAAATCTGGCCGAATCTGGCCAGTCTGTCTCTTGATACTGGCTGGATATTGCTCGGCGCCCGCCTTTATAGGTCGTTTCGAAATTTTAAATATGGAACGCTTTGAATTCATTCTTTTATTTTTATCCTTTTTTTTCTCGTCGTGGTCTGACAGTGTTTTAGAAGCGACGTAATGGATTGTTTAAAAAGTAATCATAATTTTTATGAACATTATTTTTTGAGCCCGAAATGTAAAAGCAATAATTCGATCTCTAGCTTTTTTGCCACCTGAGCCGTTTAAGAAAATTTGAATTTTCTGGCGAAACCTATACGCTGTCGTGTCAGAATGGAGCAACATGAACATTTGTGTCCGTATTTAGTTTCATATCGCGCGATATTAAAACACAATGTAGACGTTCGCTGTCACTTGTAACAATAGTAATTTTTCGCCTCATTTGCTCTAAGTCCATTGTTACAGCGTAATTAGAAGTGGGGAGGGGTAATGAAGGGGCCAAAGGGGAGGGGTATGGGGTAAAATCAAGAGGGGGTACACGGTCCCGTGATCGCGTATTAATAACTATTATTGTCGAGATTGTTCTCGGCTACTGATTCAGAGTTCAGCAGACTGAGAGGTTTTTAAATTATATTTCTCGACTTTTAAATAGAACGGAATGACTTTTGATTTCGATTTGTCTTTTAGCTGTGATAACAATATTATATCTTTTAGCTGTGATAATAATATGCGAATATTTTATTAATTAGCGGTTTAATTAATTGTCCTCAGGAATCCTATGTCTATAGATAAAATCTGTTTTAAGATCCCGGTCGCAAGTTTTTGGGATTACCGTGAGCATACATCCGGACAGACAGGCGGCGAAGGACTTTGTTTTATAATAGTGTAAAGATAAATGCGCATTCTTACTTACAAAGTTTCAAAAAAAATGGTTAATATTTTTATTAAGCTTTCCTTGGTAAATCGTTTCGCCCAAAACCGTACCTTGTTTTTCTTTTTCAATAATATGCAGGCTATAAAAATAATTTTACAGGAGTATAAACTTGTATTTTGTTAATGTAAGTGGAAATGGGGGGGGGGGGTTGACCCATTTGCCCCTCCCTGGATACGGCTTTCAAACTGACAGGGATATTTAGACACGACACGCGATGGAAAGATTCTATTTCATATTTCCCTTATTTTTTACCATTTTAATGTATAACCGTTGGAAAAGTAAATTCCCTCGCCTATATCTTACTCTTAATATATGGTAAACCGACAAAAGTAATGTCCTAGGATATCTAAAGCCAAGAAAACGGATTTGTTTTTAAGAAATCACTGAAAATTCGACTTTACCTCCCGAAGTTTAAAGTTGAATTCAAGATTTTCTACCGTAATGGGTGAAAATTTCTAACTACTTCCATAAGTAAAATGTTTCGATGAGTTATGGCAACATTTTAATTCGGAATAATGCTCTGTTCGGATGTTAAACCGTGTTTTAAACTTTAGAGCAAATAGAGAAAAAATCTAATTTCAGTCTGTGGTAGAAAATGAATTTATTCGTTCTCTGAATTTCTTTTTTTTTTTTTTAGAAAAAGCCAGCGCGTGATTCGCCGGGCTTCCGTTAACGATGTCAGTGAAATTGAAACTTTAAAATATTTTGCAAAGGATTATAAAAACTTAATTATTAGGATTTCCACTACGTTAATTATGTAAACTATAATTTTTGTCCTTAAATAGATTTTTTTATAATTCAGTCTACATTCTAATTTTATATAAGAATTCGGTTGAGTAGATTCAAACATTGTTTCCTCCACATAATGTTACCTCTATATACCATTAGTAAAATATACATTATATAAAATAAAAAAAACTTCGCACCGATTCGGACAATTTATGTGGAAGAGGGATAGGCAGAGGTGTTAAACACCGCATTTCGCATTTTTTATCTTGAGTCCCAGTGTGACTGTATCCGGGCACAATGAGGGACACGGCAGCTGCAATGTACGGCAACCTGAGACTCGAACCCTCGACCTGTAGGATCGGTTCGATCGGTTAACCAAGGCACGTAACAAACTGACATACCACGTCCTTAAACAAGTAATTGTCAAAATGACAGAAAATATAAAAAACTGAACTCTGAAAGTCCCCAACAAAACAAATCCAAATATTTACCGCAAAAATATAAATAAATATCAAACACAAAAACCGAAACGCTAAAGGTACTTGAATACAAAAATGTTTGCCATAAACAAATATTAAACATTTTGCGTTAAAAGCGTCTTGTCAACACCCTGTATAAATGCGTACGAAGTCATCGTATTTGCGTATCGTATATAGGATTCGATTCCGGCAACGGCGAATTACAATGGAGTGAGCATATTTAAGCTTTTTTAGAAAATAATAATAACCACATCACGAGACACGCATTGATCACTAAGATAATCTTGTAAAACCGGCACTACGCAACGATATGGTATAAAATACATAGATAAGAATACAACATCCAAGACCGGTAAGCGAAACACTGCGTCTTGCAAATAACACCGTTTCCGCCTCCACCGGGATTCGAACCGGGAACCTCTAGCGTAGCAGTCAACTGTTCACACCACTACGCCAACGAGGTCGTCAAAATATGGAGAAAATTTGTGCTAACAGATTTTTTTTTTGCTATTTACTTTTGAAAATTTGACATCAAAATCCAGTTTAAAGTCATATGGGAACATACATATAGATGCACAATACCCAACATTCTTTGTAACTCTTTTTTGAAAATAAGCTACTCCATATGTACAGGGTTCTTTCCTAGCTCCTCGGTCAGAAAGAATCAAATATTGGTAAAAACATTTCGCGAAAAAAATAACAAGAATTCATACATAAAAGGTCGGGTCGTTCCAGAAGGTATCGATAGGGCAACACCCAGGGGAACGACGGGGTAAAGTGGGCAAGGTAACCTGAGGAACTGTTTGCCTTTGTTTCCCCTGATTTCTGAACTATGGTGGCCTAGTTTACAGAGTTTTTTTTACATAGGAATTGATAGCTGAAATTATAATTATGCATTTCTAGGTTAGGAGCTTGTAGTTTATTACTGTGTTCTTAGGGTTGAATTTCCTACGATTAAAGTTAACCTTGAAAGCGAGTGAAAGTGAAATAGTAAAAAAGGATTTTAATCTCGTTTTATTTCAGTTTAAAGTTACCTTAATTAGAAGGCGCGTAGAATCTCTTATTTTGAAATAGTACCTTCTCAGTGAAATCTGAAGTTTTAAGATCAAAGTCAGTTTTGACGGTTCCAATGTCTTGTGTACTTATTAATTAATATACGTTGATTTGGAATTCAACTAACGTATTTATTATTAGTTGGAAACAAACGAAGGGGATCGCTGAAGTTTTGTTAGGAGTCTGTCTTGTATGAAAATAACTTTTAATGAGTAATGGAAAGTTAATAATTAATATTGTCAGGGCGTTAAAGGTCACGCATGTAGGTAATATTAGTAAAGTTTAAGTCGCCCAATTATGTTATAGAATTCGTGGGTAAATTGGATTTTAGCTTTAGTTTTAGCTAGACATGTACTTTTGAACTTTGTTAACAGTTTTAATGCCTTCATTAATAATCATATTATGTACATGTAATATTATGTGGTTGGGTGACTAATTTTAATTCAAATTCAATATGATTTTAATTTAAATATACTTAAAATAAGTTCTTTGAAATCGTTTTTTTACTTAACAACCGTTCGGACTGCTATCTAAAGGGAAGAAGCAGGCAAGAAACCTCTGTACTTGCTTTAAAAAAAAAATAGCACAACCTAATTAGAAGCCTGATATTGGTTTCTTACTACCTCCTATTTCTTCTGATTAAGTACGTTGCGGGTTCCATGACAGCCAGGAGGGTGTCCGGGCACAGAGTGTTTGTCATTCTAAAGCTGCATTATTCGTTGATTATTCCACCACTCCCCTGTTGATCCTCGTGAACAGGAGTTGCAGTGGTGGGACAGAGAGGTGGGTTTGCCCCGAGCCTGGTTAGATGTACTGCCTGCGGTTCTTAGTGCCCTAGGATCGAATCTCGGCTGGGGCAGGTGTGATGAATATGGGTTTTTACTGTGAGGTATTGTTTTATATATATTTGTTTGTTGTCAAATGATTTGTAAAAAAGATTACCTGAAGATTTTGAATTTTTTTCCCCTTCTGTGAATTGCTGCTTGTTTTTGCCCGTGAAGAAAAGAGAAAAAATAAATGTTGACCTCTCTTGTTGTTTTTTTTTTCCTAAAAAAAATGTAGCCAAATTTAATTTTCGCGTGCCATTTTCAGATTTTTATTTCACCTATTTTGCTTAGGGAATATTTTATGGCTATTTTTATTGATCTAATAATATAACCACACCTATTTCAGAAGGGTCGGTTACCCAAAGGGATCAAGAATTGCTTCTTCGTTTTCCCACCTGGCATTTTGAACACTCTTGCTTTGATTTAGAGAATGAATTCGCTAGTTTTTAATAGTTTCGTAATATGCAATATTCATAAAGTCCATAGGAATGATATGAGATGTTTTTTCTAAACTATTTGACGTTCACTTTTCCTATTTTGTGACATCAACAATGAAAACAGGGATATACTTGGATTAGTCAAAAAATTTATATATTTGGGAGTTTCTATAACATTATTGCTTGAAAAAAACGCATGATATCAAATGTTTCAAGCTTGTTCTAAGCTATATGTTAATATAAATGTAATCAAATATCTAATGAAACATTTCTTAAGCTAAATAATTTATATCAGTTCAAAACTTTGGCGGTAGTTTGACTAGAATCATTAAGAAGGATTATCTGTAAAAATATCAAACTACAAGAGATTAAGAAACTTCTAGATTCCTCAGTTTAAATCCAGACGGGCGATAATTAAGTTTTTAATTTGTTATTTCTTTTTTACAGGTAAGCTCGTGATGAATGAAATAAGCTCAAAAGATGATGACAGATTTCATTAAGGTGAATAATATTATTTAAAAGGGATATAAAAGTACCAAGTACAAATGACAGATTCATATTAAAAGCATTCATTAATCGCCTTGTTTCGTACATTATTTAATTTCCAACATAAATCACGTCTCACCCAACGGTCGCCCAGTGACAATGCCGGTCATCTCACAGTCATGTCAGTAGAAGTCACGATATTTTAGTTTACTTATAACAAATGCACTTAACACTACCATCATCATCAGCTGAGAGACGTCAGCAGCTGGACATAGGCCTCCGGAAAATATTTGAACTGCAATGATCCTGTGCTGAATGAATCCAGCTGCTCCCTGTAGACCTATAAGGTCGCCGTCCACCTCGTGGGCCGTCACGCTACGTCTTGTGACCCTATCTACAAAACAATTTTACAATCTTATTACTTATTGATCTTTTTTTGAAATCAATTTCCACCTAGGTATAGGTAGGTAATATGCGTCCTCCCGCCAATGTTCTGGCTATGGTGTGAACTCCATGGCATGGTTCTCTCAGGTTCTTATTTTTTTTAAAGGATGTTAAAAGGTTCTTGCAGGGTCGCCAACGCTTTCGTGATATCCCTGATATGGCCGTTTACTCAGGCCGTTTGATTGATTGCTACCTTAATGGTATAAAACTATAATCAACATACATACAGAATCATAAACTGACGCCGTAATTAATCCCTCGAGAGGGGTAGGCAGAGGTGCTAAACACCGCATTTCGAATGTTCATGTTGAGTCCCAGTGTGACTGGTTGCGAATCTGTCGTCACTATCCGCGCGCAATGAGGAACATGGCAGCTACAATGTACGGAAAACCGAAACTCGAACCCTGCCTGCCTACCTGCCGGGTCGGGTAGGTGGGTTAACCAAGGCACGTAACAAACTGAGCTACCACGTCATCCACGAGTCGAGTCATGTGTTTTGTTAAACGTCATAACGTCGCCAGATATAATATCAAATTATTTCATATACTCCAGTAATACTCTTCAAAACACTGCATGGAAAAATTCAAAGCAAAATAAGATCTAAAATTTACACACAATCCAATAATAACAATATACCTTTATCGAAGCTAATCTCATTTAGAAATTATTACAAACATCATGTACAGAGATGCATTGGCAAAAGGATTCTTTGTTTAGTAACGTAATTTAATATCTATTTCATAAGCATAAAGGGCTATATTTGAAAGGCAAACAAGGTAGCTGGAACATTTAATTTATCTGGTTAATGGTAGATCTGGCGAGGAATTAATTGGAAGAATACCTCCAGGCCCTGCTTTGTGATGTCGTAGATTAGATGAAAGCAGAAGTTCATGTCTGACGCAAATTAAACGGTAGTGACAAATTTGTACCTACAAAATGTATATTCTGACTAATGGAAATTAAAATTTACGATATTTTTGTGGTTCCCGATAAAGGATTTTGGAATGTAGAGATATATTTTCATAACAATAAATAGACCTAAAAATTGTAGATTTACGAGCTATTCAATTTTTTTTAAAGCGGGGCCCATTTCTTATAAATTCGTTTGTTTTCACGTTCTATGTTTGCTATAATATGACACACTTTCCCCCCTCCTTCCCCTACTTACACATTTTAAAAATGTATTTGAAATAATGCACATAGAATGTCCATTTTATTTAATTTCTATACCATTGTTTATCTTACGTACTCTTAGCCTGCTTGGGCTCTGAACCAGCATAAGAATTACAGCATAAGAATTGATATTCAACTTATTAGTGAAGCTTTACGTGTGGGCGTAATATAGCGTTGGAAACATTTAGGCAGATAAATTTAGGTACAGACATACTTCGGGCCTTCTGGGAGTTAGAACAATCTTAATACTATTTGTATTTATAATTAAAACAATTAATATATTGAACATTGTCAATAATTGAAACTTTGTTCGTATAATTATTTGCTGTTATATTTTAAAAAACAATTGGCACTATTCGTGCCCAGTGAAACAACTCAACCGATTTTGAAGAAATTCGATTAATAATGATATGGATACGTTTGGTTCTAGCTTTGCTTTGTGATTGTAGTCGAGATACATTAAAAATTGGTGTAAACAGCCGACTGCTACGCCAGAGGTTCTGGATTCGAATCACGGCGGAGGCAAAACTTTATGCTATTTACAACACTGTCTCGCTAAATGGTCTTAGATGTTGTATTTTTATATGAGTACGTTATACCATATCGTTGCTTAGTGCCTGCTAGGTTATACTAGGTTATATCTTAGCTCAGGGCTGAGGCAATGTGTGTGTCGTGATGTGGTTATTGTTATTATTATTATATTTTGAAAACATCTATCTGCTTTTAAAAATACTCTTTATCATACGTTGATTTGAAACCTTTAATTAATTTAAACATTGATAAATTAATTTAGTTTCAATGTTTAAATCAATTTAAAATCAACTACGCATAAGACAAATCCATTTTTCTAGACCAATTTGATTTACCGCCCCAATTTAGCGGAATACCGCGGAAAACAAATACGGGAGAAACACGTGTTATTATGAAAAGGAAGAAAAGAGGCAACATTTTATTTTGTTAGCGTAATAATTTCAAGGGAAGCGGGCCAATATACGTGTACACCGTTCAGTCGTGGAAAAGCCATAAATCAATAGCGCGATATTAAATAAAATTCCTACTCATATATTATTCGGGGGCGTCCTTATTGTGTCGAAAAACGACCAGATTAACCAGGCACTCCCTTTTCCGTAACCTCTATGGAACATCCTATGCGCTAGTCTAATTCTGGGAGGTCAAGTTTTGGTGGTCGGGTCATCTGTCATTTGCGACTAATGTCTCTTTGATATGAGAAGTTATGGGGTTTATTAAGAGACGATTGTGAATGTATTAGGAGGTTATTTATCGGTTTGATATTAGTTACTGTTAGATACGGGATTTTATTTCTTAATGGCTGTTGTTGATTCGTTTTTATTGTTTGTTTAAACGACGCGTTCAAAATGACAACCTTTGAATTCTGTATTTAAATTTATCTTTCAAAATAGTTTATTTCGAATAATGTTAAAGAGATGTCGTTGCTTGTTGTCTACATCGCGATATCATTTACTGACGCTGAAGTAAATTAGAGTTTATTGCTTTATCCAAGTATCTCTAACAGGACGCCCCATGTACCAAGTACAACAGTGGTTCTTTCGCTATCCCTAACCACTGCACAGTCAAAACGAATCCGTTCAGTTCCCTCCGTGTATCCTCCCCTACGTACTCTTAGGCCTTGAAAACTGTATGTAAGGGATTTTGATACGGTCCGTTAAAATAGGTAAAGTGAATCAAGGGGAAGGTTTATATGTATATTGTATATGTATAATATCCGTGTGAATCCGAGGCGGGTCGCTAGTACAATATTCGGTATCCATAGTAATTAAATAAGATGTGTAACGTGAACTTTAATTTTGCAATCTTAGAAATAATCGTAGTAAAATGCAACGTGGGCCGTTCCTTTTTACCGACAATAACCTGTCCTTCGTTTTATTATGGCATCTCATTAGATTATTGATATTTACGGTTTTATGATGTTCTAACCAACGTCCATACTTTTTATCTATCAATGTTAAATGGGTAATCTTTCACTATCTCCAACCAGCTTTTTAATAGGTACATTTGTTTTACGTAGAATGCCGTGACAGAGTGGTAAACCAAAATGTGGTCTCTACAGAAAACGACAACTCTGTTACGTTATTATTTTAAAACCACCATTAAATAAAATATTGCCTGAAAACGAAACTCCCATTAATCCTAATGTAAAACCGAGATGCAATTTTTAAATCGTACACTTACTTTTTTCATTAGTTCAAAAACCAAAAAAAAGAAGAACAACCCACGTACCACTGGATTTAGTTTTTTTTTATAAATCAGTAACCTTGCATACTTCGTGACCAAAACTATCCTATGTGTTGTGTGTATAAAGGTATTAAATAAGCTATCTGTGTACCAAGTTTTATGTGATAAATTAACAATAATCCGAACTTTTTCATATGATGCATTCTCAAGTTAATGGATCGTAAACTCTTAGAATTCGCTGTCAAGAACTTTAACTAGAATTCAAACTGAACCACACCAGGTTTGTACAGGAAATTCACACCCCTAATCACAAAACACACAAAATCACCCGACATGATATTAGATAAACACGTTGATGTATCGTTTTCGACACCCCCTGTATGTTTTATTTCGTACCGTCTTCCGCAAAACCAACTGATTGACGTACGCCTTTCTCTTTCACTCCTTAGCTTTCGAGTTCAGTGAGAAGAAGACGACACTAAGATGAAAGACTTATAGATTCAGATCTCCGATACAGGGTGATCGAAGGTAGCTCGTGTCGACAAATTGGTGTTCAAACTTCAGTAATAGACTAATATAAGGTATCTAGATCGGGTAAAGGTGAAATTTCCTATTGTAAACCAATTTGGAAGGTAACACCTTGTAATAAAGTACACATCAAATTGGTCGTATGTTTGTTTGATTTAGCATCGTACTCCAATTTTGTTCGTTTACCCATTTCTGTATCGAATTTTGTTTTATTTCTCTCGGTTTTTCTTTGAAATGTAAGTTGATATATTTGAAACATATTCTTGCTTAGTTTTCTTTGATTTTGTTTTTTAGGAACTTAATAGGATTTGAAGGGGTCATATCATTTTTTTAGGGTACCTTACCCTAAGGGTTAAAACGGGATCTCATTTCTAAGCTTCCGCTGTTCGTCCATCCGTCCGTCAGCGGGTTGTAAAATAAATAAATAAATTACCACATCACGACACACACATTGACTCAGCCCTGCAGTAAGTATCGTAAGAACTTGTGTCGCAGGTGCTAAGCAACGATATGGTATATACTAAATAAATAAGAATACAACATCCAAGACCGGTGAGCAAACAATGCGTCTTGCAAATAACACAAAGTCCCGCCCCCTCCGGGATTCGAACCCGGAACCTCTAGCGTAGCAGTCGGCTGTTTACACCACTGCGCCGCCGAGGTCGTCAAATCACCGAGGTCGAGGTCGGAGGTTGTATATCATGAACTATAATAGCTAGACTCAGAGAATGTCAATTTCTATTGCCGCTTTAACAATAAATAATTGAACATAAAGAAATTTGTTTGAAAAGTGGCTTCCATACAAGAAATCAGATTTTAACAATTTTTGGCTTGTTATTTATTTTATTTTATTATCGAATCGAAAGTACAAATTGTTTAATTTTGTACAATGGTACGGATCCTTCACGTGCGAGTCCGACTCACACTTGGCAGATTTTTTGCCACCTTGTCAAACAAGCATAAGACTGATGGTAAACAGTCACCGTAGCCTATGGACATTTGAAATACTAGGGGCATTATAGCTTATTGTAATATTTTAAAGCTGAACTGGGGCAGGAACACATATAATGATAATAACCACATCACGACACACACATTGACTCAGCTGAGATATAATCTTGTATCGCAGGCACAAATCAAATAAATTATATAAACTATATCGATAAGAACACAACATCCAAGACCGGTAAGTGAAGCGTCTTGCAAATAACGCAAAGTTCCGCCCCCGCTGGGATCGAATCCGGAACCTCTAGCGTAGCAATAGGCTGATTACACCACCACACCACCGAGGTCGTCATAAAACATCTGAGTACAAAAACAAACAGGTCTTTATTAAAAATAGCATTTGATTTATATTTAAAAAAAAAACAGGTTATAAAGATTCTGTTTATTCCGATAACGGAAACAGGTCAGGAACGTAACTGTAAAATATTAAAGTGGTTCCGTCGCTTATAATTACTTCTGCTAACTTCGTGTGTGCCCCGCCCCGGCTTCGTGTTGATATGGGTATTTAACTTTTTTGAAAATATTCAATCGCCTACTCGTATGTTCATCGGGGATGATGTAGGATTCTAATGGAGATTTTTTTTGGTGTTATTGGTCCAGTAGTTTCAGAGGCTATTCAATTCAAACGAACAATCAAATGTTTCCTCTTTTTGATAATATTATTAGATTATAGTATAGATTACTAATGATAATTCTAATGTTTTAGTTTTCCAAATAGAATACAGAATCACACTATTCAACGAGGGTAGGTATAACAATACTCGAACGCCATTTTTTACGTTTGATGGTCAAGTTTTAGTCTATTCAAACTCAAAATCAAGTACACCAATAAACCCAATATACGAGTTTTTTTTTAAATTCAGTTTCAATCAAATACATATTAACCTAAAGTATCCCTGCCGATCAATCCGGTTTATATACGTTTTCACGATTCAATAATTCCACGGGACCCTAAAAAAGTACAAGGTGACATTTGCCCTTATAAGGATTTATTAGAAATTCTGCCAAGGGCGAAAGAAATCAAGATTCCCATTGTGTATGCGATCAAAGGAATTTAATTTTGTACTCGAGTTTATCGAAATCAGGGACCTGATTAATTCTAGATGTGTCTTCATTATGTACTTAATTTAAATTTGAATAATTGAGTTTTTACTATTTCCAGCTTCTAGAGAATTTTTAGGTCAGTTAATTTAACAGGTCAGTTAAAAAAAAGGACTAAGGATTTATGTTGAATTGCTTCGGTAATTAAAAGGGAGATAATAGATAAATGTTCTATTTATGCCAAGAAGCAGTTTGCTGTGTATCGGTTCGAAGGATTGGAGAGCCGGTGTAATTACCAGCACGAGAGTTATACCATCTTTTCCTCTACATCGGCAACGCAATGGTGGTCCGCTTCACGTTCTGGACATCAAGGGCAACATCGTTTCTATAGGCTGCGGTATCACTTTCCTTCACCGTCTAATTTGCCTATGATGTTGAAAATAAAAGATTAAAAAGTAAACTAACTCCGATCTTGGACTTAACCGATAGATCTTTTTTTGAAATCATATCTTTACCACGTGAAATGAATTCAAAATTAGTCGTTTTTTTTCTAAATTTGCATATTACAAGGCTCATCTAGGTATTTCTACTATCTGTTATCTTCGAAGCAAAAGTGTTTTCGTTCTGTGCCTTCGATGCGAAATCCCTGAATTTGCTCAATATCAATTCTTTTAATAAATAAATATCACTCAAAAACCCTTAATAAACTTTCTTCTTTTTATTAAAATAATCCCACTGGAGGTAGTTATTTTTATTTTCTATCCCTTTCAGGAAATGTTTTTAATTCGTTTTATCTCGCAACTACTCACAATTAAATTCTCAGTAATTTGAGTATATTTGCGATACTTAATGAGCTCTCAGGAGTCAGGAGCAGTTAGAGTCAGTGCGTCTACTCCGAAACGACGAAAAACGAAGTATCAGCCGAGTGTTCGCGTGTTTCCTACTACGAAAGTCTTTCGGTCAGGTCGGTCTGGCACGCGGATACATTCATTCCGATCGAACTTTAAATAAATAAATAAATAACCACATCACGACACACACATTGACTTAGCCCTGCACTAAGTATCGTAAGAACTTGTATCGCAGGTGCTAAGCAACATTATGGTAGATACTAAATAAATAAGAATACAACATCCAAGACCGGTAAGCGAAACAACGCGTCTTGCAAATAACACAAAGTCCCGGCCCCGCCGGGATTCGAACCCGGAACCTCTATCGTAGCAGTCGGCTGTTTACACCACTGCGCCACCGAGGTCGTCACTTTGTTAGATTTGTTTGTTCGATTGCATCAAAGATCATACTCCGAAGACACCGACACATTGATTTCGTATGCAGTGTTATCGTTGTATTTATGTTCGGTTGGTTGGTGGAGTGGCATGTCACTCGAGAAGAATTTTTTCAGCAGAATTTTATATGCGGATTTTTTCGACGTTCATAGAATATTTCTATTGAATTTTACTAGAAACCTACCTAAATTCAGATATCTTCAGGCGTTGCATTAATAAAAAAATGAAATAGGCTCTTTGCTATCGGTAAATTAAGTGACTTTTAGTTTATTGTCAAAGCATTATCGCTACTTGCTACTTCAATCTTATAAAAGCATCCTTCAGAAAGCTGCCTCGAAAACCCTCGGTCACGTTAACGCCCTAATTCGTTTACTATTAAGGTCTACAGGGCCTAGAAATTTGATTGAATACTTACCAGACTCTCTTTGAACTCAATCCCCTATAATAGAGTGGCTCCCCGAAAAGCTCTACGGATAAATTTGAAATTATTGCCTCCCGCGCTGAGAAAATTTAAGCTAGATATTCTTTCGAGTGGATTTTAAGCGAAAGTTAGCAAGTTTTCGGCTGTCAATTCTGTCATTTCATTTATCTCGCGTCAGATCCACGTCTGAAGGGATTCTGTAGTATTTAGTTTTAAATGTTTGTTTTCGCTTAGCGTTTACTTCATGTACTGAATTGATTTAACGTTCAGAAACATTTGGTTACACCTACCAGTTTTTAATTGTATCGTTTTTCAACCACAAATGGCCACACGTAAAGCTTCATATAACAACTGCAATAACAATTATTATGCTTTCCTCAGAATGGTTCAAACAGGTGGGGTTGATGCTCCGCCTCGTGTACTTAGCTTGATATACATTTGAACCGAATTGACTTCAGTCGGCTCAGAATGTGAGACACTGACTTCAAACCTAGTGTTTTTCAAAAGAAAAGAAAAAACAAGGCACAATTACTGCAAAAAAGATACCATGGTCGCCATAAATGTGAAGATGCAAGGAAACGCAATCTGCGTTTCGTTTCATTATCTCAAAAAGCTCGATAAGAGACTTTATAAAGATAACGTTATTTCAATCACGTACACACATTCGGCCAACGGACTGTGGCCAATCACGACAAGTTTTTAAAGTATTTGCATAGTTGGCGAGTAATGAACACGATGCAAGTTTTCGGCCGATGTCGACTTGTTTCGTTTAATTGACTTTTTGTGATTTTAGTCATTAAAATGCTCTACTTAATTAAAATATTATTTGATGACTGTTAATAATGTATTTTTTCATTGTTTATAATCAATTTGAATTTTAAGTAGGAATTTCATACTACAATTTTTGTGTTTCCGATAGTTATTCTCCATCTGTAAAACCTTAAGTTTCATTTTAATTAGTAATGAAATATTTATATTAGAATACCTGAGATGGGTCTTATTTTTTTTACGATTGAACATTTTTATTTCCCCCACCTAACTATTGTCGGGCCAATGATGGTGTTATTTGTGTAACAACCAATAAAGATAAGAGAGACTATACAAAGCATTGTTCTTTAAATAGTTAGTTAAAGTGCACAATGTTGCTGGTGGAATTTTATGCTAATTCAGCAGACTGAAATACAAAAGTTTTATCCCCATCAGCGAAATAACTTTAATATTTTATCAGGTAACATTCCACACCTGGATTAAGCTCGTCCGTTTTTCAATTTAACGTCCCAGCCCCCCCTCCCTTTCTCGAAATAGTGTGAAGTATTTGTACTTGGAATACTCGCTTGAATTTCTCGCTGACTGTATGTTGAATTAGATTTTTACTTTTGTTTTTGGATAGAATATAATGTGATTCGTCTCGTCTGAAATCGGAAAAGGTCATTGGCATTTTCAAAGTGAAAAAAAAACGTTTCAAATATATTGGACGACCTCGGTGGCGCAGTCGTGTAAACAGCCGACTGCTACGCTAGAGGTATTGGGTTAGAATCCCGCCGTGGGAGGAAACTTAGTGTTATTTTCAAGACGCATTGTTTCACTTACCGGTCTTTTATGTTGTATTCTTATCTACGTACTTTACCCTATATCGTTGCTTAGTGCCTGCGATAAAAAATTATATCTTAGTGCTGGTTATTATTAAGATATAAAAGTATTTAAATTGTATTCTACAATAACATTTAAATACACGATGCTTTTCAATCCCATCCCAGGAGCATTTCTTTTTGTCACCAAATCATTCTGTTTTTAGCCATTAAAAAGTAAAATATGCTGCCCTATTTTATTTCTCTCCAAATAATTCATTCCACATCAGTCCACAGTAGTTATGGCAACTGACAAGCCATTTTCAATTTAAATGAAAAAAGTATTTCGAATATCAACTTTGACAAAGGGTTATTTTTAGATTTAACGGATTCGGTCTTTTATAGTATTAAAATGATGTAGATGAGTTTTACTTTTTGCTAAGAGCTTTTGCTTATAATTAAAATGAAAAACGTAGTAATTGTTGTCAAAATTTACTCCCAGCCAAATTTCGATGTATAGAATTAAATGTATGTTATGTGTATGGATTATTTGTAACAGTATGAATGTATAGGTGTAGTTGTCACACATGCATGTTTATACATGCGTACAGCAACGGAGTGGAATTCTTTGCCTGCTCAAGTATTCCCTGATCAATATAACCAAAGGCTCGTTATGGAAAGAGTAGGCTTCTCCTGGGTAGGCGTGTTCCACCTTAGACTTCATAGCTTAACATCAGGCAGGGTTGTTGAAAAATGCTTGCCGTGTTTTAAATGTAAAAAAATGCAGACATTTTTACCTTTCGATGTATATGATTGAATTTGAAAGAAAGTTTTACAGCTGTTTTTCATAAAAGGATTTTTCTTCTTAATAATCATTTAATATTCAAAACATGCTAACATGTCTGAATTTATTATATTTCTAAGAAAACATTAACTCAAAACCCAAATATCATTAAGTCACAAATTCGTCAAGTGGCACCGCCATGCCAACCGAATGTGTATATTATAATTTATTAACAGCAAGTTGTTTTTTCTTCATCTAATGTTTTTTATTAAACTAAGACAATAAGAACTTTGATTAAGTAAGCCGGAATGATCATCAGAGCTATCATTAAATTGTCTTTCGATGGAAAAAAAAATGATTGATGATGGTCCGTGTGAATCATACATAAATCACTGCAGTGGCAAATTAAGTTTTTGTCGACCACAATTTGTCTGTTTCCGACCGTTTTGTATTATACCAATGGCTATTTTATTAAATGGCTTCGTCCAGTTGTGGCGCAATTTTGTGAGAAAACTAACGAATGAATATTCATTCATAGAGCAGTTTGAGGTTTACATAAAAAACCTTTCTATTTCTATAGATTATGATTTATCGTATAAAATATTAATAATAAGTAAACCACATCACGACACACTCATTAACTCATCCCTGCAAAAAGTATAGCAAGAACTTGTGTCACAGGAATTAAGCAGCGATATGGTGTATACTGCATAGATAAGAATACTACATCCAAGACCGGTTAGCGAAAGAATGCGTCTTGCAAATAACACAAAGTTCCGCCGGGATATACTAAGCCAAGTGACTAAAAGTTGTCATCTGATACCAATGTGGAAATAGACACTTCTTTGAGTAACAAAATCCATAGTTTAGGCATCACAGAGCCTTTCCCGTGCCGGGAATTGGAATCAGACCCTGACAATTGTTAGCCAATAAAACAGTCAGTAATTTTTACCCCAATATTTTGGTGCTTGAAAAGCCAGTTACCTCGAATGTTTTCCGGGTAATTTGAAAAAAATATAATTCAACTTTTCTACCTCGTATTTACACCGCCGTCCGCCATCTTGGAAAATTGGCGACCAAAGACAGTTTTTTGACAACTTCTCCTTTCCTATTCATTATACGACAAAACAATGTTAAAACAAATTAAATTAGAGACAATTTCCTATATTTTATGCCAATACCATTTTTTTGGGAAACCAACAGAAGTCAGGCAAAATTACCAAATTATTTGAGTATTATGCTTTGGTACGTAAGCCTGCGTTAATCAAATAGAAATGTAGGTATGTCGGGCTAGTAAAGGTTACGACCCTACAGTCTAGTCAAACCCCTATTAATGATGCTCAAATAACAAGCATTTACCGAAAAAACTATTATTTTACTATTATTTATTAGCTCGTAACTATTTTATTACTGTGTATTTGAGATCTGAAGCGAGAGCAGCGAGTTAAGGCCGTACAATTGAACAGTTATTGGTATTAACTAGTCAAAGATTGCTATAACCTAAATTATGTATTACATTTATTAATAACCAACGGTATTTTGTTTACAGTTTTTGCTTACTTGGATATTTTTTTTGTGTAGTGCAATGAAGGAAAGAATTTTACAAAACAGGCGCGTGTATTATAAGCCTACTATTTTATTTAACTAAATGTAGCAACTGTTCTCTTGGAGCTAGACTGTTCGCTTTGAGTTGTACCTTTTTCATATCGGCTTCCATTAACTATACCGATGTACCATGAAAAATTAGGAAGTTCTTCGATTTACCAAGCTTAATAATACTTCGGCTAAGTGTACAAAATTAAGATGAGTGCAGTCAAAAGGCCGCTGATCTCTCTTAACAAGCGTAGGATGATAGCCAAAAGACATTCGAGAAGGGATTTATTTTACGCGTTCTGGTTATTGCTTATTGGTGTCCGTCGTCGTAACGTTTTGCGTTTAATTGTGCCCCGTGTAAACATGCCGTATTTTAATGTGTCCGGAAAACCTTCCCACATTACGACGACTCAACGCCGACTCCAATCAAACTCAACTGACAGTTTGTCATTGAAATGTTTGATTTGTATCGTGTTAATAGAGCAGATGTTTGTACGTTAAAGGGACACGACGACAAGTGGACCGTGTGTCGTCAAAGTCTTTCAATGTTTAAACATCTACCCTAAAAATACGACACAAAGTTCACATTTCAATGACGTATTGAGTCGGATTGGAGTCGGCGTTTGGTCGGTGTTACAATGCTAAGACCTTAAATGGCACCTATCGATGACGTGAAAGCAAATAAGGTGCATATGATTAGTTGTTAAATGGTTTTCCTATGGTCGTTTATTTGAGAGGTTCTTTATTTATAGCTGTTTGATAGTGAGTGGGCTTACCTTGTTTATTTAAAAGATGTTATTATATTAAATGTTCCTAGTAATTAAATACTAGTAACTTATAGTTTTTGTCTGAAGATTTTAAATACAAATTCTTTTGAAAGAAATTTTCTTAATTTATATACACCTCTGTGGCCCAGTGGTGTAAACAGTCGAGTGCTACGCAAGAGTTCCAGGTTCGAATCCTGGAAGAGGGCAGTATTGTGTTATTAGCAAAACGAAATGTTTCGATTACCGGTCTTGGATGTAGTGTTCTTATCTATTTAGTTTGTATCATATCTTTGTTTAGCACACAAGATTCTTCAGTCTTACTGTAAGGCTGAGTCAATGTGTGTCTCGTGATGTGGTTATTATTATTATAATAAATTTATGTTATTGTAGAAATAAATCTTGATCGCGTAGACTCACAAATGAAGCTCTTTTAGAAGATATTAATTGTCTAGATTTTAGGGTTCCACAGGGTTTTCTAGTTTTGGAAAGTAAAAGAAATCTATTTGATGAAAGTGGTTTTTCGAACCAGGCAAGCATTTGACCCCAATCCCACTTGATGTTAAGCGGTGATGGAGTCTAAAGTGGAGCATGCCTACCCAGAAGAAGCCTTTTCACTCTTCCCTTAAAGAGCCTCAAGTTATATTAATCAGAGAATACATCAGCAGGCAAAGAATTAAATGTATGAATGAAAGGTGTAGAGTTCATTGTCTCTACATTTGCTCATACTTAGATTCAAATAACTATTTTAATATGGTAATTAAGACAGCAACTTAAAACTTTAAATGTAAACAAGTTTCTCAACAGATATTAGTAGAGTAAAAACTTAAACTCACGCCGTAATCCCTCGAGTGGGGTTGGCAGAGGTGTAACACGACATGACAGTCTGTGGTGAGATAAAGTGTGTAAATATCAGTACTAAAGTACCAGTCATGACGTAAAACATAAACTCACGCCGTAATTAATACCTCGAGAGGGGTAGGCACAGGTGTTACACACCGCATTTCGCATGTTAATGTTGAGCCCCAGTGTGGCAGGTTGCGAATCTGTCGTCACTATCCGGGCACAATGAGGAACAGGGCAGCTACAACTTTCGTTAACCCAAGACTCGAACCTTCACCCTGCGGGTTCGGGTTGGTTGTTTAAACTGGGCACGTAACAAACTATTGTATTCTATACATAAATTATTTTTTATTTAAACGGAACACTTACTAATTAAGAAGACTCTCTCTCGTTCGATTTCGTTCTAACAAGATGTACAAAAAAGGCTAACGATTCAAACTTGACTCTGAATTAAGAGCACTCGTCCAATTCTAAATATTTCTGACCAATCACTATGCGGTCTTGAGAGTTTAGGGCAGCGGCTCTCAAACTTTTGCGGTGTACAACTCTAAGTGGTCTCAGGGGTTCACTGACCTTCATTACGTACTGTATGTACTTAATGAAAAATGTAGGTATGTGTGTATAAATAATAATATTTTTTTGTGGTAAAGTCTTCAGGATTTTATGTCATTTATAAATAGTATATATAAAATAATATCAATATTTATAAACTTATGTAAATGAAGTGCAAAAGTAAAATATAATAGTATTAATATAATTGGTAAAAAAAGATTTAAATCAGTAACGAAAAATGTTTGTACAGAAAAATATTATACGCAGACACTAGAAAAATACTGGGAAAAATATTTTTCAACTTTCAACGTGAATTCTCTGAAGAGACTTACGTGGCACTCGAATAAAAGGACAAAAAAGTTTGACAACCTCTGCTAACCAATTGACTCGGCGAGCGTTCCTCGAGTGCTTTTGATAGACAATTGTCACTTAAAGTCCACACGAAACGTCACTCAGTAATTGGTTCTCAAATCGATTTTTATCGAATGACAATTCGAATATTGTTCAGTGAGTACAAGCTGTAATCAGCGCTAGTTGCGACATTAAACATGAATTATTTTATTGTATTATTTAGTTCAAACTTTGCCCATGTTTAATAGACAATATAGTTCAAGTGTGTTGTGGTTTGTTCAATGATTTTTACACTTAGGTCTATTAATCTCGTTATGGTTTGTTTAGATTTATTAGATATGTGTTTTTCATTGGTTTCGATTTTGACTCATCCCTTATATGTTTTATTGAATTGCATTGGTATATTATGTTCAGTCATTTAGTTACAAAATTACGTAAATGTGTTTAAGTGTTATTTGTAAACAACAAAAAAAAGATTTTTCATGATTTATTTACAAATGTTTCTGAGAAAAAAAATCACTTTGATTTCTTTCCCTCTGCGATTATTTTACTCTCTGTCGGTTTTCTCGTTCCTTGACATTTTTCAATGCTCGATGCTATCAGGAGGGCCCGTAACCTTCCAAAGAACCAATAACTGGGTCAGATGCCCTCAACAGTTTGTAACTTTGAAGGGAATTTACGATTATTCCAGTCGGCCTGATAAATTGGATTATTGTCTTCTTAATGTCGCATGACGTTGTTTGTCCATGGCGCAAGTCGTTATTGTTTTGAATGTTCTTGGTTGCTTTTTTAGCTTAAATAGTGCTTTTTACATGTTGAATGCAAGCGTGGCCACAATATCACGTGACGTTAAGCGACTAATATATTTATTATTACCAAATTTGCTGGTATTTTTTTCGGGGCACACCCGCCACTCTGTCCCACCACTGCAACTCCTGTTCACCAAGATCAACTGTGGCGTCCTTTGTTCGAATAATCAGCTAATAATGCAGCTGTGCAATGATGCACAGGCTGTGTCCGGTCACCCTAACGGCTGCCTTGGGACCCGCAACGAACTTAATCAGAAGAAATAGAAGGTAGTAAGAAAGCGGTTTCAGACTTCCCTCCCAGCAAAGCGGAGACAGCACTGGAAACGGCCCAGAGGCCAAAAGCTAAAGGGATCTACGGTCAGGAGACGCCTGACCGTCAACTTGCCAAATTGTCAAATTTGCTGGTATATCAACTGATGTGTTTAATTGTATGTAAACAAATATTTTCAACCACTGAATTTGTCGAAATATTCTTTTACTTATCTGACAAACACACAGCCTGCCTGACGGTAAGCAGTCACCGTAGCCTATGGGTATATTTTATCATTTACCGTGAGCTTTTTCTTCGTTTGCAGCTTGCGACTGTAGTTTCAAATTTGTAGGAACCTTTGTAAAGCGCCTCTAACGGATTGATGAGGTATCAAGATTATACAAAATCACTGTAGTAATCTATGTCACCGGACGTGTACAAAATCTATACGAATTCTTGGTAGACTCGCAGATATGTCTGCCTTAAATATTCTCTATTCGAAAATTACAATTAATTTTTTCTTATGACTTGAACCGGAGGCACGGAACTCCAAAATGTTGATCCCTCTTCGAGTTCCGTAGCAATCTTTATGGGATTTTGAGTTTAATCCTCTTATCTAAGTAACAAGTAGGTAAAACCAGTTTAAAATGAATAATCTTTGATCAGAACCATCTGATAGATTCGAGGTTTGCTGGCTTATCGTGTCTGCGTTTTTGTGCCTACTGATTTTGCTGTATAAGTCCCAATAACTTTAGTTTTAGAGTCTTTCATCCAGTCTATATGTTTTATTTTATTTTATACTACTTCATAGGCAAACGCTTCTCTTCAAGCAAACGGTTCACCTGATGAAAAGTAATACCATCGCCTATTGACACGACGATGCCCCTGATGTCGTGGAACGTCGAGAGCACCGCCTATGCGTTGCTCATAGAAGTAAATATGTTATACCTTTCGCGCCGGTAATCACACTGGCTCTACTATCCTTCGAACCGAAACGCAGCAGAAATGGAAAGGAGGTTGGTACCAAGTTAGACGTCAGTCAGAAGATCTCGCACGTAGATTTACCACCTCTTAATTGTGTTAAGCAAATCTGTATTACTAAGCTTCTGCTATCCGTCTTAAAACTTAGGTGTCGACTCAGGAGCAGAATTCGATTTATTTTTTATTAATGACCCTAACTGCGGCCCTATTGGACTTCGCAGCGTAACCGGACTAACCGCGCGGCGAGTGCTTCCCCGCAAGGGAGCGAGGCGCAGCATGGCTGCGCTTCGCTTTTTTGCGTCGATGCCCTCAAAACCGGGCATTACGTTGGGTCTACAAACTTTAAGGCTGGGAGGCCTCAAAACTTGTAGCCCCAACGGGGTGAAGAATTCGATGAAGTCTCGGTTCTAAATACAGTAGGTCGCTGGAAGAAATCTCGCCTATGGCGCCGGTTCATGATAAAACAGGCACTCAGTAACATACTTTATAGTGGTGACCTTGGCAGAATATTTTGTGGGTATCAAGCCCCTCTTTAAACTAGGGCGGGGGATTTTTAATTTTTTAGAACTGTGATGAATTAGGATTCATTTAGTGTGGGAGTTTATTCTAATGGGTGAGTGCATACAGAGGGGTTAGTGAGTTACCCCAATAAGGCTTAATGTGACAGCTGCTAGGATAGATTGGTTGGGATCTGGATACTAATAAATAAACACATCGCGACATACACATTCAGGCCTACAGTGATATTGATAGTCTTGTGTCGCAGGTGCTAAGCAACGATATGGTATAAACTACATGTTCTTGCAAATAACACAAAGCTCCGGAACCTCTAGCGTAGCAGTCGGCTGTTTACACCACTGCGCCACGGAGGCCGTCAAAAAGTGATATGTATGTATGTATGATATGTGTGTTTGTATGTGTTGTGTAATTTTTCTTTAAATAGATCAGGTTATTCTATTCTCAAAAAATTCAAAAAGTTCAAAAAAAATCCGCTACTGACAGCGCTAGCAGTGAGTAATGTTGGCTTGCCTTAATAAAATAGGAATAAATTATTTTTGAGAGAAAAATCAAAGAGCCTACCTATTTTTACCATAGTAAGTTTAAATCCATGTCATATGTATATGATGCTAGCATCATTCTGATTTTCATCAAGCCACGAGGGTTATCTTCGTAAACAAAATGACTGTTGGAATCTAACCCGTTCATTTATTCATTCAATTACAATGAATTACTTTTAAACGAATGAACGCGCCATGATTTGCGTTTCCTCGCTCTTCGGTTCGAACTTTTTTTTTCTTTGTTTTTTTTTTCGACAAAGCAACGCAAGCGCTAAATGGTAAACTCTAATAGTGATTTATTATTTTTTGAGCGTAATATAAAAGCCGGGGGAAAAGAAAAATTAATTAATTAACATTGAACGAGGCGAGTGAATTAAATGGGGGTATCCATTTTGTTAATAATTGTATTTATGACTTCTGCCAAGGTTTTTCGGTTACAGGGACGGAAGCCATCTTATATTTTAACGGTTAAGAATTGTAATATCATGAAGAATAAATATTTAATTCGACAATTTTAGTACTTGTCAAAATTTTTGTTAAGTGTAGCTTGTAGTTTAAATTTAAATTGTTTCGATTTTCTTTTAACTAATGACTTCTTCGGTTTTTGCGCTACCAACAACGGTCTTTGGTCATCGTGGTAACAAGTACACAAATCACAAGACTAAGAATAAGTCTCCAAACGGTTTTCCTTATGTACATACATATTAATAACATTGCACACACATTGACTCAGCCCAGCACTCATTATCTCGTATCGCTAAGCAACGATATGGTATATACTACAATATACTAAAAAAATCGTCCTGCAAATAACACAAAGTTCCGACCCGGTCGGGATTCGCAGCTGGAACCTCTTGCGTATCAGTCAGCTGTTACACGGCTGTGCCATAGACACCGTCATTACGTCGTATACAAAAGATATACTATATTCTCATCAACCTAAGTGGGTGAACCCATACAACCTATTTATTAATATCCCTTATATAATAAAGGGAACCGCACACCGTCTGTTATTGCGTGCGTCTCTCGTCCGAGATGATTCGTCTGATACGACCCCTGATATATTATCGTTGTCGTCTTTTACCGTGTGACGTACTGGAATGTTTCCGCGTCTATTAACATTTACGATACTGTACGAAACAGTAGGTATAACCCCATTAAAAAAGTATAACTTACAGAAGTTTGAGGCGAAGCCTTTAACTAAGACAGAGAATTTTAGTATGGGTGCTTAAAACAGACAAGCTTTCTCCCCAGGCCGATCAGGCTGCAAAATGAACTATGCCATGGCTTTGCCTAGTGATTTCAGCATGGGGTTTTTCAAAAAAGGTGTTAAATGTTCTTAGAGAGTCAGCAACGCGTGTGTCTACCTTCGATTGCCGCTTGCGACTGCAGTTACAAATTTGTATAAATCATTGTAAAGCGCCTCTAACGGATTTGTAAGGAACTTTAAATTGATTGCTCAAACAAAATCGTGACGTGCAAAAAAACTATACGTACTCATAGCACACACACTGGACTAAAATTTCATGTGCTTCGGTGTCTGATTACCATCAGGTTGACCGTATGCTTGTTTGCCACTTAAGTATATAAAAGTATTGAAGAACGCAGTTCAGTTCTGTTACTAGATCTACATCTATTACGGTTCATAAGATAAAACCTAAAGTCAGGCAGACAGAAGTACCGCGGAGGCTTAGTAATAAGGTCTTATTCAGGGTTACCCGATGGATTTATTTTCCAAACAAAATTCCGGCTTAGCCGTAACCGTTGCTTAGTGCCTGCGATACAAGATTAAGTCTTAGTGCAGAGCTGAGTCAATGCGTGATGTGGTTATTATTATTATTATGTCAAATGTTATGGATATATGTAGATCTACTGTTTTTGATTACTATAATCAACGCATGGCCCACGCACTCTTACATTATATTACATATTTTAGATAACGAAACGTTTTATGTTTATGAGTAAATGCTTAAAATTGTTATGCAGGTTAGGCAGAATTCGCTCGTCGTTATTGAAACGATTTCTATGGCATTCGTTAAATTTCTTGACATCTAAATTTGTTTTAAAGAGTTTTGAACGTTTTCAAAGAGGCAAAGTAATAGCAAAATTTAACAAATTTAGAATAAATATAACCCTCAGATTATAGAACTGAAGGATGCGTATACGAAAATGTAAAAAAATTATCGTTATGAAGTTTTTTTCAATTGGAATAGTTATAATAATTTCCAGTAGTGTCATTACATGTAATTCAACTACACTTTCATTTAAGATTCCTGACGGAGACATAGCTAAATTATCCGGTTGCGACCATCCGACTTATAAAAGGATGAGTTGACATAGATGAGACAGTCGGAATTAGTGATTGCGTCCAAACAATGTTGGATGTACAACGCAGTCTGTTAGGTACCGCAAAGTGTTGGTCTAGGCGAGCTGGCAAAAGATACATAGTACTAAAATGATTTTTTTATGTTTTTGCATAATATTTCTTAGAGGAAGTCTGAAACCGCTTTCTTACTACCTCCTATTTCTTCTGATTAAGTTCGTTGCGGGTCCCAAGACAGCCGGTAGGGTGTCCGGGCACAGCCTGTGCATCACTGCACAGCTGCATTATTCGTTGATTATTCGATCAAAGGACGCCACTGTTGATCCTGATAAACAGGAGTTGCAGTGGTGGGACAGAGTGGCGGGTGTGCCCCGATTTCATAGAGGTTTGATATAATGTTTTGTGTGTGATTTTTTTGGTAGCTAAAAGTTATATCCCTCTTTTTGCTTCGTAAGTATAATACGGTAAATAACCTCGTAATTTGTAATGTGATCGATTACTGATCAGTCAAGTCAGTTTTATTTCATAGTAAATGTCGTTTCTACTTTATACATATTATTGTCGGTCTAGTTGACGCCGCGAACTTCTTATCAAGTGAATGTATTTAATTTTTTTTGCAAAGAAACTCTTCGTATACAACACATACGTACGCATAAGCGAATTTTCCAGTCACTGATAATAATAACGTGACTTGCTACATTTGTGTCGCGGTTTGAAAAAAACGCCTTATTTTTGTGTTCCATAGTAATTTAATGTATTTTCAAAATCAAATGCCTAAACACACACTGCAAGTCAGAACCCTAAGATGCTACAGAAATAAAATAAGCAAAACGTCCACCGTAAAGCGTATTTGTTAGCGGTTTTGCTTTACCAGCTAACCCAAAGCGCTTGCGTTTAATTGCAGAGCATGCTTGCTTAGCCTAAGAGAAGTAAGATGACACATCTGTGTGTTACCTAATCTATGGCCAGTGGGTCTCCCGAGTACCCTTCGCGTAACTTTAGTCGCGATAAGGCCTTAATTAAGTTTTGAATTCGGATATGAGCAATGGGTATATAAAACAAGAGGACACGCTGTATTTAGGTATATGCATATGAATATGAAGATGTCATGCTGTTTTGTGTGATGATAGACAATTTGATGCTGTTACTCTTCTTTACTGAAAGAGAAAAAAGGTTTTGAGTTTCATATTTGTATTAACTGTTTGATTTGACAAAGACCGCTAAAACGTTTGAAAGGAAATGAATGTACTTACGTGCCAAGAACATTTTTTACTAACACTTTCCAGTTTCTCAAAGTCTAAAGTCAAAGTGTTTTTATTCGAATACACTTAAAATAAGCGCATTCAAATCGTCATTTATTTACTACATCTGTTATAACAATTACAACATTTTTTAAACAATTGCTCCATAAAATTTTAGGCATATACCTGAATGTGTTTTTTCATAAATCAGACCGGCAGACATAAAGTTAAATTTGTTTCGCGTCGTGCGGGCACGTTATTAAAACCTTTGTTTGTTTTCATAAAAACTTTATATATTTATGTCGAAAATTTTCTCCATCACGTAAATCCTTATTTGGATGTTATTGCGTGCGAATTTGCCGCGTTTTTTTTGGACAAAAAATCTTGACAGTTTTTTTTTGTTGTCGAACTTTAAAAAGCTTGAAACTCCCACATCACCAAACTTTCCCAGTCTTATAGTTAAGAACCGAGAACCTAATATTAATAATGTTTTTTTTTATTCATCCGACAAGGGATAGTCATCCTTACAGTTCAATGGGTCGCACAGGAATCACCGGAAGATCGATGTTATTGGTTTTTTAGAATCAATTAATATTCTTAATTTAAAACTTTCCAAGTAGGTTAACATCATCCCTACATTAAACGTCATCACTTTGACTTTAAATTATTAGTTCAATCGTTTCAGCATAAAAGTAATTCAACCTCGCAATAAGATATGATAATAAGCTCTGTATTTTTATACCTTTCATGCATGAAACATGTTTCAGATAAATTTGCCACAAATTTTAATAATTTTAGTAAAAGAAACCGAAAAAAAACGCAAAAAACTGTTTTTTAAACATACCTTTGATCTTGAATAACTTACGAAGCCGACACGAAATATAAGAGACTTGAGGTAAGTAAAATAAAATAAATCTGCTTATTTCGATATTTATCGCTAAAATGACTTGATTACAATACTACATTTCTTTCAGTTTGTGTTTTTTTTTGTGTTAAGTGTGACCTACCCCTCATATTATATTATACTACTTGAAAAGTACATAAGGGTCACTCGGTTATCTCTCGCGTCAGTTATCCAAGACTTAACGTAATCATTTAAGTTACTCTCATTCCTTGTCTGGTTCATTACTCTCTGAAATACTAATGATTAATAAGATCCAAGTCCTCAGCATGTGATTTACCTCAAAGGAAATGAGAGAGTTGATATAATTATTTTTACAATTGATCATTTAATTTTACAGTTTGTGTATTTTTTCAAAGCGGTTGGTTTTTATTTGAACATAAAGATGAACTTTTTAATATCGTATTCTATGGTTGCTCATCTGTTAAGCAAAGTTCAGTAAACTACTTTATTATCTTTCCAAGTTAAATCATTTAAACGTTTTTGTATAGGATTTCCAATGGGACGGACATTTTCACTCGAGCACTTCTAATATAACACCCTCTCAATAAACAAAACCTATCAATTTCACACTTTATTGCCTTGTAATAAGATTCATGAACGCGTTAAGTTATTAGAGTATGTAAGTAGCAAAAGCGATCCTATTGAAATTCAGTCTTAGTGCTTTATGTTAAGGTTTATAATAGTTTAGTTTGATGTTTGCGGGTTCCAAGGTCCGATTCGACCTCATTTGTCTTGTCTATTCTCTTCTTCATTACATCTTGTTTTATCTTCTGATTTATTCAAGGAGTTTTTACGACATTTTTTTTTTCTGGAAAGCGGCGACCCTGCTCCGTCGGCTGCGGCCTACTGTTCGTGTTAATTTCATAATGTTTTCCTTTAGTTCATCATCATTACTCTCGCCTGGTTTTCTTGTTTACATTTATTAGGGTTGTTCGTTTGAATCTGAGTTGTTTTTTTTTAATAATAGTTTTCGTCAAAGAGAAACAGCCCTAGGATGGTCGGTGGTAGGTTAGGTATACAGTAGAATACTATTCATGTACGGCTGTCACAAGGGAAATTATTTAAAGTGACTATCCGAATTTATGTTGAAGCAACAAAGATACAAACTATTTGACGAAAGTAACGGTAAAATTAAGATAAAAAAAAATTATATTTACATACGATCACACATCAAAAGGTTCATATAACAAGGGCAATACCAATTCTTATGCTGTACAAATTAAGAACGGTACAAAGAACAAACAGGATAGGTTGATCCATGGTCGTGTGTAACTGGAAAATTAGTGAGCTTTTTAGTGTCTTAGCTAGCTCTCACACACTTGCAACAAATTAAGTTGTAACCTAACAAATCTCGACTTCTGCACCGAGGTCTTCTATGTGAAGGAATGATTTATTTACCAAACAATAGTAGGTGCGCGTATATAGAATTTTTATATACGCGTAGTGCATCACATGTGGTAGTATACAAAGCTGTCGATTCAAAAGTGCTTATTTAAGTCTGTTTTAATAAAAATATTTCGACTTTGACTTTAAGCCCTTCAAAAACATCAGCAAGTTTATAGTTTTAAAAATCAGTCGCAGAAACATCCAGAAATGTTAACCTCTTGTCGACGCAAGGACGCTGATTAGTCCTTTAACCTTTCTGCATGTTGTAGGAGAAAAAAAAAGGTTGACAACCCCTTCCCTTGATGTTACCTCGTGGGCTGACAACCGGTGGACGTTTCCTTGATTAAAATATAACCCCTTTTTTATTTAAGGATTAAAATAGGAGAGAACCTTTAAATATAGAAGATGTTTATTTTTCATTAACATTACCTACTTTGGTTTTGTTTACATTTGTTTTTTAAATAATATTTTTATTCTAAGCCACGTCAAAGATATTTTGTTTTAAGAATATCTTGAAGAGTTTCCATCTATAGTTAGTTGTTTATTTCTGTTAATGATTACGTAGCAAAGGACTTAGTTGTTTCCTTTGGTTAAATATGTATAACTAGGCAAGCATTTCACCCCAATCCCGTCAGATATTAAAAGGCCATGAAGTCTAAGGTGGAACCCAAGAGAAGCCTACTTTTGTCTTCAAGAAGCCCTGGTTATGTTACCAGGGAATAACATCGGCAGCCAAAGAATGCCACTCCTTTGCATTAACGCAATATAGGAGTTTTCGAAGAGTTGTTCCGGATGGTTGGCATATCCACAACGAAAGGATGGAAGTTTTCGTTGCCCTTCTTCTTTTGCCCTGATGATGAAATGGGGCCGATGGAATAAAATCGTGCAATTCCTGCGCACAATCTCCGAAATTTATATTTTTAAATAACCGAAAAGCATGCAACCTTGCGGGGACGGCTAAGATCTTAAAAGTTTGTTTCCTGAAGCGGTTCACTGTGTTTTGGTTCGATGGATTGGAGAGCCATGGTAATTACCGGTACGAGGGGTACAACATCTTACCTCTACATGGGTAACGCATTGACGTTCCGGACAAAAAGGGAATCGTCTTGTCTATAGGCATATATATGAGATAAAAAATGGCTTCATCACGTGTAATGAGTCTTTGAGCTCGCTTTTCAATAGAATCTTGAGCTGCTAGCTTATTATTACTTGTTAAGCTAGTGGTAAGAATCATTTGTATGTGGCGTAAACTTCTTATTCATTCTCTCTGAATTCAAAGGGATATTTTGGCTGTATTTTTACATCCACAGACGCTGTTTCGAATACTGTTTTTAAATAAATACCAGTCAATTTAAATGTTTGCCATCATTAAGTATTCAAATGCGACCGGCTCCAACCAAACTAAGTCCGACCGGATAAAACTTCTTTACGAAATCGAATTAAAAGTTGAACCCAAATAGTGGATTCGCAAACTAATTGATCGGGCCCGACTCTTTTTACATTCTACCCTCCTTTTGCCCCCCCCCCCCCTAGCAAGGCCAGGGCAAAGAGGGCACCTTACCCCCATTTCGCTGGAAATAAATTAGCATGCGTAGATTGAATTGTCAGCAAAGTTTCGAAAGCTTGTCTTATGCTAATTCCGAGTTGAAAAAGTTTTTTTGTGTGTTTTTTTCCTGTTGACTTGATAAGTTAAAATCTCTTTTGCGTTAGGCGTTTCAGGGGTTGGGGTGGGCTTCTGACAACGGTTTTTTTTTCTGTTGTAAAAATTGTAAATGAAAATTAATTTATCCTCGCTAATAATATAAACGCGAAAGTTTGTGAATGCATGGATGAACGGATGTTTGTGGTCTCTTTCACGAAAAAACTAATGAATGGATTTTAATGAAACTTTACAATTGTGTAGTTTATACGTCAGAATAAAACATAGGCTATTATTCATATAGTTATTGTATGGATGATTCAAAATATAACGGTAAAGGTTAAGTGATTAAAAATCTTATTCGAACTATTTTCGAGTTCTACGCGG
This sequence comes from Choreutis nemorana, assembly GCA_949316135.1. Taxonomy (NCBI): domain Eukaryota; kingdom Metazoa; phylum Arthropoda; class Insecta; order Lepidoptera; family Choreutidae; genus Choreutis; species Choreutis nemorana. The sequence goes on along the minus strand of OX438621.1, from coordinate 4,888,662 downwards.
ACGGAGTCGCCGGCAAAAGCAAGTCCTAAATAAATTTATAATATGAACGAATATGACTGATGACTAGAAAAAAATTATGTAAAATAAACAATTTATTTCCTGAGTCATTATAACACATTTCCTTGTTAAAAGTAATTTAATGACAATTGAATTTTAACAAAATTTTCGTATAGGATTTTATTTTATTTTAATAAACTTCTTTATATTATTTTACTAGCTATTTAATTTATACAAACGTTTTTCTTCAATCAATTCATCTATTTAAAAAACCGCACTAAAATCCGTTTTAAAGATCTAAGCATAAATAGGGACAGACAGCGGGGAAGCCACTCTGTTTTATACTATGTTACGATTAGTATAAAAAATTACTAAAATGTTTTAGTTTAAAATATTTAAATATTCTTAATCGAAATAATACTACAAAACATAGATTGCAGTGGAAGTCGAGCAAAGTTTCCAATTAAATGAAGGCTAAGTCCTCCTTCCGTCCAATTGAATCAAAACAATAGTTAAATGGTGGATCGTAGTTGTCTCAGTTAGGGTTTACTGTCCGGTTGTGTAAGGCAACTGGTACACTAGGTGTAAAACATTAAACAGACATAAACTCACGCCGCCGTAATCCCCAGAGAGGGCTCGATGTTACACACCGCATTCCGCATGTTTATGTTGAGTACCAGTGTGACAGGCGAATCTGTCGCCAGTTTCCGGCACAATGAGGAACATGGCAGATACAAACGGCAAACCGAGAGTCGAAGTCGACAGAGAGATCCGATATGTACTATGACGTCAAAGTACACGGGCGCCATACAACTTCCATAGAAAAGGTTGTTCTGATTAGCGAGATAGATATATTTACTTTTAATGGTTATACCTTCGTGGTTTATCATTTAATTCTAATTCTGTTTTCACTATAAAGATACTATTTCTTTTACGACAAATTGATCGAATAATCGAAATAAATTTTATAACACTTATTCCCTGTTGCATAACACTTTTGGTAACCGAGAAACGGTAACATTTAATATGCAGCTAATGCTTTAGATTTTACACCATCATGTGCACTTATTTTTTTTATTTTTAGTTTTCTTATAAATTTAATTTCTATTGTAACTAAAAGAATGGGAATCTTTAAATTTACGAATGAATTTTGAAGCGCTCTGACGAATGGGGCAAATTGGGATGCTGTTTTTTTTCAGTTTATATATTTATTGTAAAATAATAAGACGAAACAGTCCTTGAATGAAAAAATATTCAAAATGAGCTGTCAGTTTGGAAACATTCAATGTGCTACAAGCTTTTAGTAAGTAACCTCAAAGCTGCGGTACGCTTTACTATACAACTGACCCCCAAATTACGGAACACTCCGATTCACTTGCAGATTCACCAATGAATCCGGAACCGCTATTCGCCTACACTGTCGAACTGGTCTTTAATGAGGGTCTGATTTTTTGGCCTCTGGTTCGATTCCCAATGGTGCACATCAATTTTTAGACTGAATGTTAAAATTTATTAGATTGGTAATTGCATGTTGGTGATGATAATTATTCATAAAATATTAGTCGGCCTCTGTGGCTCAGTGGTAAACAGCCGACTGCTACGCTAGAGGTTCTGGGTTTGAATCCCGGTGTGGACGGAGTTTTGTGTTATTTGTAAGACGCATTGTTTTGCTTACCGGTATAAGATCTCTAGTTTATTATGCTGTATCGTTGCTTAGCACCTGCGACACAAGATTCTTCAATTTTACTGCAGGGCTGAGTCAATATGTGTATCGTGATGGGGTTATTATTGTTTGTCTTCATGATGCAATTTTGACTTGGGTGTCCATTCTTTTTACAATCGAAGAAAATAATACAGTACCTTAGAATAACAGCTGATTAAATAATACAAATATTAGATTTTTTGTTTCCCTAAAATAAAATAAAATTTGCTTGTATAGTAGTTCAGTTTTCTTGTAGAATTAAGACATATTTTTATGCATTATATGCTATTGATTTTAGAAATAAGTAAATAGGTTATCATACCACAGACAGTGCTACATCACTAATGACGTAATTGGATGTTAAATGGTATCAAAAGTTTTACAGTTGAAATAATGTTTACCTCTCTCTGGTTACAGGTAAGTTGCGGATAAAAATCATTATGTATACTTAGACAAAAGTCCACGCAGTAAGTGACAGAAATTTAATCAAAATTTAGATTCGCACGATAAAAATTCAATTTAAAAATACATCACCACGTTCGCAGGGCGACCAAGGTGTAGAACCCTCAATACTCCAAACCGAATCTAAATGAGGTCTCATACGAAACTCTTTCTATAATAAATTTTTCTTCGACTTCATAATATTTCCATATCTTTTCGAGTGGTAACCCCAAAAAGCAATAACATCACAAGTGCCCATTTTACCCATTCTCCCCGTGACACGTGTTTCATTTGACACGAATCTCCCCCTCAACGACGTTCCTTCTTCAAGGAATGCACCTTAACCTCTGTTTGTATGAGGTTAAAGTTTATTTCGATGTGATCTCCGAGCCTTCATTCATCGTACGCATGTACTTAAAGTACTCAGACAAGCTGAGTGCACTTGAAGTCCAATGCGCTAAGTGAATGAAAGAATGAAGAAATCATTCAACAATGGAATGATTTTAGTTTTGATTGCACATTGAATAGGTACTACAATGGGCCGATGAATTGTTTTAATATTTCGCTCTTTGTGTAGGCATGCTTCGGATTAGATTTTTTAATTTCTGTTCGAGTAATTAAACTTAAAGTTAGTAATTAGAAAGTAAATGTTGATCGAGTTCTGAAAACCTATTAGTTAATTAATAGAAAAGTTGTTTAAGTTGCGACGGTGTATCACTCACCTTTGGTTTTCGCTCCATTTTTACAGCTAGTGTAAAACAACCGGTCAAGTGTGATTTGGACACACATGAATGGTTTCGTGCCATTTTACAAATGTACAAGATTCATCTTTATAGACTTTTTCTTATAATATCGTCTATGTAAAAAGAACAAGCAAAAATTTATGAAAATATAACTTTTCTTGTATGGTAGCGCCCTTAATTTTTAATATTTTTAAGTATTTGTCGTGATCACAGCAACAGCAATAGTCTAGCTGTAATGGTTTATTATTTACAGCCCGCTGACAGACGGACGGATAGCGCAATCTTATTACTGGGGTTCTGTTTTTGGCCCTTTTAGTACGGAACCTGAAAATAATAACCATCGCAAACATGAAAACAGATTGCGCGTTTTGACTCAGATCTCGCTAACAATTTTGGTGTTTAGACGGTCAGGCGTCTCCTGACTGTCTCCCCTTTAGATTTTTGGGCCTCTGGGCCATTTCAATTGCTGTCTCCGCTTTGCTGGGAGGGAAGTCTGAAACCGCTTTCTTACTACCTCCTATTTCTTCTGATTAAGTTCGTTGCGGGTCCCAAGACAGCCGGTAGGGTGTCCGGGCACAGCCTGTGCATCACTGCACAGCTGCATTATTCGTTGATTATTCGATCAAAGGACGCCACTGTTGATCCTGATAAACAGGAGTTGCAGTGGTGGGACAGAGTGGCGGGTGTGCCCCGAAGAACAATTTCAAAAATAACACTTGATGTTCTTTTGCACTGTTCCGTGTAAGAATGTCATATTAAAGAAAAAAACATTAACGTATTTTTCTTCGTGTCGTCCCTTAAAAACAGCTTAAACATTAATAAATGAGTATAGAGACACAGAAATCATAAATTATCCTCTAAAGTTTAATAGAAGATTTTTGCCAACAGAAACCTTGGACAATAAAATACTTGACTTGGAACAGCAATTTCTACTTTATTAGTCCAATACAAAGGCTGAACAGCGACCACTTATATTTAGCATCACAATTAATACACAAAGGGATACCGTCTGCGTCTAACGACCGCCGAGACGGTCGGCAAAATAAACGACATTAAACGCACTCGCGACATCTATCGGAAGGAATGCTGATTGATTAGGACGGGGTTGAATGGTGTGGCTGGATGGATTTGTTTGAGATGAAGTCGATATTTTTTTTGCAATCTTTTGATGTGGCGATAAATGTTGATGGTCCTTCGGGCTTTTAACAAGAAGTTGTTTTTTTTTTTTCGAAACATAAAGATGATGATGATGAGTAATTTGTTAACATAATACAAATAAGGGATGTGACAGTCTGATTGAGAAGCTGTTGCTGTTGCATTTAAAAGTTCGTTATTCAAGTTTTGTCAGAAGTTGTCAAATTTTTTAAATCGTCCGGTGAATGATTCGATTTTCTAAGAACAGTGTGGGTGAGCATACTTTTTGTTAGAAACCTTTTTACGATGTGTTTAAGTATAGAATTCTACTTATTCTACATCGAGTATTTAAACGATATGGTAATTTAATCAAATTTTGTAGAGTACATATGAATCATTGTGAGGTAAAAAAAAAAATATTATCGATTTTATTCTTATGATAGTTTTTGAGGTTGATAGATAAAGTAATAAAATGTACGACTTTTGACTTTAAAGATAAATAAACATTTAAAGTTTTAAAATTACGAAAATTTCAAAAACTTCAAAAATTAATTACTAGTCATATTCTAATAATAGTGAACTCACACACGCATACAATACAAAGACATGGAATAAAAAGTAGAATGGACATCAGCCTTAGAATCAAGTCCATCAAAATCGAAATAAATTTATTCCGTTTACTTTAAAAAAAGTACTGAGAATCGTAAATTGAATATTTTTTTCTTAAAATTGCTCGACTGCGAAATGTCTATCCGTTTCATAAATAGTATAGAATACATTTACAACTAGGCATTCTAAATTAGAAGTTAATCTTCATTTATCGCTGCTACATACTCCACTTTGTTTCTCGATTAATGGGCCGATACGTTTTGTTTTTACTCATTCGTCCCTTGTTAATAGTTCCTTTGCATTCGTACGTCGGAATGTCATTGATTAATTGAATAGAGCTGGCAGCGACTGAAAGGTGTATTTATAGTATAATGTATCGGTACTCATTAAATAAATACTCATTTAAACCGGTCGTTTTGGGAAACGTCTGGTTTTTCGATAGGGCTGTCACATTTATACTTGTTGTACAAGTTTTCATTTTAATATAGATTTATTTTGTTATTTAGATAGTCATTTTTTTTTACTTTTTAACAAAAGTTGAAAAGTCAATGAGAAATAAAGCGATGTTTGAATAATTAAACAGTTGTAACCCTAGACAGAAGAAATTTATTTATAGAGCTCGATTTTACGTTACAAAAAAATGCTCATCTAAATTTGACAGGCTTGGCGAGTTTTCTCGCTCTAAACAAAACTATATACATTTTTAGGTCTAAGTTCCTTTAGATATCTGAATATCTATTGTTTGTAACTGATGCTTGATTTTTTCATTGATGCAGAAGAGCTTCGAAAACTCTTTTTATAATGCGTGCAAAGGAGTGGAATTCTTTGCCTGCTTTGATTCCCTGATCATTATAACCTGGGGCTATTTAAGGCAAGAGTGAATAGGCTTCTCCTGGGTTCTACCTAAGACTTCATCACCTCTTAATGTTTCTTCCATACCTCTCTGTCATATCTGGAGCGCTTAGCCTAAGCTTCATTTCACTGCTGCATTATTCGTCTATACTCGGATCAAAGGACGCCTGTTGATCCTGGTGAACAGGAGTTGCAGTTGTGGGACAGACTGGCGGGTGTGCCTCGAAAACTATATGTAGGTAATTCGAAAAGCGATAATTTGCGAACTTTGGGATTTATGTTTTGGCAAGCAAGAGAGGAGAAAAAAACAGACCTTCTATTTGTCTCAACACATTTTTCTTACTCGTCACATATAATAGATTACTACAGTGATTTGTACTAACGACATCAATTCCTCATCTACCCGGTAAAGGCGCTTTGAAAAATTCATCTGAATTTATAACTGCAGTCGCTAGCGGCAATAGAAGGTAGACGCATAGATTTATCTATAGCTGAATAATAATTATGATTTCTTTTTAAAGACAAAGGCAGGCATGGCAATCCCATTTCGTTTTGGCGGGCATTTTATAAAAATGGACGGCTAGGTCCGTGTGTGACATCCCGCTAATAAATCCTTGACGGTTCATTGAGTTTCCTTTATTTGTCTTTGTTATTCTGAAACTAATATTATTATTATTCGTATAGTAGAATTTATTAGGGAAAAATTCTAATAACCCCCGCTTGGAAATAAATTTGATGGAATGATACGATTTTATTGAATAAATATTGAAATAAAGGGACTGTTATTATATGAGGACGTGGTAGCTCAGTTTGCTTCGTGGCTTGGTTAACCGACCCACCCGACCCGACAAGTTGAGGGTTCGAGTCTCGCGCTGCTGTACGTTGTAGCACCTCTGCTAACCTCGAGTGATACGGCATGTGTATGTGATGTGATTTATTTATTTTATATTACTTCTGCCCTTACATTGAAGTCGGCTGGGCAAAGAAACCTTTCCTAATAAAATATCTCACAAACAACTTAATGATGCTCGTTGCCTTCTTAAACCCCAATGGAATTTTTGAACTGTATTTGAAATATTCATAAAACTCAATACTGAAAAAAATTGATAAAGTGGATTTTGAAGTTCAGTATAATTTGATCGTTTCATCGAAGGTCAATCTGACCGTTTTTCTAGTTTAATAAAATTATAATTTGATTTTGATATTAGTTTAATAGCAAAACTTTATAGATAAGCACTTAATAGTTGGATTTAAGGATACTCGTTTAAAAGTCGTCGACCTGAAACTTACAAATTAAATGTACACTAAACTCACTAGAGAAATACTCTAACAGAATATTAGTTCTATTTTTTATTAAAACGCAGACTTGGCTGTTTTGGAACCTCATTAATAGTTGTGATTAGTTTATTGCTGAATTGGAAATAAGTTTAATGATGTGAATGTTAAACCACTAACTTACTAACATATTAATTTTGCTACAACTGCATTGCAGTTGTTTTATCTTAGACCATTAGAATTTGTTTCCCAGCTTAGGGAATTTAACGCAAAATTTAATGTTTAATTAAGTACATAAATAGGTTTTGTATATGTTAACCTATTTATATAGTAAACTAGGAGTAGTTGTAGTCTTGTAGTCCTTGCCGTGCCTGGTTCGATAGAAACTGTTGTCGACGAATAATGACTTTTGTTTTGTTTGTTTTTTTTTTCTAGAAAGAGATCTACTTTCTAGATAGATACGTATAATGTGATTTGATTGTCATAACTTTGTTTTGAGAATTGTAAGTTTGAAATGAAAAGGTATTTTATTATTTGATATGAAATATACGTTCAGAATCTCGTCGAATCGGTTTTTATTTACGCAGTTGATCGAAGCCTCGGGATATTTTGTCAATTTAAATCTCTTCTGGATATCGAGTTTCCTCGGTGGGAATATTAACTTTAATTCATTGACATGTTTGTTTTAAAATTAAGTGACATTTATATTTCAGAAACTTCATATTTCTGCAGGTAATTAACCATGTATAGGTATTTTATATTATTGAAGCTTTCACCCGCGAAACCGTCAGCGGAGATTTTTATCTGATTTCTTTGTGAAAGTTTTAAAGGTAAGTCAGATCCACCACGTGACCGACAATCCCTGTATCGCTTATAAATTAATTTATACAGTAATTTCACAATACGATCGAAAGATGATTAAGGCTAGCCTTGAATACCTCAAATATCAAATCAAATCATCAATGTCGAATGTCTCCTGAAATTCCTCTTTAAGACTCCTCAAATTTATAATCGTCTCCTTAAACTCCATACATACTAAAATATACATAGATTAAAGGACTCCTGATTCATTCACGACTTATTGATTGACTAATTTTATTTCTTGTTCGTAAATAACTAAATAAATTTCATTGTAGATTGGGTCTTTGTAAAAGTTGATTTCAAAAATTCGGAACGGAGATTCAACAATGGAATCTGAGAAATTCTTAAAAATTGCATTCCACGTGGATTTCTTTTATCCAGTAAATAACTTGTCGATGCCCGGGCGGGTAAGATCTTATGTCGCCACTTCCAACTTAATACAATGTTTCTAGAAATTTCCAGAGATTTCGAGATTTTTCGAGAAGGCTCCCCTCCCTGTCCCTTCGAGTGGGGCACTCTCCTTGCCCTCAAGAAGCTTTGGATCTTGAACTGTTTTATGGAATTATTGTATCGGTAAAACACCATTATTCGCGGTTATACATTTGCTACTGCATTTTTGTATTTACTCTCTGTAACTCGTAGCTTTGTTCTCTCTATAACTCGTAGCTTTCTAAACTGTTGAACGAGTCCTGTGGTATTTTCTTTTAGGCTGTTGGTGGCGTGGTGCATTATTAAAATTATCCAATGAACCGATCTATGTACTTGTAAATAAACTTTTGATAAGTAAATAAGCGTTTTTCAAATCTTTTTTCATCTCCTCATCTAAGATGAAAGAAAAAACTCGGATTTACTTATTTGGTCGGACAGTTTAATACTTTGCATAAAAAAAAATATGAATTAATTCAAATAAAGATTATTCGTTGAAGTGATCGATTAATTGTTGTTGATGAATTTGTTTTTTAAAGTATAACGACGGAAGTACAGGCGCTTTATGAAATGTAAAAAAGGTTTTTTAAAATTCTTCTCCACTTATAATAATAATTAACCAAAAATAAAGTTTCATGAAAATTTAACATGTCATATAAAAATATATTTCAACTTAAAAATAACAGTAAACAAGTAGGTAATACAAATATCGGACAGAAACCCTGGCGGAGTCTTGTTTTGAAAATAAAATCTTTCCTTCACAAAATGCTGTGTAATTTTGTCTGTAACCACGTATCCGTTTTATAGCTAACATCCAGTATTAGATAGTAAAACTTTGCTATTACAGCAGTATCTATTTTAAAATACGAAATATTAGCTTTACGGTGTGATTTCAGCTTAGTTCGAATGTTTGTTTACATCTTTATTTTTTTTAGTGCCACGTTATTATATACTAGTTTTTATTATTATTTTATTTTAGTACGATCGGTGATTTATATATATACTACTTTACATAGCGATTTGCATATGTGTGTGTGCAACTGTTTTTGTTTGCATGATATTTTATTTTCAAGAACAAACAAATTTGTTTAACAATAATTTCATTAACTAACGTACAGGATATAGCACTCACTGGATCACTCAGTTGACAACCCTACTGGGGCCATTTGAATCTGTGAAAAATATCCGTCGGTATGTAGGTAAGTACATAGCTGTTTCGTCTTAAGAAAAACACGTAACCAAACCGAGAGAGATGTAGTTTCAAATTGATGCAGCCAGAACAGGGAAAACCGCGGAGTTACTTCCAACTTAAAAGTTTTTGCAAGTCAAATAGTTGGCGGAGTTTTGTGGCGAGTCTTTTGTTGCAATGCTGGCCGGTTTAGCGTTGTGGATAGCGTGGTAGTGGAGTTTTAATTATAACGGATATAATTTAAAATTAAAGATGAGGAAATTTTGAATGGATGGTGGTGGAAATGGAATTGTAAATGCAAATAATATATTTTGAAACATCTCAGTTCACTACTCAGTATAAAACAAAGTTGCTTCCCGCTGTCTGTCTGTCCCTAGGTATGCTTAGATCTTCAAAAACTTCGTAACGGAATTGGATGCGGTTTTTTGAATAGATAGAGTTACTCAAGATGAAGGTCCGTGCGAAGCCGGGACGGGTCGCTAGTTTATTATCAATGTAAAAAAATGCATTGTTTGAAATTATGTATTAGTGGCTAAGTATAAAAACATGTTCATATACTAAGTTACAGAATCTGGGTTTATTTTGCCGGCATCTTCCCCAACCTCAATTTTCCGAACTGGTGGTCCAGTAATTTTTAAGAAAATCATTTGGCGATTCGAAGTCCTCTTTTAAGGTTTACGGAATAAAGTTATTTTGATTTTGATTTTGAACTCCAGAGGAATTAGGCCGACTCTTGCACTACAAATACAATTGGCTGCATGCTTCAGCGAAAAGTGTATCTAGTGTAATATTTTTAACACTACAAAGTTACATGAAATACAAAACTATGAAAAACCGAAAACACTAAACTTTGCCATGTCGCTGCTGTGGCAACAAAACGCAAGAAGGAATACTAAGTAAAGATTTAATGAGTATTTCGATGGAAAGTCGGATAAGAAAGTTTTGTTTTTAGATAAACTTTTGTATCGCTAAGTTCTCGGTATACTTCGTGGAGTATTTTGTTTTGTATTTTAATATAAATTGATTGATGGATTCTTCTGCGGTCCTTTTAAAAGATTCTTTCTTTTGTGCTGGTTAAAGTAAGTTTCTGACTGTTGTTGAACTTTTCACTTTCTAAAGGTATTTGCGAATTTTCACCATTGATAATGTAACACTTTTAGATATTTATCCCATCAAATTTAATACTTTTCTACATGTTTTGGTTCGTTCTCGAGAAAATGGCGCCTCGTGTTCGATATTCAAGGGCTTATGGTTAATTTCTTATCTGAAGGTATGTCATTTTTTCTTCTGAAAACTAAATTGGTTGATATCAGATTTATAACGTAATGGAAAAACAAGCGGACGGTTCACCTGATGGAAAGTTACACCAACGTATGTTCAAACGCCAAGACCACTACTAACAAATAAAAAAGCGGTGTGCTACTCTACATATTTCGCTGTTACACCCCCGGTATCATGACACGAATCGGCAGCTCATACAGGGACGCAGGTGGCGTGTGGAGTCTATGCTGAAGAAATGCATGAAACGCTGCACGCGTCGCTGTGGAACGACCACTATATTTAATCATACTTTTTACCAATACATAAACAAAATTACCAGTCTATCCTGAGAAATTAAGTCTTAATTGTAGTACAAAAAATTTTATGCGTCTTTTATTCATTCAAAACACTAGTCAGTCATTAACAGTTGGTTTTTATTCGTTTTCTTTGAAAATGTAAAGGTCAGGTCACATTAATGAATTCAAGAAGGTATTTCGTCTTTCTAGTAACGAATACTACATAAATTGAAATTTGTACACAATGGCAAGATATTGATGCGACCCCCGCGTGCGATAACGAAAATGGTTTTCGATTGTAAAATTCAATTTTTGCAAAGAAAATATGGAGCTTCGTTCATTGGGAGTATTCGAACGCCACCGTCATTTTTGTATAGACAAATTTTTATTATCCCTGCAAATATTTCAAGTCTCAACTAACTTGGTGAAATTCTTTTAAGATAATAAATCATGAATTTTGTTTTCCCGTGAACTCGACATGTTACGGGTACCATTGTTTAAACGTCGTTTGTTATAGAATTCTGAATGTTTGTTGGTATTTGCGTTCTTAGTTTGGGTTTTTTTTTTCAAAGGTTTTTCTCAAAGTGTGTTGATAAGATTAGGGTTACCAAAAGGATTTTAGGCCATTCGTCAGGAATGCGGCCGGAAAACGAAAGTGTCAGGAATTTTTATTATTATTGATTGATGTAAAATCGATACAAAACACAAAGCCAAACCTTGTTATTTTGTACCAACCAATCACTAGACATCGACTTATTTAACTAATTATATTTGCATTGTTAATTAAGTATATTTGCAATTCCTCATTTTAATATAAATTTTTATTCTACTTTTCTTCCTACTATTTCATAATGTTTCTGACTTTTTTATTTTTAAAAATGTAACTATTTAATTGTAAAATGGTCCAATTTAATTTAATTTCGTTTTAATTTGTGTTTTGTTAGATTTTATTTGATGTAAGCTGTGGTTACCTTAAATTGGATAAACACAGAGAATGTTATCAGTCTCTAAGTTGTATTGCATGCATGTGTATTATTCGTTGGTAATCCAAATAAATAAATGAAGACTTTTTTTCAACTGCACAATTTTCCAGCGTCAGAAATTATATTCGCAAATCATGCATTTCAAAAATTTCTCTGGTAACCCTAAATAAGACCCTATTACTAAGCCTCCGCGGTTCGTCTGTCTGTCTGTCAATAGGTTTTATCTTATGGACCGTAATAAGTAGAAATATAGCAATGGAATTCAACTGCGTTTTTCAATCTTCGCAAACAACTTCGTTAGTAATACCTGGAGAATCACTCACGCGTTGCTGACACTGTAAACACTCAAAAACCCTATTTGACGCCTTTCTTTTAGAACCTCATGCTGAATCTACCTGGGAATCCCATGCCAGGTTTATTCCACAGCCTGAGCGTTCGCGGGAGTAAGCTCCCTCGAAAGATAGATTTTTTCTTTACTTTGAATTCGGGTGGTACCCTCACTCGGGCTGATCGAAATTACGTAGAAATTCTCTCTGTTTTGTATAACCTTGTCGAGCGAACCCAGGGTAGGTTAGCTACATATGTATTTAGTTGTTAACAAAACAAAATGGACGTTGTTTTTAATAACAAGACTTTTAATAATAACTTGTTAATGCACCTCTATTCATTTGCCCACACAAAAGAATACAATGCAAGACCTTGTCCATAATATCTTCTATTAAAAATAATATACAGTCTCTTAGTAATTTCAACCTTACGCCTCAAAGAATAGAAGCTAAGGCGATGCTTCATGAACTATTGCAACATTTTAGCTATTAAAGTATCGAATATACCTTTGTTTACTTACCGTGAATAAATAATTTAAAAGCTTTTGGATGAGGTATTTCCAAAATATATAAAAATTCGTCAAAGCTTTGAAAAAAAATTTTTTTTTTTAGCTTGCAATAGTCATGTTTTCCTTTCAATGTTGCAAGCTTCAAAAGCTATTATCAGTGATTAACTCAATTAATATCTGTCAAAAAAAATTGAAGTTAAAATTTAAAGAATCCAAGCTTTCGTCTTTTTAAAAAGGCCATTTTTTTTTCACATACCATAAACATAAATGAACTTAGGTCAATCAGATGCCACATCCAAAACTGTATTAACAAGGTCAATGTACGTTGATAGGGCATTATGATTGGCTAATGGTTCGTGCCGATCAAAATCATGATCCTAAGATAATAGCAATCTAAAATGATACTAAAGAAATTAACATTTGCTTAAAAACGGATAATATCAACGCTGTCACTACTGAGGACTCTATCGCGTTGCAGTAAGGTGTATTTTCAGTCTGGCTTTTTAATGATTTTTCCGTTGAGAAATCACCAGGTGATACCGTAATTGAGTATTCGATATCATTTCAAGTGTTGCTTCGATTGTTTATAAGTGGACACGAGAAGAACGAAAATCGTGAAAATGTTAATAGCATTGCAATTGTCTTGATTTTACGTAAGACGCACAAATTAATGTTAATAATAATTAAAAATACATTTCAAAATGGAAATTAATAATTTTAATTTTTATGCTAGAAATATCAAGTATTTTTTTCACATCATAAACACACTTGTTCCTTTAATTATAGCTACGAGTACATTTTTTTTTTGTAAAATGGTAAAAACGAAAATATAAGTTAGCACGGCTGAATGATAAGAAATTTTATTTTTTTCGTTTTAATTTTGTTTTAATACATTCAACTAATTTGTGTTTTGTTAGATTTTTTTTGATGTAAGCTGTGGTTACCTTAAATTGGATAAACACAGGGAATGTTATCAGTCTCTAAGTTGTATTGCATGCATGTGTATTATTCGTTGGTAATCCAAATAAATAAATGAAAACTTTTTTTTCAACTGCACAATTTTCCCTACCCTAAACCCTAAATAAGACCCTGTTACTAAGCCTCCGCGGTTCGTCTGTCTGTCTGTCAATAGATTTTATCTTATGAAACGTAATAAGTAGAAATATAGCAATGGAATTCAACTGAATGATAAGAAATTTTATTTTTTTCATTTTTATTTGCATTTTTTTTTTTTTAAGAATCAATATACGTAATATGTACCTAAACAATTAATTGTAATATTTAACTAGAGTAAAATAATTCCGGTACAAAATAAACAAGGAATTCCTCTTATTTTCAACGTTGTTATTTGATGTACTGTTACTGTAAAATGTATATTATATTATTGTAAAGTATGTTTTATTGGAAGTTTGAATGAGGCAATGCAATCGCTCTCGTGTAGGGTGACATCTCTTAAGATTTTTCTTGGACATAATTTGAACTTGTGTTGTTCATCTTTGCTTTATAATTCCACAACGACTACTCGTTTGCAAAGATGATAACTAAATAAATTATCTATGAAAGGGTGGGTTGATAATTTAAAAAAATATAAGATTGTTTACCTGAATTTTCAAAAATCGTTTGAAAACCTTTGTCGGATAGTACACCTTTGTATATTTTAATTATTTGTTGGTGTATTTGTATTGTAATAAAATCATGTTTGTAGTAGTTTCGGAGATATAAATGAGTATAAGAAAAATAAGAACCAGATCTGGCTTGACTCAGTCCTTCCTTCGCTTTTTGGGTTTCTCTGTGGGTCTGCTTCAGGCTGCATTTAAAGATGGTTTTGATGGATGTTTTTTCCAGTTGACCTGCCCATTTGAGCCTTTTGAGCTAGTAACCCGATGATTTCGCCTCCAGTTCGTGATTCATCATTATGCGATCGGCCCGATATTTTTTTGAGGAGTTTTTCTTTTAACAGCTTAAGCTCGTCATTTCGCTTCAGCTTCCAAGTCTCCCTTGCGTTAGTCACGATAATTTTAATCCTTTAAGAGTAGTTTTTTTTCTTGATGGTCACCCTACGCTATAGTCACGCTCGCCGCGGTCACGGAGCGCGGCCGCTTCATTACCGCCATGTTATTTTCAATCATAACTACAAACAGGTATTGTGCGGGTAACTGTACCTCATACCTGCACCGCGGAGTTTTGAGGTTACGATGCTGGGTGTCTGCAAGGCTGAGGTCGGAAGATGGCGGCTGTACGACATGGAGTGTGTCTACCATGAGCTAGAATAGTTTATCTTCACGTCAGATACCAAAGTTTTCTACTGTGATTTTGTATGAGAAATCTTAAGTCATCTCATCAATGCGTTAAAAAAGCGTTCACCAAAGATTCATACAACTTTGTAACTGCAGTCATAAGCGGCTTTAGCGTTCACCGACATCAGGGGCACCGTCGTCTCAATAAGCGGCGGTATCACTTTCCATCCAGTGGACCGTTGGTTGTTTGCACATGTAAAAATATCACTAGAACTAAATTACACTGACAATAAAACTATACGAACTCACGGTAGACAATGTTCACGTTTTATACAAAAAAAAAAAAAAAACGGAGAGAAGAAACTTGAAGAACAAATCAGTCGCAACTTTTTATCTACGTCAGTTAAATCACGTATTCTTTGGGATATTTTTCTTAGTCTTAATGTTATTTTTTAAATTTATTATTAGGGCTTTGTCGCTAAGCGATAATATCGCCCAGTAAACGCAAGAAATACAAATACAGCTACAAAAACAAATACTAATACAAACAATTTAAAAACAAAAGCCTAAAAAAGCCTAAATAAGACAACTTAATTAAATATTGAGCCTCATGCGATGACGGATTAGACAAGATGCCGTTAATAACACCGACGTTATAAATTGATTTTGCCAAAAAATCCTGACGCTATTTAAAAGTTATTTGTTCTAGGAACATTGAATTTACGAAGAACTCAGTGAAAATACTGTAGTAGCGCTTATTTTGCCTTAATTTCACAGGAAACGTTAGTTTTTACGAAGAACGTAATCCTTTAAATTAATTGTTTTTGTTAAAGACTCGCCATGTTCCATCCAAACGACGAGAGGGCGTTTAATTTAATAAAACAAAACTTTAAAATAGGTAAACAGAAAGATGTCAAGCATTAAAGTGGAGTAAGCAAACAAACGCTTTAACTCGGAATCTCAGCATCTGTTTTATGGACAGGCTTCGTTGTATAAGAAAGCGGTGTCAAAAGTTTGTGGCAAAGAAGATATATGATTGAGGACAATCTTACCTGATACGTAAGGACGTGGTAGCTCAGTTTGTTACACGCCTTGGTTAAACGTCCGACCGACCCGACCCGACAGGTCGAGGGTTCGAGTCTCGGGATGCCGTAAGTTGTACGTTGCTTCCATGTTCTTCGTTGTAGTAGTGTGACAGATTAGCAACCTGTCACTTCAAAATGCCAACTCTTCTCGGGGGATTACTGCATGAGTTTTTGTGTCATTCCTAAAAGTAAGAGACAATGAAGCCGAAGGTACAGCATGCTTGCCCAGACAATGCCTTTTTCTCGCGGCTTGGAGAGGTCCAAGTTCTAGCTCTTTAGAATTACATTCCACCGCCATCAAATTCTGATGCGTCAGTGTGACTGATAAAACTTATCGCGAACGTCTAAGCTTTGCTTGAACTTGTATGATTGACCGCCTTTTTAACTAAAGAGCCAATAAAAGAAATCGCTTCCCGCTCCGCCTGTCACCTTGCTACCGCAACAACGCGAACTATCGCCAGGCACGTAGGTAAATCTAGACTTCTCCTAGTACCCAGGTACACATGACACAAGCTTTGTTCTTCCTAGGAAATTTCTAGAAATAAAAATACTACGACCCTGACTGGGACGGTCCAACGGAGTCGAGAGTCTTTGTTCTCGTCTTACTGTAGGATTTTTTTTGTTTGGAAATGTTTTACAATCGTTTAGTTTTTTCAATGATAAACATGTAGTATTTGTTCTGTCATGTCATGTTCTGATGATTTTTTTTTAATTTTGTTTTCTTCCCCTAACAATGAAAAGCGTATTAAAAATGATAAATTTACACTTACTTACTTACTATTTAAACTTTGCTTTGTGTAATATTATTTTTTGAATTTAATATATTCTAAAGGTTAAATTTTTTATGACAGACTACATAATGAATCAAATTTTACAAATTTTTAACATTAAATATCCTTTTGACATTAAAAAATTTTATAGAATCATTCATTAAAAACTTCGATGTTTAAATATTTCATTAGATATGATAAAAATCTAAATTTCATTCCACTTCATTTCTCAATAGGGCAAATTGATTATTATAACATCAGATTCGAGATTAAAATCAAGCTCGGGTTTCCAGCTGTTATAGAAAATGAAATATTTCTTACGTAATCTGATTTGTATTTAATTTATTATTCTATGTAGCAGACGTCGCGTGTCTTTGCTTGGACAGTTAAATGTACTTTTTTTAATATACCACTAAGGTGGCAAACAAGCATACGACCCGCCTGATGGTAAGCAGTCACCGTGGCCTATGGACGTTTGTAATGCCAGATGCCTCCTGCAAACGTTGCCAATACTGTAAGAACCATTGATCACCGTTTTTCAAAAACCCCATGCTATAGTCACTTGGGAAAACTATGTCTGTGATTTCATCTTTCAGCTAGGTCTTTCGCAGGAGGAAGCTTCTTTAATAGCCTCTTGAAAAATGTTTACCCCCTGAGCTTAAAGCATCTGTGAACGTAAATTGCTGCAGTTTAAAGCCATTCTTCTATAAAATAAAATTCGTAGACATTTAATATAGATGTGTCATAGAGGACGTGGTAGCTCAGTTTGTTACGTGACTTGGTTAATCGACATGGTCGGAGGTTCGAGTCTCGGGTTGCCGTAAGTTGCCATGTTCCTCATTGTGCCCGGATAGTTTCAACAGATTAAAGATCCCTTTAATAGTATTGATCCCTGACTGTTTAATTTTCAAGCAGTAAGGCTTTTTCACGATTTAACAGCATAATATTTAGATTCAAATATAATATCGCCAAAGCGGGCTTTTTAATACCGCTGACTTTTGTTAGTGTGTATTATGTCAAAATGGCGTCTTGATTCAGTTTTTTAATGTTCATTCTAACCTGATGTTAGTGACTATGTGGGCTTAGGTAAATCATACTCGCCTAAATATCCAATTACTATGTATATATGTTCATATTATACAGTTAATTTTAGTGGCCGAAAATAGGCCGTCACTTATTAAAAAAAAAGGCAAAATGATTACAAATCTGTATGAGAACACAAATCCAGAAACCTTCGAATATTTTTTTAACATTAATATATTTGAATTCGCATAGTATTTCAAACACGAATTCAGCAATTCATTTAACTTACGAAATGTAAGATGGATTACTAAATATATCATAAAGCAAACATTAATTAAACAGAAGTGTATCCAACGGGGAGTGCTAAAACTATTAAGCAATTTGAATTTACACAGAAATCTTGAGATCGCAGGTCAAATCATATAACTTAAATAATGCAACTATAATTAATACCAACCAAACCAAAACCGACCCTAAGTCTAGCACGTTAGAGATCAAGTCTTAAATGACTTAGTTCCGGAATGGTCAGACATTAACGTTGAATGATAAAGAAAATTGAATTTAATTGCGGTGGTACTAGAGTTTTGTTTCAGTTGGAATATACGGTCCGAATGACCTTTCTCATGATTTTCCGCGAACACCTACAGTTGAAGATGTAATATATGTATTATCGAGCGGGTTTCCAAAATGATTAAAATTTTAGATGGTCCACTCTGTTCATATATTCAAATTTCCATCTGAGGTCATATCAAACGGATTTAACAAACATGTAGTTTCTGCAGCCTGTTTTTCATTGCACAACTTCATTATTCGTTGATTCTTGGGTCTATGACGCCACTGTTGATCCTGGTGAACAGGAGTTGCAGTGGTGGGACAGAGTGGCGGGTGTGCCCCGAAAAATACGTGTAAGTAATTCAAAAAGCGACTTGGGTTTTATGTTTTGTAAGGGGTGATGATTGTTTCACAAAAACAAGAATATAAAAGAAAATTTTGGTGAAGGATAATTTATCGTTACAGAAAATATGGTAATACTTTTACTATTTAATAAATAAATATTGCTCGAGTTTTTTAGCCTCAATGAGAACATGATCTTTCGTTTTTGGACAGAAACGAATTAAAAACAATACCATTGACTACACATTTATCTATTAGAACAGAAAAAAGTGCAGCTAATACACACATACCTTACGTAAAAGAAATCGAATAGCCCTACACAGTTTGTAAGTACAAAACCCAACGTAATCCCATAAGCAGAACCTTCTGCGTCAGTTAATTCTTTGTATTATTAACTAATCAGATTCCTTGATTCTGGTTAAAGACACGTCGGGTCTTGCGGTGGGTTGCCTTTCGTAAACGCATGCTGTTGAAAAATGACCCATGATAAATGATAGGTATTTATAATTATCTGAAACACAGGGCTGTGTTCGCAAGTATTTTGTATACCACAAACTGGAATTAATCCCTCGAGAGAGGTAGGTAGAGGTGTTTATGTTAGTATTATGTAGAGCCCCAGTGTGACAGGTTGCGAATCCTTCGCCACTATCCAGGCACAATGAGAAACTTGGCAGCTACAGCATACGTCAACTCTAGACTCGAACCCTTGACCTGTCGCACAGTTAACTAAGGCACGTGACTAAATAAGCTACCACGTCCTAAATTTCGTATGCCTAGTTGAAATAATCAGTGCCATCAGCCAGAAGTCGTCCACTGCTGGACAAAGGCCTACCACAAATCTTCAAATCAAGCCGGAGTGATCCTATGCACTCGGAAGCTCCCTGCACAGTCCTTACAAGTTCGTTCGTCCACTTTGTGGTTGCTGTCCAACACTACCTCTTCCGCCCCGTAGTCACTACGTTACCAGTCCTTGCTGATCTTTGATCGTTTCGAAAGGTATCAGGCAAATAGCACTGAGGCGTATCCATGTTCATTCAAGTGAAAATGGTTGCTTTGATAAAAACTTGATGTACTTATTACTGTAGGCTATCGTTTTCTCATTTGCCATGTTTAGTCGTAGTCACTTGTTCGACTTTAGGCTGGAGCACACCATATGCGGCCCTTCTGCTGTGCCTGCTACGTTGGTGTGATGTCTTTTTTATCTAAAACACCAACAGCGTCTAACGGCAATATAGGTACAAAGTATAGTCTTGTAATATGGCTATATGGACAGGGAATATGCAACACTTTTGTTATTATTCTAATTCGATACCACATACTTACACAAATCCCGTTAGATTTTCTCAAATATCTGACTTATTAACTAAGTTATAAGCTTCTAAGTCGTTGGTTAGACAGAGAGATCCAATATGTAAAATGACGTCAAAGTACACGGGCCTTATAACTAGTATAAAAAAGATTAATCTGATGAGCGAGATAGATATATTTGCTTTAAGGGGTTATATCTTCCTGGTTTATCGTTCAGTTCTAAATCTGTTTTCATTACATATACTTTAAAATAAATTGCTTAATATTATGTCAAGAAAAAATACTATTATAAGAAAAAATATCTAATAAAATAAACACATTTAATAAATACACAGTCTGTCAACACACGTAACTGGGTATGGTGTGCACCTGCCTTTATCAGCTTCTTTTCGTATAGAATTCAACTAAAATCACTCAATCATTCCCAAAGGCTGACCTCAACAAATATATAATATAATTAATCCGCTTATATAAACCATTTCAATGTAACAATTACTTTATCCGAGGCCTTTGATGAAATAATGATTGATTGTTATACAATTAGACAGGGTGTAGAAATCAAAATATTATCTAATGGCAAAGGTGAAACGTTGATATTAACTTGTATAATTTCGAAATCGAATGGTGTGGAAAGGTGTTTCGGTTTTGCGCTTGTAACAATGAAGGCGTAATACGAACGTTGCCATACCCTTTCACCCCTAATTAAATGTTGTGTGCATCTGTAATTGGCGTGTACACTCGACTATGCACCCTTATATTAAAATATTGTTTGGATTTATGTACAAGCTGTTGATGTGCCAATAAAAAAAAAAACTGCTATAGTCTTATGTTGTAGCTACTATGAGGGATGGTAAGGATCTTGTATATTTTCTTTTGTTATACCATCCAAAGACAAAAAGTCTACGTTCTTAAAGTATATAGGAATGTCTGAAGAATGAATGTCTTTTTCTAGAATTATTAAATGTCCTTAATTCTAGAAATAGACATTAAACTTGGATCTTGGGTATTGGATGTTGTATTCTTATCTGTGTAGTATAAACCATATACAACACACACACAAGTTCTTACGATACTTAGTGCAAGGCTGAGTCAGTGTGTGTGTCGTGATGTGATTTAGTTTAATTTAAAACTTATACTTTTAAACTAGCAAATTCCAAATAGGTTGACATCTCTCTGCAGTAGGCCTGAATCAATGGCGATACTTTTATATTTAAACTTTATTCAAAGTTTATATAAAAGATTCTAAAGTAAATAAGAAAAGAAGACGTGTTTTCAAAAACCTGTTTCTTTTTTAAATCAGCGAACTAGCGGCGAGTGTTGCAGCAAGATTGCGAGTTGACGGTAAACCGAGAAACGTCCGGCTTAGAAAGAAATTGCGATTTTCGAAAAATCTAAGTTTAAAAATCTTATTTTCTGATGATATAGGTATGCGTTGACAATGTTCAACAAATTATTTACAGAAATATTCTGGAAAAAACACACACTTAATTGTTTGATGTAACTTGTTGAATAAGACCTTTTTTTTTGGATATTCGCCTAATTTTTTTTTTTCTGAAACCCATTTTTGAACTCTGAAAACTGTTAAAGCTGCTTAAGTACCCTAACATATTCATTTAAATAGATATGAGTTATTAAGGTCCATACCTAGTAGCCGGATATAATCCAATATTTACTCAGAGGATTACCCGGGCCGGGTATCGAACCCGGAACCCTTGTCGGGGCTTAGTCTTTTTGAGGTTTAATGCCATCCTGAAGTGCAAATGTGAATAACCGGATTGCCTGCATCACCGGTTATGAAGAGATCCGGGTTTTGTGAATACAAATATTTCCCTATATTTGGATATAGTAAAATATGAATAATCTTTAGATCAACAAAATCTTTCGCATGTATGAGTATTAACAATTTTAGTTTCCAATATTTAGTACCTTAAATTTTAATTTTAGAATGAAATTTTAATTTTAGAATTAAAATTTCCCAGTCTGACATACTCACGGGTCTGACTTTTGAGACCAACTTGTTTATGTCATTGGAGTTACAAAACAACATACCTAGATAGAAAATGCAATCAAAACCTGTTATAACGACATCGGCTACAGCGTCTCTCCTGCCAGGAGTTTTCCATGCAAAAACCTAAAGTAAACATACCTCCAACTTCTTTCGGATGTAGCGTCTTTGTTTCTACAGTCACTTCAATGTTGTTTTATCCGGTTTGGAATGCACTAATCAGAGTCAGAGCTTAAAAAAGGAGTCGCAAACTAAGACTGGTCAAAACCAAAAGCCTCGGAATTCCATGGGCGGTGTCAGGTATAAATAACCTTTGGTTCGCCTTCTGTCACTGCTACCATTTTTGGTCCTTCGGCCCGGGCACCACCTTTTTTGTATTAATTAGGTTACGGGCAGTGGTACCGTTAGTGGGAGGATTCTCGCCCAGATGTGGGATGCTGGAGGTATGATATATTGCTCAATTTACTGTTAGGATATATTTTTTCAATGTTGGCCTTCCTCGAATAATTTCTCGTGAAGGTGGTGTTGTTAATATTCGTTTTAGCAACTAACAAAAAATTCAAGATGCTTTGAAACACTGAGTATGGTGTATCTGATATAACTATAATTTATCTAGAGTTCTAGTTGATCTTGCTTACATGTTGAATACAAAGCAATGCTTTTTTCTTATGTTTTTTCAAAGTTATTCATATGTAGTTCTGAAGTCTTCTCTCTTCATTCAAACTTACTCGTACTAGGCTTTAGTACTTTGTCTACTTTTTAGGGTTCCGTATCCAATAGGTAGAAAACGGGACCCTATTACTAAGACTCTGCTATCCGTCCGTCCGTCCGTCAGTGGGCTGTACCTTATGAACCATGATAGTTCAACTGTTTAAATTTTCAGAGAATGTCTATTTCTACTGCCGCTATCACAACAAGTACTAAAAACATCAGGAAATTAAAAAATATCCCACATATTTTTTCGTTTTTTTCTTTTTCATTGACGAAATTATCTAAAAAGTACATAATAATGCTCGTAAGATGGTACGGAAACCATCTTGTCCGAGTCCGACTCACGCTTGACCGATTTTTAAGTGGATCGTTGATTTTAAACAGAAATAAAGTTTCTCAATTGTATTCGGAACAGTTATTTGCACAAGTGTCAACAATTACATATGTATCATAATTTTAAGTTTTTCCGCGACGCAGAAACAAAATTGCAATATCGCAGTTGGCCAACTTAACAACATTTGTCAGGGGTCCCGAACATTTTTCATTAGTTCCCGAACTTTCCCGAACTATCTCCTTTATTGCGAAAGTACTAAGGAAAATATTACGTGATAACTGTTTGGAATGAAGGAGGGGGAGCGAATTTTCTGGTCTTGGACAAAGAATTATTGTATCAAATGTTACGTAACCTGGGTAGAGAAATGTAGAAAGACTTTTTGCACCACTAAATTGGCAAACTATCGTACAGCACGTCTGATAGTAGGCTGTCACCGTAACCTATGGGCATTTGCAATACCAGTAGTATCAAACCCAAGTTGCTGACCCTGTAGGAACTTTTTAAGACCCTTTTTTGATTACTCCGTGCTGTAGTGACTTGGTTAAACCATACAAAGGAATCCATTCCTTGGAGGAGTTGTTTATTTGATGACCTCGGTGCAGTAATCGTGAAAATAGCCGACTGCTGCGGTAAAGGTTTCGGGTTTGAACCCTGGCATGGGCGGAACTTTGCGTTATTTGCAAGACCGGCCTAGGATGTTGTATTCTATGAAATGTCTTAGTTTATACCATATCGTTGCTTAGTGCCTGCGATACAAGATTATAACTTAGTGCAGGGCTGAGTCAATGTGTGTCGTGATGTGGTTATTATTATTAAGAGTTAAGTAAATTTTGTGTTCATTTTTCGAATCTATAAGAATGTTCTCGATCGATCTAGGATTAAATCCAAGATCTGCCGGGGGTTGGCCCCCCCCGTCTTAGCTATCATAGTTTGTTCGGTCGGGTTGCTTGTCTTTGAACGATTTATAGTAATATCTTTAGTCTAGCTAGATATCCAGCAATTTATCTCGAAGCAATATCCAACACTGACCCGTAGTGATTATTTTCTATAGACATTTTTGGTAAATAACTTACTATTAAAGCTTTGTCTATAGGATAGTTTGATTAATTTAGAATTAAATGACTCGGAAAACGTGATAAGACAAACAAATTGGAGTTGGAATATACAGCTCGATATATATTTTTTATTTCTATGTTTTAGCTGGGTTCGATACGACAGACCAAAAATATATTTGACCCTATTACATTTCACATATGTCGTTTCATCGAATTCAGTACAAATAAATTTTAATTCACATAAAGTATGTTTTGACTTTATACGTTTCTTCGGTGCTGCGTTTGACCTGAACAAGTTTGATAATACTTCCTCTGACTTAACAGTACTTTTTTTCATTTAACAATGTTAATGATATGTAAAATTACCTTTATTTGAATTAAATTGTCTTTTTATATCTCGACAATCTATTTTATTTTACATCGATAAGAAATTTAATTGACGAATAATGCTGAAAATTCCATGCTTTGTTCTTTTAATTACATTAAAAGGCGTAGTCGTGTAAACAGCCGACTGCTACGCTAGAGGTTCCAGGTTCGAATCCCGGCGGGGGCGGAATTTTGTATTATTTGCAAAACGCAATGTTCCGTTTACCGGTCTTCGATGTTGTATTCTTATCTATGTAGTTTAAATTTCTTTGCGTAGTGCCTGCGATTCAAGATTATATCTTCGTGCAGGGCTGAGTCAATGTGTGTGTCGGTATGTGGTTATTATTATTACATATATACCTGTATAAAACAACTTGGTGCTGTTCATGTGAGAAAAAAATATCATTTAGCGGATTATATAAATGATAACTGAAACAATGTGAAGCGTGTAACACGCTGGGGCATATTAATGCTAGCACAGACGGAGCCGTCTTTTATTTCATACATTTTTAATAAGCGCTGACGGAACCCTTCAAAGTCAAAGTCAAAATGTTTTTTATTCGATTATACTTAAAATAAGCACTTTCAAATCGTCATTTTTTTTTACAACCACCGTTTCGGAATGCTATTTCTACGGGGAAGAATCCGGCAAGAAACCTCCGTAGTTGCTTTTTTCAATATTCAATTAAAATATTTTCTACTACAAATTACAATTAAAGTTAAAATGCCCCAATCCACCCCTCTGTAATCATATTTAGTTTTTAGTGTTTTCTATTGATAAGATTTTCATTTAAAAGGATCTGATGATTACTTTAAGATGTTTATGGGCCATTTCAAATTTTGCAAATACAAAATTAACCTTGAAAGCCCTTTTATTTTTCAGTAGGAAATAATTCACAGGAATAAACTTTTTGACATTTTCATCTTGAATAGGAAACTTTTATGTACCTAACTTGTTACTATTAGTAGCCTTTGGTTAAAAGCATATGAAACAAGAATGATTCAGAACACACCTGGGGTAAGTTGTTTTACCTTAGGTCAACTCATCAAGCGATACAATATGAAGCAAGCAATTTTGAACCTTACGCTGGACTGATTCTACACACGATATCAAAATCTTTACATGTCCTGCGGTCATTACATCTCACAAAGACCGTTCAGGTGTATATGTAATTAGACACGCACATTGTTCTAGTGTTTGCATCGTCATAACTGAGCGAACGCACACTGACACAGCTTGAACGTATGTATACGCCTGACAAAACTAACGACAGCCATAGTGAAACCGTCTTCGTGTGATAGAATGACATCGCCTGTATGTACTTGCGGACCACAGTGGCACGGCAACTGAGCTAGGATTAGAGGTTGCCATGACAACCGACAGTTCACCGGCTTCGCACCTCTCTGGCCCTTTAATTAGTCAGAACACCTACCTATAAGTGCCCAAGGTACAGCCCTAAATTACTATAAAGGTTCGTATAGTTCCTTCAAAAGCAACTGTTTGAGAAATGTTTGTGAGTATGTCAGGATGAACAATAGTATTCTCAAATGTACCTTATTTTTTAACTCTCAGAAAATTAAATTGCTGCTCTATTCTTATCCATGTAGTACATACCGCATCATTGCTTAATACCTGCGATACAAGATTATAGCTGAGTCAATGTCTGTGTCATGACGTGGTTATTGTTTTATTCATAGAAATCTTACTATTAATCTTATGCTAATTAGATAGAAGTAAAGAAAGACATACGGACAAATTTAAATACTCGTACTTGGTTTATTTTTATAAATTCTGACATTCTGTACATAGGTTCATGGGCATTTAAAAAAAAATTCGTTATTTACGTACCTATGATTTAAAACGATTAATTAAAAACAGGTCAAGTGTGAGTCGCACCCGCTCATGATAGTTCCGTACCATCATATGAGATTGAATATTGTGTACTTTTTTGATAATTTCTTCGAAGAAATGAGAATAAACAAAAATTTCGAAAAGACTCACGGTTTTGGGAGCCCCCTTTTTATTATAGCAGAAATAGAGATAGTTATTCTCTGAAAATTTCAAGTGTCCAGGTTATATGGTTCATGAGATAAAGTTCGCTGACAGACGAAAGGACGCACAGCGGAGGCTGTGTAGTAGGATTTCGTTTTGTACCTTTCGTGTACGGAACCCTAAAAAGTAAGTTAAATGTATGTAATGTAATGTATGTATATAAAACAGTATATGAGATTTGTATCTTACTTAAATATCATGTTTATTTATGTATGTTGAACAATCAACACCTTATAGAGACTGAAGTACCTGAAATTTAACAACATTCACCATCTAAATTTGATCTTATGTCTTCTGGGATAAATTTCATAATACGTTGAGTTGTTTTGGACATCGGTCACTTTATATATTTAATACAAACAGAGTAAGCTTTATGCATCTAAGTTAGAGACTAATTTTCTATATGAAATTGACATGTTAGTCTTTTCATACGAAACAAATGAGATCCTATGGCGTTGTAATAGAGTCTAATTTAAACATTAAATTGAGTGAATAGCAAACTTGTACCTTCTAAGTTTTCACGCTAAGAACAGTCTTTAATGCTCCGTGTTAAGGTTGATTTTTATGTGGATGTAACAAGGTGCTCGTTCTGCTGACTGTACATGACAGTTCGCTTCATATCCTAACAAATGATCGGGGAAGACGAATGACGGAGACCGGGCTCACTGTGAAGTTTATGGTGAAGTTTGTAGTGGTAGCAAAAAAAGGAGTTTAACTTATTTTTGCCACCTTTATATTGAACTTGTTGAGGTTGAGCTATAAAAACGTTAAAATCTATTTAGGAAAACGTTTCGTAAATGTTTTAATACTGAATTTACTATCAATATCGCGATAGCAGTTTTAATCAAATGTTTTGATAAAAAATGTAATAAATGTTTCTGTACTTTTTTTTTTGCTAACCCTACATCTCTCACGTCTGAGGAAGGAAATCCGATGAAAAGCACAAGTTGGAGTCGCATTTTTATATAACGGTGGAAAAAAAAGGGTATTTAAAGTTGCCCTTCTTCCTTTAAATGAGGGTTGAATGAAACCTATTTATCATCCCCTCGACTAGAGTTTTAAAGTCACTTTATGATTTACGAAAGATTTTGTAGTTTTCCGTCGGTCTGTGCGTTCTTTTAAGTGGATAGGTTGCCTTAAGATGGCATAGTTTAAGTTTTGTAAAATGGTAATTATTATGATAATAACTATAAAACATATGGTTTTTGTAAAAAAATGAATGCAATAAAATTGTAGATTTAAATTAATTTTTCTTTCTTATTTTCAGGTAAGACAAAGATAGTCATCCTAAACACAGAGTAAGGTAACATATAAAAAAATAAAGGCAAATTATATAATGTACATATATTTACGTTAATTATACAAGATTATATAAATAATCTATATGTCAAGGTCTCTTCTTTTGAAGTGATAGCTCAGTTTGTTGGGTCCGTCAGTTGATCGACAGACCCGACAAGACAGGTCGAGGGTTCGAGTCTCGGGTTGCCATAAGTTGTAGCTGCCGTGTTTCTCATTGCGCCCGGATAGTGGCGACAGATTCGCAGCCTGTCACACTGGGACTCAACATTAAAATGCGGTGAAGCACTTCTGCCACTCTCTCGAGGGGAATATGGCGTGAGTTTATGTAATGTCAACTTTTTGGTCAACTATTATTTGTAGTAGAAACGTACAACAAAATAAGATGACGACCTCGGTGGCGCAGTGGTGTAAACAGCCGACTGCTACGCTAGAGGTTCCGGGTTCGAATCCCGGCGGGGGCGGGACTTTGTGTTATTTGCAAGACGCATTGTTTCGCTTACTGGAATTGGATGTTGTATTCTTATCTATTTATTTTATACTATATCGTTTCTTAGTTCCTTTGACACAAGTTCTTACGATACTTACTACAGGGCTGAGTCAATGTGTGTGTCGTGATGTGGTTATTTATTTATTTTATTTATTATTATGACAGGAATATGAATCCTAACCAACTTATTTCGAGGCTTGGTTTCAATCAATTTAGGTAAGGCAAATTATGAAATTCCAAGCTTTGCTGGTTAATTTCAGAACTTCAGAACATTTTTTTAAATATTGTTGACAGCTAAGGACCAACCAGCTGTGATAAATTGAATTTAGATAGTTTAGATATGAGGATATTTAGAAATCTTATCAATCACTAATTGTCCCCGCGTACTTCGAACCTGTGACCGATTCTCTGGGCTTTTGTATTCTTTATTTGTTAATAAACCATCCCTGTATCAGAGAAAACAAAGCAGATAATTTTTCAAATCAAAAACCTTCAAAATAAAGAAGATATAAAACAATATATTAAAAGATGATATGTTGTCTTATTATATTTAGTTAAATCACCGCCCGTTCCTGAATGAAAACTACAAAAAAAAAGGAATCCCTTTGAATTTAACCTGACTGTTAAAGTTCGGTGTGATATTTCTCCAAACGAAAAATGTTTCTAAAGAGCAAATGGCTTTCCCGACCAGATATCATCTTAGACAATGATAAGAGTTACAACTGAACTGTTTATTTGCTTAACGTTGAGAAACAGCGCGGGCGGGGCGAGGGACGTCAGCTAGTCACACCGTGTGTTATGTAAAAACATTAATCTGCTACGAACCGA
Source organism: Choreutis nemorana (assembly GCA_949316135.1). Lineage (NCBI taxonomy): Eukaryota > Metazoa > Arthropoda > Insecta > Lepidoptera > Choreutidae > Choreutis > Choreutis nemorana. The sequence goes on along the minus strand of OX438621.1, from coordinate 4,859,604 downwards.
AGGGTAGTGTTGAAGGTTGGTGAAAAATATCATGGTTATCACACAAATTGCTTGCAATGCACATTCTTAAACGATGTTCGACAGACAATGTAGGATTTATTCCGATCTGTCACCCTGTTCTGTTCCCCTGCGGGGACAAATAGGAAATAAGTGTGATCCGTCACCGAATGGTATTGATACTTGAGAATTTGAGGTAACTATTCCTAGGAATGTAGGTGATGCAAAAAGTGATACAAACCCATAAAATGATAAAAAGTAACCATAATTTCGGTTATTAATTTGCATTTGCACTTCACACTTACACAAACCAAACATAGACATAGTTTCGCATTTATTGCACCGAATATTATTCCTGATACATCCGATCGCTTCGGTGTGACCGTCGGGCGTAGTCGTAAAAAATTTAACAAAAAAAAAATAGGTATAAAAGAGAAACAAAGAAGTTGGGAGTAACTTTGTTTTTTCCTGTGGAGCGCCCTCAATTGACTTCGCAGGCCTCCGGTCCTCAGTTCACTCTGGGAGGGTTCATTTGAACAACTAACTCGCCATGATTACTCAGTCGTCTTTCTTTCAGTATTAATTTGATTTTTGATTTCATTTCTAAGCTTTGTCAGTTAGAGAGTGTCTTGCGAATATTAATATATATATATCAGTACAAATAAGAATTCTTTAAATTAGAATCGATTAGGTGTTTGTAGTTAAATTAAAAACTATAGCGTTAAAAAGCCTGTTTGAACACTCTTAAAAGATTTCATTTTTAAATTTGACGTTAGAGCAATACGTATTTTAGGGTTTTTACGAATCTCCATTAAAAATGTCAGATACGTGAATTGCAAATGTTGACATTTTAATTATTTGACATGAGCAGAAAATAATTAGATTCTGGCACAAAGCGGCCTTTTTCACCCTACATTCCAAAAAAAAAAAATATATCGATCAATATTTTTTAAAATTAAAAGTATACCTATTTGTATGGAATATTATAAACCCGATATATTTAAATGTCGAAAAAGTATTTTGTTTTTTTTTTTACCTTTAATTTAATTATTATTTAGGTTTTGTTTTTACTCGAGATCGTTGAGTCTTTTTTTCTGAGCAATTTTATTATGTCTGAGTTTACTTACTTCTTTTATAATAAGTAGCTTTTTTTAACCCCTCTCTATAAAGGTCAGGTTGAAATATTTGATATAAAACAATATCTCTGTAAAATACTTATTAAAAATTCGTCCCTCCGTTTTTTGTTTGGTAACGAGGAAAAATGCTTATTTTCAAAAGCTAAGGGACACCTACTTACCGCCTGAAAGCCTTTACAGGGGTATTAGGTACCTTCGAGTGTTTTTTTATCCACCAGTTACGTGTTAGACTTAAAACTTATTCTGTGCATTTATTTTTTGTCAGTACTTATATTATGATTGTGGATGTTAGATTTAATGGATGTTTAATTACATACTAAAGTCTTCAGTACTATTAAAATAGCGTCATATGCTCAATCAAATTTACAAAAATTCCAAAACCTCCTTACAAGTGGTAAATTATTGGTAGAGTTATTGTGTTGAAAGCGCGAACTATATGTAGCCTCGAATAAGTTGGTAATTCTGTTTTCATTTGATTGATTTGTAAGCGTATAACGTATCTATGTTTTGTAATATCACTGTGTGAACTTCAAACATTCACATTAAAATGTTAGAGTTTTTTACCAGTGTATATCAAACAAGGCTCGCGTATGTAATAGTATACGAAAACTGTAAATTCTGTTCCACTTTGTTGGCGTTAATGTAAGGGTTAATAAAATAGGTTTACTTCATGTTTTAAATGGAAAAAAAACCTTTAAGTAAATAGGTACATTAATGGTTTCATACAGAAATGAGACTGAAAAGACTTTTCCATTGAAAAATCTGACATCTTTACATAAGTAGGTGAATAAGACTTGATTTTATGCTCCTTGTTAATGTTAGTGACATTTTTGATTCAATGAAATATTTTTTATATTAGTATCTATAATTTGAGAGATTCCGAAGATAATGGAAAAGCTTTTGTTTTAATCGATACCAATATCTTTCGTGAACTCGCAGAAATAGAAAAAATATTTTCGTCTCAAAATCAACTTGAAAGAAAGCAGTTTAACGTCAATATTATATACATGAGTACATGTATAGGATATACATATTGACTGTACATGCCAGCATTATATATTTCCTTTTTGATAGCTTTTTTTTAAACTGACCTTACACATTTTTAGCAGCAACAGAAATACTCCTCGACCTCCGTGGCGCAGTGGTGTAAACATCTGACTCTACGCTAGAGGTTCCGGGTTCGAATCCCGGCGGGGGCGGAACTTTGTGTTGTTTGCAAGACGCATTGTTTCGCAGTCTTGGATGTTGTATTCTTATCTATGCAGTTTATACCATGTCATTGCTTAGTGCCTGCGATAAAAGATTATCTTAGTGCAGGACTAACTCAATGTGTGTGTCGTGATGTGATTATTTTGCAAATTCATTGCACCATGTAACGCGCGAAACGTCTGCCATTTTTTAAATGTAAACACCCGATTGACTGACATTTTGAACACATAAAGCGGCGTACACAAGGAAGCTCGTATGCATTTATTTTCCTCAGAGCGAGCTATATTTGCGCCCGCCTCGTGGGAAATACGATCGAACTTTTATTCTTCCTACAATCTATCTTGCCGAACAATATCGGACGACCCACCCGCCGGTGTGTATACAGCCTTATATTGCTTGTTAGAGTTCCGTTGGGGTGATGAGGAGTTGAGAAACCATTTGGTTCGGAATGGTTCGTCTTTTTTTGTTGTCTGAAATAGTAAACTTTCTTAATTTCTAAAGGCAAGGAATTGTTTGGGTTTCATACTAAAATTATAGCTAAATCCTGTAACTTTTTGGTAGTTTGTAGAATTAATAGAGGTATAAAGTAAGTAGAAATAGGACAACGATATAGATATGTGACCTTCAGTTCTTTCGAGAAAATATGGCTTATACTGTTGGCAGATTTGTTTTAATTAAATCATTATTTTAGTCTTATTTCAACCTTGGTAACGAAAAAAAAAACAATTATTTTCCTAAACATATTAAAGTTGTGAAATAATATCTACTTACCAAAAAATAGCATCTGTTACTTACCAAAAAATAAAACAAAATTGTCGATCATACGGAATCATACTAGCGCGGTTCCGACTCACGCTTGTCTTCTTTTTTCTGCAGTATAGGTAACGATACGTTATACCTTGTTTCCTAGATTGTTTGAGGTGAAAAAAAAATGATTTTGATTTCGAACTACGCTGCTCCAAATACAATCTGCCTCTTTGTCGTTTGTTACGCTACTGGAAGAGGATTGTACGGGACAATGAAAATGTTTGTCAGATTACCTTCACGACTTGTTTCTTTTTAGACACAGTACCAACATTTATAAAAAAGCTATTTTCTCTTTATTTAATAAGAGATGGCGTGGCGAGACTGTTTGCTGAATTTTGCAACTTATCTATCAGCTAATTGGTTACATTAATATTGTGTTAATATTTGATTCACTAAGAAAAAACAGTAAGGTAAATAAGTACACTCGTACATACAACTCACGCCGTAATCTCTCGAGAGGGGTTGGCAGATGTGTTACACACCATTTCGCATGTTTATGTCGAGTCCCAGTTCGCGAATCTGTGACCACTATCCAGGCACAATTAAGAACATGGAAACTATCTAGGAACTAACGGCAACCAACAACCTGACCCACTAGAATGGGCTATCGTGTGGAACATGAAAAGTGGCTACAGTGGAAGGGGCAGGTCGTCGAAAGGATGGCTTTTTGTGCCCTTATATAACCATCGCATCACCATCTCTGAACGGCGCATAGTGCCGGACAATATCTTTCAAAATCTCAAAATGCCGTGTTTGAAAATGGTGTACATTCGAGATGGCAACTTTAAAAAAATACCAGAAGGTAGCAAATTGAGTGAGTACAAATGTGTCATAGCATTTTCCATAGGCATTAGATCTTCATAAAGAAAAATATTGAAGAAAGGTTGTATGAACGAAAAACTTGTTTTTCAGTGTACGAAGTATGCTATAGAAGAACTATTACAAAAATAGAACTATTTACAACTAAATTTGTACGACTTGACCGCAATGGAAAATTTCAAATACCATCATTACCATGTCTCAGAGTCTCGACGGCGGTGACGTCACCGAATTAGCAATCATTCCCGTGCTCATAATAATCATTCCCTACTTAATTTGCAGTCAGGGACCGTGTAATTTGCATACGTGTAGTGGACTGATTGTTGCCGAGTAACGAATCGGAACGGGATGTACTCGATTTGACACTAGGTGGCACCACCGGTGACTTCGAGTGAGTTGTTATGTTAAGACGCTCACTGAACGCCCAAATATTTCCAGAGTGACCCTCCCCCCCTTTGGATTTATTTGATTTTCCGCAAGCGTTAACGCCAACAGATAATAAAATTTATGGAAATGACATTTCTAGGACGTAACTTGAGCGCGAGTAAATTTGTCTATGGGGGAAGGGCGGGGGGGTCCAGTTGCGTCCAGCAGATTTAACAAGATCTTCTCCTCGTTGGGACTGTCTCAGACTATGTCTTTCGCAGTCTTAACTCTAGTTACTTTAAAAAACCCAACGGTTGTTGGTCCTTCGAGCCATGTAGACATTCTATTGCCACTCGGATTTGATTAATGCTTGTCCTTAACTTAGTTCTCATATCTTTATAGCGAATATCTTTGTTTCTGATTCGGTCGTAACTTGGTGTTTGAGTGTGTTGAATGCCGACACATAATACAAAACGAGTGGGATGAACATCTTTACACAGTCTCACAGGGTTTTGTGTGTTTTAATGTAATATGTTTTGCAACGAATCCTAATAATTAGGCTGGACAAATTGAAAGTTCGGATTTCAACCTTAAAAAGGTAATAACAGTATTCCTAACCAATTGAACATAACAGTATTCCTAACCAATTGAACGTATGTCGTTTCACGCTTGTCGTTTTGTCGGCATAAAAAGGAACGGCGTCGACGTAAAGGTAATTTCACACGACCGCCTACAGCGTGGAAATCATAGGGCCTTTAAGGCCCGGGCAGTTATGTCAGGCCTTTGTAGGTTGCGTGATATTTTGCCGGTTAAATCAGCTTGAAGTCGGGCGTTTTAGTTGTTCATAATTACATAAAAAATCATGATTAAGTGTATAGATGTGTTTGTAACAAAATAAATCATTACAGGGAGAAAACGAAAATAGGTAAGACGTAAATACTAAACTTATTTTAATACAAGATAATTTGTCTTTGACTTAGTTCTAAAAATGCGATAATTAGAGCGATATGATCACGTCAAAGTTTTTTTTAACGACATCATGGGCAAACTAGCAGACGGTTTAATAATAATAATAATAAATCTTTATTTGGGACATTTGAATCCATAGTGGTAAGTGTTGGGTTAGTTAAGGCAGTTGACTTAGAAGTATGTTAGTATTGTTAGTTATATAATTTATAATTTAGGTTAGATTGCATTGGTTACATTATTTAACACATCTAGTTCTTAGGTATGACCATCCCTATCCAGTATTTCTGGAAGGAACAGTCAAACCTTGCCGCTATACTTTTTATGATGATGTTGGTACTGTCATGGTTTACCTGATGAAAAGTGGTGTCCACTGCTATTTGACATTTTGATGCCCTTGATGTCTGGAATACCAAGACCTCTGCCAATACGTTACCCATGCAGAGGTGATGTGTTACACCTCTTGTGCCAGAAATTACACTGGCTCTTCAATATTCCGCACCGAATCTCGCACATAAATCTACCACCTGTAAAAATTTAGTAGTTCAATGTATTTCTTCTACATACCTAAATGAATGAATTTTATTTAAATAAAGAAACCTCTTTTTTGAAAAGAAAGTTTTTCTTAAGAACATTTCCATTGGAACTGTTTAACGTTATTTATTTCTTTAATGAAATCGACGCCGGACCAATCCAATTAGGGCTGGCACGCGAAATTAAAAGAGACTTTGAAACATGATAAATTTCCTTCCATTATTCGCGAGAAGTTAACACTCCTTAAGTAAAAGTTTAACCTATTTATATCTTTAAAATCCTTTTTGTATTTTCTAACCGACTAGTTTAATTTTTGTGAATAGTCATATACATTGTTATATAAGTAACTTATTTTATTTACTCTGTATTAAAGATAAATGTTAAGGGGCTATCCTTAATACAGGTTGCCATGTAACCTAGCAAGGAGCAAAAGAAGTCAATTATACAATGTCAAGTGAACGTCATACTAACATACTTTATAAGATTATAGTGGTCAGAAATTAACATTGGAAATGAAAAAATAAATGGAATATTATTTTTATTATTATTATTTTCATCAAGTTCCAATTTGGTTAACATTCTCTTAATGTATGTATAATGAAAGAATTGTTTGACAGGAATTTCCAAAATCCGTATTAAAATCAATCAAATTCTTACAAGCCTTATTCATTACAAATTTATTTAAATAGATTTCCAACGAATAATAGTACAAATGCATGCAACACAACTTGGATACTAATATCATACCCTGTGTTTATGTAATTACAGGTAATCACAGCTTACATAAAAAATATAATTAAAGAAAAAACACAAATCCTTTTTGTCATAATTAACACAATATATAAACAATTTGAATATGTTTTGATTTAAATAGGTATAGGTACATTTGAAAAAGTTACAAACATTAATTAAAATAATAGGTGTCAGAATAAAACTCAATACCAAAATGACGAATGGCAGAAATACTTAATTATCTTATTTGAAAAACTAATTTTACTAAATACACTTTTACTGGCCCAAAACGCAACCAAATTTCAAATTGCTGTCATTGTTATTGTAAATATCTAACTACTCATAAATATAACGGCTTTTCCTATGACATAGTTCATCACAATTCCAGTATCGAGTTCTAAAAAGACCAGTCTATTGCAGGATAACCAATAAGACCTAGCAGTTCTTTTTTTTTAATTCTTTGTTCGTGGTCCACCAGTGACGACTAACCCAGTTAGCCGAGCGGCCCATTTTGCAGACTCTACTACGTGACACTATCTAGTACAGTCAGCAAAATTTTGAAAAATTTTGAAAAATCAACCGTATGTCCACGTGATAAAGTCGTTTCGAGAATCGTGAAGTGAACGGTTTACGTACATCCAGTATCATAAGTTTTTCGACTTTGTTCTCTATGTGATATAGTACTAGGGCAACTTTGCTTTCAAAGTGGTCCAACGAAAAAAATGAAGTGGGGAAAAGGGAAAATTGAACTGGCAGGCTTTAGAGTTGTTTAAGCTTTTAGAATTTTTTTTTAAACCAATTCAATGCGGCTGAGAAAAAAATTGTTTAATTCTACAAAAAAAAATTTGTAACGTATATGTTAGGATTTGGCCTTTTGTCGGCAAACTGTATTGAAATCAATTTCTATTAAAATCTGTTGTGATATTGTCTGAAAGGCGAAAGATAAAACGGGCGCGTAAAAAGATATCCCAGGGGATTTTAGTAGACATGAAAGAATAAAAGATGTTAGTGGACATCGATTACATTTTCACATGAATATGACCGTAATTTGGCACATTAATATATTCATTAGTACTTTTCTTTTTTGTATTTGTTTTATTTTAATTGAACTTAGAATTATGTCATTATAATAATAATATTATATGAATAATAATGTTATTGGGGCATAACCGTTTTATTATTTAAAATAAATAAATATTTTTTGACCTGACGTTTAGCAGCACATTTCAGAACACAGCGATTATCTCAATGGGTCGGTTATGAAAGAACACCCGAGTATATAAAATGTCGCTTCTAATGTACGCACCCGATCGATACAAGAAATATGCATTATCAACGGAGTTATCATGGCTTATGTCAGTCACCTTGCATGAAAATACATATGGTCAATGTTAAGTCGCGAATGCATTTTTAGATTGGCTCAGTTCCAAGTGCTGGAGTTATTAGATAGGAGGCTTCTCGATTTCGCTTGCTTGACCATTAAAAATATCTGGTCACCCTGTGTTCTAGTCTAAATACCTTAACCTTTTGTAAGAATTACTTGTATTTTTAATTAATAAAATGCCTTACCAATTTTTAACTTCAATTCAAACTTTTTGTTTTCAATTAATTTCTGAAATAACCCTAATCAACGATAATATTTCTCTTGATAGCTTACACTCCTAAAAAAATATTGAAAGGGGATTTTTTTAAATACCTACTCAATGTGGAATTTCGCCGAATCAGAAACCGAAAATACGAGAGTATCCCGAAGCGAAAACATTGTTTATTGACAAATGTAGGTCACAGAGCTGGATACGCAGACGTCAGAAACACACTGAAGAGTTAACGGGTTGAAAAAACGTGCAAATATACATATATAGATGTATATAAGCGAAAGGTCAGATACAGGTCTGTTCAATTTATATTTTTTTTCGGTCTTTTTGGATGGTTTCTAAGTTAAAAATCTCTCTAAGCTTTTTTTGGCTAATTTGTCACAGTTTTTGTATGAAAAACCTGTGTTTTGAAGTTTTATTTTTATGTATAACTTTTTTATAATGCTTTTGTTATTGCTTTATTACGTTTTATTTTTAATAATTAATCTCGCTTTCTCGCACTTTTCTGTTGAGTAGATTTTCCATTTTCGTCTGTATTTACTGGGTATTAGAGTTTTAATGGCGCAATACAATTTAGACGATAAGACTAAATAATAAATGCAGCTTTATAGCATGTTTTACATACTTGACAAATGTATGCAACGAATGAAATGACAATCATATAGCTTTATATGACAGCGGGATGTCACGGTTGGACATAGCTTCCGATGTTCCCATACAACTCGAAGATTTGTGCCTCCATGAGTCCGCAAACATCTACTAATATTATAAACGTGGACGTTTGTATGTTTGGTACTAAGTCACGCAAAAACATGAAAGCTACGCAGACGAAATTGCAGAGCTAGTATATAATATCAGATAGATATTATTTGCTGTAATCCATCCATCCAATTGACAAACTAGCTTTTTCTAATTATGTCATTTGGCCCCCAGAAGTCGGAGGGTTGGATGTTTTGGTTTTTCAATTTAATTCGGTTCACGTATTGGACTCGATACCGGTACAGATTTGGCAATACGCCCTTTGGAAGACATCACTAGTGATGATACTCGTATATTTCGATTCGTAGGTGAGATTCGACAAAACCGTCACAAGCAGGAAGATGGAGGCCCATTATTTCTAAAAAGTAATTACCTCCGCACGAACGGTTTAAGATAGGTTTACTAACGTGCAATATCGTATTTCTTATTACACTAGTAATTGCATCGGTCTGTTGTACGTGCGATGAATTAAGCTCTATCTTAACCATCTTGTTTCTGTGACAGCTTTTTTACTGCACTGAGACGGCAAATAAGCAGTTAACAACATAAATGGTAAGGAGTCCGGTAGCGCTTTTATGTAACTACTGCACTGAGAAGGCAAACAAGCAGTTAACAGCATAAATGGATCCTATTGATTTTTGCAACTCCAAAGTCTGCAATATTTTTTAGAATGATTGGTGCTGAAAAACCATAAGATATTATCGCATTTATAACATTAAATTGCTTTTTACGATATTTTCATATTTATATTATTATTCTACTTATATTTTCTCCCAAAGCAATAGTAAGTTTTCTTCATAGCGCAATTTATTATGAATAATAAATATGAAAAATTTGTAACAAGAAAAATAAGTCACGTCAAATTATGTATAAATTTTATGAAAGATTTCATTCACTATTTTCTTTTATGCACGAAGTAAACTCGACTCTAAACTAGAGGAGTAAAGTTCAAATTAAAATTTTGACAAGAAGATAAGTATGCTGTGACAAAGCGCCGGCATAAAAAGTAAATAGGCGAATCCAAAAGTAAATTAGCTGTTACCCATGAGAAATAATGAAAATTTGACTCCGCTCATGTATTTTGACATTAACGTCACGGTACATAAATTTTATGACACACTTGTCATACGAACGCTGTGACACGATGTGTTTAAAGAGACTGGCAAATTGTATGTTTTTTTTTTTGTAACAAAGTTGCATGAGAAATTAAAATTACCTGTGACTGAACAAAGTCGTTTTTCAAAAGAGTTCTAGTACACATTATAGCAACGTTTTTGTTATACTATTAGTGATGGTAGCGTGATCATTTGATATAATGTTTATGTAATTCCTCGAAACAACTATAAAGAATCCACGAATCTATTCTAAACTACGATTCAATGATTTCCCATAACAAAACAGCAGTTAGCTGTTCACAGAATCCAATTCCGTAGAACAAATTGTCGGTTTTGTTCAGTCACGAGACCGACCTAAGAAAAACCCATTATTCAAAAATGTCCCACAACACCGCAGAGATTACTTAACTCGGAGTAACAGAACGACTTGTTTGTATGTATGTTTGTAACGAAAATCGGGCAATTTGAACGACAATTAAGGGGCATACTTTCTGTTTGTGACATTCACCGGGCAAAATTGCTTTCTTTGGTGCACGCGCTCAAATGGCCCGTTTGATAGCCTCGCCGCGAGTGAGTTTTAAAACATTTCCAACCGTTTTTATTCGATGCTTAAACGGAATATTTTCAACGAGTTCTTCCTATGATAATACGCTTAATTGATCTTGTTTCACGACGATTAAATGTTGTTTACGTCATTATGAAAATAATTCATATAAATACTGACAAATCATTAGTTTCAAAGAAATATGTTAAACCAATTTTCATTTGAACTTATTTTAATTAAATATTTTATTTCAATGTCAAAAAAACACATGAAAAGCACCGAAAAGACACAATTTTTAAATTTTCGACGCGTTTTGTTAATAATTTATTTTATTTATTTACAAAACAGCACCATTAACATTTTTAACTCGAGAACGGCTGATTTGTTGGTTTTGTCACTGTTCCGAATGGCAGAATAACTATTAAAACATCGTTAAAGTTTAAGAAAAAAATCGGGCAAATCCGCGGGGCAACATCTTGTTATGATATTGAAATAGTTAAAAATACCAAAAATCTTTTTTTTTAGTTTATATTAAATTTAATCCAAATTTGAATCAAATTTTACACGCAAGTGCAGTGGTATTCCTACTTGCCTAGCTCACAATGATTGGTTCAAGTGATTCTTTCAAGTGGGTTATAATAACGAACGAGGCTCGGATACGTTACTATGACCGAGTGTGCACGGTCCGATGTCTTTGAAAATTGCCCCGCTATGCCCGGCGCACCCTTCAATGCTGTTGTGGTGAAACTGCAAAGGACTGGAAAGTATGGAATTTGAGAATAAACAAGAATTGATTCCGCCGTAAGTTTCTCTAATGTAATATAGTGAATAAATATACAGTAAATAAAATAATACTATACAATCTTAGGCAACTTTTTTAAAATTTGAAAACAACAGCTAGCCAGATGCTGCAGTCACCGTAGCCTATGCACGTTTGCAATACCAGGGGCATAACGCCCGCGTTGATAACTAACAATATGTTGAAATAACAACTTAAATCGTTTAATTCAATCGAAATATATGCGAGAAATTTCCACAAACACCCAAATGCGTAGTATTGTGAATGTATGAAATGAACATTTTCCATGAAACCTTAGCGCAATACTCGTGTGCACTCACGATATTGGTTAAGACTTTATACAAACAGCTTATTATGTTATCCCTCCTCTTAACTTGTCATAGTGTTTTGCGGTCATTTTCTACTGCTAATGTTTTCAGCTTTTCATATTAATATATATATTAGTACATAATGTGAGGGCTTTCAAAGAAATAGAACATTGTTATATTTTGTTGAACCATACTATTATTAGGTGCATTCATTATAATGACCAGATTAATTCATATTATTGGCTTAGTAAAATAATTATTATATTCAAATTACATGTAAACTTTAAAGGACTAACTTTTTAGAAACATCGTGGCTTCCGCCGACATGACGGTGAGATGACGATCGCGGTTACTAGGTGATTGTTGGAGGAGGTGTCATTTATGTTGAAAAGTAAATAAAATATGAATTAAAGGCGATAAATGAATGCTCTAAATACGAATCTGTTATTGGGACTGGGCTAACCCCTACACTATACAGAATGATGTAGATATTTCAAACTAGTTACATTCAAAGTATGTACGCAAAAATAAAAGAAAACATGGAAGGTCGTACGTTCAATAGAATTACCCCCCTTAATAATACACCAAAACACAAAACTCGACTGAAAGTTTAATAAACTGAAGGAAAGATGTGTGTGTTCCTAACAAGACTCGCTTTCCGAAACTTTTCAGGTTAAAAAGTATTTACGCTTTTAGCAGAATTACGAGAAATACCCGAAAGGCTGTTCTCATACGATACCGTAACGACACGTTTATTCTGTTACGTGTTTTTAAGCGAAAAGAAAAATTACATTGTCTTATATATATATATATGTATATATGTAATATATATATAACTGTCAACAAAAAATACTATATATATTTATTGTCCTAAGAAACATAGGTACTTAATAGGCTCTTTTGAGTTTTTTTTTGTTGAAATCATATCGTCTTTTCAATGTTTTTATAAGGTAATAATGAAAATATTGCATAATTATACCACTTTTTCTTCTACAATTACTTTCGTAAATCAGTTTTTTTACTTATCTGCGATCAAAATGGTCTTGGAACCACCTAAATGTGCATTACGTATTAACTGATATGCTTTTAATTCTTACGTCGTATCGTAGGATGTAATATCCCCTCTCACCGGCAAAGCCGATATCAAATTTTCAGGGAGTTTTCAGTCTGAAAGTCGTGGCCCAGTAATTTCCCAGTTGGCTTCCACTTGTGAAAAGGCATTGTTTATAATTCAGAAGGATAAATGTATTTGTGATAACCTGTAGTGTGAGATATGGGAGTGCGTTCTGTTTCGCTAATGATAAATAATACTCTAGCCTAGCCGTAGTTGTAAGTCCATTTTAAATGATAGTATATAGTGGACCACGGGTGATTGAAACAAAGTAGCCTTTTGCCAGGGACCACGGGTTTTGTTTCACACAACCATCCCACACATGTCCCATAGTGCAGTTGGTCTACCCGTGGACCCGCCAGTGGTAAATATCCGTGGGACCACGGGTCCCCATATTCGATATTTATACATCCACATCTTTGACTTTCCGCTTAATTTCGTTTGAAAAAATACTGAATATAGCATAGAAGTGATTGTTAAGACGTTTTTTTTAAAAACAAAAATGCTATTTATTCTCCGGAGTGTACAAATCGTTTTAATCTTATGCACACATTTTTATGTAGATCTTAAACATAATTAAAATTTATGTCAATCATTCTTTAAGAAAACGTTTTACTATAAGGAAAAATAACTTTTCAAAGGAAATTTCATAAATTCATTTAAAAAGCGAAATGTTTTTTTTTTATCAATGAATTCTCTTTCCGATACGCTGCGTCGGAGAATAAACTCTTCACTAACAATTAATTAGAATTTAATTAATTAATAAAGATTAATACAGAGCCACGGAGCTCTGCTCGTAAATTATCCTTCAAATGGATATTAATTTATTTCTCAGAGATTTATAGAAAAATAGATTATCCGACGTTAATTTTTATTTATTGTCGCCCGGTGTCGTTTCGTGTTTTAACTTTTTGAATATTTTTCCAAAGGGACACAGACGAATATGGATGAATTGAGGAAAAAGTTCATAATTGTTCATTAATATAGATATAATTAATCATGTTTATTATTGGTTAAAACGTATTTTTTTTGTCAACATAAAATGATTCGCAATTTTTTTTGTTTATCGTCATGTTTGAACAAGGAAACGGTTCACCTTATGGAAAATGATACCGCCGCGATTGACACTCGATGCTCCTGATCTCGTGAAACACCAAAAGCACCCATGTAGTGGTAAATATGTTATACCTCTCGTACCGGTAATTACACAGGCTCTCCAATCCTTCGAAACACAGCGAACTGATTTAACAATAAAGTATTTGATATATTTTTAGAATGCGTTTAGGATTACAGATATTTATATATTTGATTTATTTATTATTTTAATTATAGTTTTTTGCAAAACTATAATAATTGATATTTATTGCTTTAAATGTTACATTTGTGATCTCAATAAATATTGTTTCTTTTTTTTTCAACAAGTTTTCGATGTCAGATATAGTTTTGAAGCAAACTTCTTCTATCCCCGATGCCGTTTAGTGTTCTAGCGAGTTTCAGAAGAAAAAAAGGGAATCATTATGAATAATTCATCCTCTGATCTTTCATATCCTTCTTTGAGCTCCAAAGATAGCGTGGCCGTTGTATCGGCACGACCACATGACATGAGAATATATTTTTTTTTTTTTCTGAAATAAGAAATTATTTCCAGGTAAGTCACCTCAATGAAACTACGTGGTAGATGTCTACTTGAACTTATTGAAGCCTAATTTTTATTTTTTTATAATTATTTTATTGGCTTACTTCATATAAACTTACTTGAAAAGCTAGGGCTTGTCAGGTTGAAACGAAATTCTTGACAGTTGTTTGAAAAAAAATATAGTTATAATATATTTTTTTTTATTGACCAGATATATTGGTATTAAATATTAAGAAATGTATCATATAAATAAATTTGTTTAATTTACTTAAACGTTAATGAAGGTTTTGTTGGAACTAAAAAAAATAATGACTATTTTCTGTACTATCATCATGAGTTCGTCTGTACAGTTTTTAAACAAGTTGTGGAAACTGTTTTGGACTGTCCGACTATTATATTTAATTTATTTATAGGAATCATGTAAAACTATTTGTTTCACAATAAAAAAAATCTTGGCGGTCGTTCCTGTCTAACAGTCATCAGGGGCGTAGGTTGTTTTTTTGCTAAATTAGATTTGTTGCTTAACCGTATTTGATATTCATGATGACCTTGACACGCGCTGTAGCCTTGAAAATAGTTCATCTCGACCGATTTTAAGATTTTATTTTTGTAGGTCTTATGCTTAGGTAATTTTTTGTAGGAGTTTTTTATAGGTAAAGAATGGTCTGAATATCCAAGATTTTAATAATTAGTATGAAGGAACGCTGAAGCGGATAAACATATAACCTGGATAAACACATTGGTGACTTTATATCCCGAAAAAATATTAAGTTCCTCATGGTTAAAAATACGAAATCTATGTAGAAGAAGCCGCTGGTAAAAGCTAGTTTATTAATACAAAGTAACATAAATGCTCGGTTTATTTTTCTTATCCATATGATATTTATATCTTACGAAGTATTATTAATTTAATATAACACTCAAGTCTTAAGACAGTATTCCCTTCAATAGATTATCTGATAATCGATTGAAGCCATCAAAGCCTACCCTAGATAACTTAATCCATCTGGACGCGATCTGGGTCATCTTAGAACGAGTGTATTAAGTATAAACAACATTTAAAGTTATAGAGATGAATTGTAAATTGTTGAAAAGAGAAACTTTAGGGATTCTTCCCCGTATATCGGCGTTCCGGACCGGTGTGGAAGTTTTAAAAAGTTACGATTTAAATGAATTTACTTTAAGTCTGTTAAAGTAAAACAAATGATTGTATGATAGCTTTTTGAAATGGTTGATGGTGTGGCTTTTTGAAATGGTCGGAGTTAAAATAGGCTGTTTTAATTTTTAAACAATTGGGAGTAGCGTGGAAAATTGGACCGTAACTTTTTTTAAATGCAACATCACGGGCAAACAAGCAGTCGGTTCACCTGATGGAAAGTGATACCGCCGCCTCAGTGGCGGCACTGTCATACAAGCCCAAAAGCCCGGCTTGCCCTATCGAACCAAGGTAAGTTCGCGCTCTCTTTCATTCATTACAAAATAATGAAATATAGATTTAAGAGTAATGAGACATTTATTGAAATGAATTATAAAACTACAATAACGTATCTCTCGGCTTGCCCTATTCTAAAACTCTAGGCACGCCACTGCACCGCCTATTGACAGGACGTATTTTCTCGTACGCCAAAAGCACAACAGCCAATGCGATGCCCATGTGGAGGTTGAGGCCATCTTTGCCACCTCTCCTGCCGGTAGTTACACAATTAGCGAGTCATTGAGTTATTATTAATTATTTTCAATATGGGTATAATGTAAATGTATGGTATAATGATAACCAGCGACCCGCCCCGGCCTCACCAGGAATATTATGCATCTATATACAATATAAGCTTTCTGCTTGAATCACTCTATCTAATTTAAAAAAAATTAAAAAAAAATGATTTTATATCGTCAAACGAAATAATAAAAAGCACACTTTCTTATTTGGGCAAAATTAAGTATTAGAAGATCAGCAAAGAAGAAAGAAGAATAGTCTATGTTCAAACGTATTAGTAGTTGACAAATTTTGTTTTATATTTATTGTCAATAGATGGAGTTTTGTCTTTCTACATCGCGGTATCGTTTACTGTCGAAGCCCACTATTTATGGTTATTGGAATTAAGATTAAGTTACCAAAAGTGTACTCAATCCCAAAGGCTCCCCCTGTCGATACTATTATTGGTATTGGCGCTACTTTACATGAGACGCACATATCGTTAAAAGTTTTCATTCCATCTCATTTTGACCGTTTGCTGTTAGTTTTAATAGTTGTATCTTCCAGTAAATAGGTTACGGACACTATATAGAAGAATGTGCACGCACACGTCTGCCAAACGGCCTTGATGACATGGATAGAATAAAAAACAGCACGTGCAATATGTCGTCGCAGATTCATTTATAGGTTGTCGAGGAACAATTCCCGACGAAATGTCGTAGTCAAAGGCACTCAAAGGGCAGGGCGTTCCGTCAGTAGGGCGAAGGAAAGGCCATAGGAACAAAGTAAATATATAGGTTACATTTGCATTTTTCCCGTTTATACCTCTCTCGCTTTCCGTCTGAAAGGGAATTTCTGGTTTAGTGAAATAATAACAAGATAAGATTCGCTCTCGCATCATGAATATACCGAACAGAGAATAGAGAACAGGAAGGTGGGAGTTTGGTACCTTTCTAAATTTGATTATTTTGCAGTAGACGGGTTTTTAGATTTTACACTTTTTTTTTTCCAGTCTACTGAATACACGTTATTTAAATAATGCTCGATTTAACTTAAATCGTTTATGTAATGTCAATACAGTTTCAAAAACCTGTCATAATAGGCGTATTTTGTGTACGATAAGCAAGCATTTGACTGCAGATTAAGCGAAGATGTTTGCCGAAGGTAAAAAATTCTTTCATTGATGAATGAAAGACTTTATAAGGCCACATTGCGAGCTATACCTTTCAAAAGCAATCTCCAACGATATGCTGTTCGACATATGAACGGTGCCGAGACTCGTTACATAGTCTAAGCCTAGGCTGATGTGTGGCTGAGTTTACCAATACTTTTTATAATGACTAATAAACATTTATAACTGTGTGTGTACGTACGGTTTAGATACCTCCATCTTGTAAATAAACAATCGGGTAAATCCAGGGTTCCGAACCATCATGGATGTAAAGAAGTATCAAAGAATTTCTTTTTAAATAGAAATAGACATTCTCTGAAATGTACAAGAGTCTGGCTATTATGGTGAATTAGATCCCGTTTTTCACCCTTTGGGTACGGAACCTTAAATAGTGTCTTTTTTCTGTGCCAATTAATAAAAAAATACGTGTTTTTAAAAGGTCCTTAATCAACTACAATCAATTGTTAATTATGACTCTACGGAAAAAATATTCCGTGAGCATTAATCTCGACGGATAACTTTTATTAATTTAAAATATTCGCTCCTCTGGATTTTATAATTTCACGGGGAAATAATTCCGTTCGGGAAATTTTCAAAAACAACTCGCTCTCTCTCTGAATGGGCGCCATTTTGGGATTCCCCGCGCCGTTACTTGAATTTTAAATATCGAACAAAA
The DNA here is from genome assembly GCA_949316135.1 of Choreutis nemorana. NCBI lineage: Eukaryota > Metazoa > Arthropoda > Insecta > Lepidoptera > Choreutidae > Choreutis > Choreutis nemorana. The sequence goes on along the minus strand of OX438621.1, from coordinate 4,841,631 downwards.
GTTATCCAATCATCGGGCAATTTTTTTAAATTATGAATTCGTTTTGTAGTACGCACCTCAATTTTATACGTGAGCGAATTCTCTTAATTAGTTTTTCGAAATTTCTCTCCTCTTTTGTTTTTTTTTTGCTCTGTCGCTTTCCTTGTTAGGTGTTTTTTTTTAGTGAATTTCGACTTTTATTTAGTGAATTTCGGTCATCTCTTGAACTACCTGGTTCTTAGGTCATTGATTGAAGATTAACTAAGTTTTTTCGATGTGTATACACAGTCTGCTCTGTTTTTTTTTGTCTTTTCTCGTTGATGTGTCTTGATACTTTTAAGTTTTACTCACCTTGCAACCGTTTTTAATCAACATGATTTAAAAGAAAGCACAACAACGTAGGTTTCTTAAGTTCTTTCTCCTTAAATCAACTCAGGCTTTGGTCGAATTAAGTAATCTATGCAACCCGAAATTAAAAAAGGATACCGTTAAAGGATCCAACAAAGAAAATTCAACGGCGCCATTAATTAAAGACTTAGGCCAGACACGGCCGAAGCGAGAGTCGTAAATTGAAAAAGAAAAACGCGCGATACACGTGACCAAAGCATTTTTAACGCGTCGGTGGACATCAGAACTCACGCGGTCCTCTTTCAGCTGAAAAATTTCCTCACAACTAGCGCCCGTTCGGATATGACGAATAACGTTTGTCGGATCGTATAGCTCGCGTTTATTGCCGAAATGGGAGTCATCATTTTAAGCACAGAAGTGAAACGTACATACATATAAATACACACAGCAATAAACAGTGTAGGTTTTATTTTGTACACCTAAAACCTTTTTGCTAACCTTTTTTTTTACTTAATTATTTAACATAAGGAGCCTTTACGCGATGTTAACAAATCACTAGGAGACTCAGTCGACCAGCGACGTTTATTTTCTATAATGTCTATGGCTTTTGATGAAGCTAAACGCACTGAATCGGCGACACTTCACACGTTTCGAGTTGCATGGAAACCCGAGTTCTCCGATTGCCGCTTGCGACTGCAGTTACAAATTTATATAGATTGTTGAGGAATTAAGATTGCTTATACAAAATCACTTAATAATCTATATTACTTCACGTCTAGAGAAACTATACGAACTCATGGTAGACACAGTGTAGCTGGTGACGGGTTGAACATAATAAATGAACATTAGTATACGAGTTTAAAATCAAATTATCACTCCAATCTCCGAGATTGGATTACAATGATACTTCTTGATCTGTTCACAGTTTTGTGTGGAATTCCCTCTAAGATCAAACTTTTTTCTTAGGGAGAGCTAGTAAAAGTCATATAGAGAAAACATTATTGCATGTCCAGTCCTAGTTTCTAGTGGCTCCGTTAAGCTGATATCCAATTAAATGTGGTGCAATTAATTAACTGCTGACCGCATATAGAAGGAAATAGGCATGATGACGATGAAGATCTATAATATATATATATATATATATCTTTAGTGATTTTATGTTTTTTGCGATAATTTATTAATGTAGCTCTTACGTGTCATGTTTTAAATTCTGATTTACTTAATGTGAGGTATATACGGCCATGCATCAACCTTACCTGTTCGGACTTTGTACGATTCTTGTTACACTGTGTACTATATTGTTTACTTTTATATCAAAATATTGTATGTGAAGCTTCAAGTGTGGCTGTCTGTACACTATAAAACCAGCCAGCGATGATATCAAGAAATATGTTTTAATTAATAAGTGATTTCGTCCTTGTGCGATTCACACCTTTGGTGCGAACCACTCCTGGTGTGAATTAACGGAGACCTTAGAAAGTAATACTGATGTTATATAAGAAGTTGCTTCATTCAACAACACTTAATATATTCCCTTTTAATCACGAAGACGTTGTTAATTACGTATTACGACCGAGTACTTACCAGTCATGACTAATTCGACCCTTATTTCTTTAGCCGTAAAGTCCAAATTAAATTTTAAAGTTAATTAGGCTCCGATGTGACGTTATTGCCATAAGACCTAAACTTTAATAGGTCTAATAACCATTTTAATAGTTCGTAACAGGGTAAAGTTTTCATATTCATATCCGACTAGTTCTCGCATGCGGTTTCGCTCGTGTAGCAATCTCAGATGAAACTGTGGATTTAACGTCCTAGCGTTTCAATAGTAAATTGGTTTATTAGCAAAGTTAAAACGTTAGTTTTAGATGTTTTTTCGTTAATTAGAAACAAGTATAAAGAGTAAATTGTAGAGCGTTCGGGTTATGGAATCGATTTGTAATGTGTTGGTTCGCATTTCGCATAAACATACGAAATGCGGTGCTTAACACCTCTGCCTACCCATCTTGAGGGATTAATTACACCGAGAGTTTATGTTGACTCCAAGTGAGACGGGTTGCGAATCTGTCGCCACTATCCGGGCACAATGAGGAACATGGACGCAACAATGTATGGCAACCCGCGTGTAGGGCAATCGGTCGGTTAACCAAAGCACGTAAGAAACTGAGCTACCAAGTCCTCCTTAATAATGTTTGATATGTTATATGTCATTGGGGTCTCCATTTAAAAGTAGCTTTTAATTATCTTTTGTATTGCTTCAATAAAATAGTCGTTCGCACTTTCTACAATTTCTGATCAATTCGATATCGAATATAAAAGGACCAAAAAAATGTGAAATGCGTCTATAGATTGCTGATATTGGAAATTATAAACTAAATTAATTCTATTATTATTATAATTTAATTGTATTGTATGACTGTCTGCATACCTAAGAATAAATAACACAATATGCCAAAAGATCAACATATACATTACAAGCAATATCAATTATTATGCTGTGCGACTTGAGAACGACATAAAGTACATATAGTGTAGGCTGGTGTGTGGCCGTGTGTAGTAAAACTAACGGCCTGCGCAGACAGGGACTTTTATCTGCCGTACTGTTTTGTCCTTCAAAGCAGATTAATTCAACTGTATCGAATTACGCACACCTCGGATAAAAAGTACCGCATAACGTAATATATCATGGACATTTGTCCTCTGCGGGCACAAGTCCCTCGTCTGCGCAGGCCTTTATGTGGAGTCTAATATGAAGAAGTAATGGCTTAAATCATTGACACCCCCTTAATGACACTAATAGTGTCATTCAATTAACCTTACACATGTCCCACTAAATGATTAAGTGCCTCCATTACTTATGAAGCTATTTTTTGAACATCCTGTAGATGCATTATTTTTAACCACACCCCCGTAGATAACTTACAACCAAGTGATATATCATGACACCCCGTAGAGTGTGACGTTTTTGTTGAGTTTTAATTTTAGTGAGTTTTAAGGCCGTTTCCTGAGATGCCGGTGCGGTATTCATAAGCTAAGCGGAAGCTAAGCGACTATGCTTATTTGGAGCGTTCCTGATTTGTGCGGTACTGAATCTAAGGCGGTTGCCTTACCAATCAGCCTCCTTCAGACAAATAACATTTCCAGCAAGCATAGGTGCTTGCTTCACACCGCTTTTCGCATGTTTACGTTGAGTCCCAGTGTGACAGGTCGCGAATCTGTCTGTTATGTGTGTGTGAGAAACATGGCAGCTACAACTTATGGCAACCCGAGACTCGAACTCTCGACCTGTCGCACAGTTAACTAAGGCACGTAACTAAATCAGCTACCACGTCCTAAATATAAACATTAAATAAAAATGTATTGAAATGACATCTCCTCGCACACGAGTTACGTCATTTCAAAGAAATATATTTCCAGTATGCGTTAACGATTTTGGAAAACGGAAAATTTGTCTTCGGGGGCAGGAACGCTTTAGTTTTTTAGGTAGCTATTGGTACTGCGTGAAGCAAGAATGCCGATTCCGCACCGACGTATCAGAAAACGGCCTTAAAAACAAATAGTTATCTATTTGTGCTGTCTTTTCACTTAGCTCAAAGGAAATGTTTTAGTTTTCCTGGAAAGGATATTTGAATCAAATGAATTATTGCAAACAGTTATCTTGTAACCTAGCAGCAATTCTCTCTAGTCTGGCCTCTAGTGATAATATTACACAACTTCGTATTTCTTTTCGACGCGAGCTTTATGTGCTTTATTAATTATATACATAATATATTACATTATTAATATCTTGTTTCAGGTATGTTGCTGTATTATTTAATAGCTTCGCAATCGTCTTAGGTATGACGATGTATGTTATAGAGACTATATTGTTTCTGATATAAACAGATTATTATATACCTTTATAATAATTTAATAAGTAAAAGAAGATGTAGATCCTAGTTTTTTTTTTCATAGTATTATTTTTGACATCACACTACGAGAATAAATGTTTTATTTTATTTTTTTGGTAAAAAAAAATGCCTTTAAAAAAAATTATTATTATAACTTCTTCGTCTTAACAAAACAAAAAGTTGAAAGAGAATATATTATGTTATGAGATAAAACAACAAAAACACACAAAGTACAAAAACATCTGCTTGTTATCAGAGCGGCGAGTTATGCTTGCGCCCGCGGCGTCGCCTGCCCCAACGTTAAATACCATAATTTGCTTCAACACCTTTCCTACAGTTTTTATGCGTGTAGACAACACATACGTACATAGATTATAGAGTTGATTGGATGCGGTGATCTGTGATTTAATGAAAATGAAAATTACAAAAGTATAATATTTGTTTATAACCACTGAACTTGGATTAGATACTGAAGTAGATATGTGCATGAGTGAAAGACCTAAATAAAATCACTTTAAACTTTATAAAACTGATTAATTTCAGTCCAGATTCAATTTGAAATGAAAAATTGACAGTCTGGCGGACCCAAGTAGGTCAAATTAAAGCAATTCATAAAGTTTTCACTTTTTGAAGTCGTTATATCATAGGAGATTACATCAATTTTTGCTTATATTATTTTTGCATATGGGTGGCCATATTGTATATATATGTGTGTATCATGTACCATTCAACAATATCACATTTGTACCAGGTAACACACATTAACCCCGCAGGTATTGATAACACACACTTTGATGTTAAATATATATATATATTTTTAATACATCTGAATCTATAATAATATTACTAAAATATAACATAATAATTTAAAAATCTACATATTTTGGACATTTTAGTTAACGTTATTTACCTTTTTATATGAAAAGCAAAATGTTTAGTATTAAAATGTCGTATCCATATAACGACACACTTTGAATCGGTGTACGTTAAGGTGGGGGTGTGTGCGCAATTTAAATGATAAGAATCTCCAGCTCCGAACCCGCTCGGGGAAGAGCCTTAAATAAATTATTCAAATAAAATCCTGCTATTCCTGTGATTGTAATTTTCGGTACTACAACACCGAACTCTACACTGGCGGCCATTAAAAACGGTCATATAGATTTTTATCATTGTTAAACTTAAAAAAATCTAGAAAACTAAAAATAATAACCTAATTGAACTATTTGTACGCCTGTCAGGCAGGTTTTTCTGTGACTAAAATAATAATGATTTAACGAAAAATCTGACAAATAAACATTCATTCATTAAAATAATAATGAGTTAAGAATACTCCTTTTTTACTTATTGGTACTGATATAATTCACAGCAGAAATTTTGTACATGAAAATAAAGTTATAAGTTGTAAGTCTGAGACAAGGAGTAAGCGTGTCAAGTTTCATCCAAATCGGCTTATCGGTTTACGTGCAATTGAGTAATAAAAGTCGCATATAGGATTAAACTTTGTAGTAAAGCTTGAGTAAAGGGAAATGTACTTTAATATGTGAAGCAAAAACTTTTTACGCGGATGGAGGACTTAGTAACTTGGCATTCTTATAGATTATATTGAGAAAATGTGCAGAAAACTAACATTTTTATACAAACTAACATTAAAATTTCTCAAAGTTTAATTAATAAAAAAATTCTTTAAAACACATTACTGCACACTACCATGCTCATTTGAAACACATATACCATATACCACACACACACACACACCGCACACACTACACATTTATAATGACATGATTGTGTGTGATCGTGTAAAAGTCACACACATATATGTGTGTGTGCGTGTGTGTGGGTGTGTATGTGTGTGTGTGTGTGTGTGTGTGTGTGTGTGTGTGTGTGTGTGTAGGTATATATATAATACCAAATAACACAAATGACTTTGTTTTGTTCGAAATGTTCTGGAGTGGCAACCGCGTATAGGATGATGCAGTGAAGGCAGGCCTCCCGAAGGGAAGGTAAACAGACGTGGTAAGGGTCATGGAAGACTGATCAGTATGGAGGAAATTGGCAGAGGCCTTTGTCCATCAGTGGTCGTCTTTCAGCTGATGACACTTTGTTTATGGTAAAGTCGGATTTTGAATACACGCCACTTCTAGTATTAATATTAATTAAAATATTTTATTTTAATTTTATTCATACACACATTATTTTGTCCGCCATGTCACTTAAATAAAAACCCTCTAAGAATCACCTGCGCTGTATATTCGTTTGTGTTCCGTATACAATGAATGATGTTAAACATTTTAAGATTTATCATGCGAGAGATTCCATTGTCGTGTTAAGATTTTAATTAGAACTGAGTAGGTAATTAACAATTAAAGAGTCAGCACCGTGTCAAGGAAGGTTGTTTGAGACTGAATGACTTAAAAGACGTTTGATGATAATAATAATAACAACACGCACTTTGACTCAGTCCTGCACTAAGATATAATCTTGTATCGCAGGCATTAAACAATGATATGGTTTAAACTAAATAGATATCCAACATCCAAGACTTGCGTCTTGGAAATAACGCAATGTTCCGCCCCCGCCGGGGTTCGAACCCGGAACCTATAGCGTAGCAGTCGGCTGTTTACACCACTGCGCCACCGAGGTCGTCGGATTACGCAATTTTTTAGCTTCTAAATCATGTCCTTATACTCAGAAGCACTGATATTCCACCTCACTAAGAAAGTTGAGTTGTGAAGGTTCAGCCATGGTTGTGATTTGAAATGTACATAGGCACTCGATGTTACGCACACTAAAACATTTTGTACATACAACAACAATCTTAGTGGATCGTTCTTTGTGAGGTGGAACCCTATCATATGAAAAAGGTTAGCTAGAACAAATTATCAGAATTCACAATGCATGACGATGCCTGCCTGATGGAGGACGTGGTAGCTCAGTTTGTTACGTGCCTTGGATAGCCGGCCGACCCGAGCCGACAGGCCGAGGGTTCGAGTCTCGGGTTACCGTAAGTTGTAGCTGCCATGTTTCTCAATGTGCCCGGATAGTCAGATTCGCAACCTGTCACACTAGGACTCAACATACGAAAAGCGGTGTGTTGCACCTCTGCCTACCCCTCTCAAGGGATAACGGCGTGAGTTTAGGATATGTTTATGTGCAATGCCTGAAACGATTATCCTTAACGACAAATACCTGGAACGGGTTTTTTTTTCTCGGCGTGCTCGCCGCTCTGTCTCACCACTGCAACTCCTGTTCACCAGGATCGACAGTGCTGTCCTTTGATCGAATAATCAACTAATAATGCAGCTATGCAATGACGCACTGGATGTGCCGGCTGTCTAAAGCTAAAGGGGACTACAATCAAGAGACGTCTACCGTCGAACTGCCACTAACAAGGGTAAATCAAATGCTCCAGGCATTTGAGTTATGCTAGGCGAATATAGCTGTAACTGGAATCACCGTACATTGTGATGAATATTGGTTTTTAATTACATATAACAGACAGACAAACAGAAAGTCTTTGTAACATAATACTAACAATATGATACGAGACGCTTGATGTTTCTTATTTGCGCTTAAGGATGAGAAATCTCTTCCAGAGAATGCCTAAGCCGAGCGTGACGAAATGGACCTTGCCATGTTGAGTATAAATAGGCAATTTCTAGGCTAGCTTGCCTTCTTCGGTCACATCGTTTTCTGCCATCAGGTGAGATTGTGGCAGTATGCATGTCAATTATACCTACATCAACATCTGATTGAGTTGATGCAATTTTTATATGAATCTTCTTGGTGGATTATGTATTGAAATATATTTAGTTTGTTTTCATTTTTATGTTGGTATTGAAGCCTGTGGACACAATTTAACTTAATGATAAGTGATGACCTGGCAGAGGAATATATTTGTCTAGAAAAATCTCTTGATTCTTATTTAAATTTGAGTCTAGGTGTAAGCTACAATGTTAACTCTACTGTTGACCGGGGTTAATGTTTTACATCACTTAGCCGAACCCGTAGAGTCTTGTTAGTGTGGACCTCCTGTAATTCGTCGAATTAATAGTGGATTCCCCACCTGGGGCGCACGGGTGATGCGTCTCCCGTAACCTCATTCTAGGGTTGTGGCAAGTTTGACCCTATTGGGGACGCGTGGGCAGGCTAATCTGTTCCCTTGGTATGTCTCGATCATTTTGCTCGGTCTTTCTTGATAGGTACTTCTTGACTTTTTCTTAGTCTTGATAATTTTTAAAAGGATAATATCGCCTTGTAGTAGAATCGAATACAACAACTGTTAGTTGTTATTACAGTCAATTTTATGGCTAAAATGCATGGTAAAGCGACTATTTATTAGCGACGTTCTCATCTAATTATTACAGCTCCGTTTGATGTTTTAATAATACAATCAATAAATGGATATTTTTGTTTGTTCTTTCTTCACGATTTAAAGTTTTCAACAGCATCGTGTTGAATAAAGCCACCAAATACTTTGACCTACAAACCCAATAAAGGCTTAACATCAAGCCGTTCGTGGCGTAACCGTTCCCGAACGAAGTTCTGAGCACATAATCTTAACAAACTTTAATTTCAATACCGACATTAAATTTCGCTTGTAGAGCAAACGAAATGGGAACGAGCTTATCTAAAGACAAAGGAGGGATCGCAATAGAATTATAATTCCCGATAGAATCAACAGTTCGCTTTTACGTTTCTTTATTTATTAACTTTGCTATTTACTGTCGCGAGTTTTTGGTACTGGAGATTCGGTACTATAGGTATGGGGACGGTGCTGAAACCATCTCTGATTTTCGCAAACGCTATGTTTTCTCCCAATACTCATTGGTAAATTTTGTATATCTGTTTGAATATGTGCAAACTTGTTTTCAATGGATCCTGATATTATAATAGGTAAATAAAAAAGAAGCTGTCCAATTAACGAACAAGTGATCTAAAAAGTCTAAAACATGCAGTTACTAATCCAATGTTGTATTTTATCGATAAGGCAACAAAGTTACTTTCTTTATTGTAGGTACTTACTTTATTCTAACTTAAATAAATAACACAATAAAGGGAACAGGTCCAAAACAAACGGCTGGAATCAGCACTACGTACCGTTTCGAGAGGTTTTGTGTTTTAGACATATTCCAGTCAACTTTGGTAAACCGTTCCGGAGCCAAATTCGAGAATTGGAATAGCACGTGACTGAAACTTGCTTACAGTTTCCAACGTGTTAAAGTTTACGCACAGTACGCGAAGATGCGGTGGTTATTTTGACGCTGAGCTCTCGGGTTTTTATGAGTTAAGGACGCACGATCGCTCTTGTCGATCTTCTAGCTTACTGACTAGACGGCGCCTCGAATGAAATACATTTTAGGAGATGAACGCAAACGAAAACTTACGTTCATCTCTTAAAATGTATTTTAGCAAATTCAACATGAATTAAACATTTATGCATGGGTATGTTTGCTGATTTATAAAGTTGGTTTTATTATAAACGCTGCGTTTTTTAAAACTGTGCGTTCTAGAAAAGTCAGTCTAACGTCTTTACTCTTAACTGACCACGTGACAAAAGTTTGTCGAATTGAATAAAACGCCAGTGAAAATATAGAATGGAATAACTTAAACGAGTAAATGCACTATTGTTGTATTCAGTTTCAATTCAAATGGACCAGCAGTTTGATTTTTTATTTAGCTCTTTAACTCTTTAAGTATTGATTCGAGTTGACTCAATGAGCTACTTAGCGACATAGATAGATTGCTGTTTTTTTTAACTACATGCGAAAGGAAAACTATAGGACATAAGCTTGCAACACCAGTGATTTCATAAGAACGTTCCTGTGATCTACATATATTTAAAGATTTAGCGTCCCGGCCTATTTAGGTTTCCCGCCCCAAAAAGCAACCCCTCTCAGCCTGCCGCTTCGTGCCATAGTGATCATAGAATTTGATATTAATTATAATTAATTTTTATCTAACTATTTCATTGTTCTTTTATACTGGATAATATTCTTTCAAAATCAAAGCAGGCAATCAATTGCACGTCATATTACCTACTCCAAAGCGATTACATTTTTTGTTCCTATAGAAAAGAAAGGGAAAAAATTGCTATAATAAATCCGTACATAATAATATTTCAAGCCCAGAAGTTTAATAATCCGATCCCCACTAACTAAGATTTATAAGGGTAATAACGCGCATGGTATGACTCTCCCGAATGCGGTCACATATCCACTAAGGAAAGCGAAGGTTACTCGTAGTTTCATCCGAGGTGAAAAAAACTGTGACATTCCAATCTGCCGCTGACTGGTGGTAAGGTGAAATGTCGTTTTTTACAAAAAAATGTTATTTTAAGTAATTTTTCTATAACTTAACACATAACAAAAATATAAATAAGGGATATGAAAAAAACACAAAATGGACTACGCGCAGAAATATAACAACGATATCAAGTAGGTCTAATACACAATTCAATTTGGCTATCTTTGATTATTGACGACCTCGGTGGCGCAGTGGTGTAAACAGCCGACTGCTACGCAAGGTTCCCATTTTGAATCTCGGCGGGAGCAAAAATTTGTGTTATTTGCAAAACGCATTGTTTCTCTTACCGGTCTTGTACGTAGTATCCTTATGTGAGTAGTTAATACCATATCGTTGCTTAGTGCTAGCGATACAAGATTACCTTAGTGCAGGGCTGAGTCAATGTGTGTTTCGTGATCTGGTTATTATTAATTAATTAATCTTTCTACTTAGTATTTTTACATATTAAACTATGTTAAACGTAATTCTTCAACAGTTGGAGAGTTGTAACTAAACAAACATTTTGCTTTCAACAGAATACATAATACTTATCTGGATCTTGTTAATTAAAAACAAGCCGAGTCTTCGCTAAAACAGGTAAATGTACGGTCGTTATACACATGTAAATTGAAACCGATGTCTCTACGGGAATCGAACCCGCTCCACTACGTCTCGGGTTAATTAAAAACCTTAGAGAGCATTCCTCTAAATAGGGATAACATCTTATATGAGACAAGCAATTCTGGACTTAACATCTTAAAGTAAGGGTCGATTTTAAATTGGTTTCGCAATGCCAGGTTGCAATAGTTATTTCAATTGTTAGATAAGAGTATTTCAAGGTGAACGTACGATTTATAAGTGTTAAGGATATTAGACTTTAATAAGTTAGTGGTAAAGTTTAAATTGAGGTTAGAGGAAAAGTTTATGTAGCTAAAATAAGTAAAGCTTGGTTAGTTAGAATAGTTGAATTAAAAAGATAATTAAAATCTTCATCAATTGTATTCCTTACAAAAATAAATACTCGTCTTGCTAACTTTCATCTCGATCAGGACGGCGGTTAAGCTATATAAATGTAGCTAACAGACACCCATACTCGTGCAATTTTAATATTAGTATGTAATATAATGTCTGCATCGTCAAAGGAGTATCAGCTAAACAGGTAGTCTTAGGTAATATGTTAGATATACCAAGTTCAAAGCTCCCTGTATTACGAGCAGAAACCAATTTCCATGAAGATTACACGACGACTAGTTCATCTAACCTGACTTCACTCGAAAGGAGATCGTAATGATATCTTGGAAACTAGTCCTAAACTAAACCAATTAATTTTGTTACATTAGATACGTAAATAAAAAATTGTTATTGTAGATCACTCTCTATTTTTGCCATGAAGCAGTTCGCTGTTTCGTTTCGAAGGATTGGAGGGCCAGTGTTATTACTGGCGCGAGAGGTATCCCTACATGGGCAACGTATTTGCGGTGCTCTTGGGGTTCTCAGACGTTAAGGGCATCGTCGTGTCAAAGGCGGCGGTATAACTTTCCATCAGGTGAGCAGTCTGTTGTTTGCCCATGATGCTGTATAGAAAAAAAATCTTTAATTGCAAATATGTGTAAATTAGATGTTCAGTTATAAAAATATGGTATCAACAATATTTCGTCTGTAAAAGAAATAATGAGAAATTGATGTTCATGTATAAATTCACCTAGGGGTGCCATAAACATTGTGTGTTTCAATTGCAATCAATCCGACTATTCTTAATTACCTTCTACAAATAAGCAAGCCTTAAAAACTAATTAAATTAAGTTAAAATTTGAAAACCCCCTATTGGACATATTTGCATACAGTCGATTGTTCATCCCCACTTTCATCTTCCATAACTTTTGGATAGGGAACCGATATCGATCAAACATAGCTAAGAACACGCTCGATTAAATCACCTTTCAAACAAAAAAAACTACATCAAAATCGCCTCATTCGTTCGAGAGTTATGATGCTACAGAAAGACACACAGGCAGATACGCAGGCAGACACGTGAAGCTTATAACACCTCTCTTTTTGCGTCGGGGGTTAAAAAATAATTTAATAAACTAAGGCAAAAACTGCAAACGTCCAATGATTAGCAGAATTTCTATGAATGCAACATCCTTCAAATAAGTTAGAGATCTGAAAATAAAATGTGCACAAAGAAAATATAAACGACAGTTTGCAAGAGAACGATGGCAAATCCGACAAAGAGCTTTGCCCCATGCCACAACCCTCTGATATGAAACTCAGTACAAATCTAGGTTAAAATACAAAACTGGGTCTATTTTCAGGACAAGCATTCCTGCTAGTTTCGAATCGTTTGAAATTTAAATTTGATCCTCATGCATTGAAAACACGTTGTTAACCCGCTTTCACGTTAACTGGCGATCAGCGGATTGGAATGATAAACGTGAATATGTATTTTTAAAATGGATCTTTCTACTTTTTGCTTCCCGAGCATTTTTTTGTCTCTTTCTTCATCGTCTCTTCGTCGATTGCGCAAGACTCAGGAGTCAGATGGAAATCAGGCAATGGGCCAATGACATCCCAGTCTATGCAAGGATTCAAATTTCCTGGGTTACCATCAAGCAAATGTGTGTTATTTTCCAAACTTAACTATTTTATCGAGTTCATGGGCAAACAAGCAGGTGATCACTGCCGCCTATACGACGATGTTTTCGATATCTTTGATTGCCGAGAGCACCACTAACACAATGGTAAAAGAACACCTCTAACCAATTGCACTGGCTCTCAGCTGCAGCGAAGTGCTGTACATTCAAAAAAAGAAAGTTTTTTGCCCCATTTATATGAAGTTGCAAAATGTGCAATGGTGTCCATCATACGACCTGACGTAGGGTCTGACGATGGACGCAGAATCTGTAAAGTGCTGCAGGATCCAAGCAGTACAGGATCGCTCCATTTAAAAACTATTTGAGGGAGGTCTTTGTCCTGCAGTAGGCTTCTTCCGGCTTATTATGATGATGACGATGAAATAATGTCTCTCACGCATGTATATTTACCCGCTGGCTCCTCCCAATAAATAGTCTCCCTTACCCACCAGTGGGACGTGTTAATACCTCCCTTATTTACATGTCACACGGCCATGTACCTCTGATACTACCTACACCTATATATTTTCGTCATAAATCCTTGTCTTGTACTGAAACTGTCATTTATTTTAATATCCCGTGACAATTAAATGATGAATCGGATAACGTAACCTGTAATTTGTTTTTTGTTTTTGTTAGAATACAATACAATGTACTCTGAAATATACAATAGAAAATGCTCTGACGATTTCAACGGTCAATTTTCAACAATACCGTTGTAGCTGCCATATTGCTCATTGTGCCCGGATAGTGGCAATAGATTCTTAACTTGTCACACGTGGACTCAACATAAACATGCGGAATGCGGTGTGTAACCGAGGGACTTGTGACGTAGGAGAGTGCTACGGTTTATGAAGTGAAGCCCGCTAACAGATGGACGGACGGTCAGCAGAGGCAAGTGATAGTCTGTATAAAGAATTTTGGATACAGAACCCTAAAAGCAATCTAGATAGTTCTAATGCTTGTGTACAATTGAAGAACGGTACAAAGTCCAAACAGTATAGGTTGACGAATGGTTGCGTGTACAAGATTTTTTGTTTCGCTTTTTGATCTTTTTATTTAAATTTGTTTTTGTAAGGTACTTAATAATTACATATTATAATTAAATTCAATTATCGGTTAGCAGAAGGTTATCGTTTAGTGTGGGTGGGTGGATTCAAGACGATCTGTATTCGTAAAGTTTATATTATTATTTATGATCTATGCACTCCACGTTAATTATATGGTTTGTTGTATATTTAATTGTTTAACAATTTATGTTTCTTGTTCCAGGTAAGTCTTCATTGATGATGAATGTATTTTATGTAAAGATAAGTGTGTAATTTTTATTAAGTTTTGTGTGTTTGAATGTTGGACCTTTATAACTAGTCAGCAGATTTAGAAACTGATTTGACTAATATTTGAAATTTACGGTGAAAAGGCTTCGTAGATTAAAAAAAACTTTAACCAGACTAGTGAAAAGTTGCGCTCAAAGTCAAATTAAAAATGTTTATTATTCTAAAGAGATTTATAATAAGTGCTTTCAAATTGTGTTTTTTTTCTACCACCGTTTCGGAATGCTATATCTACGGGAAAGAAGCCGTCAAGGAACCTCGGTAGTTGCTTTTTTCAAAACATTACAATAGTTCTGTTTACATTTTGGAATATTTAAGTTTTCAAATATAGCCGTAGTCGCGTGCCTTAGTGCGTGATGGGCCCAGGATTTTTGTTTCACTTTGCACCCTCAAAACCGACTAAAACAAAATTTGGATTAAAGTACTCAAATCCTCTGGATCCACCAGAGCTACTCTTGTCACACCTTGTGTATGTACTAACGTTACTCCTAAATCAACGAGGAACAAAGAATTAAACTGCATTCACTTGGGTTACCAGCATTCTAGTAAGTTTACCATAGTTTGAACTTGGTGTCAACAAAAGTTTGGGAAAACAATTTCAGTGCACTGAAAACTTCGTTTTACCAGTTCATAAACTGAGCATCCCGAGTTATTTGACTCGCTGAAATAAGTTGATGGTCTTTGGTAAAAAGTGTTCCCAGTTAGAAGTTAGGCAGGTGTAAGTTTTTAGTATTATAAGCGAGCATATGTCTACAGTCACTCTTAGACCTAATTCAAATGAAACCGACTCGCATTTCAACAACTTTTATCACACTTTTACGTATTTTTACACACCCTTTTATATTTTTACGATTCTTAACCAAGTTCTGTTGGATTTCTGGTGCTGAAAGTTGGACGTCAAGGTCAATCATGGGCCCTAACACTTTCATTTGAACGCTTTTTAAGCGCGTTGAAAAGCGTCAACTCGTAAACGGATCAACACCGCATCAACTCGAGATATTACCATACCGCGCGTATGACCAGCATCGATACCATATTGTATCAACTCTGTTTGAAAACGAGGCTAAAGACGAGGCCGTTCAACGTTTGCGAGTTGACAGGTGAATATAATACTTCTGAGAGAAGATCCTAAGATTGGTAAAAGAAACCACTGTGATCGATAAAATTTGTCCTTATTAAAATTTTTAAAGAAAATGTCGTCATAAATATAATGTTTTCTGATCGAAAATTTCAAGTTTCAGAAACCACCTTTGGGGATGAAAATGTAATACTACTGAATATCCCCGATGGATCATTTCATTAGGCAAGAATTTAAATATCAAAGGAATATATTTCAAAACCCACTTCCCACTTTAGTAAGAACGGTGTTTTAAACCTGACTCACAATCCAAAAAGTTTCAAAGTTATTTATTTAATTAAAGTAAAACCATTTATTTAACGAATTATACCTTTAAAAAATTAAACATGGAATTTTCAAGTTTCGGATTTAATTAAGGTTTATTTATTAAACAATCAAATAAACGGATAGATTTTTTTTTTGTCACTTATTTCATATTTAAAAAATTCTGAAAGCTATTCCATATATTTTCCTGTCCTCTCTGATTTGTGTTTAAAAAAAATCCAAACTACAAGTTAAATAGTACTGACAGAGTTAAAACTTAGATGAGGGTTCTAGAATAACGTTAGGAAGACATCTAACGGAATCACGTGGAGAAAAACCAAAATCAAATGATATTGTTTGGTATATCGCACCCTGTTCTCGACTCGATTTTTCAGTACATTCATTATGTATACCGCTTTTTTTTCCTTCGGATCGATTATTCGGATTTTAGATTTGAATTTTATTTCAATAGCTCGGTAGTTAATGTAGAGAAAGCACTGTTGCTACAGCTTTGATTCGTTTCTCTCATTCATTTGTCTGGTTTTCCAAATGGATTCGCTGCTCTTTTGTGTTGAAATATAGTGTTTAGTTTTTTACATTAAAGCAAGCTGACTTTGTTTTAGTCTATATATTTTTAATAATGGCGTTTAGGTTGAGAATTTTTAAATCTTCAACTAAGACATTTCGTAAGATGGTTTTTAATGTTGGCAACATCGTACATTTAGTCCATATGTATTAATTAGACTTGTTGATTTGTTCAAAGGAAATTAATACTTGTCAATGTATTAGGTTTTCTACTGTGTATTTTATTTGGAGATCGGGATGACTCGGGTTTGCTCGGTGGTCTCCGCCTAACCATCTTCCACTTCATTTACCATGGTAAGGTACTACTGCAGACATGGTGAACAGTAAAACCAGGTCCGTTATTTAGCCATTAAAGTCATGTACAAAAAACAAAACATAAAAAAACAATTAAGAAATTTAAAAATTTTAATTAAAAGGAATTTTTTTCGAAAAGTCGGAAAAAATCGGTGAAAATTAAAAAAAACTACTTCATATTATTTTTTATATGAGTGTTAGAAAATCAAAAATTAAAATCACGTCAATTATGTTTTTCTTTTAATTTTTTTTTTTTCTAAAAATCTACCGTGTCCTCTCAGTGCGGTGAAGGTAAAAAGCAAAGTCATCGGCTAATGGTACCTTTGATGAGAGGAGCAAATGATAGGTCGGGACATTTAAAAATGAAGAAAATCACAAGAAAATACTCACGAAGGGTTGATTTTTAAAAAGGAGTTTCTCTATCGCAAAGGAGCCTCTATTGGTAGGTAATTTTGCAGCTTATAACTTATTTTTTGCGAAAAAAATATCGTGATTTTGACTTTCTCCTACTTTTCGTTGAAATATACTCAACAGATACGTTGAAATGTCATTTTGTTTTTTTTTTTTGAGTAAAGTGAATTCATGGGTCATGTTTTGCAGCTAGGTGGGTTAAAAAAATCTTTTTTGGATTAACAATTAAAAAAAAAAGTAAATTTAAGTTAGGTTAAGTTCAATGAAGGGTTTTTTTAAATTACCATAGTAACTTACCTACTAGTACCAGCCTAATCACTGCCTATCTGTGCCTTCCTTAAAATCTACTTAAGAAAGGGGAGGATAATAATTTTAGAGGGAGATAACAAAATTTTAATGAAAGTGTTTAGGACCATTATTTCCACGCACGTTACAAGTCGCAAGGTAGAGAGGAAAACTGATGAGGATCTATATTAAATAGCCAGAAGAAAATATGAGACCCCGGAAACATACGGGACGGATTTGACGCGCGATTTATAAAGAAAATGTATTTTTATGGAAATTTATCTGCAGAGCTAAGTGATTAATGTAGTTGTTTTTAAAATGATTAATCATAAAAATATATACCTAAATTACCTATTCAGGTTGTAGCATTTAATTCAGGATGTAAACCTTGATAACATTGTACATATCGTTCATTTTTATATTATAACATAATTTTTATATGATAACATTATTCATATCATTCATACACATATATATCGTTCATTTTTGATTATGCAACATAGGGGAATATTAAGATATAAGGATTAAAAAAAACATATTGTAACAGGCTAGCGGGATAGTCAATTAAATTTTATAAAACTCGTAATTTTTTCTTCTAACTAATTCGCTTCTTTTAAAACAGAAATTTCTACCCGTATCTTTCGAAAACAATCTGCTCGAACGACCAGCCCATGGTGAGCCTTACGTTCTTGTTGTGTGCCTACATTTTCTACGAGTTCAAGGCGTGCCCAGGGTTCTTGCAACCTGGTGGAGTCCTCAAGGACATTACCTGGGCTAATGTTACATGAAGGACTGCCTAATGTTGGTCTCGAACAATCTTGCTTATGCTGCATGAATAGACTATTCGAAATGTTTGTTTGTGGGATGGTTTTTGGAAGTAATATTGACGGTATGAAAATTGGGTTGTAACATTTATTTCGCTTATTTCCTATTAAAATTTCAATTGTAAAAGTTTATCCCAATGTTTGTCCGTTTGTTTCTTAATCTCTAGAAAATTGAATTAGAAATGAAGAGAGAGAAATTAGAAGTCCTTGATTGAGTAGAGATACTTTTCATCGCCAAAAGAACATGATTTCTTTTTAGAGAAATTCAGGGCGAAACAAGTAAACGCTTTACCTGATGGAGACTGATACCGCTGCCTATAACACGACGATGCTCCTTATTCCGTGAAACACCAAGAGCACCCGCTAAGCTTTGCCCATGTTGTGGTAAAGATGCTACTTGGCTTTCCAATCCTTCCAACCGAAACACAGCGAACAATTTCACGTTGTAAATTGAAAGGAGGATGGTACCAACTCAGAAGTCAGAACTCAACTTACGACAATTATTTAAGGAAATTGATATACTCACCTTACCGTCCCAATATATTTTTGACAATATTAAGTATGTAAGGAAACATCTAAATGAGTTTGATAGACTAGGTCACGGTATAAATACCAGAAATAGTGATAAATTACGTATCTCTACAGTTAGATTAGTAAAAACTAGTAAGTCATTTATTGGAAATTGTGTTCGCTTTTATAATAAAATTCCAAGAAATGTAACAGAAATGTCAGATATGAAATTTAAGCAATATGTTAAACAAATTTTAATTAAGAAGGCTTACTATAAAACTCAAAATTATGTAGAGGATAAAGATATATGGAAGTAATTGCACAGGTTTATCTTATTGACAGTTTAGCTAGATTTATTATGTTGAAAAATTGTAATTTGTAGTAGAAAATATTGTAATTGAATATTGAAAAAAGCAACTACGGAGGTACGGAGGTACGGGGAACCTTTGGTTGTAAAAAAAATGACGATTTGAAAGTGCTTATTTTAAGTCTAATCGAATAAAAACATTTTGACTTTGACTTTGAGAAGATCTCGCACATTGATCTGCCACCAGTACCATCAAATGTTCTTTAGATCACGCGTGCGAAAGCAACGTTTAATATCATCAATATTTGACCAAAGTTTGTCCCAATAACTGGTGTAGATTTCACATCCAGGTAATAAATACTACAGGCAATACTCTATGTTATGGTTTCTGAAGTGGTTAGGCCTCAGCTGAGCTAAATGACTCTTAGTGGACTAGTTTTAGAGTTCAGGTCATATTGGCAATATAGGTCGAGTGCTGGTTAGGTATCTTGTTAAGGTACCGAAATCTACCTATAGAGATCAGGTTATTTTTTGAAATTTTAGAATTAAGAAACAAAAAGAACAAGCGCTGATACAGCCAAAAGGTGTTTTTATCTCTTTTTTTTTTGCCCATTTCAGACATGATATAGGAACATGGTCATATCTCGAGCTTAAATGGTAACAAACCTTAAAAATGGCATCGTAACTGTAATTTACCCATCGCGTTTTCTTCAAAAGTTATTTAAACAGCGGTTCCCTTATCCAGGAGATCAAATCAATCGCTTCATAAACCTTTAGATAGAATAAACAATAATAATATAAATAATTCAGCTTCAACGCGTCTAAACATTAATAACTAAAACAAAAACTGCACAACCGCAAAATTGGTTACGGGATTTTAGGTAAATTGAACCTTATGAAGTATGACATAAGGGTTATTAGTTAACGGGGTAACGTATCGTAGTGTAATCCACCTATCTGGTTCTATTCAGCCAATAAAAGCACTTGGACGGGGCCGCAAACTGCTCCGGTCAAGGATCTCGTAATGTTTTGGATGTGGCTTTGTTGTTAATTGTTCAAGCACGCTTAAAAGCGGCATAGCTCGGAGTTCAATCTCTTCTTGTCACAACAGTGAGAAAATGAAGTGACAGCCTATAACATTCTCGTTACAACCAGTATCGTTATAATGTTAGTTGGCAAGGTATTTTGTAAACAAAACGTAGTACTAGAAATATCGCAAATGTTAATAATGCAATGCAGTGCGAAACTAATTCAGTATGATTCTATAGATATCTCGAATTAAGTAAAATCTTAGATATCACCATGTAGAAGGTTTCAATAATAGAAGCCAGCTTCGTTTTTAGATTTCTCTAGAGTTTAACTATGTTTATTAATAAGAGATTATCTAGTAATACTACTCTGTCGATGAATTTAAACCCTGACGTGAATCGTTATCATCAGTTTGTTTTCTTCTAGACGTAGGCCTCAAGACAAGCCACTCAGCCCGGTTTCAAGAATTGCTCGAAAGCTATAAATAAGCGAAGCGCGCGTAGCTTGCTATATTGCCACATCCATTCATGTGCTTATTATAAGTCCACGACTAACCAAGTGAGATTGTTATTAAAAAAGGTCCCGAACAATCGTTGTGCGTCGCCGTTGCCTCATTCCTTCTCCTATCCAATTACTGTAAGGACCTTAAGCTCTTTATATATAGAGGCCGTTATCCTTTGAATTATGTACTAGTACCCGTCACTTTATGCCTTCTGAAAGGTGTTATGGGTCATTGTTAATGTTATATCATAGGTATATATTTACCTCTGTGTGTCTACCGTGAGTTCTTACTTTTCTACATGATAT
The DNA here is from genome assembly GCA_949316135.1 of Choreutis nemorana. Taxonomy (NCBI): domain Eukaryota; kingdom Metazoa; phylum Arthropoda; class Insecta; order Lepidoptera; family Choreutidae; genus Choreutis; species Choreutis nemorana. Next base: position 4,820,729 of record OX438621.1, on the reverse strand, counting down.
ATACAATAGAATATTACAAAGATTTGTTGTAGCGATCTTAATTTCTTGCTCTGTTGAAACGCTTTTCAATGATTCATACAAATTTGTAACTGCAATCGCTGGCGGCGTTAGAAGGTAAAACTCATGTTAGTCAACTGTAGGGAACTTGTGTACATCACTTGATAGTTCAGGTTATTAAACGAATCCACTATATGAACCCATATCATTAATAGATCCTATTCTAGAAGCTTCGATATCTAAAGTAAGTTCAACATCTGGTTAGTGCCCACTTATTAGCTTCCTTCCTGACAAGTAAATAAATACCAACATTTTACATGTCTGTCTGTCTTACAATACGATCTTAGTAGACGGTTGATTCGTTTTCGATGATACTTACACTGACATAACAGAGTCAAATTTGAATTTGTAAAAGTTCTTCCGCTATTATTTTTGACAGGGCCGAATCTGAAACCGGCCTAGCTCTGTTAAATATAAATCTACGTCTCGTTTAATTTATCTCAAGGCTGAAATAATGAAGGTGCAAATGGCACATTGCCTGGAGTATATTAACAGGTTCCAGTGAAATTAGGAAGGGATAGATGGCGAGGGGAGAGGTAAATAGGGAAGGGCTTGGGGGGGGGGGGGGTAAACATACGTGGTCCCTCGATTTGTAAGGTTAACTGCGAAACGTTTTAACGCGACCGCTTGTCACACCGTTATCGTTGTTTAACTTGCAGTTCGGGGCAAACGCCACTCTGTCCCACGACTAAACAGGATTAACCAGGATTAGTAGGAAATTTGTTGCGGGACAGTCGCTGGTACGTCCGAGCACGTAGCCTGTGCTTCATTCCACAACTGCGCTTTTCGGTTTCAAAAGGAATTTGATCCTGGTAGCTAACCGTTGTTATGCTACTAGGGTCTTTGGTTAAAATCTGGTGAGCGTGATCAATAACAAGAGTCAATAAATAAGGAAATAAATCAATCAATGATCATGTGACGATATGTTAAAAAAACATGTTGCAGTCATGATCATATCTTGACGCAGCTAACAATACCTGATCTTCATTAAATGTTTCCACCTTCCTTCCTTCTTAATTAAACCATCAGCGAATTACGGAAAAAATAAATCCCCACCGAGTTAGTTTTTTGAAAAATTACATAGTACATAGCTCTGTTTCAATTTGCCCTTCTGTAAATATGTAGGTTAAAATATATAAATAAAAAGTCTTATTTTATACACGTAACTAAATACATTGGAATGATAAAATTATCTATTACTTACTATGTATTAAGTTAAATATCTATTAAGATAAATTTAGACTAAGAACCCCTCGTCAGGTGAAGGCCTTCTCTAGAGATTCAGTATTATCGCAGGGTACTTCACTGCCGCCACAGTTTCCCCTAGAATTCATGTCTACGGTGATTATGTGCTTCTCGAAAGCCAAAAACAGGGATTTCCGCTTCTGGAAGGCTGATAACGCTGTGCAGTGCAATCACCACGACACGAAAACTAAAATCTTTAAAACGCTAGTCATTAAAATTGTCAGTGTTCAAATCGTGGTCACCAATGTAAGCGCCTTGTAGGTAGGTAGCTTGGATGTGCAAAGGAAACAATTGATTCTGGTGAACAACCGGTAAAAGACTAATTTATTGCATTTTAATTATTTCTTTATGTTATAGTTATTGTAGGTCATGTAGGTCATGAGGTTTACTGACTCTACGGAGTGAATTCCAAATCAGCTAAATATTTGACGCTCGTCTCCTCGAATGTTACGGTGTGAGGTGATGCCCCTTGGCCTATTCAAGTAATTCCGCCTTGTGTTTTATTCGATGTCCATTAAACAGTTCTAAACCACCCCGAATGGCTTGTTTGTGGCAGCATTAACAGCTTGGTATCGCATTCATAGTCAGCCGTAACACTTGTCGCCTTTTAATACAATTGATACAAGAACCGAAGGGTAATCGAATGATTTTATTTATTAACGCATTTTTTTTAAATACGGTATTTGCCAAAAAGTGTTAAATATATGTTCTTTTTGTTTTAAATATAATTATATTGGTGTTTCATTATTACCGATTATTTCACAGTTATCAACCTAAATCTTCTTATGGAATTCATTCTCAATAGTTGATAAGTTTTATTCAGCTGCATACTTGACTATTTTTATTAAATTATTTTGGTTATTGTTTGTATTTTGTAGAATATATTAATGGTACATTATTTTAATTGCCTTAAAATAGAGATATCTCACTTAAACCTATCGCAAAAAAAAAATCAACTCACAACGAGTAAAACAATGTCGTTTTTTTGCATATCTTTCACGTCAGGCAATCAACGCGCCCGTGCGTTTACATGCGTCGAAAACGCACGTGTCTATTAAATTACCCCGTGCGTTTATCAGGTAACTGAAAGAGACAAAAAATACAAACAAAATATACAAAAGTATTTGCTACTGGATTAATTAATTATATCCGGGCTGTATTATATCAAGTGATTTTTTATTTTATTTTAGTAACAATCACTCAAAAGTCTGAATATTATAGAAGCAATGTTTGTGTTCGGTAAACACGTAATCTGTTTTATTTAAAAAGATTTTCAGAAAATAAAAATAATATGTTTTAAAAGTTAATCAACGTAACAGGATGGATAATTTATCTTTTGAATACTGCGAAAATTTTGAAATTTCAATGCGGTTTTGATACCATTGTTCCCATTTATTTAAACAAAGACTTCCATGAATATATTATCTTTTTGATAATCAAATGGATGTTTGTCTCAACAGGGAATTGAACCTAGGATAAAACTAAGGTAAGTAACAACGGCAATCGGTTCAATACAAACACACTTTTTCAATCCACTTCAAGCTTTCATCTCTTTACAGTTAACAGCGAAAATAAAAGATGCAATTATTCTTCAAAGAATAGAAAATGAAAAAAAAGAAATCTCATTAAAAGACTTCGCCTTCGGCACAACCCTATTTCGAGTGTTTATACAATTTGCTAGTCTTTTTTCTCATTCCTGTACATCAAGACACGTGTGAATCAGTTGAGATAGCTGTATGCTTCTTGTAGTCTATTTCATCATAATGAGTTACTTAATACTGAGAACTAAAATCAGAAATCCGATTAATAAGTTTTTACATTAAGTGGTAACCTTAGGTAGACTTCCTTTCTCTTTCGTGTCAACAATTTTTTCTATTAGAGTGAAAAAGATAGGTAACTAGGTGGCATTCCGATAAGTTTCCAGGATCTAGGGCAAACAGATGCACTTATAAATTAGTTTGATTTAAATCGATTTTAGATTGAACAAATTTAAATCCTATTACTATTAGTGATAGAGGCGGTTTGATGGAATGCTAACAAATTGACTCAATTTTTCCACTTTTTATAAGTCAATGTATTATCAACTGAAACATGAAAGCTTTTTAAGTGAGCAATTAATATAATAAAACATAAATGTGTACATCGAATTTATGCTCAGAGATTTTTACGTAGTTTTTTTTTAATCGTTTTTGACTCTGTAGGGGTTGAATTTGAAAAACACGTGTCTCGTCAATTTATTGGTAACATTGTCTTCTCAATGCCGTTCAAAGCCGGAGCCAATTTAAAAAGCAACCCGCGTGAAATATGTACAAAACCTGAAGCAATTTTTCACAATTTGATTGATTAATGAGCGTGCGTGCCCAAGGCGTGCAAAACATTTACTATGAAAAGGTTAGCAATAAATTTCTACACCGCCGAAATAGGGGCGGACCTGTTAAAAGAATGGAGGGTTGTTGACGTGCGCGATTAGTCGTTAGTTTTACAAAACAAAAGAGTATTTTTTAACGAGGTTTATGTACAGTTTGAGGGAACCGGGCTGATGAACACAACATCCAAACACACACACCACATCATGACAAGCACATTGACTCAGCCCTGCAGTAAGTATCGAAAGAACTTGTGTCACAGGAACTAAGCAACGATATGGTATAAACTACATAGATAAGAATACAGCATCCAAGACCGGTAAGGGAAACAAGGCGTCTTGCAAATAACACAAACAAATCACATGATCTGGACCTCGTTATCCTCCTTAGTAACTCATCACCAGATTATGATAGATCAACTACGGAGGTTTCTTCCTCGTAGTTCACTGTTGTTCGACTTTTGCGAACCGGTCGGTGGTAGATTTTGACTTTTCAAAACAGCACACAACGAGACCAAGTGAATCGAAATATTTATATTGCACACATGGTTCATGGTATCATCACATGGTTGAAGACATGACTGGTTACTGAGTAAGTAGGTACTGTAAGGGTTTGTTAATATTTGGACCCGGTTTATTTGAGGACTCTTAGTGATGTTGTGTTCGACTGTTTAGCTTTCTGACCTATTGTCTTCGCCATCGACTTAAGGGAAAGGGGATTACTATCAAGCTTTATTTGGAGTTTGGCTTAATCACTCTGCCGTCGTATTTGCTTCTGGCGAAAATTAACAAATCGCACGATCAAAAGGCGTACGTATGAAAGCGTTGCGCCTCTCGCACCCACGTAGGCGTGGATGGAACATCCCTGTTTATTCAATATCCACTGTTCTGACCAGATAACTGGATAAATCCAAAAAATGTATTGTTCCAAAGGAAGACACGGCTGAATCAATCGGTATCCACTTTTGTAATTTCGCTCGGAATCTTTTTTGTAATCCCAAATTCAGGTTTTATAATCGGCTGACAAGCTTGTGTTATAAATAAGAAAAATGAAGATCTTTGTCGCTCAAACATTTCTAAATATTTTTATGGATTCGACAAGTGTCACTCATTCATTTGTGCAGCTCGTGTCCTGAATTATTAGCATTAGCTTATTTGTCCTTGGAAATATTATGTGATCTGCAATAGAATCACTCACTGTAGATATACATAGTTGATATATGCTGATCCATTAATTAAAATTTGAACAATCAAGTCTTAAACCATGTCAATTTTCAAAGCAACTTCTCACGTAGGTAAACAAAGTACCTAGTTTTAAGGTTTATACCAGCCAGTTTTAAGTGTTTTCAGTACACTCTTTCAGCGAGAAAACTAGCTGAACACGATCCCCCATATATCCCAATGCCTGAATCATCATCATCACCTGCCAGAAGGCGACCACTGCTGGACATGGTCCCTCGAAATTTGCAGTTGGAGCGATCCTAGTCGCTTTCATCTGGCATCAACCTGGGCTGTTGCCCTTATTAGATCGTCCGCCTCGTGGGGAGCTCGTCCAACACGGTCTTCTGACCCGTCTTGTCTAGAACCTTTCTTCTCCAACGGTCAGCGTTGAAAAATTACACCTGTACAAATAATGTAGACATAGTATATGCAGATTCTCATAAAAATGTGCTAGAGAGGACGTGGTAGCTCAGTTTGTTACGTGCCTTAGTTAACCGACCGACACGACCCGTAAGATCGACGGTTCTAGTCTCGGGTTGCCGTAATTTGCAGCTGCCATGTTCGTAATTGTGCTCGGATAGTGGCGACAGTTTCGCAACATGTCAAACTGGGACTCAACGTGAATATGTGATATGCGACGTGTAAAACCTCTGCCAAACCCTCTCGAGGGATTACAGCATTCCCTAAATTTTATGTGTTGGAGAATATTTATAATATAAGAAAACTCTTTGCCAACGTTATTTTATTTTGTTTGTTCCAACCATTAGTGACGGTAGATTATTCCGAAACTGCAGTTAGAGAGTACTGTATTGCAAAGTTTCATAACACATTTGAAGTCGCGATTTTGTTTTCGCAAAGCTCGTGGTAAATAATTCGAAATGGAACCCTACTGTGGCGCATTCGCTAAAATACTAACCGTACCTACAAAGAATTGACGGATACTAGAAATGGCTTTATAAATAATTTATTCACTCTATATCAATTTGCCGGTACTTGTTTACTAAGGTTCGAGTTATATGCGTCAACGCAAACGAGCGGTTTGGCGAAGGACTGTAGCGGTTGCGGCCGCGTCGCTTTTCGATTTACGTGAGTGGCTCTGCTCTCCTGCTCTCTAGTTCCACTTCAAATGCACAAGTAAAGGCGTTTAAATTCGTTAAAGCGGCCGGGCAGCGGCAGTGAGGGGCTGCTCTGTTTTTCAAATAATTCATTGCGTAAATATACTTATCATTTCGCGATATAACGGCCAAATCGCTCGGTTGTGCGAACGCATATAAGTCGACCCTTAGTCTTCTTTATTTCATTGTTAAACATTTTTAAATGTTTTGTAGTGACATACTATTATCAAACCTTCTTGGGAAAATCTATATGTCACACAGAAAAAGCACAAATTTTCCTGGACCTTTGCGTAGAATTCGTTTTTTTTTTTACAAAATGCAGCCTTAGCCCTACTTGTAAGTCTATTTTTAATATTGATAAAAGAGGTTACATTAATTTCTACATACAAATACTTCTTAATCATACTAGTATTAGATGGTACATCCAGTAGTAATCCTATGTCTTCGTCAGCAATATCATCCAATGGAGTTTGACTGCAACAAATGATATTGTCCCGGCACAATGCTGTTATAAACACTTGCAACTTTTACGGACCCGCACTACCAGATAGGGGTACCTATTGTTAGAAAAACTATAAATACCTGGATATCTAAAATGGCTGCTAAGCAATTCTTAAAGCAATTCAGTTTATGAATTCTTTTTTCATTATACTGTATATTATTTGTGAAATCTCTGTTCCACTGAGGTTTAAATTTGGTAAACTGATAAGGTTTAAATTTGCGCCGTGAAAATATTACTGAGAATTTTATTGAAAAGTGTGTTCATATTTGATTCTGCCGAAGCGGTCATTTTAGCACCCCCGTAGGTAAATACTTCGCAGTTTCCAAAGAGGTTTTCAGCATTAAACAGCGTACGGGATCTGTTTTCACTTTATCTTTAACTTAGTTGTTGGTTTCGAATGAAGTTTTGAGATGTGAATACTGCGTTTTGAAAACTTTCCTCTTAACACTTATTGTCTATGAAATATTCTTACGGACACGTCTGTGTTTCTTTTTAATTTTACCAAAGAAAAAGTTTGAGATCAACATTGAGTTATTAATTATTTGCATTCTAAGATGTGACTGCCATTACTGTTGCTCTATATAATATGCTGCCATTACTGTTGCTCTATATAATATGCTGCCAGTACTATTGCTCTATATAATATGCTGCCATTACTGTTGCTCTATATAATATGCTGCCATTACTGTTGCTCTATATAATATGCTGCCAGTACTGTTGCTCTATATAATATGCTGCCATTACTGTTGCTCTATATAATATGCTGCCATTACTGTTGCTCTATATAATATGCTGCCATTACTGTTGCTCTATATAATATGCTGCCAGTACTGTTGCTCTATATAATATGCTGCCATTACTGTTGCTCTATATAATATGCTGCCATTACTGTTGCTCTATATAATATGCTGCCATTACTGTTGCTCTATATAATATGCTGCCATTACTGTTGCTCTATATAATATGCTGCCAGTACTGTTGCTCTATATAATATGCTGCCATTACTGTTGCTCTATATAATATGCTGCCATTACTGTTGCTTTATATAATATGCTGCCATTACTGTTGCTCTATATAATTGTTGACTTACAGTTGGGTATTTAGTATATAAAAAATACATAAGGCAGTGTTAATGTGTTACAAATAATAAAAAGGAGATAACCAAACAGTAAGCATTACTTTATGTTTCTGGGTAGTAATGATATCTACAAAATAAATACAAATTTTTCTTTGTTATATGTGATCAAAATTATTTAAATTCGCCTAATTTGTCTTTGTATTTTTCTGTCTGATGAATACTTTGTAACAATGCCTCTTCATGGCCAATGCCTATTCATAGGAATTAGTTAAGTATTGGAGTTATTAAATACAGCACATAGTTAAGGCATTGCAAAAACCACAGAGGTTTGATCCCAACGCTTGATACAAAATTTTGTAAAGCGGTCACATCGAACCTTTTGGTTGAATACATCAAGAGCATCGTCTTGTCAATAGTCTGTGGCATCATTTTCCATCAGGTGAATCGTCCGTTTGTTTAAAAATATATAAACGAATAGTTAATTAGTCACGTTTAAAGCCAGCGAGTGCACTAAAGCTCTCTCCAAGATTTCCTTTTGGTCTTCGCTGAAATATATCCAGCTATCTTTCGCTTAGCCGTCAGTTAGGTGTGAAGCCACAGCCCCAAGATAAGATTAGAGCCGTTAAATTGAGCCGAGGGTAGCTTTTCACTGCTTAAATTGGACGTCCAATGTGAAAATTGCATGATTTAAATAAATTTATATGAGCAGGAATTAAATAGATTTTTTATATACCGCTAAGGTGGCAAACAAGCATACAGCCCGCCTGATAATAATAGTAATAATAATAACCACATCACGATTGACTCAGCCCTGCAGTAAGTATCGTAAGAATTTGTGTCACAGAAACTAAGCAACGATATGATATATATTACATAGATAACAATACAACATCCAAGACCGGTAAGCGAAACAATGCGTCTTGCAAATAACACAAAGTCCCGCCCCCGCCGGGATTCGAACCCGGAACCTCTAGCGTAGCAGTCGGCTGTTTACACTCCCTGCGCCACCGAGGTCGTCGAGGCTGATGTTAAGCAGTCACAGTAGCCTATGGACGTTTGCAATACCAGGGAATCACGCACGCGTCGCTGAGCCTGCTAGAACCTTTGAACACACTATTTCAAGATTTCATGGGTTTATAGCGACACAATAGTACGTAATGCGAGACTTGCAGTATTAAAATAAATATTGAGAATAATGTCGTTTACAAAGCAGTCGTCGTTAGGTAATACTTAAGTGCAGTAGCCTCCCTACTATTTAAGTGCATAAGTATTGGTTGGCGATATATATAATGTGTACCTGACAACCTGTGTATTATCCAGCACTGAACAGTACCCATAGTCACGCCCACAGGTTCATTATAAATCCAAAAATTTCACTGGTCTCATATTATTTCACTTCTTTTGTCGCCTTTTTGTTATGTACTGTTTAAGACTTTTTCTTGGAAATTGCAACTACGGAGGTTACTTGCAGGCTTCTGCCCCATACATAGCATTCCGAAACGGAGGTATCAAAATAGTGATGCTGTGAAAATTTAAAGTATCTAACTATTATAGTTTATGAGTTACAACCCACTGACAGACAGATAGCGGAGGCTTGGCTTTGGTTCCGTTTTTACCCTTTGGGTACGGAACCCTAAATATAGCGATTTGAATCTTGTTCTAAGTCTATGAAAAATAGAAAAAAAAATGAAATTTGAATATTTTTCACCATAAACTTCTTCATCACTTAGTATCAGGTTTGGTTGGTTCTATCAGGAATTACCCTTAACACAGCCATGAAAAATAAATAAAATTACATTCGTCAAGCTAAAAAAAATAAAATAAAGATAATTAGCCACTTCTACTAACGTTCGCTTGTGAAGGCTACGTGTGAAATAGCAACTCTCGCAGCCTAGCGGAGCGGAAACCAATTTTTGGAAGGTGGATCCTGACCGCGGTTCACCCTTGACGTGTGACGAGGGGCAAGCGTGGATAAGTTTGCTTTACAACACTACTCACAGACTGTACGGATGTCGAGAGGTTTGATTGGCCGCCACTGTAAATGAATTTTTAACTATTTAAACATGTTGATGGTAATTCGTGGTTTTCATTACTAATCTTCAAATTACATATTTGGAAGGACAATTCTTCTTAAAATCTTTTGTAACTACTTCATGTTGTTACTTGTAAACATTAAGTCATTGTTAAAGTGCTATTTAAATTGAACATCTGATTAATATCGTTTAGAATGCAAATGTATAGCTTTTATATTAGATTACAATGTTGGTAACTCTACGCAAATACATTAACAAGGTAAACAAACTGTCTACGTATTTTATATTAACCACTTTCGAAACATAAACATTTCTACGTGGTATAAACGAGTTTACTACAAACTTTATCTGTGTGTTTAATGAATCTAAGCCTACCGGAAGTTCGCCATACAACACGCCTGTGTGTCCCGATGTTAGTTTAACTCGCAACCACAGCCCGTTTTTGCTCGCGATCTAATAAATTATACAAGAACTGTATTGTCTTCTGATGCTATCTTCTGTTCATTTCGTAGTGGGGGGGATGCTGTGTGACAGTAGGGAGGGGGAAGAGGGGGGAGGGATAATATACCTCCTTTGTTGATACAGAGAGGAACGGTCGTACTTAAACTAATTCAGTCTTATTTATTGTTTCTCTACAGCATATGCTGTGTTTATAGCAGTAGGAAATTTCGAATGTTTTTTGTTTGAAATCAAATCTTCTCTTAGTTCTTTACGTTATTGAATGTTTACCTTTGAAAGAAATTTCATGAAGTATCAAGGTAATTAATTTCAGATGATTTTTTTTTTTGTAAAATCATATACATTTTATGCATTCAAGAAGAATTCCGATATATTTCACTTAGTAAAATTAATAAACAAGTTTTGGGTTAGATTATAAATTTTATTTTTTGATGTTGAAGTAATTCAGCGTAAAATTCACAAATAGGATTGTGATTCCTTAGAAACTAGAATCCCCATTTTTATGTTATAAAAACGGTTCATCTAGTTTTCTGATTAAATAATTTCCATGTGTTTGTATTTAAAAAATTCCAAGGAGTTTAGCACATTGTTGATTGAAAAGTGATATGGCTATGTGTTATACTGCTGAAATAAAGACGCATAGTCATCTGAAACCGCACTTCTGAAACAGTTCCGGAGATAGTGTGAACTCGGCTTAACGCTTTATTATAGAAAGTTCTAGAAAAATCTTAAAGATTATTGATTGTTAGTATTTGGATTGTTTACTAGTTTTGACTTCGGTTCGATTTTGAAGTGGTCTTTGAATGGATCGTAAGTGAATTATTCGATTTTTTGATTAAATTTCTATGGTTAAGTATAGATATTTTAAAAATTAAATTCGGTTTCGCAAAGCGGTTTTATGCTTTTATGCAGTATTTCCTTTAGTAATTTTCTTAGAGTTCTAACCGACACTTCTTTTCTCTTCTTCCCTCAGTTCAACAATGTTTGAATTAAGAGTAAGGGATATTTTCTTTATAATTTTAACTATTTTTATACATGAGAGAGTTTTGTAAGATTGTACAGTCTTGTTGTCTAGGTTACTAAATATATAGGCTGTGCTTTGTGCGTTTTATAAATAACATGAACATAAACTCACGCCGTGATTAATCCCTCGAGAAGGGTAGGCAGAGGTGTTAAACACCGCATTTAGTATATTAATGTTGAATCGCAGTGTGACTGGTTGCGAATCTGTCGCCACTATTCGGGCACAATAAGGAACATGGCAGCTACAATGAACTGCGGCCCGAGACTCGAACCCGCAATCGGTTAGGTCGGGTCGGTCGGTTAACCAAGGCACGTAACAAACTGAGCCGCCACATCCTCGTGAGCCTTTTATATATTTTATTTATTTAAATTTTGATGTTAAATATACAAAACAAACTGTTTGAAAAAGGTAAAACAATCCTCGCACCGGCAAATAACTTTGAATGCCTTTATATAGGACAATGTACCAGCTTGAATGAAATAATGTGATAAATCCGTCTCAGTATTTAATTTCATGAGATTTAACTTGTCTCGACGATTTCTTTCGAACAACCTCATTAATGCCGTGGCGAGTTTACGAACTAAAAAATTTACGATACGTCATCAGAGTAAATGTAAAGCAGCTAGCGCTCAAAGTCTACTTCCAAAGAAACCGGATTGCAGCAACGAAATTCGAGCTAGTGATGTCAACGAGATATGGATATATATCCAAGTTGCAATTTATACTGAAGTCACAGCATAAATTTCTCCCCGGCTTGGACGAATGTAGATACTTGCAAACGGTACAGAACTTCGAACCGTACAAACCTATAATTGTAAGTAAATAATATAACAACATCAAGCAACACACGTTGACTCAGACCTGCGCTAATATATAATCTTGTATCGCAGGCACTAAGCAACGATATAGTATAAACTAAGCGATAGCATATAACATTTTATTTATGACGTCACATCTTAACACAACATTTCATAACATAGATAATAAAACAACACCAAAGGAAGTGAAACATTGCGTCTTGCTAATAAGACATGGTTCTAAATGGTCCACTGAGATGTATGTAATTTTTAACCAACGAAAAAACAAAAAAAAACGGGGAAGGTTCTCAAGTCAACCCGTTTTTAAATGTACGACCACGCATAAGTTTGTACATTTTAGTCCGATTTCAATAATTCTTTTTCTTTCGTATAGAGTATACATTGATGTTGGTAACATTTAATTTTGAAAAAAATACATCAACTCTAGGGATGGGGAAAGATCAATCAGTTTTTCGTCGGATTTTTTTCTCTTTTCTTTATTTACACTCATTTCAAAATTGTGAAGGGATTTTTAATGTTATTTGTACGGTTCGATCGAACCGCTCTCGGCTATATTAAAATAGTTTCCGACCGATTGCAAGAACCGATCATTTAAATTTAGGAAACATTTTGCAGATTCCTGTTTCATTCCAGTTTTCGAAATTTGTTTCCGTTTGTATTTTATTTATTTATGTATTTAAAACTTCAGCTTAAAGACGCTTCCAACGATAGTGGTATAACGTTTACGTTATCCGTTTTAAAACTCCTTAAGGAGGTCTACATTCTTACTTAGAAAAACTTTTGTAGTTTTACTTACGTATTGGTTTGCTTAGTAAAAGATTTAAGCGAGATATCTCGCTGATCCCAACAAATGATTGCCCTATATATTTTTAAAGTTAAAATTATTCATCATTATTGTTGTCTACATTTACAATTGCAACACTGTCATCTACGGTTACCCAGTAGTATTAGTTCTAGAATGATCTTTGCCGGCCTAATTAGTGAGAGACATTATTATTATAACGTTTGTATTAAATAAAAGACTAGAAGACAATATCTAAGTGTATTAGTCATATTAAGAATTATCAACCTACAACTCGCAACGACAAAACAGCTCAAGTCTCGATACTCGAATATCGAACGCAAATCCTCGGATAGATAAAGTTGTATTTTAAAAAAGAGTACTGGATGACCGTAAGCGATCCCCTGATATATCCGAACTCATATGGGATTGACGCGTTTTAATTTTCCACTCCGCCGCCCCATGTCTTACGTTTACTTACTTTTACGACCATTTGAATCTTTCCTGAGGAGATTTCACTCGGATAACATGTTACACAAAAATATAAAATTTGAATACGACGATGAATTATTTTTACTTAGGAAAATAGAAAATGTTGTATCTTTGTTTCAATTTTGGTATACACATTGATAGATAGGTACGGACGATCTAAAGTTGCTTCTATGAATTTAATATGCATTTTTCAACGCATGAAATGATTTTGTATAATTTCGATAGTGACAGGTTTACATCTCGTTAACATTTTCCCTGTATTTTTGTCGTATTGAAATTGTATTTTTGACTATTCGTCCTACATTTACTAGCAGTGGCATGCCTAGCGTTTTAGAATAGTGCAAGCCGAGAGATACGTTATTGTAGTTTTTATAATTCATTTCGATAAATGTCTTATTGCCTCATTACTCTTAAATCTACACTTCATACTTACGCGTTCGAATTATCGCGAATTTTGAACCATGCCATGCAAAGCATATTGTTATTTGATTTGAAAAGTAATAAATGAACGAGAGCGCGAACTTACCTTGATTCGATAGGAGAAGTAACCCCACTGTTTACTAGCTGTAAGTAAATGTACCTATAGCAGATGTGGTAGATCTATGTGCGAGATCGTCTAAGTTAGTACCACCCTCCTTTCTATTTCTGCCTTGAAGCAGTTCGCTGTGTTACGTGTCGAAGGATTGGAGTGCCAGTATATTAACCGGTATTTAGAGGTATTAGATATATATGGGCAACGCTTTACCGGTGGTCCTGGCCTTCGAAGATTTCAAGGGCATAGTCTCAATCGGCGCCGGTACCACTTTCCATCAGGTTAATCGTCCATCAGTGACGTTGTATAAAAATGAGACCCACCTACAGGGTATTTCAATATGTAACTCAAGTAGTGCTAAGTGAGTGTTTTATCCTTACTATTTCATTGTCCGGGGGAGGCGATGAATCATTCCGTAGATAGGGTGTCTAGGAAAGGAAAAAATATATTAGTTTTCCTAGACATTCTCTATAAGTACATTTTTTTTCACTCTCATGAGAAATACACCTTAATAAATAATTTTGTTAGGGTAAATTACTGGCTGAAGATGGACCGTTTTTTTTTGTTGTTATTGTCGTTTGATCTTTACATTACTCAGGAACCACAAAATATTGTTTTATGCGTGATAAAAAGTATCCTATGTTTCAATCAAGGTGGTTAACTGTCTCTATGCCAAATACCACTGAAACCCCTTAAGCCGTTCCCGTGAGACCTGAGTAACAGAGGTTCAAGCTTTCACAATTATGCCATTAAAAGGAAGTACGACTTTAATACTGTAATTTATCAAAATTGCGACTCTCGGTCTGGTTTTTAGACAAAAAAAATTGTTGTGCAAAAATATTTCGCGAAAACGTGCATTATTTTTCTAAAAGCATACCACAACGAAATATTACAATAAGGAGATAAGACTTGGCATTCTGATTTGAATGCTCATTTCTGTGATAGCGAGTTATGTATGACGTTTTCCTTATGTATTCTCTTCTTTTTTTTTTGAGGAAAAAAGCCAGCAAAAAAATCTTCGCATTCATGAAGAAAAACGCCACATTCACGACTGAGGCAGCGTTTATCTGTATAAGAATACCCCCACTCAGAAAGCGGGGGCAATTATTGGCATTGTTGCCCTAATTCTGTACGGATTATGTTATGTATATGTAATATTCTTTTTTAATGTTTCTCTGTTGTCGTTTGTTACAGGTATGTCGGGTTTGGAGATTACTTAACTATTCACTAGCATATTAAAAGTAAGTTTTTATTAAGTATTAGTTGATTCCCTAGACTATTCGATAGGGAAAAAAACAGTCAGAATGTCATTTCGTTAATGATATTTGGTAAAGTACTGTAAAAGATTTTTTAAAGAGATTGAGTGTAGAAAAACTGTTTTTAAACAGTATGCAATATGCATAATGTGTATATAAAGCATAACACACTACCAAGCGTCGACATAGACACATTACATGACACATGACATGTGCGACATTAACATTGACATGACTTAGCTTATGGTTCAAGTAGAATTTCGGCTTATCGGCTATCTGCCTCTGCTCCAAATGAATGTTCAAACAGATTTTCAAATTTATATGTATAATAGTGCCTTTGAAAATGTCTACCAGGCAATAATACAAGTTTCTTAAGGCTAAAAGACCCTCCACACGGTCAATATCGAATGCCAAAGCATTTCACAGAGCCACTTAGAATTTTCTCACATGATTTTCACCTCCCGTTCTATTAGATGCCACCCTCTACCAATGTATGATCAGGCAACACCCTCTATATGTATAAGGGAACTTTGTTATCCACTGCTGCTTTTATCTCTTAAAGTCTTGATTAGTTCAGCCATTTCGTTTAGAAAGTGGCTCATTTTTAAGATCATGATAAGTATGGCGCATTTTTATTATTTTTGTTGTAATTAAAACATTCAACATTTTACTCGGTTTTCTTGATGTTATTGTTGAACTTATTTATTTATTTTTATAAAACGTCACGGGCAAACAAGCAACCGGTTCACCTGATGGAAAGTGATACCGCCGCCTATTGACACGACGATTCCCCTGATGTCGAACCGAAAAACAGCGAACTGTTTCACAGTTGGAAACAGAAAGGAGGGCGGTACCAACCCAGAAGTTCTCGCACATTGATCTCCCATCTGTACTAACTAATTCGGACAATTTAAACATTGTATCTCGTACTACAAATGCAGCAATGGACGAGGTGTATCCAACAGACAGTTGGCAGACGTCGATCTTTAGGGATCCTCAGTACAAAGACATCCTTCCTGTACTGATTGTGTTTGCACGGAACAGTCAATAGGGCTTAATTCTCTCGGCCTCAATTTCTTTGCGAGATTTTATTTGTTGTAGAGTACAGAGTCGAGATCTCTTGGATGTTTTCTTTTAATTCTTATGTCTAGTTTTAGCTTGTTATTGTGTTCAATTATGTATTTAGTTTATGTTTTAATGGAACACTAAAGTTGTTTATTGAGTTGGTGCTTTGCAGGGACCTTGTTCTGGCTTCATTTTTTTTTTTTTTGCTTATCACCATCGAATTTTATCTTACATAATAATTATTTATTAAAAAATAGATGTATAGAAACCTCTGCAAGTGCTTAATACATTTGTATTGCAGTAATACATTTGTAGTGGTGTTTTTTTTTTTGGCCCAAAGTATATTCGACACGTTTTTGTAAACTCCATAAATTGAAAGTTAATTCAATACTGTTGTGTCAATTTTTTTTTTCATATAGAAGTGCAAGAGACCTGAACTTGCAAGGTTAATAATAACTTATTACTACTAACCTATTTACCTAATATTATTAATTACTCGTTGTTTTTACTCTTCGCCGTTTTTTTTTTCGCTTAAAACTGTAGCTAAATGAAATGAAGCCCAATTAAGGAATCTCATCATGTTTTTTCTCTTATCTCAAGAAATAGGTTTACGAGTAGTTAAATTAAAACTCCATTTTAATATCATTTAAATTTTCTAATAAATTTGTTTGATAGTTTTCGGAAATAAACTCTCGCTGCTTCGATTTATACTTCCGTTATATATCGTGAGATTCGATCTTATATTAGGGTTCCTTAAGTCAATGTAAAATATTATGTTTGTGTGATAATAACTTGTGCCTTGTAACGTCTTTGTCTGGGTATTTTTTTCTCTGCAAGAATCGTTTTGTAATATTTTGTTTTTAAATATCCTATAATTTAAACTAACTGTGTGCCAGAATTAATCCAAATCTCTTTCGTTTTTGCGTCATTGAATAACAAACAAACATATAAACTTTCACATCTTTAATAATATTAAGACTTAATTATTAAGAAATAAACAACATAATTTAAATTAAAAAATTAGAAAACTGGGGTAGAAAAAAAAGTTTGAGTGTTTGCAGGTTGTTCAGTAATCTACCCTTGAAACACAAGTGGTGTCATTCGATCGTTGCACAATCCCTTTGTAGCCTTTCAATAGTTTATGTCATATTAACTAGTGACGAAATATAAATCTACGGAACTGAATTTCTTATTTCGATGCAGTGACCTGACTCTCCGTTTAAACTCGACAAATTTAATTCGCCATAAAGTGGTTTTAATTACCAATTTATTTCATTTTAGATTTAATTAAACTATATTTTAGTTTAGATAAAAGGTTTTGATTGCAATTTATGAATGAAACAACATCCAAAATTCATCGTATTGAGCAATACTAAACTACGAGTAACTTAATATCAATCGGGGTGTATCAATACCGATAACTAATCATATGCAACTTCTTGCCTGGAAATATCGTCGAACATGAATTTCGGCTCCTACATCGAGTCTATAGCCAAAACGGCGGCTAAAAAGCTTGGCGTTCTATCCCGGGTTAGTCAAAACTTCACGCCCAAACAACGGCTTGTCCTGCATAAGGCGCAAATTCGGCCTTGTTTGGAATATTGCTGTCACCTTTGGGATGGTTCAGCCAAGTATCAGCTAGCAGATTTAGACTCTGTTGAAAAGCGAGCCCGAAGAATCATCGGGATTGACGATGATATTGCTAACTATCATGACCTCAGCCACCGCCGTGAAGTTGCGTGTCTATCGGTATATTATAGGATACATTTCGGAAAGTGTGCGCAGGAATTGCACAATTTAATTCCACCGGCCCCCTTTTATAATCGGAATACTAGACATAGGCTGAAGTTGCATCCTTTTGTGATAGATATTCCGACCATCCGGACTAAACGCTTCGATAGCTCCTTCATAATACGTACTGCAAGGGTGTGAAATTCTTTGCCTGCCGTTGTGTTCCCTGACCAATATAACTTGGGCCTCTTTAAGGCAAGAGTGAATAGGTTTCTCCTAGGCAGGCATGATCCACCTTAGACCTCATCGCCGCTTAACATCAGGCGGGTTTGGGGTCAAATGCCTGCCTGGTCATGGATACAAAAAAATTAAAAAAAACTTCTGTGTCATTATGGTTTGGTGTTTTTTTGCAACTTCATGAGCGAAAAAGCAGACAGTTTACCTGATGGAAACTGATACCGCTGCCTAAGGACAGTTAAAGCTCTCGATAGATGTTTAACCTCTCTTGAAAGGCAAACTCCAGGGTGATGATCCAGACCATTGTAGCTGCAACTATACAATAAAATTTAGGCCGCAAGTTTATCATTGAATATAACTTTATTTTCATAAAATCACGTTCAAATAAAATACATCCTTCCGGAACTAAAGGGATCCCTTTCCCCTAATAAGATCGAATGGATCAAAACAAATAGGATGACTCTATAAACACTGGATTTACCTACTTCCACTTTGGAAGCTATCCTTCTCAGTGACTGCGGGGATTGCGGTAAATCCCCGATACATAGATAAGGAAACAAAGCTGCTTACAGTGCCAACCCGCGAAGACGGCTCGGCTATAGCTGTGGTTAGACGTGTGTATGCACGGTGCTCTAGTGTGCGTATTGTGTACTTAGCGAACAGCGAGGTAACGCACACTGAAACAATATTCATATACACGCCTGACTAAACTAACGACAACGTTAGTCGAACCGTCTTCGTGAGATGGAATTACTTTCTACTAACGATGCGTTGCCTCGGTTTAAAAATGAAGTTTGACCCTGTCTCCCAGCGGGTTACGGTAGCCCCTTACCCCGCTGTGGCCAAAATCCACCGGATTGATTTCAAAAGTACTGTTCAAGAGGCTGCAAAGGTGTGACGTGAATTAATTATTCATGTCGCAGTTCGTTAATTCGATGATGAACAATTATCTTCATCTTTGTTACGTGTATAATATTTTACTGCAATATTCACGTATCGTAAGTGTATCGAACTGATCGCACCGCGGTATTAATTATATAAGAATACTACATATTTCATTTACATAGAGTTTACACGCTTTTGGTTTTTGTTTGTACAAAAAACCGTAAACAATTCAATAATGTATTTAAAAATTCTCAAGAAGAAACAATAAATCAAGTCGAAACTAAAAAAAATGCAAAATAAAGAACAAACCTGAAAAGATTTCAATCCTCTGTGTCAAGTAAAAACAAAATCAGTGCAAATCTTCCTAAATTACCCCGCGCCTGTTAAATTGGCTACGTATTAGGGTACCGGGGTAAGATGTGTTACATACATCCAGGGGTAATTGATACCATGAATCAATCGGTCTCGATACGCTGGATTCAGACGTCGATTCTACAAAAGGTCGAATACATTGCTCCCCTTTTTTCGTCGATGTAAAACGATTGCGACAGTTATAAAATGACTTGTAGTATTTAGTACAGATGAACATGTTTTTGAGATATTTAAAGTACATACATAATATATTTTAAATAACACATAATGTATTTATTAAATGGTTTATGACGGATGAAGGCGTTTATCAATTAAAAAATGGGTGATCTGATAATAAATATTAAAAAAATCGCAAAAAAAACGGATCTCTAAAATTTTTTTTTCTAAAAAAAAAAAGGATAAAAATAAAAATATTTATCGAATCGTAATCAACATTGAGAGTAGTTATGTTTTAAATGAACCCATTTTAGTATAAAATACTAAAACCGAATGATATTAACAATCAAGTAGAAATGGATATAGGATCTGCCGATGCCGTCACAAATAAGGGCAAATAAGCCCCGCCGTTTGACACATTTATTTAACCATAGCAAAAAGGAATTTCCTTTATTATTCGTCCGGAAATAGGTACCAATAAATATTTGTTTCACACAAAAAAAAAAGGTCCTTTTTTAATCAAGTTATTTAAAAAAAAGTCTAGTTCTGGAGTTTTTGTTGTTAAATGTGTTATAAAATTCGTAAATATAACAATGTTAAAATACTGTTAATTCGTTAATTTTTTGTAAAAAGTATTTTTTAATATTTATAAAATCAAGATCAGCTATTTATCATAAACACAAGTTGGCCTTATTTCTGACAAGCTTTTTTAAATTATAACCAAGTAAACCAAATTAAAAATATATATGTAAACTCGCATATGAAAAACTTGCTGAAAAGAGATAAAGATGAAAGAGTTATTACGTGATATAAGAAATTAACTAACCAACTACATTTAAAAAGAAAGACATCGCAGCTATCTTTCCAACGTCAAAGTGTTTTCATATTTTCGGACCCTGTTCTCATTTCAGTAATTAAGATAGTACAAAATTAGTGTGTTTTTTTAGTTTTCCTAACATGCAGCTCATTTCCTATTTCACTTGCAGTCGTGTAACACAATAAACATGCGAGTACAAACTGGTATATTTTTCCCAACGCAGATGCGGCATTTCTATGGAGATCTTTCTGTTTAAAAGTTCAAAGTGATTTTTATTTTCCGTATTTTTATTGTCTTGATCTATCTTAGTGATATGTACATCTTTTTGAATGTGATATTCATTAAGTAGATTTAAAATTAGAATTCATAATTTATCCCGTTTTCGTAAAAAAAACTTTTGGGCAATAATGTACTCGCGGTTAGACATCAAGTTATAAGATAAATTTTAATTGTCCTTACTATACGATATAGTATTATTACTCTTTGGT